>CM064916.1:2478419-3703419 GCA_032727855.1 Quercus ilex subsp. ballota
CCACTTCTTATCCCTTTTGATTGGTTTCCAATGCTTAGACGTGGACCATTTAACCAGACCCTTCAAAACAATCCAAAAGGACAAGGCCCTACCCCGGCCCGTGGTGATTGAAGAAATACATTTCTTTTCATAACCTAAAAATGCATAAAACAAAAGCAATACTAAAAAAACATAACCATTCCTTTCTAGCAAAGGATCTCTCAAGTCAAAAGTTTTAAAGTCCCACTAAGAAAAAACAATTGATAGCAACTAAGATAATTCATTCACCGAAAGCTTTCTTTTTGTTCCTATTTAGTAAAAGAGAAATAGTAGATTTACACTTGATTTAATTGTTTTCTTTGTCTTCTTTTACAAATATCATTTTTTATATATAAATAATTAACCTTCTAGACATTACATTAGGCTGCTTGGTAGCACATTTCGAAAAGTAATTTTTAGCTTTTAAAATCTTTAAAAAAAAAAAAAAACCATTCCCCTTATAGTGCTTGATTCAATGATTTCAGTTTTCGGCTTTGAAAACAATTATCAAAATATATTTTTGTAAAAGTTTTAATTTTGTTTATTTAAATTTTCTCTTTAATAAAAGAAAATGTATAATTGTAAATAAACCACTCATATTTCTAATCATTGCTCCCCTTCGTTAGTTTTTGTATTTTTCATTTTTCAAGATGACGTTATTTTGGTGGACGTAACGATGAGGAATTGTTGGAAGAATTACATTGGAAATTATATAAATAAAAAGATTAAAATGGAAAAAACAAAAGCAATAAATTAATTAAGAGACTGAACTGGAAACAAGTGAAATTAGAGGTGTATTTCATTGTTTAGCCAATTTTTTATTATGCTCATTTTTTTTTTTTTTTTAATTTTCTCACATGTTAAGTAATAAAGAAACATGATTTCCTAATGTTTGAGAACTGAATTCTAAACCTTATTATCCTATTATTATTCCTACAACTGATATGACTTTGATAACAGTTTCGTGGTACATCATTTACCATACCTTCCCAATAAAAATCATGTTTGTTTGTAGTTTACGACAAAAAAACAATCCCTTGGTTTGTTGCATTAGGTGATGATTGATAAAACTTACCATAGAAAGAAAATTTTTGAAGTGAAGGTTGATAAAAAAAACTCAATCATGACAAGTAACTAGTACTTAAAGATGTTAGTACTAGTACCACCGAGGAATGAAACAAATTAGGATTACTTATAAAAAAAATAAAAATGTAGAAAGTTTCTTATCGATACATGATTTGTAGAACAAACATTTTGTTTCCTTGCTAAATAACGAAAGATTGGAGATGCAATTCTCCTCCTGAAATATCGAAATGTTCCCTTGACAAATTAGAAATGATGCATATGATAGTTTCTAAAGCTTATTTGTTTTTGTAGGCAGACTAATAGATATTGGGGACGGCAAGTTGGGATTTGAACTTGAACCACGGATATGAGATATCATAAAAGATATCATTACTATAATGTTGTCACTTGAATAAACCCCATATGAAACTTATTAAAGTATGCTTGATAATAATTTAATTTATAAATAGATAATGGTAAAATTTATGTGCATTTCCTTGGGTGTTTGTATATTAGGTCCTTGATCAAATTCAATCAAGTGATTGCATTGACCAATGAATCATATAGTTGAATTTAATTGTTGTTCAAAATTAAGCAATTAAATTTAATTGGAAAACCCAAGTACAATAACTAAGAAATTATACATAATTTTTGCCCGTAATAATTTTTACTCATTTAATTTGTTGATTTTAAAATTATAGGCTTTGATTTGTTTTTAGTACCTTTCAAAAATTTTGTAGAAACACCAAAAGAAGGAAGTTATTATTCAATCTTTATTGTTTTAGAATAGTAGCCATCTACTTCGAGTCCAAATCTTCTGTCTCACTTTTCCTGCTCCACTCTATACTCCACTAATAAATACTTGTCACGTGTTCACCTAATTAATTAAATACTACTATTAATTAATAACTGTAGTATTAATAAGTCAATAATGGTAGTATTTAATTAATTAGGTGAACACGTAGCAAGTATTTATTGGTGGAGTATAGAGTGGCGTAGGAAAAGTGGGACAGAAGATTTGGACTCATCTACTTCACATATATAGATTATAGAATACTCATTATTTTTTTCTTTTGCAAAATCATCACCGAATCATTCTCAATCTCACAAATCCCACAATTATGAGAAAAATAGAACTATAACCCTCCTTTATTTGAAAATAAAAACATCATTAAAGTTCAAGATTAATATTATATAAATAGAGATGGATTCAAGTTACACCTGGTGTAACTCTTATAAAGTTACACATTTTTTTACACCATAGATTCTAAAAGATCTAATGGTTAAAAAAATATCATTAAATATTATTACTTTCCATCTAATAACCTAATTAATACCACAATATTTTTCTCTCTCCCCTTATTTATTACTTTCCACTTATTAAAAGGCACACCACACACCACCATTTTCAAGAATCTGCAAAACACAAACTCATCTACAGAAGAGCACATTGCCATTGCACGGTACACACTAGAAATTTGTTAGGTTGGCACTATTTGCAAATCAAGCATTTTAGAGCATTTTTCCTACCAAACTTAATTACCATATATCTATAAGAGTTTCTAAAGAGTTTTACTTTAGAAAGAATCCAAACAAAAGTTAAGTTAAATTTTAATTTATTTTTAATGATTCCTCCCATATGTAATTAGTAATCATATAGGGAGAAAATGACCTTTCTTCTATTCAATCAGCCATTCAACTCATCTTTTCTGTCCATAAAAAAAGAAAAAAAAATTAAATTAAAAAATTAAAACTAAAATTAAACAATTGCTCTAGCTAAGTTACTTTCATTTTTTGCCTCACCTGTTTAAACTATGTGTGGATCATTTTATTCTGTGAAGATTGAAGAAAGGTCAGGAATCATTAAACAATTTTTAAAAATTTAACTTGACTTTTTTTTGGATTCTTTCTAAAGTAAAACTCTTTAGAAACTCTTATAGATATATGGTAATTAAGTTTGGTAGGAAAACTGCTCTAAAATGCTTGATTTGCAAACAGTGCCAACCTAACAAATTTCTAGTGTGTACCGTGCAATGACAAGGTGCTCTTCTGTAGATGAGTTTGTGTTTTGCAGATTCTTGAAAATGGTGGTGTGTGGTGTGCCTTTTAATAAGTGGAAAGTAATAAATAAGGGAAGAGAGAAAAATATTGTGGTATTAATTATGTTATTAGATGGAAAATAATAGCATTTAATGATACTTTTTTAACCATTAGATTTTTTAGAAATATACGGTGTAAAAAATGTGTAACTTTATAAAAGTTACACAAGGTGTAACTTGAATCCATCTCATATAAATATATCAAATAATTGTAGGAATGATCTTGAATTGACATTACAATTATACCATTTTTGAATAAACTATACTAGAAAATTCGATCTTCATTGCATTGGTTCATAAAACACCTGAAGTCACAAAAACCCATTATGTAGCTAGCTTCTATTTTTGAGTGGGTAACAATTAGGCATACACCATGGTTGAAGATGTTATTGGCTAATAGGTTTAAGCAACTCTTTGTTGTTATTGGCTTGGACACAAATAAAACCCTTCATTCGCGTCAATATCTACACTTTTGAGGGCACCAACTCAGGAGCATATATCTCCCAACAACCGAATAAATATCCTGTCTTATTCGTAATATTCCACTTGTTTGTTGCTTCACAAATTACACTGCACCACGCGTAAGAATTTTTTTTCCTTTGAAATTATAAACTGACTATTTTATTTAAAAAAAAATTAAATACTACAAATTGTGATGGATGAAATATAAAGTGCAATGCTCAAAACGAGATAATCCAACTAGGGGCATAACACAAATTTTCAATAATTTGAGAATATTCTTAAATTAGTCAATCACCTCATACATGTCCATTAAAAAAAAAATTATGCGTAATGTTACAAACACAATAATCTTTTTAACATTTGAGTTGGTTAATTTTTACTGATTCTTAGTTAAACTCGCTACTAATATCACTTTTTACTTACTAATAACTTGTCACCTTGATATTGATTAAGTTATTTTAGGACCCCTATACTTTGCCAAAACTTTTGCCATTATTTGATAATATGTGTGACTATAATCGGTGAAATATCACTTTTATATATATTTATAATTTTTTTCTCTATCATTTGCAAATGTCTGGATTATGAAAAAAGTTTAGCACAGAAGGTGTCCATAGACTTTTTCTTATCGAAGTAGGCTCACAAATAAGATAGTAAACTAATGTGAAAATATTGTAAAATTGTTGTGAATTGTCAATTATTGTGTCCCAAATTTTATTGAGACTTTTATTTCTAACAAGCACACGCATGATATTTTTGGTTAGAGTGGGCCTTTCAAGCTAGAAGAACTTTTTGGCTGCTAAGTGAGTTTGGAAACAGCTGGATCATGCTAAGCTTCAACTATGTGTCACTATAATTTTTTTTTTTTAAAATGAAACTGGTCTATAAGCTAAGGTTCAACCATATTCAAGAAAAAAGTAATATAACAACTAGTGCTTACAATCAATATCACCATCAATGTTTTTTTGTCAAAACTTGTATTGATTTGAAATGCCAAACCTTATACATAGACACAGATTATCTCCGCGTTGCACAATGTTTGACCTATTCATCATCCATGGTGTCTTCAAAGTTCAAATCGTTTTCTTTGGTCAAGATAAAAAAAAGTTTTGTCGAGAAAAATTTTCATTATGAGACATGTGTTTTTCATTTGTTATTTTTTATTATTTTATTTTATTTTTGGAGGGGGCGATGTTTAACACAATTTCTGCAGTCTTTTCGAGATTTCATACAGATAGAAAATTGGTGCAATAATTAAATTGCGTATCAGATGAAATAAAACTTTTTAACGTATACTTCTTTTTGTGTCCATACCATTTCTATACAAGATTCCATATACTATTATCAACTTTTCCAATTGAAGTACTCCCTTTTATGTGAGTTTGAGAGTCATGATTATAAGACTTTTTATCCACTTCTTTCAATTAAATAATTACTAAGTAGCCAAAAATCTTATAATTTGACTGATTAGCACTTTTTTATATTTCCAAGAGAGACATTCAAAGTTTAAAACTCCTCTCCCCCATTATAAATATTGAATTATCAAAAATATAAAAAACTAATTACTAAATAAAGTGAATTTGTGAAATAAATGGACCAAATTTGTCACTAGTTAGTTTGAATAAACTTATTTCATTAATTTGTTTTGCTTAAAAACCAAATGAGTAGATTACATTTTGAATCCAATATTTAGTACTTTAGGGTTTAATTATATGGTTCAGCCAGTTACTTTTAAAATTATATCATTCAAGTTGTTATTTTGAAATATTAGGGATTAATTTATTACTTTTGAAACTATAGAACTTAATCTGTTACACTTCTAAACTATACGAAGTTTAAATTGTAACTTTTCCAAAATAAATCGTTCAAAAATACAATATGTAAAGCTTTAAGAAATTATACCTACTTGGAAAAATAAACAAAATAATCACAATCACAACCATTAGAAAAAGAGAGAGGTCAATTTTTGGTTAATTCTTATCACATTGTGTTCCCAAAATAAAGGTAGGAGAAAACGAGGAAAAATAAAAAGTTTTACACAACAGAATACAAATTTCCAAACCTTTTATTCCACGTTCTAAGATTCAAAATACCAAATATTTGCTTACCCATCTTGTGTTTATAAAAAATGACAAATTATTTTACATATTTCCTTAGCCCAATATAGCATATTTATCCAAATATTTGAGGGACATATTATCATCTGACCTACTCCACTTACTCTTTTCTTTGAGAAAGTACTCCACTTACTTGATCAGGCATTTCTTGCCTCAAATATCTTTATTAACAAAGTACTAATCCATTAAATCAATTGAATAGAATACATATATAAATAAAAGTAGGACATGGTTGAGCATTAATTGTTGCCTTGAAGCTTATGCTTATCAAAGAAATAGAGCATCGACTCTGTTCAAGTGCACTTAATGTGGGCCGACACACAACTACCTAACATTCCTATCAAGTAATACTATTACAAGACTTAAGTTTTTCCTAATCACATGGTTTACAAGTCAATTTATCCAGTCATCATTCACCGAACACAGAGAAAACCTGTGTGTTCACCGACAATCTTTTCTTTAATAAGTATCAAAGATACTAATGATATATGATATAGAGCATACGATGCAAACACATGTGGTCCTATGTTTTGGATAAAACTAGAAACTGGGTTTTAGAATCTAGGGGCTTAGGATTAATATTAAAGAACCATCCATCCAGCTTCATGGGAAAGGGGATAAGGGGTCTAATGTTGTGTCGACTTATTGTATTAAAACCTTGATTTGATTAGAATATTGTACTAATAAAGCGACAAACATTAGCTTAAGAGAGAGGGAAACAGCTGCAACACATACAAAAAGAGGTTTCACATAGATTTTCTTATTGACTAACAAAGGAGTAAACTAGCTTATTTTTAATATTGCAAATAAAGACATTATTTTGCTTTTGACCAAAATTAAGTGGCAAATTATCCAATTGAAAAGTGTCCATATATGAGTGCAATTCCCTGGGTTTTGTGGGGTAATGATGCTAGAATGCCGGTGCCATTAAGGTTTCACTCTTTGACTGCGGTCCGACAAAGATTGACCTAATACGCAAACTTTAGGGAATACAATATAGCTAGGTCGGTTAATAATAAGGTTCTTTTTTCTCACCTACCCTTGTTAGGACAAAGAAGTGAAATTTTCCTTGTTAAGTGTTTTGAGGGATTGCAAAATTTCCGGTCCAATCAGCACTATTTTGCCCCCCACATAATTTTTTGATATGACATGAATAAATTCTGTTTACACAATCATGCCTCGTCTCATCCTATCTTGTTCTGACACGTATATATATATATATGTGTGTGTGTATATTACTCACATCCAAAACATTCACCTCCTACCAACCATTCAATTTCTTTCTCTCATCAACAAGGTTGTCAAAATCAGAATCATACGAAAGATCGTAGAAGGTAGGTGGGATCGTGAATCATAAGACCCTACATTATTTGAGAAAAAATAAATTGGTATGTTAAATAATCACATAAATTATACATTCATAAAAAAACCAAATATTTGCATTCATTTGATGTAATTACCATACATTGTTACATTACATCCATTTGTAAGCATCATTTAAAAAAAGATGCCAAAAATCTCAAAACGTGACACTTTATTGGAATGTTATTTTTCGTTTGATTCAACTAACACTCTATCTCTCTACATTAGAATAGCAAAACTTGGTCTATTGGGATGTTATTTTTTATTTGGATCCAACTGAGTCTTCTATCAAGTTAAAGAAGATTACAAGAAACCGGATTTGTTTGGAATAATCAAAATCGTACGATCCTAAACGATCCCTAAAATCCTTGAAAGATCCAGATTGTTTTAGGCAAGTGGGATTGTAAAATTGTAGGATCGTAGGATCCAGATTGGGATTTTGACAACTATGCTCATCAGTGTAGAAAAAAAAACTTCATTATTAATGGCAAAATACATTCACCACAATGGCAAGACACCCAGTCCAACCTTACCTCCCTTATTGCCATCCTTATAAGATGTCCAGAGCTTTTAAAGAGCTTGACTATTATTCCAAGTGTATATTGTCTCCCTATCCATCATACACTGGACAGTTGAGAGGGAGAATTCCTTAGAGTGACCCCAAGATGATAACTAGGAATTTTGAACTCAAAACTCCATGAATTTCATTAGGCCTTAAAAACCACTAGACCAACTATGATATCCCAAATTGTGCAAAACCAATTGGATTGGATTATTGGAATGTGTGTTGTGCAAGCATGTGTTGAGTCTCACATTAAATATTTACTAAATGGAACTTGAGTTTATAAGTGATTGTGAGGAGCCCCAATTGCAATTTAACTAGTCCTTTTGGGGTATAAGCGTAGATGTGACTATCACTTTCCTCGGGTTGTTACAAATGATATTTGAGTTTAATTTGTTATTAGCCCTTACATTATAGAGTCTAAAATGGAATTTTCCTTAATATATTTCTACCAAATAATGATAGTTTGAAGTGCTTTTTTTTGGTTTGGGCTGATAACAAAGTTCATATTAGGGTTTAATTTGTTATTAGCCCTTAAACGATAGAGTTTAAAATGGAATTTTCCTTAATATTTCTCTACCAAATAATGATGGTTTGAAGTGTTTTTTTGGTTTGGGTTTGCTCACTCAGTCCCCAGATAATGATGGTTTGGAGTGTTTTTTTGGTTTGGGCTGATAACAAAGTCCATATTTGCTCACTCACTCACATATTTAGTGCATGTACTTCGTGGATCAAGATATACAAGTAACTGGCCCACTGACATCAACCCAACCCTCCCTATTGGGCAAGCAATGGAAAAATCCATGCATAAAACAGAACCATGGGGCAGGTTTGGGCCGCATTCTCATCACTGTTTCTAGGACAGCTTGATTGTTGGGATTGAGTCAAGGTAAGCTACATGTTGAAAATGATTGGTTCTGAGGCAAATTAAAAAAATAAAAATAAATAAAATAAAATAAAATAAAATCAGATATTACATTTAAAATCTTTCATGATTTGTGGTTGTCTACCACATTTGGCTTCCAAGGAATGTCATAGTTCATGAAGAAAGAATTTGGACTAAAGAGCAGCTAAAGAGAAACATCATTAACGATGTCAAAGCACCATCACGCATCATTGGCGCGATGGTCATTTCACAAGTATAAGTGTTTGTAGAGTGTAGGAGGTAAAGACCAAGATTCAAGTCTCTATGATGAAACTTCACATACATATACACTTAAATTATTCTATAATAGAATTTCTATCTTGTAAAAAAAAATGTCAAAGCTAGGCTAGAGTTTAAAACCAAGTTCAAGAAGTCAGTTTTAAATGCTACCATCTGTTGTAATTGGGGGATTGATACAAGTAGTATTTTAATTTGATTCTAGAAATCCTGTGCTGCTGTGCTTTTGCCAAAGTGCTATTGTATTGTCTATGTGTTACTGTGCTGAAGGTGCTAGTTTGGATACCTTATAGATGTTTTGTTTAGTTGTTAGTGTGTTTTGCTTTGCCATTTGTTTTGGCTTGCTTTGGTTTTATAGTTAGCTTTGTATTTTGGTAACTGTAGCAAGGAGGTTTCGCTGGTTTCTTGAGATCTCCCTTTGTAATATGTGTTTGTTTCAATGACTAAAGCAACCCAAAAAAAAAATGTTTGCAGGTCTTTTAGAATTAGTTTTTAGGGAGACATTTAGCTCTCTGATACAATACAGATTTTTCTAGCTGAATTAGCCGACACATGAAAAAATTTAAAATTGCATTCAGCCTTAGACGTAAAGAAGTAAAAAACAAGTCCTGGCACAATCACAGTGTGTAGCAAAAGAAAAGAAAAAACCATGATATATTTTCAACAATATATCATGTGTTCAGAAATGATCCTATATTGGGTTTGTTTGTTTAATTCTTTTCCAAAAAATATAAATGATATCTTGCTTCAGTTTTCTTTTTTTCTAAAAAGAGTTTCAACATATAGCATTTGCTCTCGATGATAGCTCTTTATTATCAGACCAAGACACCAATCAATTTTTGGTGTAAATGAAAATTGAACCCCAGTTCTCTTATACAACCATCAGAGATTTTACCTGTTGAGTTAACTGGAACCCACACATCTTGCTTCAGTTCATAATAAGGTTTCTTGTAGTTCTTTCATCAAAAAATAATAATAATAAGGTTTCTGGTAGCTTATTAGTAAAAGCTAATCAACAAATCCAAACTCCAACTACTGTGAGTACAAGAGTATTTGGTTCAAGAAGAGTTCCCATAACTGTAAACTAGGCTCCTAAATAAGCATCCACACTCCACAGCCTATGATCTATACAAACATATAAAACTATTAATATATGCCACTGTCACCATGACTAGGAAACAAATAAATTTCTTACATCCAAATATAAATTCAGGAATTTCACTGTCAACCTTTCTCATTCGCCATCAAAATATACAAATCCTTACAGATAGTTTTAATGAGATGCATAAAGTTACAACAGGTCTATACATTTGCACATTACTGAGTTATTGGCTATTCATGAGCATGTTTCATCAATGAACTTAATGAACCTAAAGAAGAAGAGTAAAGATTTCATTGCCTCTTTGTTATGATGAGGAAGAACTCATCTGTACAAATCTTTGAGCTTCCTCAATGCGACCAAAACGGTTGAGAAGTCCAATGATTATAGAGTAATGTTCTTCAGATGCCTTTATTTTATATCTACGATGCATTAAATTAAATATCCTGCAAGCATCATCCACAAATCCAGCGTGATCACAAATAGATAGAACCACTTTGAAAGTGAAATGGTTTGGAGTAAAACCACCCGATCTCATCTGATCAAACTGAGCAATTGCATCTTGACACTGGTTATTATATCCATATGCCTCTATAATTGCAGTCCATGTCATTACTCCCTTAACGGGGATTGCATCAAAAACTGACTTTGCATGACCAATTGCTCCACAACTCCCATACAACTTCACAACTGCAGCAGAGACAAAATGGGTACACTCAAAATTCTTCTTCAAGACTTGTCCATGTACCTCCTTCCCAAGCTTCACACTTCTTAGTTCACCACAAACACTCAATATCCTTGCTATCGTAACTGAATCTGGCCTGTGTTTTGACAACTGCATTGACCTAAACACACCAAGTGCTTCATTTAGATGCCCATGTTCTACGTATGAATCAATCATGGCTGTCCACAAGATCACATTCCTCTGTTCCATACCATCAAACAATTTTAAAGAATACTTCAACAGGCCACACTTTGAGTACATTATCATCAAAGAGGAAACAATAGATACATTAGGTAGGAACCAGTTCTTCAAAGCATAAGCATGAATCTCCTTCCCTTGAGTCAGAGCCCTCAACTCTGCACAAACTGGAAGAACAGTGGCAACTGTGACAATATCAGGCTTAAACCCTTCCTGCTGCATCCAAATTATTGATCTCAAAGCCTGCTCGAGCCTCCCATTTGAAGCATAACCTGACATCAAAGCAGTCCAACAAATAGTATTCCTCTCCATTGATGCATAAAACACCTGCCTCCCTGATCCCATGTCCCCACATTTACAATACATGTCAATCAAGGCAGACTGAATGAAAATCTGCCTCGAGTAACTCTTTGTCTTCAACACATAAGCATGAACTTCTCGGCCTAATCTATGCGCCCAAACTTCTCCAATAACAGGAAGTATTGTAGTCAATATAACCGAGTTTGGCCTTAGCCCTTCTTCTACCATTCTCCTCACATACTCCAAAGCTTCCTTTTGCAACCTATTGTGTGCAAAACCTGCAATCATCGCTCCCCACACCACAACATCCCTCTCACCAATCTCTTCAAAAACACGACGCGCAAGCTTTATCTTTCCACATTTAAAGTACATATCAACCAAACTCGTCCCAAGAATTGAACTATTAAAAAAACCATTCTTTATCAAAAGGGCATGAGTCTTTAAACCTTGCCTAAGCGCAGATGCACCGGCGAAACTCTTGATGACATTAGAAAAAGAATAAACATTCAATCCGACCCCTAATTCCCTCATTTCAGTATAAGTCGAAAGCACATCACGATATCGCCGCCTACCCGATATCACACTGCCTCTAAGCAAGGCATTCCACGAATACACATTCTTACTAGAACATTCATCAAACAGCTTGTGTGCATCTTCAATCGACCCACAAGCTGTGTACATATTCACAAGTTTTGTACGTAAAAACTCGTTATTTTCAAGCCCATTAATCCTTATATGAGTGTGAACTTGTTTCCCTTCGGTTAAGGATTTGGTTCGAACACAAGCAGTAATAAGAGAAGAAAAAGTGGTGGGGTTAACAGGTATACCTTGTTGGTCCAAGTAGTCCAATATGGCAAATGCTTGTTTGAGCTTGTTTTGCTTAGCAAATCTTTGGATGTCTTTGTAAATGGCATATGGGTTTTTGGTGTGGAGTGGTAAAGATTCTGGGGATGCATCTTTTTGTGAAAATGGTGGTGGCTTTTTGGATGGAAAATTGGATTTTTTTTTGCGTTGTTGTTGGTGGGAGTGTGATGGTGGTGGTTTTGGGTTATGGGTTTGGCTTGGTTCTGGGGATTTTGTTGAGGCTTTGGTTTTGAAGAAGTGGGAGTTTCTGTTGTGGGTGTAGTTAGTGAAGGGATTTGGGTGGAGATGTAGAGTCCATGGAAGTGTAACTTCCATGGCTTTGTCTTCTGGGGTTCACAAAAACACAGTTTGTTTGGTTTGGACAAGACGGTAGAAATTGGGTTTGGTTGCTTGTTTTTTTTATCTACTTCAGCACTCGCCACTTCAGCTCTCGCCTAAGTGGCTAAGGTGCTTCAAGCCAATTATTTTATTTGGATATAGCACTATACATATTTTTTAAGTTTTGGGAGTTTTTACTTTTCAACGAATAAAATCCTAGTTTTTAAACTAAATTAATAAAGCTTTGGATTTTGTCGATTCCAAAGTGAAAGACCTCATGAATAAAATTCAAGAGCTCTAATCTAAGGTGAAGAATTGATTTGAAAAACTGAAATTGTGCGAATTTGTGGCTTACAGAAGGTGAAAAGAATTCTAAAACATTTATGCAATCATTTAGAAGAAGAATGAATTTTTATAGAAGCTTAAAGATGATAATGGGGCTTGACTATGGGAGAGAATGGAATTTGGGCAGTTTTTTTTTTTTAATCACTTTCAAGGTTTATTTAGTTCTGCTTGTTAACATAAAAGTGAAATCATAACTTTAAATTTTATCATAATTTTAATTATATAAAAAATTTCACTATTTGATAATGACAAGTTCTTATATGTATAAGGTAAGATTGTGAGACTAGTCACTTCTTACCCAGTAAGATAACTCGCCACATGTATGGACCTATGTCTTCAAGTGCTATTAGTGACTCAAACTCAAGCCTTTGTAACGATGAGAACGAAGGCCAACCACAAAACAAATATTTAGAATTTATAAGTTGTGATTGATTTACAATAAAAATGATATGTAAAAATTGATGTTACACTAACTCAAGCCTTTGTGACGAGGAGAACAAAGGTCAACTACTAAACAAATACTTAGAATTTATAAATTATGATTGATTTACAATAAAAATAATATGTCAAAATTGATGTTACACTAATTATAAATTTATAATATGCTAAACTCAACAAATTATGAAAAATTTATGAGATTTGTTGTTTATAATCTTGAAAAATAAAAGCCTTAAAAAGTAAGTGGACAATGTTTCACTCACTTACTCTTCCACACGAATATGCCAAATCAAATACAAAACCATGTTCCCCAATAATCTAGGCAGGTAGTATATGTGTCTGGCTGAGAAGTGTCAGAAAGTGCTTAAAGCCTTAAACAACAAACCCCACCAAAACAATGCTTTCTCTCATTTCTCCTTCACCTCCTCTCCTTCACTTCAACACTAACAAAGCCACTCTTCAAAATTTCATCATTCCAAGTACTTCTTCTAACACAAGAGGCAGTAGAGGAAGATGGGTACCACGAACTGTACCAAGAGTCTCATCCTCAGATGAAACAAAGGCTGCTATTGCATCAATCCCAACAACAACAACAACGAAGGTAAATGTTGTTGATGATGACGAGGATGTTGTTGTAGAATCTGCTGAGGAAGTTGTGAGAAAATTCTATGATGGAATCAATGGCCGCGACTTGGCCTCCGTGGAGGACCTCATTGCCAGTAACTGCGTGTACGAGGACCTTATCTTTGCAACTCCTTTTGTTGGTCGCAAGGTACACCACATTTCTCAACCTGTTTTTCTTCAAATGTCACACACACTGCCGCGCATGCGTATGTATAATTGCATATGGATATTTTACGTTAGTATATGTACACATATAGTTAAAACTTAGATACAATACAATGACTATTATACTCTCAGAAAAAATTATACAACACAATTCTTTCGGTGCTGTATTGCTTAATGTAGTACAAATAGTAAATATGTGATTTATTGATCAAAACAATCAAATGGTTAAATTTAATTGAAAAACTCAAGCTAAGGTACTAGGAAAATGTATCTAAAATTTGCCGAAATTGTAATTCATGATTTTGAACATTTAATCTTTTCTTAATCCATACTTTGCAACCAACAACCTTCTCTACTTATCAAAAAAAAAAAAATCTTTTCTTAATCCATATTTTTAGGATACTCAGTTAACAAAACCTTCTCTTTAAACAATTGAAAAGGCTGTATGTAATTCTCGTAAAAAATGTTGTATCTAGTCAAACAAACTGAGGACAAGTGGAACCAAACGAGCATACATATATGAAGAAAAATCGTTTAAGTATTAAATCATGTTAGAACAAAATGTATATTGGTATGGTGTTTTATGATCAGGGGAAAATCAGGCCAAACCTTAGTCCACCCCAACTTGGACTTCAACTTGGTGTCCAAAATATAATAATTTAGACGGAATGTTTCCAGGTCTAAAGTCATCACTTTAGTTTTGAGTTTTGATTCTCCACTATCTGTTTTTTTTGAGTCGTGTTGATTGTCCTATTCTGAAAGATGGATCTATCCCAATTCTAATATGATTAGGAGCTATTAGGATAAGCAAACTGAACACTAATTGGTCCATGATAATTGAGTCACATATCCTTTTCTAGTCCTTTATGGTAAAATGCGCCTATTTTTTCCAAGAAAGAATGAACAATATAATTCAAGAATTCTTCCTAGTTCCTATCATACTGATAATGCTTTCTTTGACTTTTGCTTCTATATATCCAAAATACCAATCCTACATTTTGTTCTCCAGTATCCTAAATAGGCAGTTTCTGTGTCTATTTGAGGTACGTAAATTAGCCACATCTATCAACCATGCAGATGAACCTGCTTCATCTCGTATATCTTCTATAACAAAGCCACTCCCAGTTTCATTACTCCTTGTAGTACTTCTCCTAACACAAGAAGTAGAAGGAGGGTGTCACTGACTTTTAATAGGTTCTCATCACCAAGAACAATAACTACAACCAATGGTGATGATGATGAGGATGTCATACAATCTGCTGCATATGTTGTGAAGAACTTCTACGAGGGAATCAATGTCCACGATTTGGTCTCTGTGGAAGAACTCATTGCAGGCAACTGTGTGAATGATGTATAGAGAGAAAGAAGTAAGATAATTAACATGGTTTGGCCTAATGGTTCATCTCCACAGCCGAATCTAAGCAGCTATACTGAATATGTGTTACAATGGATCTAATGTACATTACCTTTAGTATGGTAACTCTAAAGACATGGTAGCCCTTGGTATACAAAATTATGGTAGTCCATTGTATTCTAGAAAACCATGATCTATGATAATATCCTAATGTATAATTTAAATATTTTAGAATTCATAACTTTCAATGAAGTATAATTTAAACTGACATTCTCATATTGTTTCATCAGTCCCTTTATTTTTTTCATAATATAGATTCATGTGACTTTAGCATCCTTTGAATTTCATGAAGCGGATTTGAGTTTGTTGATAAGGAAGCATATTAAAAGTCAATGATGTCTCTGAGAATTACTTAGTGGAGGGGAATAAAGTAACAGCAGGGAAGACGTTCTCTTCAATAGATTTTGTTTGGTGGTAACAGTTAATGAGATAGGGCAAAAGAGAAACACCTCCTCTTTCCTAGGTTTCTTATTGCAGGATTTTTCAATTGGACATTTTTCAAAGGATTCACTCATAAAAATTTCTAATCTGATTTATCAACCTAAAGATACAATCTTTAGACCAATTTGAATCATTGAAAACCTCAGCAACTTGATACAGCATGAATATGACTATATGAAAAAAAAAAAAAAAAAAAGTGGTAAAAACATCCCTCTGTTTCATTTATGTATCTCTTCCCTTCTCTAAACATAGTTTGATTCAATATGTAGGAAATCCTGCAGTTCTTCAAAAAATTCACTGATTCCACCTCCATAGACCTCCAATTTGTTATTGATGATTTGTCTACTGAGGATTCCTCAGCAGTTGGAGTGACATGGCATTTAGGTACGTTGAAAAATATCCTATGCTTCTTACCTTCTTCATCCCAGTAAGTATTAGTTATCTAGTTAGTTTTTTTTTTTTTTTTTTTTCAACCTGATTAATGTGGGAGATAACTTCAGATTGGAGGAAGAGGCCTTTTCCTTTTAGCAAAGGATGTAGCTTTTATCGATTGGAGGTCGTGAATAAAAAGAGACAAATAATGTAAGTGATATTTAAATGTTGAATATGTAGTACACTATATACTATCTGCAATGGATGATCTAACCCTAGTTGAAAGAATCTGCCTTAAGAGAATTTCATTAACCCTTAAATAAGGGTATTGTTTGCAATCACAATTTTGGTTCCACAAAAAGAAAATAATTTGAATTCTGGGTTGAAACATAATTGATTGTGAGAGTCCAATGTTTTTCACTTTGTATATATCTTTGAGATAATGCAATGGGAGCTATCAAAACATCAAAACTTGCTTAATCCTGATGTAAATACAAATAAATTTTCAATTTAAGAATAAAAGAACTTGCATCATGTGCTAGCGGCCTAGTGCCTGACCTTACAAGTTGGCATGTTTAATCTTAGTCCAAAAGGTAATACTTGTCCTGTAATTTATTTATTTTTGTCTAAATTAGATAAAAATTCCATTCCACCTTGATTTCTTTATTTGGATGTGGTAATCATTAGATTACTTGGCTAATTCTTTTTGAAAACCCAATTGAACATATTTTTATAACTAACCATTTCATCATGATAGATTTTTTATATTCATGATGATTGTACTATTAGTTTTGGACAAATTTGCAGAATATGGCATTGAGTTAACCTAATATGGCATTGAGTTAACCTACCTGAGACATAATGATTGGACAACCTCAGACTAGAGGTTCTGCTTTAACCTCCCCAGCTCCAACCTAACAAAAGGAGCGCCTTCTCACCCTTAGCCAACAGAGGGTCCATTGCTCATGTCCTTTTTGGTATAACTTGAGTATGTTGGACTCCATGGTGCCACCAAATCAATGATAAGAATCTCCATTATGTTAAGCCTTGCTGCTCCTGTTCCTTCCTGAAAGACCAAAGATTTCAAAGAGAAGAAACCCTTGAAATGCAATACCTTGTCATCCAGGATGCCAATTATACAATGAGGCCCTTTTCTTCAATACTTAAATAGTAAATTAAGATGATAACTTTACATATTTATGGGGGAATTCAATACTCCCAAATAAAAGGGAGTTAGTTATGGTCCATTCAGTAACAAATAAATAGGACTTTCTATTGGGAAAAATCACTGATTAACCACAACTGCTTAAAGTTAAACGGTGTATGCCTTAAGATATGTTTTTTAATCATATTGTACAACTGGTAATTTTAATCATATGGTCTCTCTTGGCCATTTGAAGCCATGCTTTACATACTTCTTACCGATATGGTCTTGCTCTGATTTTCCACTTTAGTTTCAAGGGTGCAAATCTTTCATTTGAATGAGAAATTGAAAACAGGACCAGGTTAGCTCTGCCAGCCCACTGACAATTCCCTCTTGTTGCTCCTTCATTAATCATTACTTTAGACTTTTAGTGCTTACCATGAGGAAGCAAATTGTAAAGGATAGACAATAAGAGGTAGATTTATGGTTAATTATGAAGATTATATTTGGATTTTTTGTTGATAATGTAAAATTCTCCAACAAACTGCTTGTTATATATGGAGCAATTCTCTACTAGGAAACGTGTTTCAATCAGAAACTGCTAATGTACTCTATAAAACCTCATCTAGAAGAATTCATGTTTATTTAGTTCATAAGATGCTTATAACATATTTGCACCATGCAATGCAAAGATTGCATAGATTGTGTTGGGAGACTAATCTTGCTTTTTTCAAAATACAGTTACGGACGAGATATTGTAGAACCTGCAATCAAACCTGGGGAGGCAGCTTTGGTATGTAAATTAGCCATCACACACACATTTTTTGCCCTTTAGATGTCAGGTAATAATACACATGTCCAGAGATAGACTGGAAAACAAGGAAATAAAAATTAGAAGAGAGAAATAAAAATAAGACGTCAGAATACTACTGTGTGTGGGTGCACACGCATGTGTGCATGCTTTCCTTCATCCTCATATTACCCCTAAAATCTAAAAATTATTTTGATTGAACTTGAGTATGCATTGGTCTGTTTCAGCCCTTGCTTACAAACCTTGCTCAACTCCACTAAGTTGGTGTTGAGATTGAATTTGGAGAGAAACTCATTGTATCTCACCTCTGATACGCTAATTTTTTTCCCTGATAACCTATATATTTCAATTTTCTGATGGTCTTCCTAGGAACCAATTGATATAAAAAAATAAATTTTGCATTGATGGATAAAAATTTAAAATCGTATTGATTCAGTTATTATGCTTATGCATACATTTTGTCCTTCTAATCAAATTACTGTATGTGTGCAGGTGATTATCAGAGGTGTAACTTGGCTTCTGCAGCAATTTCCTCAGCTGGCAGACCGGATATGATAGCAGCTATCAAGCAATTATTTTTTCATCAATGATTATAGGCTTATTTAAATTTGATAAAGATTTAGATTTTAGGTTCAAATGTATAGTTAAATCTGCTCCCAACCACACTGTATTCTTTACTACGCTGTTAATTTAATATGCAACAAAATATTTGGTGATCAGTTTCTTCAATTATATCATTACAGTAAAATATTTCTGGTGCGCAATGCTCTTTGTGGTCACATGCTGTATTTTAAAGCCTCAATGTCTTTCTTACATAGAACACATTAAACACCAAGAATAAGATCATAGCTAAATAACTTGGCTGATGCCATTGGGCTTCTTCGGTGGGTTCAAAAACTTGGGGTCAAATCCCCTACTTACATTCAGCAAAAATAAATAATCATGGATGCCATGGTAGAAGATGCCTGTAGAATAGAACATTAGTGAAAACTTATAGTTTTTTTTTTTTTCTTCTTCTTCTTTTTTTTTTTTTTTTTTAAATTTTATTTTAGTTTTAAAAATAGAAGAAAATTGCACAGGCATAACAAGAGAAAATTTTAAAAAGAAATAGACTCATCCATTACAGATTTACAGTTTACAGGAGGAACTTAGAGCCATTGAGAGTTCGACCAGCTCATGTTCATGTTGGCTTTGGAAGCTATTTTGGCCAAACCAGCTGCTTCATTTGTGCCATAAATCCATTTTGACTGAGAGTTTATTAGGTTCAAAATATCAAAAAGAATAGGACACACCTTACATGCAATCTTCATTTATGCCAGATCAGGTTGCTCATGCAAGAGAAAGCCAAAATGACCAAAAAAATCTCGCAATAATAACTCTTTCTATAACGTCACATGAACTCTCTCACAGAGTGTCATCAGTGCCATAGCCATGAATGGGTGGAGAGAGAGATAAAATTACTGCGATGCTCAAAGTCACAAAGAAGATTTCAGAAAATTCAAAACTTCACCACTTTGATGGTAACAAAATGATTTTCTCGTTCAGACTGACCAATTCCATGGCTGAAACCAAAATCTTATGACCAGAAATTCACTATTATTTTATTTATACGCTTGAAAAGGCTACGAGGATGATTTGATCCAGAGGTATTTTTCTACATCCTTTTAAATTGAAACTCATTTTGCAAATTCCTTTTGTTACAAAACAAGAGAAGGTTCTATTATAAACTACATTTCTCTTCACATCATGACCCTCTAACCAATTCGAGCCTAGTTTTTATGTTGGAAAATTCTTTAATGCAACCAATTAGACATAAATACTGTCCAGCAAAAAATAAAATATTTTTCATTATAATGGGAGAAAATAAAAACAACAATCAAAGTATACATCATCCGTTCCACATGGAAAAATTATTTCAATTTCTTTATTTGAAAGATATTTAGCAGAACATTACGCTTGCATCGCAAAAAAAAGGGGGGGGGGGGGGGGGGGGGTGGGTGTGTGGGTGGTGTGGACATGGCTACAAGAATTTAGTCGGCTAGAGCCATTTGATGGTTAATTCAAAGACTCTTATTTTACTTTAAAGGAGAATTGTACAGGACTTTTCACACAGACAAGAATCTCTTCTGTGTATTAAAATGCTAACGATTGCATGAAGACATATGCCAAAGCCATAAATTAGTGAACTGATTCCTTTGCATTTAAAAGGAGGGGGAAAAAGGACAAGTATCATCAACATTTAAATGATGACATTTCAGTATTGATCACCAAAAAAAAAAAAAAAAAAAAAAAAAAATCGAATATAGCTCAAAGAAGAAACTTTTTTTTTTTTTTTTGATAAGTGAAGTCTATGCTCAGGTATGTTTTTAAAAATTACAATGTGAAATGTGAGTTCACCATCCAATACTGCTACATTATGAATGTACTATCAGTTTGGTCACTAACAAAAAATGCTGTATTAATTCAGAGATGCACACCTGTTTTCATTAAGAAGTGC
This sequence comes from Quercus ilex subsp. ballota, assembly GCA_032727855.1. Lineage (NCBI taxonomy): Eukaryota > Viridiplantae > Streptophyta > Magnoliopsida > Fagales > Fagaceae > Quercus > Quercus ilex. Next base: position 2,499,021 of record CM064916.1, read on the forward strand.
ATTAATCATTTCTGCCCAAATAAAATAAGGGCAATGGAATTAGGTAAAATTGGAAACCATAAAAATACAGACCGCTGAAGCAATGAGCTCCAATCTGCTGCAAAATTAAAATAGCAAACTAATAAAGGTAGAAATCATTCTCAAAGAGTGCTATGGGCAACCAAGGTCTCAAATTTTGAGCCCCAATGTTTCTGATTCCTGAGTTTTTTAGCATTCTCCTTGTAAACCCCATCTACAAAGAATATCTTCACTTCAAATAAGTTCAACAATTGTGGTTCTTTCTGTGCTTCTTTAAATGGCAATCTAAATCCATTTGAAACATGTTAGCAGTCCTTTGTTTAGTATAAATTCTATTGTTCATCATATTCCACAAAATTCACTTCTGAGCCAAAATCCCCACTTGCTACATATCCCACATCTTTCATTAGCTCATTTAATCCATCCAATAAAGTGTAAATTTCTTCCGCATGGGGGTTTGATGTGTCGCCCACCATAAAGGGCGAAAATCCCAAGCCCACGTCGATCCAAGCACAGCCAGGAGCCTTCCTCACACCCAAATCCCTCATGGAAGTCCTAACCTCAGCTAGCATGTTCCAACGACCATCAGCAGCATACATATTAGCAATCAAGACGTAATAACCTGAATTTTCAGGCCTCATTTCTAACAGTTTCTCAGCTGCCCACTCCCCTAATTCTGTATTTCCATAAATCCGACAGGCTCCTATTAGAGTAGCCCACATGGCAGGAGTTGGCCTGTAAGGCATTGTTTTGATAATTTCTTTCGCTTTGTGCAACAAACCAGCCCTGCCAAATAGATCAACCATGCAAGAGTAATGCTCCAGTTGAGGACTTAAACCATAAACACAAGGCATTTTTTCAAACAGCCTCTGGCCTTGGATTACAAGACCAGAATGGCTACAAGCTGATAGAACCGCAACCATGGTTATATGGTCGGGTTTGATCTGGAACCTTTCCATCTCTTCAAATACTTTCAGTGCAGCTTGTCCCTCTCCCTGTATTCCATATCCAGCAATCAAGGAAGTATAAGTCACCTCATCCCTTTTGCTTAACGAATCAAACACTCTTTTGGCTTCTAAAACTTTGCCCGACCTTGCATACATGTCTACAAGAGCATTCCACAAAAGCAAATAGTCCTTGAACTCTTCACGCTTTGTAATGTAGCAGTGGAACTCCTTCCCATGTTGCAGATTGGCCACTCGAGCACAGAGGGGAAGAATACTGGCAATTGTCACATAACTTGGTTCAATTCGGGAAAGCAACATCTCTCTAAATAGGAATGATGCTTCCTCTGATTGATCCATGTGGCTGTAGCCAGAAAGCATAGAATTCCAAGTAATTATACTCTTATTTTCTACCAACTGGAACAAAATATAGGCACGTCTTAGGTCTTTGCACCTAGAATACATAGTAATTAGTGCATTCTTGACAGTATCAAACTCATCACAACAGCTACGAATTGCAGAACCATGAATTTCTTTTCCCAATTTAATTGCCCCAATGTGGGAACATGCACCCAAACCAATAAGCATTGCCACAGAGTCCAAAAGAACGCCACAAGTTCGCATCTGAGAAAGCAAGTCAAGTGCTCCCTTAAAATTTCCCATTCGCAAGCACCCACCAGCTATAGTATTCCAAGTTATGATATTCACTTCATTATTTGTAATTCTCATGCTTTCAAAAAGCTGAAATGCTTCCCCCCACATTCCCCTGGAGGCATAAGCAGATATGATTATGTTCCAAGAAACAGCATCCTTTTCTGGCATTTTGTTGAACAAGCTTCGAGCAATATCAATTTCCCCAAACCTCCCATACATGGAGACCAAGGCATTATGTACAAACAAGTTCCACCCAGCAGAACTAGCATTAATAGAATTATGAACCTCCCTACCAAAACCCAAATCCAATTTTTCACCACAAGCCTTGAGAACAGATGGGTAAGTAAAATTATCCGGTCTAATCCCCTTATCCACCATTTCTTTATAGGCAGAGAGAGCCTCCCCGAAAATCCCATTCCTAACATAAGCAGAGATAAGCAAATTCCAAGGCAAAGGATGCAAAATACCTGAATTCGCAGCAATAGTACGGGCTTCAGCAAGGAGGTCAAAACTTGAGTAAAAAGTAACAAGCTTGGGCACCAAAATGGGGTGCTGTTCGAGACCCAAGGAGATAATCTGGGCATGAAGCTGTTGACCTTGTGGGAGTGATTTAAGGTTAGTGCAAGATAGAAGAAGAAAAGAGATGGGATGTAAGATAAGGTCATAAGAAGAAGAAGAGGCATGGAGCTGGATAAGAGAGAAGTTTTTGAATGCTTTTGATAGATGGCCTTGGCTTGCAAAGTCCTTGAGAGATGTAAAAAGGGAATTAATCATAGATTCATCACTGCTTGTGTTTGTTTCCGGGACAGAATCATTTGATTTGCATGATGTGGATGGCTTATTGTATTGTTCGGTACCTTGTCTCCATTTTCTAGGAATGTATTTCTGGATTTGAGATATAGAGATACCCCTTGGGATAAACCGAGATGGAGCAGGTGGCATACACTATAAATGTATGTGTGTGTGATGATAGCATGGTCAGTGAGAACAGACCGCATGGCTTCACCCACATTTGCAACATGTGGCTTGGAAAAATCCGCTCTCAGCTGACCCAATTTTTGCTTATTAACATCAAAGACTACTTCATTCAATCATGGACTGAAGGCAATACTTCCCCTGCAAAATCAGAGATAACGTAAGCTATGAATTAATCATTAGAGTGTTAGAGAAAGAACTCTTCACACTAATTCCCACATATGCCCAAAAACGTTCTTCAATTGGGTTTTTTTTTATTTATTTAAATAATTCAATTGTTACCTCGCACACTCCCCTCATAAACGAGACCAAGCAATGCCACTAAACTACAAATTTCTTGCAAATTGGGTAAATTTAGTTGAAATTCATATATTTTTGTTTTTAAGGGGTAAAAAACACAAATTTATTCTTTCTCTCTGTCCTTCCATTTTCTCAACATGAAAATCAGACATATATAATCTTCAGAGATCACAAATATACTTATAAACATTATAATTCAAAGATCATTTGCGTTCAAAAAGAAAACAAATAAAATCACTTCTAAGTAATAATCATACAGGGAAGTAGCTAGCAAAAATCAAACTTTAGAAACAACAGGAGGAAAAAAAAAAATTGAACTTTGAGCAGTAACATTTTTGTTCAGTTTAACACAACCATGCAAAGTTTTTAAATTTATTTTTCTCAGCAACCAAACAATTATTAGAGAAGAGTCTTAAGTAAAACAACAAAAACCATATTACCCAGAGGCGTACTCACCAGAGCCTATGCGTACCTCCAAAGAAACAAAATTATGGCCTGTTTGGAAGTTTAGAGAGGGAGGAGAGTAGAGGGGAGGAGAGGAGAGGGTAATGATTATACTCCACCTTGTTTAGATGTTTTTAAAATTAGTAAGGGGGAGGAAAGTAATTAGCCATTTCTCTTGTTTGGATGTTTTAAAAATTAAGATGGAAATGAGAGGAAATGATTTAAATAGACAAATTTATCCCTATTTGAAAATAGACTTGCAACATTGGTCTATGATTAATTTGTTAGATTAAATAATTATGACTATAGCATTCAATATTTTTTTTTTTGATAATTTTTTTTTTCTAATGTGAATTAAATAATCAACATTGGTCTATGATTAAATATTTTTTCTGCTTTTTTATTATGCTAAAAAAACCATCCTTAATTGATAATAATTAAAATAAGAAAAAAATGTTTGGTTTGTTTGTTTACTAAAAAAATCGACAAAATATTGAATTTTTAGTGTTTCTTTCATTTTTTATTATTTTTTTTAATATTTTTTTATTTTGCTTAGTACGTGAATTTAATTTTTTGAGAATTCGGAGAAGAATTGAGACCCAAAAAAACAAAAAAGTTGGGGAGAGTGACTCTATGAATTAACTCCAAAAATAAGATCCTACTATGTGATTTAAATTCAAGTGTTTGCCCACTTACTATTCAGAAAAGAAAGCAACTCAAAATTCTCGAGAGAATATCCTGCTAAATACTAAGCAATAGCACACAAATTTCAACCAAAACAAATGACAATAATTTCTAAAAAAAATGCAGAATTTCACACATTGAAACATTTTTTTTCATGACCATGCTTATCCGTTTAGGAACCAATGCCGCTTTGAATCATGACATGAGATACTGGAATTTTCCAAACATAGAGCCCATTGAGAATGCCTTGTCCATCTACTTAATAAAGCAAAATCTTTTTTTTATTTTAATTTTTAATAGAACAAGGTCTAAAACTTTCAATAAAAAATATCAAGATTCAAGTGGTCTAGCAACTAAGGCAAGTCCAAACCAGGCCAAAAAAGAGAGCCTAATCATTTACAAACAAGATTAAACCAGGGGCTGAAATTCCTGTACAATAACAAGACAATTTAAACTAGCACCTATACCAGTAAACAGTATTGAACAACTAGGGACACAACACAAGACCTAAGAAGTCAGCTCGTGGAGTCAACGACATTGTATCATGCCAGACAACTAAGATGTGAAAAGCATAAAAATGAATGTAAGCAGACAAAGTCTTCAAGCCACTGAAAAAAGGATAGTGTTACAATGAGCTATGACCATATCTGTAATTGCTAACAGACTTGTTTCAGAAAGCAAAACTAAAAATAAACACAAGCTAGTGCCAAAGAAAAATTAATCCCAAGAGTTTACAGTTCAATGATCAATTGAAAAGGTTTTTAGAAGCTGAAATTGTCTTGGAACATTTACTTGTCTAACTGTTAGAGAAATTTAAGGATCAGACATCATTGTGAACAATAGCTCCTTGCGCTCCTCCACTAGATAGCCAATAAAAGCTCTCAACATATTTGGATTCTTAATAAGATAGAGATAAGCCCTCATTCGCAATCTAGAATCAATTCCTATCTCATCCAAGAGATCGCACACGTCTAAATCTAGTGTCTTGGAGATTGTAAAAACTACCGAACTGTCAGATTGTGACCACATTGTGAGTAACTCTTTGCAACTTTAAAATTCTAGTCCCCATGCCTTGAATAAGAAAGAATCTTGTGGAAATTAATGTATATTTGGAAACAAAACCTAAGCCAGGAATGGAAGTTTTAACACTGAGGTTGTTCAGAATTTGAAACATTTCCTGGACATTTGAGATGTTTCAAACTACAAAACGAAACAGCAACAAGAAACAATGCAATGAAAGGATACTTAGAAATTTTAAACATTTTGAAAAGTAAATAACAAAAATTGGAAGTAATGCAGTCTTAAACATTTCCTGGAAGCTGAAGACATTTTGGACCACAAAACAAAACAAAAAAACAAGCGATTGAATGGAACCATATACAGAGTATTGGCAGTTACCTTAATGCCCTTACAGCAGTGACCCAGCTACCCTCACTTGTTGCAATGAGACCAAGACAAACATGATCAGCAACACCCTGCATGCAGAAAAATAAAAGGAATCAATCAGAGCAGTCCATCTTCTTGTACATTAATGCATATTTTCATGATAAACTTTTCCTTTTGGACCAATGTAATATATCAGCCACTGCAAACTAGCTCATTGCATCAGTATTCTATATCAACAAAGGATGGTTTCACAATCTGTTGCAAACCAGCCATAAAAGGTTTCAACCACTGGCCGTGTGCTTCTAAATTTAATTTGAAGCGTCAAAAGATAACACATTCAACTGACACCTCAGAAGATCTCCTTGGACTTTGGCTTAGGCAACTATTAGGTGGGTTGTGGTTGCCTACATCTTAAATTCAGTTTTTGACTTAATAAAAAGAAAAAGAAAAAAAGAAAAAAGAAGCATCTGAGTATAATAACTCGTCTTCCAAATTAGGTTCAAATCCAGCATTTAAAAATGTTCATCAACCTATCAAAATAATAATAATAATGTTCATCAAACATTACACAGGAAAGTTGACAGGACAACATCTATTAACCAGTCGTGACCTTCAAATATACATTGTCAGTTAAAATTTCCTCTCTACATCACTAGACAAGAAAATTTTCATTAACTTAAAATAACCTAATAGGAATTTAATCATGATATACTAGTGCTACAGCTTGACTATTTAGAATTTATTAACTAACAAAACAAATCAGTGTATGGACGTACTTTAGGTGCTGTAATCCGGTTATCTCCTTCAAGTACGATACAACAATCACTCACTAAATTGGCTTGTAGATTGTGTTGGAGTGCCTCAATGGCATTGGGATTCCATTCACAAGCATAAACTAGTTTTGCATTGGCCCTGATCAAGGAAGTTTAGCAATCAGGTCACTATTAGTGTACAAATGATCAAGCTGTTGAAATGATTGTAAAAGAGTAGACACCAAAATTTATCAAACACATTGTGAGTAACTCTTTGAAACTTTAAAATTCTAGTAAAAATAAAATAATAAAAAAAACCCAAATCAGAAACCCATTCACAAAAAACAAGAAATTACCCAATAAAAATAAACAAGAAACACGGAACCATATATAGCTATAATATACAAATTTGTGCAAGTTCACAATCTAGACTCACTCAAGTGCTTTATCAAACACGTTATGAGCAATACTTTGAAACTTTAAAATTTAAGTAAAAAAAGCAATCAGATCCGAAACCCACCCACAAATACCATGTTATTACCCCATAAAATCACAATTAATAAGAAATTACCCAATAAAATCACAATTTTAAGAACATAGTTATTTGATCCAACTCAAAAGAAACCCATGAAACAAAAAGAAAAACAGAGTTTACCTCTGAAATAAAGACCCAGGCGTGAGAGACGATTGATTGTGAAGAAGTTGTGTGAGAGAGAGACGGCGTGAAGTGTGGAAGAAATCGTGTGAGAGAGAGGCAGCAGAGTCTTCAAGGCTGAGAGAGTTGAGAGAAATTTGAGACTGATGAGAGAAATAACGTGAATTTATTTTATAAACATCCAAACAGAGCATTAAGGTTCTCTCTCTGTATCCTTTCTTCCTTAGTTTTCCTGCTGTTTCTTGGGAACCAGACAGAAACCTTGTATCAGCGAGGTTTCTCGGCTTCTCAGTGAAAAGAAAGGGTTTTGTGAGGGTTTTACAGCTAAGCCATAAAGGGGCCTCAAAAAAACCAAAACAAAAACAAGGGGTTTCAAACGACCTCAGCTTCTTTTTTTTTTGAAAGTGAAACGACTTGTAGCAAACGGCAAACCTCTCAGTCTCATTATTATTACCATTATTATTATTACTATATACACACCTTATAATTTCAAATTTAAAGCCATGATGATTACTCTAGGGGCCAACAGGGGATGGTTCAATTGGTAAGTTTCAGGCACTTCATCTAACTCACTTAAATTCGAGTCCCGTTGTTAGCAGTCTTTTGTTAGTAGACATCTATAAAGGTTAGCTTGCGAATCTTAACCTAAGCGCTCTATTTGGAGGCTGGCATAATTTAGCTAACCCTCATTTTTTTAACCCAAAAACAAAAAAGGCTGATTACTCTAGGGGTGTGGTGCAGCCAACCCAACGATCCATTAAAATTGACCTAATCCAACCCAACCTAATGGGATATGTGGACCTTTATGAGTTGATAGGTTGGGTTAGGTTACCCAAATTTTTTTTACAACTTGTTGAGTCGGTGTAAGTTAGTAAATTCAAAAATCTGTCTAGTCTAATTCATCACACCTATATTTAACATATATTTAAAATATGAGAAATGTTAATGGGCACCGTAAAGTGTCTGTTAAGGATGATATATTGTGGGGTCCACCTAATAAAAAAATTGTATAAATTGATGAAATGAATGAAAATAGTTCTGAAGTGACAAGTGAAATTCAAAAGGTTTTCTTTATTAGTTATACACCCTATAAAATTAGTCAAATTCTGACAATAAGTTAACTTTATTAACATAAAATTGTTTCTTAACTACCCTTAAAATATATATTTTATAATTTTATAATTTTATTATTATATGGTTTGATGCACTAACAAAATAGTTTGTATTAGTTTAGCAATATGCTCAGGTTTGATTTGCTTATCAAATCGAGATTATAAATCTGCTATTATTTATTTTTGATAATCTTATAAATTTTTTGCTCTAATGTTTAATTTTTTTTTAACTAAAAAATGATCAACCATAAGTTTAACCCGATCTACATGAATTCGGTTGGGTTCATATTAAAAGAAAAATCCCCAACTCAACCCCATCCACACCCTCTACTCTAAGCCAAAACACCAATCGACTCAAACTCTAAACCAGAAACTTTGCTAATTAAGCTGGCTTGAACCGTTCACAACCTCTCATTTGTTAGTAGTTGTGACTTGTGAGTGTCTGGTACAGTAGTGCACCACTCTTTTCAAGTCTTAACAACCCAACAGTAACACACGATTACAGGCCACACGCCAGAGCCGCGTACCTAGGACCAAGTACAAGTACCGGGGTTTTTTTATAAAATAACTACAAAACCCAAACAATATTATTAGTTAGGCAACGTTTCAAACATATTGCATTTCTAACAATTCGACTTTAGAGGAGTCGATTTCACTGTTCATATCGCCTATTTTTTCGGCCACGTAGATAGAGAAATTGAGTTCTTTATACTCGTTTTATATACACAGAAATCGACTTCAATAGGGTCGCTTTCAATACAAAGAAAACGACCCCAGTGGGGTCGTTTTCTTTGTACTGAAAGCGAGCCCACTGAAGTCGATTTGCACAAACAAGAACCCAGAAGAAGCAACACAGAAGAAGCAACGCAGCTAAGCTTCAGTACACAACCCAGGCGCCGCGCCGACGAGCAACCAGGCGCCGCGCCGACGAACCCAGGCGCGACGACGAACCCGCGCGATGACGAACCCAGGCGCGACGACGAACCTGCGCGACGAACTCAGCAACACCGACGGCGAGGCGCGACGAATCCAGTCCGTTTTGGATTTGAAGGCTGTGACGTCGACGGCGAGGCGCGACTCAGGTCCGATTCTTTGAAGATTTGAAAGTCCGGTTTTGAATTTTTTGTCAAGACTGAAATCGACTTCAGTGAAGTCGTTTTCAGTACAAGGAAAACAACTCCACTGGAGTCGTTTTCTTTGTATTGAAATCGACTTCGCTAAAGTCGATTTCTTTGTATAAAAAATGAGTATAATAGACTCGATTTTTCTGTCTATGTGGCCGAAAAAATAGGCGATATGAACAGTGAAATCGACTCCTCTGAAGTCGAATTGTTAGAAATGCAATATGTTTGAAACGTTGCCTAACTTATTATATTGTGTGAGTTTTGTAGTTATTTTATTAAAAAACCCCAAGTACCGTTGGCAAGAGGGGTGCATTCTCGACATTTCAACTCACATGTAACACCTCCACCGACCACAAAAATAATATTAAAATAAAAAAAAACACTTCGGAGCTCATTACTAAAAGCACAGTTGAACAAAAACAAAAGGAGTCACATACAGAGAGGCACCGATTTACTCCCTCGGTGTCTCCGCCTCCTCTTTTCTTTTTTTTCTTTTTTTCAAATCCGTTTCTTTCTCTGAAAAAAAGTGAAAAGATCGTTACGGTTCCAAGCAAAGAGGAAAAAACGCCGTCGTTTTGCTCTGGAAATGTCGGCGGTTTCGAATTTCGCGCCGTCCTGTTACGGCGGAGGGAGATCGGTTAGTTTTTCCGGGACGGCGACGGCGGCGGCAGAGTCGAAGTTCCGGCCCAATGTGGCTTTGATTCCGAGGCCTTTTGTGGTACTAATTTCTAGAATTACGCAAAATCACAGTGAATTTATGCTTTGTGAGTCATTGATTTGTTGAGGAAATGTGCGTTGTAGCTCATAATTCAAGTAATTTTAAGGATCAACAATATCTTTTACTTTGATAATGATTGTGACCTAGTATAGTTTGAAGTCAAATTGATTGAGACTCTGAATATTTTTAATTTATTTGGGTTTTTTGTGTGTTACCGAAAAAGCATTGAACTTGATGAATTTTCCAGAGTCGTGGGGGTTTTACGTCAAATGGGCACGGCCTCGTTTGAATGTAGTTTGTGCCATAAACTTGCAATGGAATTTACAGCTTTGAATTGTCTTTCTTTGGTTCTACTGTAATTATGATCTAAATTATGTAAGGTTGAGTCTTGGAAGTCCTATGAGAAATACGAAAGAAGCGTTTTATTACTACTGTCATCAGTGAAATTGCTATTTAAAAAAAAAATTTAAAAACTATGAATCCTTAAATAATTTACTTGAAATGAAGGTAATATATGACTTGAAAGTGTAGTAGTTCCGGAGTATTGTGAGAATGAGGCAAATTTTTGTTTATTCTTGTTCATTATGTTTAGAACTGCTATGAGTTAATGACAGCTGTAAAGAACTTGCAAACACTGAGATATGCTTAGCCCGTCAAGGGTGAAAAGCCTCTGGATTACCCAATAATTGGTTGTGACGGGTGGGGTTTGTTGCCTATAAGAGTTTGATTAACAATAAGGATTGTTGTACAGTATGCTCTGTGACATGCAACTATCCTATGTAAAGTTTCCCTACATCATTAAAAAAAAACACTAAAATATAAAGTTTCAATTTAGCAATATGTAAGAATGATACAATTATGCTACACTAGTTCCAATGTGGCCATTGGTAATGTAACCATGTCATTAATAGTAGGTTTTTTTTTTTTTTACTCTTGGATGACTGACTGACTGACTTATTACTTAACACTTCCTCATTGTAGAATGACAAGTTCCTCGTCTCTCGTTTAGCTCTTCGTCAATCCAGCAGGGCAACTAAAGATTTAACTGTACGTATGGCAATAGTAGATGAGAGGCTTGCTCGTAGGGGAAATGTGGGGAAGACTTCTGAAATCTTGGTAACTGAACTAACTTTTGGACTTGCAATATTAGTTTACAATGATTTTATAAGGTGCAAGACATCCAGAAGCTTGATGCTTGCTGCTGATGTTGTTGTGTAATATACAGTCAATAATTTTAAGATTACTGTTTGTGTCATTTCAACTCATTTGGCATTTCAATGATTTTCTTTGCAGGCTTATGATCTTATTCAAGGAGCACTTGTAAGTCTTCATATGATTACTTTCATAAATAGTTGCCTTTATTGAGCTGTTGCTTCAACTCATTAAAAAAAGGGTGGGGGTACAAAAGCTGTTGATTCTATTATGTTTTTTTTCAGTTGTTATACATTAGCTCCTACAATTACCATATTGCTCTGATTAGTTCCTAACTTATGATACTTCCTTCATCCTTGGTTGCCTCAATATGGTCGGCTGGTACAATTTTATACACTATGGTTTTCTTAATTTATCTTCTTTTATTTATTTATTATATACATAGGTTATTTTTTTCTTAATGTATCATTGTGAGGGACCTTAAACTAATAAATAGTTGCTTTGAGAATTTTTAACATGGATCTGTAATTATGTTATTCCTCAATAGGTTACATTGTTTCAATCTTGCATTCACATACAACATTATCGTTTCATTGATTGGGCATTTGATGTGTTTCATTAAAATGCATTAATCAACCACTATCATTTATGGTGGTGTTGTGTTTTCTTTGTGCTATTTTTGGTAATCTTTTCATGGAATGGTTGATTAACTGGAAATATTATGGACAATAGTTAGGTTCAGACAAGTATCATCATGTAAATAATTTGTTAGTTAGAAACTGAGACTTTTCAAATGGTCCCTGATCAAAAAGATCCAAGTTTTGCATTTATAAGAAGTGTGAAAAGCTTTTAAGTGTATCTTTTATGCTTCCAGAAAATATCATGTATTTGATAAATTTTCTCGGGTATTTTTCAAAAATTGTAATTTTTAATTATGATGTTATTGGTTTGCAGGTAAGATGGAGTTCTATAATGGACAGGTCATTTCCTGACCCACCAACAGCTGTTTTTCTGCATGGCATTCTAGGTAGCAGGAAGAACTGGGGTGGGTACTTTGTACTTTACATCTGCTATAGATAATTTCATCGGTCCACCTAAATTTGTTCCCAAGCAGAGAGGAACAAAAGGAAAGATTTTTCATTTGACATCTTGATTGCTGGCCAACAACTTGATATGATATTTGGCAACTGTTTGTAAAGTTCCTGTAGAAATTAATGAGTTGCATAATGGCTAATATTTCAGGTACCTTTGCACGGAAATTGGCCAAGGAATTTCCAACATGGCAGGTGCTTTTCTGAAATTGTGCTTGGTTGACATAAATAGAGTACCTTTTACATTTTGCAAAATATGGATAGGTTCCCTTCCACAAAATCTTTTTGTTGAAGTTACTACTCGTGCATTGCAGAATGTCGAACACCAGTTGTGTTCTGTTCCAATGCCACTTATTTGTAAAGTTGTGAATGAATCATAGTTTTTACCCATCTAAGCACCTTTTTTCCTGTTATGGCCCCTTTGTCATGGTTCTACTAGAACAACTTGGGACTTTCTGATTTCAAGTCAATCTTATTTGTTTCTCATATTCCTTTGGACAGTTTCTTTTAGTAGACTTGCGTTGCCACGGTGATTCAGCATCGATAAAGAAGAGGGGTCCCCATACTGTTGCTTCCACTGCTCTTGATGTCTTAAAGCTGGTAAGTATATTCTGAGTTTTGGCTATGTTTATTATGAAAGACACCTTCTTCCATATTTTAAATCAGCTAAAACAGAGTCTGATATGTCCTCACTATTGGCATTGCAATTCATTGGTGTTGCACTAATTACTACAGTTCAGGCAGTTGGGCGTATCAGTTTTTCTTTTGGGTGCTATGGTGCTTCAAAATTGCATTCAACATAGTCGAGAGCTTAATAACACCCCCCCCCCCCCCCCCAAAAATTTAATTGTTTTAAGGTTCCACAAGCCAAGTTCAATTGCTAATACATATGTGTGGGAACATGCATGATTTTCTGGATTATGTATACAGTTGTATACATCTCATCTTTCCATATTTTCTACCAGGATATGTATTCTTTTTTGATCTTCTATAAAATGTAGACAAGCAACTTATTAAGTTAGGTATTTAAACTTTTCTTTTTGATTTTTATTCTTCATCTTTTGGCTAGGTTGGACAGCTAAGAATGACACCTCGAGTTCTAGTTGGCCATAGTTTTGGAGGGAAAGGTACTTTAATTATACTAACATGGAATATACCTTAATTTGAGAGAAATATACGTGGTAGTGTACTTACATATATTTCAGATGATGGTGCTTAGTATGCTCTCAAACTTTTTATGCAGTTGCATTGAGCATGGTAGAGCAAGCTGCAAAACCTCTTGCACGGCCAGTCAAAGTAAGCTCTCTGTTCACTGAATTTGTTAAGGCCTAAGGGACTTTAATAATTTGGACAAGAAAAATGACTGGAACTAAGAAAGTTCCAAGTACGTTTTTCGGTGTTTTGGATCATGTAGAGAATTTATTAGAACTTTTGCTTTGAAGGTAATTGGGGCTATTCGAAACTTGAAATCATTATTGACATTTGAACCATGACTCTTGGCTAAACTTTAGTGGACCTTGACTGCCAAAGTAATGATATGCTTGTGCTTATTTCTCTTTTTGGTTTTCTAGTTTACATCATCTTCCTTTTCTGTTTACAATTTATTTATATAGGTTTGGTCTCTAGATGCTACTCCTGGAAAGCTTCGATCTGGTGGAGATGGAGAGGATCATCCAGAAGAACTAATAGCATTTTTAAGTACATTGCCAAAGGAGGTCAGTATTTAGTCAATTGTTCAAAATTCTCTTTTGGATGCATCATGTATCCTTCCTCGAGACACCTCGAGACAGGGACCATGCAATTTTATCATCGCTTATATTATGTTTGACTTGAAGAAGTAAATCAATAGGGTAAGTATTCATTGGAAAAGTAAAAGAGGTTAGCAACTTGAGGGATCAATCTAAGCTATAGTCCTCCACTTCCTTTCTTTAGTTAAACTTATACTTTTCAAGAAAGATGAAGTAAGGAGGGAGAGAGAGAGGAGGGGGGGGGGGTTGGGTTTGGCTAGGGTTTTCACCACACTAAGGTTTCTAACCTTGTCACAAACTTCTCTTTATATCCTGCTACACGCAACTTGAGCCATTTTACCACATCATGGCACCAAGCAAATAATATTTCTTGCATTTGTTATATATATATATATATATAGAGACAATAATTTGGATTCCTGAAAGTTGAAGTTCTCAATGAAGGAGATCAAGGAGATAAAGAGTAAGTATTCATTAGAAAAGTAAAAGAGGTCACCAGATGAGGGGAAAAATTGAGGAAAGTTACCCTACTAACTACTAACTTTCACATGAAGTTACTAAAGTAAAAGATTTAGAGTTTGGCCAGCCATATTATCCTCAAACATATTCTGTTGTTGCCAAGAACAAAAGTCTGGCATTTTATGCTTACTATACGGATTACTTTAAGGAGATACCTCCTTTTCCTTTCCTTTTGTAAGAATGATATTAATTATGCTATATCTTTCCTTTAATGAAGGTCTCCACAAAGCGGGATGTTGTAAACGCTCTCATTCAACAAGGATTTTCGAAAGATGTGGCACAGGTATTTATGAAACATCAATTCTGGCCTTAAAACTCTTATCTGAATTAAATTAATTTGAAGCTGGAAAAATGAGGCCTTGTTCATATATAGAATATCTTTCCGTATAATGGTTGACAGTTTTGGTTAATGCTTAATTAAAAGTCTTGTGATCTTGCAATTCTGTCCATTTCTATCCTGTATAAAGAAAATTTTGTAATTCTATTGTTTAAGGTGTATTTAGTATGTCTCCAGGACAATCCTCCATGTACCAGATATTTATTTCATTCTGAATTTAAGAGGTGTAAAAACATATTGCAAAGTATTATAGTATTCTGCAGGGCACAGCTCCTTGTGGAAGAGTTCATGCTACTTGCTAACAATACAGCCTTTTTACGTTGAGAATTTTTTTCTGGCCAATCACATTTAGTTTCTCTATAATGCAAGTTTATTTTGAAATTGTATTTAATTGTGACAATATGAAATGAGGAAGTCAGCGTATAATAAGCTTTGTAATAGTACCTATATAAAATACTAAAAATAAAGAACAGTTGCATCTTTTTCCTTTATTTGCTTCCTGATTTTTTTATTGCCCTTAGGTTTACTTTTGATGCCTCGATAAATTAATTCCTTACATCTTTCCTCTTGTGCAGTGGGTGGTAACTAACCTTCGAACAACTGGTTCTCCTGGTTCATCATCATCAAGCTTCTCATGGGTGTTTGACCTCAAGGGAATAGCTGAAATGTATCAATCCTATGAAGAAACAAATCTATGGTATTAATCTCTTGTTACTTTCTTAGTAGCATGGATTATATCAAATATTGAGTTGGCCCTCTTGATACATTTTTTTCCCCACTGAGTCTCTTAGATACAAATGCACCTATCCTTCTCATTTGTTTAAGTTATATCCATACCATTGACTTCTTTGGGGGAGTATGGGACGTGCAGGAACTTTGCCATGAATATAAAAATATGTTGTCAATCTCAACGGACATATAGTTGTTAGATACACTGAACTCTAAATTTTTTTTTAATCCTTTTGCTTTAACAATTTAGAATTTAAAATAGTAAAGGCAGAAGACAAACTTATGGTTTCACTTTTTGGGAAAAATGTAAATAGTTGATCCTAAAATAAGCCTTCTCATCTTCTCTGAATAATTTTAGGAAAATTGTCGAAGATGTGCCTCAAGGTGTGCATGTTAATTTTTTGAAAGCTGAAAGGAGCCTGCACAGGTGGGCTCTTGAAGATCTCCAGAGAATTCATGCTGCTGAGGAAATTGCTGCTGAAGAGGGAGCTGGAGTTGAAATGCATGTCCTTGAAGATGCTGGCCATTGGGTATGTTGTTATCATGTACTTTTATCTGGTGATCCGCACAGTATGCTCTAAGTGGTGGGAACAATTGATATCCATTATTAATCTTTTGGAGGAAAAGAAGAAAGAACTAGAATTTCTTTTTATAAATTCCGTGATTGGGGTCATTATATATTCCATTGCAGCTTCCTTAAAATTACGGACACCCCTTACGACAAATGATGGCCATGTGTTAAAATTGAGAGTTCTTTTAATGTTTCCTAGTCGCGGGTTGGCTACAATGACTTATAGGCCAACATGACAGTGATAGTCCATGAACAACCTTATCAACTAGGGTGAAAAAGTGATAATATTTAATGTTCTCGATTTATTTTGGACAGAAACTTTTAAATTCTCTTAAGCGAATATTTCTCTTTATATGTTCTCCATTGGATTTTGATATGATGGTAATGTCCAAGTTGGGCAGGCTATTGTTCCTTGACAGCATAAAGAAAAATTGTCCTTGCTTCATGCATAAAATTAACTTTAGATGGGGCTTGAAAAGGCGGCATTTGACATGTATTCTTGGAGCCATGTAACTTAAAATTTATGAAAAAAATCACTTGCATATTAACTTTAGATAGGTATCTTTTTTGTTCCCATCTCTTTCCAGTGGTCATAGGCCAGTTTTTGGTGCACATCAACTTTACACCCAGTGATGTAAAACAAACAGAAAATAAAAATCAAATCACTGTTCAATTATATATTTATTTGCTGCTATGTCATAAACAAATAGATGACAAAACTACAAGCACCTCCCCTTAAGAATGGGGCGGTTACCAACAAGTGGTGGTCATTTTAGCTTCTTCGCAAATGTTAAAGATGTGTAATTTTAGCTTAGAGGTTAATTTAATATTTTCACTAGCACACAAGAACTCAACCTGCTACTTTGCAGGCTTGTGTCAGTGTGAGATACATGAATAATATCACCAACTCTAAGCATTGTATCAAATGGAAATGTTGAGTGCAGTTTGTGTACGGGCTTAAGTAATGGGCTACATTTCCTTTTCTTTTTTGAAGTAATTGATTACATTTTCAAATGCCTTATTTTAACAGGTACAAGCGGATAACCCAGATGGGCTCTTTAGGATTCTTTCGTCTTCTTTCAAGGGAATAAAAACCTAAGGAATCTAAAGGTTATTGTCACTTTCAGTTCAGAGTTATTTGGCCTTCAAACACAAGCATCTGTCACATATATTCCTTTTCCAGCAGGAGGTTATCAGATGATCGTATGTATCTACTGTATTATAACAATTTTGTATATCTCTTTTTATTCTTTGTTTTTCCTTTTCTTTTCTTTTTCCTTAGCCTTTTAGTCCTCCACCCGTTTTTCTCATCATCTTTCCAGCTGTATTAACAATTTATAATGATCTATTTATCCATCTATCTTTTCTGTATATGGCACTGTGGTTAGTCTACACAGTAGTGATTGCAAAAGAAGGTAAAAGCAGATGATCTGTGAACAATGCTATATGTTTTTGGAGGAAAAGAAGAAAGAAATGGAAGAGCTTTTATAATTCCATGATTATGGTCATTATATATATTCATAGCACTTTCCTTTAATTAAGGACACCTTGCAACAAACGGTAGCAATGTTTTCAAATTGAAAGTTCATTTTAAAGTTTTCTATTCACTGTTTGGCTTTAACGGCTTATAGCCCAACATGACCGTGATGGTCCATGAACAAATTTATCAAATTGAAAGGTGATAATATTTAACATTCTCAATTCATTTTGTACAGAAACTTTTAAATTTGCACCAACAAATTCTTATAAGTGAATATTTCTTCTTTTATGTTCTCTGCTAGATTCCGAAATGATGGTAATGTCCAAGTTGGGTAGGCTATTGTTCCTTGACAACATAAAAGAAAAATGGTCCTTGCTGCATACATAAGATATTAACTTTAGATGGAGCTTTTTCAAGCTCCATCTGAAGTGTATCTGGGAGCCATGTAACTTATAATTTATGAAGAAATCACTTGCATATTAATGTTAGATATCTTTTTTGTTCCCATCTATCGGGGAGCCCATTGTTTGCTGCTACGACATGAATACCTTTGAAGAACCCATCATGCTACTTATTTTAGTTATTTCACTCTAATCGTTGTATCAAATGAAAATGTTGAGTGCAGTTTGTGTATTTTCAAATGCCTAACCCCGAACTTTTTTTCCCCTAGACCTATAAACACTTTGTGTACAGAGAAATGCTAATTCAGCTTCAACTAAAATTGCATGACATTGTAACCATCTTTAAATTTGTATGTATGAAGGCCCTTAACTTTAAATCTTTATCTTGAAGTAAACATACATGCATGAAATTGTAACCCTTTAAGTTTTAATACTTTAAATTGGTTTAAATCTTAAGTTTAACTTGTCTTGCAACTTCCTCCTTAAGATTTGTTTTAAGTATTTTTTTTCCCTCTATAATTGAAACACTTTTTTAAAAAAATTTATATATAATTCCATAGTAACAATAGAAGAAGGGGATTTAAACTTGAATGTTTCCATGAAAAATAACAAAAGGTGCCAACTAGTTGAACTATAAGGGAAAAAAAAAGGATAATCTATTAAATAATAATAAGTTGATGGTTAAACCTTTTTTATTAGAGATAATTACAACATGGGGAGGTGTCAATTCAACTACAAGCCTTTGACAATTGACATTTAAACTTAAAAGTTTAGAAATATAGATTTTTTTTTTTTTTTTTTTTGGGGAAAGAGTAAGTGATAAGCTCAAGTTTAGCCAGTATTTAAACTAATATTAAATAAATAATTTTGAACTTTTAATATCTAATTCAGCTCATTTACATGCTTATGTGTGCGTGTGTGTATATATTTATCGTAAGGAATTCATGTTTGATTGCAACATAAATATTTTCATAGTAAAATCATCAAAGTTATAGAAAAATCTTTATATATGGAAAATCAAAGTTTGATTAAAAATGAGATTATTTTATTTAATGTAATAAAACATAAAAGCAAAGAATACGGATAGTAAGAATTATGTTGTAATTTTCTTTTTAATAAATTCAATAGTTGCAATTGTACCCTTAGCACTCACTAATCATTTTTTTTTAATTGAATAATAGGTGTTTGCACATAAAGGGTCTATTAAGTAAAATTTAGATTAACTTAAAATAAATAAATAAAAAAGCTTTTATGAGTTATAGTTAGTTTAATTGATAAAGTTTCTTATCGTTATAGGTTGAAATTCTATCATATTTATTCAAAAAAGAAAAAAAAATTGTTATTAAAAATAAGTTAGAGGGAGGATTTTGAAAAAAATGATGATGGGCCATTAAGTAAAACTTGCTCCTAAAATTGATTAATTTTGTTAATAAAATAAGTAAAAAGTGAGTGTTTTGAGTAATCCTTCCATTTAATAAAAATAAAACCATTTATTTTAAAAATAAATCCTTATGCCTAATAAAATCTAACCTATTTTTTAGAGATTGTAATTATTCTTAATGGTTGATAATAATAATAATAATAATAATAATAATAATTAAAACAAAAGTCCGGTCCAGTCCTCTTATTTTGTCTCTCCCTCCCTCGTTCACTCTCAGTTTAGTCTCAGCTTAATTTATATAAAGTATTAGGATTTTTTATTATCTTTATTTTTTTAATTATATTTTTGTCGTATTAATTATTTCTACTTATATTTGTGTTGACATTTTTAATATATGTCTATCTTTGTCATAGATGTTGATGAATGTCACAATATAAAGACTCCAAAACTTGGTAGACTTAACAATAATGGACTGCAATTGAGTAGATGAGATATTTGCAATCTAATTTCTGTTTAATCTCTCTTCCTCAACTCCAACTGATAACCCACCGCTACTCAAGGAGACCTGACTCACCCGAACCGATTCCTCTCCCCGATTGTCTACGGGTCCAGTTCTTGGGCACAAACCCGACTCATGGACAAACCCACAACCTCCAATCATGTAAGAAGGCTACTCTTGTAAGACTTAATGAGTGAGTACTACTTAAAAAGTTGGCAGAATTGGATCGTGACATGGATGCATGACTTATTGTAATAGTTAAATTGAAGATACTTTCACTAATCGTGTCAACAATTATTTTATGAATATATATATTACTAATGATGGTGTCTAGAACTCTTCGAGCACTTGACTATTTTCATCAGTGTGTGTTATTTCCGGTCCATTCATAAGTCATAACAAGTAATTACAAGTTGAAATCCTTGACCGTGGTCCAAATATGCTCTTTTTGGTTTCAAATTTAGGACCTCTGTTATAAACATATTTTAATGATATGGGAAGGCTTGAAATTATGTGTGTGTGTGTATATATATATATAATATATGAATTAACTGCCTTCTTTAGGCACATTGCACATATGCTAACTGCAAGCTAACCATGGTAAGCGGTATTAGCCCAACTGAAGTGATTGCCATGACAAGGAAATAAAAATAAACCCAGTCAATGTAAAGAGCAATTTAGTATATATAAAAAAAAAAAAAAAAAAATTATAAATCATTCCATACACCAAATAATGCCTTGCCTTAGTTCTCTCTCTCTCTCTCTCTCTCTGTGTGACACACACACGCACACCTCCCTACCAATGACCTTTCATAGATTGAGAACTTTGTGCATTGGTTACTGACTTTTTTATTTTATAAAGCATGTGAATCAGACTAGTAGTTACATTTCATAAGAGGGGTTGTGAAAACAACCATGTAATAGATAGCTTTCATATTTGTTAGTTTGTTTTATTCAAGTTATGACCATATCAGATCTACTCTTTTTTCTTTTTCTTTTTGGTGACTATTTTTTAATGGATGTAGGTGAATTCCAACTATGACTATGTAGATGTGAATGATTCTGATGAAGAATTGGACATGGCATCAATGGTAAGTACTCCTGAAGGTTCATAACCACTTGCTGCATATAAATTCATAATTTTGAATTGTGCATGTATTTTCCCTATGAATTCGTTGTATTTTAACTAGTATTTATGTAAGAGGTTTCTTGCCCTTGCTAGTTTCCCTTTTCAAATCTAAAATTATGTATTGAGCTCAAATAGAGCAGTTTTAGTAGAATTTGAGAGAAATACCTCCTTTTTTTTATTTTTTTATCAGAGGGAGAATTAGAATCAAGCAATCAAATTAAATGGCGAAACAAATTTATCTGTAGAGATGAAGCATATATTACACTCTTTATTGGTCTTTGCAAGTGATCTTTAAATACCAGCAATTGTATGAAGGGCTGCACAGCAATTTTACTGTTGTCCTTCTCGAATTATAAATGCTTGATAGATATTTATATCCAATTCCAGGTGAGACTTGTCTTTAGCTTACTAATTAAGGGTAAAGCAAGCAGAATTTCCTAGTTGGTTTCTCTATGTAACATGGTCCAAAAGAAATGGCCCAAGTCAGTATATCATACGTAAAAGGAGAAAGAACCACATTGACACTTGGTAGCTTTAAAAGTATAAAGTTTAAACTAGAGGTAGATATTCCATAGAGCTGAGGGGAAGTTTAGAAAACATGCTCAAATTTGCGCTTGTGATAGGCTAGAATTTGATTATACCAAACTTGGGACTAATTTGAAGCCTGAGCATCACAAGAATACTGTGAAACCCAGCACTGTTCTCTAAATCAAACTTTGAAGGCCACGACCATTTGAGCAAAACCAATAGTTGCCCTTTAAATATTGCCTCAGGATAGCTGTGTCATTATGACATTGATCACATATCGGACTTATCCTTCAATCAGTTTGGCTCATACCATTGACATAAGCATCAATATCATAGAGATAGCAACAACTTTCTTTTCCATATAAGTAAATTTTAAATCCAATGTGAGACACTTGCATGCTAATAACAACATAAATAATTAGTATTTCAACTTTATTGATATTAATCGTCTTAGAAACTTCTTTTTCTGAAAATTATGTCATCTGGAGGTAGCCATTCTTTATTTTCCGTGTTGTGATCCTGCTTCAGCAAGCCTTTTATGCATGGATAAAACTTTAGCTGCACTGCATAGATAAATAGAAACATGCAAAATCAGCATATATCATATGATGCTAAGTTTCTGAAGATTCAAATACTACAAGAATAGTGACATACCTGCTGAGAGCCTCTCTATTTGTACCTTGATTAGTAGGCTCAAGAATTCCAGTATCCAAATTCTCCCTCGAGACTGGTTTATCTAATAATTCCTCTCCAACTTTCACGAGATTATCCAAGTTTTCTTTGGTGGCAATATCCACAGAAGAAATTGTTCTGTTTAATGTATCATCCTGCATTTGTTTTGTGTGGTAGACTAGAATGTAGATAAATATGTATAAAAAATTAAATTTCTCAAGCTTTTTAAATATATATTTTTGTTTAATCTTTTGACATAATTTGTGGCTATATGACAAATGAATGATTAGTAAATACCTGAATTCGAAGATAATATTGTTGAGACTGAAAGATTTGAAGGTAAGTCCAAAGATCACAGTCCATCTTGTCTTTATTAGCTTCCATAAGTGTATCCACTAATGGACTTTCACCCTTATGGATCAACCATTGCTCCAAAGCCCACTTAGCCACTTCATTGGCATCATAGGTATTTTCTATTTTTTGTGAACCAGTTCCTAAGGAAACAACTAGAAAACGAACTTTGGTGATTACTTTGCTAGGAATGATTTCTCTTACTGCTTCTCCAATAGCAAGCTTAGTCTGCAAAGAACAAATACAAATGAATAAATATTTTTATTGCTAGTTTTGAAAACTAAAAAATAAAAATTAAATCTTCAAATTACCGGATTGTTAGCAGTAACACCACCATCAATTAGATTAAATTCCCTCACTCCCATTTTGGGGTCATTGGTTTCAAAATAGTAAGCTGGAAGAAATGTTGGAGCAGCTGAAGTTCCTATGCATATATCTGAGAGCAAGGCATCCATGCTAGGATTCTTCTTCACCTTATAACCATGAAAAAAGACATTGTTAATATACACTGTTAAAAGACATTACATTCAAACATGAAAAGAACAATAATATATAACTGTAATAAAAAAAAAATTAAATTTTTAATGATATAGACTAACCTTGTAACTAGAGAAGATAGTAGTTCGTCTTAGCTTGATATCATAGGTTGGAATCACTACATTTGTTAGTGTCTGGTGTAAATGGGTATCTCCTAACTTTTCTTCGAGGATTTTATGTAAATACTGGCCGTCATATTCTGGACCAGTCAATTTTTTGACCATCTCTATGGCTTCAGTAATTACCCTGTTGCTCAAGGAAATATATAGAAGGTTATATTAGATTAATAACTTAATATATATGTGTGTGTGTATGAGAAAAAATAATAATAAAACTATAACTTAATTAAACAATATTTTCTTTAAAAAAAAAATAAAAACAAAAACAAAACAAGCAAACCCCATAACATTAGTGGCATAGGTGTTGATGGTTGATATTTTATCATCAAGATTTACCTGTTATGTTGAGGGAAGATTTTAGGGCAGTGATCAAGATAGAAGTTTTTGATATCTTTTGCAGCAAACAAAGGGCGATTGTTTTCATTTGGGGCAG
Source organism: Quercus ilex subsp. ballota (assembly GCA_032727855.1). Taxonomy (NCBI): domain Eukaryota; kingdom Viridiplantae; phylum Streptophyta; class Magnoliopsida; order Fagales; family Fagaceae; genus Quercus; species Quercus ilex. Next base: position 2,522,464 of record CM064916.1, read on the forward strand.
TTAGCATGCTAGTCACAAGTCCACCAGTGCTAGTCCCAGCAATTATATCAAAATAGTCAGCAATTCTTGCTTCCGGCCCATCCAGTTTCTGAACATAAGTTACATAACCAATTGAATTTTTTTTTTTTTAACAACAAGAAGAAGAATACATTAAAAATAGCCTACTTTAAGAAGCCTTCTCTAGTGTATAATGCCGATCAATTTCTTAGGGACTGAACTTTGGTATTCAAAAACAGGTTAAGCTTTTTTTTTTTTTTTGAGAGAGAGAGAGAATATAAACAGGTTAAGTTAAACACAAAAGAGATACATACAGGTAAAAAAAAGTGACATATATATATATATATATATAGATGATTTTGACTTATAGGTATATTCGGTAATGGGTAAATTGAACTTTATTCGCACACCAAAAAGAAAAGAAAAAAATTAATCAATTGAACTTTTACAACACCCTATATTATTGTCTACCATAACTACTAAAAATTGTACCAAATAAATACTAGGAACTAAGGGAAGACAGTTGACATATTGACGAGTTGATTATCTTACCCATCTCAATCCTAGTAGACCAACTTTGAGTTTTTTAAAAAAGTTTGGGGTAACAGTTTAAAATTTGATAGGGTAGACCAGATTTGAGTTTTCTAAAACAATAATTGTAGGCTACATAATTTTTTACAATCTTTTTCACAACTATTTAATTAAAGTATCATGATTGATTAAGCTTGTATCCAGTACACAAAAAAAAAAAAAAAAAAAGCTTGTATCAAATCGAAACCACTTTAATAATCTATTTAATTCTCTGAAATCATTACAAAGAAAGTCATTGGTCTTTTTAAAAAAAAAAACCAAGTCTAACTTAGTCTCAAAATTTTAAGGTTGATTAGTTTAACTATTATATAACTAAAAGAGACGTAAATTACCTGAATTTCGGATTCTAGGAACTCAATCATAATGCTTGGAATTATCCCTCTTATTCCTCCTCCATCAATGCTAAGAATGGTGATTAGATCTCCATATTCTTCAGGATTAATTTCAAAAAGGGGTTGTGTTTGATCCATTGGAACAATACAATGAAAATATAGGGTATTAAACGTTATGTGTATGAGAGGTATCAAAGTCTGTGTGTATGAGAATAGACTGTAAAGAATACTTAATGTAACTATGTGCTTGAAGGTCCTCCTATATATACTAGTAATAATTGTACGTCGGTAATAAATTTTTAGCTATGCGTATGACATTATTACAACTTGTTCTAATATTGTCACATGCATATCAATGTTACAACATATTGTAATGTTGTCATGCTTATCTGAAAAAAAAAAAAAAAAACAAAAGCTATTGAATATTAAGCTAGAAAAAAGAGAGTGATGAAAAGAGATATGCATTACAACGTACTGTTTGTTTTTTTTTTTTTTTTTTTTTTTTTGATGAGATACTGTTTGTTGATTAACCTAGAAAAGAAAAACTTGGGTAATAATTTTGTGTGTTTTCTAGCTTTAAAAGGATTCCTATATTTAATTGGAAAGCCTGACCCATAAGGCGATGGCATCCCAAGAGGCCCACTTTCAATCCTGAAGCCCAAATCACCCATGGCCCAATGTGAGTCCTCGGTCGTGACAATCATGCAAATATGCATGGCAATCAAATTGGACAAATTCGCATCACCCACCTAGTTAGCCAATCATTCATGCGTTTTCAAATTGAGCTTGAGGTTAACAATTGAGCTACTTAAGATTATAATTATTAAATCTAGACCGACCGAAACGATTGGATTGATGAATTGATAATTTGGTACTTAAATTGGTCCGGGTTTTTAACTGGACCTTTAAGCATATTATTAAGTCAAATTCAATGAGTTCTTTAGAACTCGTTTAGATGGATTCTTAATAATGTTTAAATTTTCTCAAGTAGTACTTCAAATAATTTATTTATATAATTTTTAAATTTAAAATTTATAAATATTTTGACATTTTGGTTTTTTGGAAAAAAAAAATTTCTATATTAAAGAAAAATATAAACAAATGCAATATCTTTGATGATTTATTAATAATAATTATTTCTAAAATGTATCTCTTAATTTATATAAATTATTAGATTTTTTTATTTTTTTTCATTATATTTTTGTCGTATTAATTATTTCTACTTATATTTGTGTTGACATTTTTAATATATGTCTATCTTTGTCATAGTTGTGTGTGTGTGTGTGTGTGTGTGTGTGTGTATCTCTCTAATAAGTTAGAGCCTATTTGGGATGTGATACAAGATTCGGCTTATTTGAATTTTTAGCTTCATTTTTATACTATTTATAGATCTTATTATACTATTCAACTAGTTTTTAACTTTTTTTTTTTACACTTTTAGCAAAAAGTTTTTAATTTTAACTAAATAAACTCAATATTCTTATATGTCGAATAACCTTATAGATAGGTATTTTTTTTAATATTGACTATAGTCTATATCTATTTATATACTGTAACTTAAAAGGGTTGAGGAATTCCAATGTAGGAGAGGGAGAGTGTTGAAGAGCCTGAATTTCTAATTTATAATCAAATCTGTTATTCACAATATAAGATGATGACCGATCTCTCAAGGTCACCCTAGTTACAAAAGAGACCATTTTTAGGCAAAGTATTCATATGAAAGTAAAGTTCCATGCACCTTAACAAACCAATTCTTTCTTTTTTTTTTTTTTAATAAAAAGATTACGTGATAGATTTTGATATCATATTTAACATTTTTTTCAATTTGAATTATTAGTAGGTAGCTTTTTTTTTTTCCTAATGGAAGAAGGGGTTAGTAGGTAGCTTTCATCTTCAAGTTAGGACCACTGTATTTTTTTACATTACACCAACTCTATTGAACATGTCACTCCAATGGATGACTAGTCTTCTTATATATGGATAAAACCAATGTGTAAGGCATTTTTTTCCCTTTGATATTGGAATACATTCTAAAGGGTAGGTAACAACCTTCAATCATGCTAGAAAGTCTATCTTGTAAGAACTTAATGAGTGAATACCGCATAAAAAGTTGGTAGGACCAATTTTTGCAAAAAGTATAATACTATATCATATGGTATTTATTCACTGCACCATTACACGAATGCATGACTTAGTATAATAAATAGACAAGTTACTTTCTCTAATCTTGCCACCAATTATTTGTGGAATAACTTCTTTTACTAATGAGGGTGTTTAGTCAGTTTAGAGCTCTTCTACCAATTGATCGTTCTTTTAGGTGTGTTATTTTTAGTCCACACTCACCAGTTAATTACAAAGAGAAATCTCTTAACCACTTTTTTGTTTCAAAACCAAGACGTTCGTTTTTTGTATCAAAACCAGGACCTCAATTTGAAACATATATTAATGATACAGTGTCACCTCAAATCTAAATAAATAATAACATAATATGGGAAAGATTGGAATTATGTGTGTATATATATATATATATATATATATATAAAAGATGGGAATTAACTGCCTTCGATAGGCACATTGTACATATACTAACACACTGCAAGCTCCTGTAGTATGAGCTATGACCCTAGAATTGATACTCAAATGACACACAGGTTACAAAATTAGTGCTTCAAAAGAGAATCAGCTTCGCACTGGGGGTCTTCCTAGCTTGAGTCTCATCAGCCGCAGTAAATTTTGTAACAAAACTCATTCACCAATATATGGCGCAGACAATAATACTACTAACATATATATGGTACCAGCCTAAGTAGAGTATCAAAATTGTGGTAGGCAAAAACGTGTTGAGGTCCAGCAAAAACCTTAGGTGACTACTACAGCCGGAGAAGCATTAACATGTAAGCGTGATTCACTGGCTTGCCTAAACGACAAGGTTGAAAGTTTGTTTATGGATTCATCATCAGGACTAGACGACCTCTCACTTGAACCTGACCATTTCATTTGCATGAAGCTTCTCTTTCTCCAAGGACCCATATGGATTTTCTTTTCCTTCATCGACTTCTTGGCTGCATCACACACAACTCGAACAATGGCGTTGAGGTAGTCAGGTTTCCCTATGTAATATTCTGGTAACTGGCTTGTAAGTTTGTGGTACTCATCACATGCTTTTGCAATCTTGAATTGGTCACGGAACTCCAACTCAATCAGGAATGATATTTGTTTCTTTCGTGAGGCTGTGCTTGCTATCACTTCTATATACTCATGTGAACCTATATTCCAAGAAAAAAAAAACGATCAATATAAGATTTTTAAAATTTGCAATAGTTACTATGTCAAAGGTTATTATTGCTAGGATTGTATTCAACTATTCTTTATTACTTTCGTAATAAAACACATAAAACTTAGGTAACTATCCCGAAGTATTGTACTTCAAGTTTGATTGTATTGAGCAATAAATCAAATCCTTAAATTTAATTGTTCTTAAAAAAAATAACACAATTTTTTACTACATTAATCAATACAACCATGTGACCGATAACCTAAAATATATTTAAAGATCCGTATCTAAGCTTTGTCATAATTTTAAAGTACATACATTGAGGCAAAGGAAACAAATGTCTAGCATGATGTTTCTACTAAAATATCAAGTAAAATTCTGCAAATTGAGCATAATTAAACCATGGATGATTCATATTTTAAGAGAAAATAGAGGTTTTACCTCCTGGAAACTTTTTGGTGTGTCTCCATCTTGAGGTGCAGAGAGTGGCCCTGAACCCTTTTTCACAAAGCAAAGTGACAACTCCACGTCGAAGGCAGTGGATGCAACCATCGGAGCTTGGCTTTGAGCACTTGCAATAGTCCAACTCTTTGGCAAGCTCTATTATTCGGCTAAGCTCTTGTCTCAACCTAGATGCTGTTAAACTATAGTTCTCCAAAATCTCCTGAAAAATATAACATAAAAACACAATCATTTTTAGCCTAAGGAATTTGATAGAAATTTGACAACCCATTTGTTCCATAAAAAATAAACAAATTATAATCACCTCCTTTTTTTTTTTAATTAATTTTTTTTTCTTTTTTTTTTTCTTCTGTTTAATCAATTTGTTTACTGGTAAAAATAATAATCTAGTTATGTGGCTGAAAATAATTGATGCTCTAAATCTAAATTTTCCAGACATTTCTAACATAAATATATTTGGATTTAATAATGATGGTGATTTTTTTTTTTGAGGGACAATAATGATGGTGATTTAAAAAAGAAAAAAGACAAAAAAGATGTGGCAATGCAATAAGACAAGTGTTATGAACATAGCCAATTATTGTCACAAACAATAATATCTCTACGTCATGCCAAATTAACCACAAACAAATGAGTGTTGTCCAGACACTTGAACCTGATATCTTATTTTCACTACCTTAATTCTGAAATAACAAAAATAACTATTATTCCAACTGTTACTTTCACGAAAAAAAAAGAAACAAAAAATTAAACCTAAATATCACTTATAATTAATCAAACAGGAAATCAATATCAACATCATAGTATCATTCTTTCTCAAAAAAAAAAAAAAAAATCATAGGATCATACACACTTTTTTTGTTTTTTGGTTTTCTTTCAATTAATTAATGTCGGTGCTAGAGCCTTGAATCAGCAAGCTGCAGCCATGTATTAATTACCGCATAAACATCTCAGCTTTCAATTACTTCCTATTTTGTTTGCACCAATCTAAAGTTTCAATTTCATTTTTTAAAATGGAAATAATTCAACTTTGCAATTGTGCATAAATATAAAAGGTCGATCGAGGACAATAAGCAGAAAAATATCATTTTTTTTTCCTATTTTTCATTCTAGTTAGGCTATGCTACACAAACACAAGAACATAATTTCAGAAAGAAGAAAAAATCACCAATTTTTTTTAAAAAAAAAATTACTTTTCCATTATATCAAAATATTATGAAACGCCAAAAAGAAACAACAAAAGGAAACTCCAACTTTTTTCTTATGCTTTTGTGAAAGATAAGAATATATATGTAATATGAAAGATTGTGTTAATTAATGGTATGTACCTGAAGCAAAACCTCTTGTGTTTCCCAGTACAAGTTTCTCTCATCTGGGTCATTATGGGAGTCATTGCCATCGAATTCATATCCATCATGTTGGTCTTCCAAAGGCCTGTCTGAGTCGTTACCATCTTCGCCAAAAAACTCAGAAACTTTCTCCTCGAGGCCGTCCATGCCCTGAATATTTTCTCCAAAAGCCTTCCCTTCAAGAAGAATACCCATCTTCTTGTAAGCAAGGAAGAAAGAAGAGGAGAGAGAGAGACAGAGAGAGAGAGAGAGAGAAATGGTTGGTGTGCGATGAGAGTGCTCATGAAAGAAAATTGAGCATGAGGTGAGGAGTATATATAGGGTTTGCCACGTCAGAAATGAGAAAAATATTGTGAGTTCTAGACTTGGTAGTATGCTATTATTGGAGCCTGGAGGCTTATGGACTATTGTGGAGAAGTGCAGAATTTTGTGCAATATATATATATATATATATATATATATGAAATGGCCTTTTATAGTAAGTTACTAATTGTTTAATTTAGAAAAATTGTAAAGTTAATTATTGTGAATTTTACCAGGTTTACAACTTGATGGATAAACATGGTTGAGGCCACGTCAAAAATATATACAAATTTGTGATTTTTTTTTGTGTATTTTGAAAGTTGATAACGATATGTAAAGTTTATAAGATTTCAATAAAATAAAAAGTTGTAATTATTATAATATCACTTGTTTAGTTTATAATAAAGTAGTGTCTCAATAAAAATATAAATTATAATTATTGCAATGATCATGCGTTTAGTTTATAATAAAGCCACTATTAATTTTAGGAAAATGCTAACGAGTGCTCTTAGAGCACTGGTTAATAATCTATTTAAAGAAAATTTTTATGAAAAATGAAAAAAAAAATTATTAATATTTTGATAGCTTTTTCATTTCTCATAAAAGTGGTATCAAAATTTTCTTTAAATTGATTATTAACCAATGCTCTAAGGGCACTCACTAACATTTTCCTTAACTTTATATGCTGACATTGATAAAATCTCCATTATTTATGAGAAATTTTATCACTATCTTGTAACCCTCTTTGTGTTTTGAGAAAATTAAGGGGTGGAAAAGCAATGAGCTTTCTAAATTGCAAAAAGCCAATAATGACAAGAAATAATGTGTTTTCAAGGAATTGAGGGAAGAGTGAACCCGGTCTTTCTTCAGCTGCAAGTTTGACTAGAGAAGAAAAAAAATCTTAATATAGTAAATTCTTGTGTCAAAGCTTATCCAATTCCTCTCAGTATTTACTTGACAAAGATTATTTTTGCCAATTTATTTTGCTATTCGGCTTATTTTTGTTACTATTTATGAATCTCATTATACTTTTGGTATTATTAATGAGTTTTACTATACTATTTCAACTAACTTTTATCATTATTTATAATACTTTCAATAAAAATATTTTAATTTTAATAAAATAAACGGATGTTACACGAACCTTGATAAGAAAATGTGTATTATATTTATCCACAGCATAGAAAGGGTAAGATAATTAGGTAAGCACGTAAACAGATACAAATCCTTTACCCTTCGTCTTCGTGTTCCACCCCATCACATCATGTGTTTGATTTTTTTTATTTTTTTTTCTATTTTATATTTTAATTATTTTATAAAGAAAATAAAAATATGTAACAAACAATAATTAGTGTTACATAAAATGAAACAGAGACAAAATCACAAAAGTAATCTATTCTTGATATTTAAGTTGTTATATCAAATGTTTTCAAAAAAAAAAATTTTGTTGTATCAAATAAAAAAGGTTGTCTTAAAAAATAAAATAATTACTTAAAAAACAATTCAGCCCATATATGTCTATTATAATGTGGTGAATTTGAAAGTGAGACCTACCTCAAATATATCCTACTTTTGAATTACCTAAAATTTATGCTGTGAATTATATGCTCTCATTGTCTCATTGATAAATCTCCATTTTAGTTATGAGAAATTTATCATTATCCTGTAAGAGATTAAATTCTATAAGGACGTGGTGTAAAACCCATGTTTTACCCCTCCAATCCCAACATGCCACATCATCTTATCACATATTTAAAAATAAACACAATCACATTCAATCAATTCTAATACCCATATATAAATCCAACCAAATTGGGAATCTATCGAGATATTATTAGGTGTTGTAGGATGTATTGAATTTTAATAAATTTTAAGTAAAATGCTAATGTGGCAATCACTTATTGGATGGTGTAAAACATAGATTTTACACCACATCCTTATAGAATTTAATCTCATCCTGTAATCCTCTTTCAAAAAGCCAATAATGGCAAGAAGTAATTTGTTTTCAAGGAATTGAGGGATGAGTGAAATGGGTATTTCCTCGGTTGCAAGTTTGACTAGAGAAGGAAAAAAATGTTAATATAGTAAGTTCTTGTGGTCATATATAGCTTATCCCTCTTTAATACTCCGTAATAAGAAGTGTATTATACAAAACGTAGTAAAAAACCTTGGAAGTGAAAGATAATAAGATAAGCAGGTAAAGATAAGGCATTATGTTCCACGACATATCAGGGGTGTTTTGATTTTATTTATTTTTTCTATTTTAATTATTTTATTAAAAAATAAAGATGTATGACATACAATAATTTGTGTAACATAAAATGAAACTATGAAATCTTTTTTTTTTTAATAAGAAAAAACTATGAAATCTTATCCAGGTAAAGATCATATTGTAGCCTATTCTTTTTTAAATTTAATAAAACGACAGAATTAGTCTCTATTCTTGATATTTAAGATGTCTTAAAAAAATAAAAGAATTACTTAAAAAAAAAATTCTGCCCTTATAGGTTTATTATAATGTGGTGAATTTGAAAGTGAGACCTACTCTTCTCAGAAAAAAAAAAAAAAGCGAGACCTACCTCAAATCTTTCCTACATTTGAATTACCTAAAATGTATGCTGTGAATTATACTCCCCCATGGCCCCATCATTAAAATGACAACACAAGCAGGTACCCTTTGTTTAATCATGAAGATAAATAGTACTAAGTCAGTAAATGGAGCTAAAAGGATGTCCTTACTGAAAAAAAGAAAAAAAAAAAAAAAAAGGTGATGTCTTTATTTCAGTCCAGTCGTTTACGTGCCCAACTTATTTATTTTTTTTTAATTCAAAAAACATTTTATTTATTCAAAAAACTTTTTATTTTAATTTTTTATAATATTTTTTTTGAAACTTTTAACCTATAACATCTATTCCTGATCATAACTCTTTATCATCAAACTAAAATACTAATTGATTTTTGGTGTAAGCGGAGATTTAATCATAAATCTCTTATTCAACTATCAGAAATTTTACCAATTAAACTAACTGAAACCCTTTTATTTTTCTCTTGAACTTAATTATTTAATTAACCTTGCTTTTAATTATTTGACCAATCACCACCAACCTTATTAGCCAAATATTATATCTTAAAAGAAGTGCCCTTCCTTTAAGAATGCTCTTCATTGCAAATATTGTCCGTTTCATTTATTTCATACTCTAAAGTAGATTTTTGTACATAGTCAATAGTCCATACTCTATTAAATTTATTAATTAAAATTTGAACGGTCAAATGGACGAATTGGATAAAAAACTGCAGAGTTCTTGGTATATATAGTATTTCTTTTTCTTCTCCTTTAACTGGATACTTTAGGTTCGTTTAATTATGAGGCAGATATTAAAAAGAAGGAAGATTACCTTTTACTGTTTATACTTACTCTACCTCATTATTTCAATTAAAATGCATATATAAAAAATATATTAAAAAATCAAAATGAATTCTTTTACATATGAATTTAGGTTAGCTTAATAGCTAAAATCTGTTAATGTCAAATAAAAGATAAAAAAATATTCTTGTATCACATTCCATTTATATTGATGTGGTCGGGATACAATGAAGGATTCAAAAGAAAGCCTTGCAATTGGTTACCTAAATAATTTTTAAGGGGAATAACGGTATGATTGTAACTTGGATATACAATCTAAAATGAAGAATTTTGTCAACTAAGGTTGCATTTTGTCATTGGTTTAAAAAACTAGTTTTTTTTTTTTTTTTACTATTTAGTTTGTTTTTGCTACTATTTAGCTTATTTTTGGTATTATTCATGAGTCTCACTGTACTATTTCAGCTACTTTTTAACTTTATTTACGATACTTTCAGTAAAAAAAATTCAGTTTAAACTAAATAAATTGTTCCCAAACGAACTCTAAGAATCAATATTATGTGTAGGAGTAATTATCAACGTGCTCATGAACAGCAAAGGTCCCTCTCTTGTTGCCTATGGCCACTTGGTAGAAGAGGCGAAGTTCTTAGCAAAATTTTTTGTTGCTATTGAGTTTCTCTGTATTAAATGGCAGGTATAATTCTGTTGCTTATAATTCTGTTGCTCATAACATTACTAGATATGTTAGCAAAGCATTAGTGTGGATGAAGGATATTACTCCACACTTCCATAACTTAGTTTTAGCCAATGCGGTTGTTCTTTTTTAATACTACAGTCTTCTTCTCAAAATATATAAATATATATATATATATATTATGTGTAGGAGTAGGACTAGCAAATGTGGCAGAGACAGACAGGTTGATTCTCCATCTCTATCCTCAAGCAGGTAAGATAAATAACTTCTACCCTTGCTCTCTCTCTCTCTCTCTCTATATATATATATATTATGTGTAGGAGTAGGACTAGCAAATGTGGCAGAGACAAACAGGTTGATTCTCCATATCTATCCTTAAGCAGGTAAGATAAATATATATATATAGATATATATAATTTTTTTTTTTTTCAATACCCACCTTTAACCTATTCAGCAATTCTGAGCGAACAAAACCAAGTAATTTTAAAAAAGAAGTAGGTTCAATAAACATAAGGGATGACAAAATTGGTCTTCACTCCAAATTCTAGATAGTTTAGACTTAATTACAACCTCCATAACTGTGTCTCCCCTAATTTGTCAAAGTCCCTAATTAAGTACCTGTTATCTTCCTATTGCCTTTTCTAGCTCTAACTTCAACTTGAGTCTAACTTGTGCTTAATTCGAGTTAACTTCTTATTATGATCAAATTAATTAGGCATAAATTAGGTCCATTGGCTTGGATTGCAATAATTGATTATTGATCTTCTAAATTGATTTCATTCATATGACATATTTTTCAATCTATATACTGAAAAGCACATTTCAAATACAATGTCAACAAATGGAAGCTTACAAAAATGCTAGCATCAAAGAGAGATGAACATGTAAAAATATATAAATTTTTTGTACGGCCATTTTCAATCATAAAAATCAAAGCTTCTAAAAAGGGTTTTTGAAGGTTGGTAAGATTGCCTACAGGACGTACATTAATTTTAGAGATAATTCAAAGGGATGGAAACCAGCTAATAAAGTAAGACAAAAGGATAACATACAATACTAAAATGTATAATATTTTTTAAATAAATCAGCTTCATGCCTAACCCTGCCTAACTTTTACCGTGGTGTGTCTCAATCTATCATATTCATTATGACTTAATAACACACTATAATTTCCCAAAAACGAGCCTGACTTTTCTTTTCACTTGTTACCTTAAAATATATTTGAATATTAGATGTCAATTTTGAGGCAAGTCATGGTAGAGGCGTACTTAGGATTTCAAGTTAGTTAGGGGAGGTTGAAATATAAGAAGGAAAAAAAATTCAAATAGGTATTTATATAGTACTAACAAACTATCAACTAAAATCAATACACAAAATTATTATTTCTTAATACATTAAAATACAATCATTTACCAACAAATACAAAATAATATTATTTCTTAAGAGCATCAACTGTTACCAAAAAAAAATTTATTTTTACAAACCAAAACTTACTTTTACTACTTTAATATAGCAATTGAAATATCTCATACAGTAATGTTTTTAGTATTCGATGTTCTAAATACTAAATATTTATTATTTAGAACACCTAATGCTAGTACTCTAATACTAAGCTGACTAGGATTTTTTACTTTTTATTTTAAAATTTTAAAATTTTGTTTTTGTTAAAATTTTTTTTGAGTTGGGTAGTTGCTAGTTGGGTTAGGCTAATTAAAAGAAAGGAAGTCTAAATTTTTGGAAGAGTGAGGCACACCTCTAGAAATAATATATATATATATATATATAATCATTAAAAAAATTCTTTATTTTTTCTTTGGGCCGGGGGGCCGGGCCCTCTTGGCCCCCTGTGGCTGTGGGTCTGTCCCTGGTCATGGGGGAAAACGAAAAAAGAAAAGGAAAGAACAAATATTTATATGAGAGTTAATATCCAATCCTCACCCCCCCCCCCCCCCCCCCCCCCCCCCCCGGGTCGTTTTTTTTTTGTCTTTATAGTTTTTTTCCCCCAAAACTATCTAACTCTAGTGAAAGTGAGGGTTAGGAATAGATATTTTTCATAAAATTGACAATAATAGATTTATTAATAGGAACTTAGCTATTTAATTTGTTATTTTTGTGCTTAATCAACTTGATGTGATAAGTAGGAATGAAATGCACCGGAGTAAGATTGAATCATCAGTATCTCTCTCTCCTTCTTATAGATTAGAAAACCCTGGTAGAGTAGGTTGAAGTGACGTGGAGTGAAAGTATTTAGTCATCTCTAAATTTCTAATGATCAGTGGTTCCAACACTCATAAATGAGAAAGGAGAGGAGCGGTAGTAATAGTATTGATAGTTAAAGATAAAATGTTTTTTAATAGTAAAAGTATATATATTTATATATATAAAATAAAAAAATACAAACAGTCGGATGGGATATTTTACCATACATAAATATAAGAAAATACATTTACTATGACATTTTGAGTAGAATTTACCTTGTTAGTTGGAATATACTTCTTGAGAAGACTTTGAGGTTTTAATATAATATATAGGAACTCCACTTAATTAAAAAAAAAAAAAAAAATACAAGTCTATGGTTTTGGGTCTAATTACATTAAATTAAATGATGTTCCGCGCGATGCATGGTCTACTTTACAATTTCATTTAAAATCATTTTTATGTATATTAAGATCTACATATTATACTTATTTTGTTGTATAATATTTATATTTGTCCATAATATTGTTGAATATATTGAAACTTGATTTTCTTAATTCATATTTTATTAAAAAAAATTGTATAACACTATAAGACGTTATAATATTTACTGTAACTAAAAAATAGATTTTATATTTTAAACAGATTAAATGATTTTGAAATTTATAAATAATAATTTAAAGCATAAAATACTTTTATATCCTAAAATTATATAAATTTAAGTAACCTCCCAAACACTTTCTTAACCACTCTATTTTCACAACTAAATATGGAGACTTCAATTGCAATTAAATAAGAACGTAGCTCTTTAATTTGTTATTTTTGTGCATAATCAACTTGATGTGATAAGTAGGAATGAAAATGCACTAGACTAAGATCAAATCATGGTCTCATTCCTTCTTTTAGGTTAGAAAACCTACGAACTTTTAGGTTAGAAAACCCTCGCAAGGTAGGTTAAAGTGGATAGAGTGAAATTGTGAAAGCATTTAGTCATCTCTAAATTTCTAATGATCAGTGGTTCCAACTACTCATAAATGAGAAAGGAGAGGAGTGGTAGTAATAGTATTTGTAGGGTCAGTTTTTGTAGCCCAAGCCTAAAGGATATGGGTTAAAGGCCCAACGAACCTAGAACAATGAATTTGTAGAGAATGGGCGAAAGAGCTGGGCTGGTTATGAAGCACAGAGCAGTTGGCTAGGTTACGTGCGATGATGATAACATGAACTAAAGCTCAGATAATTCCATGAATGAATGTCCGAAGAGGTGTTTTATTGAATGAACAGTGATTACAACATTCAGAGCTATAGTAAAGCTTTTCTCTCTCTTTTTCTTTCTCTTTCTCTTTCTCTTTTTCCGTCCCCCATTATCAGTGACCCTTCTTCTTTATATAGCATCCCTTCCTATCATCTCCATCGTCCACCTGTTCTTCATCCGCGCATCTACTCAAGTGCATGTCACGTCATGTGTCTACTTTAGTTCTTTGTGAGTGGCGGTAGCTGAGGTTGCACTGTTCAGGGGTCTTCTCCACGTAAATGCGGCCAGAAAAGTTGTTACTGAGCATTAAATGCGGTGGTAGCAGCTTTTCCTTTAGATATTTTTTAGCTCTGATCATCTCCGGATCCACTCAGGACCTATCATTACCGTTGGGATTGTTAGGACGATTAGTCGGACCCTCCACACGTTCGTTTGATCAAGGCTCATCGTAGCCGAGGAGCAAGACGTCTTCGGACCAATGGTGACCTCTTCGGACAACACTCCCCTACTGCTTCTAGGCTTCCTGCTTTAGATGGGCCGCCCCAACCACCTATTGATCCTCGGAAATACAATAGTCCTTAACAGGGGGTTCCGGGCCCATTAAGTTGCTTTGGGCTTTTTCCCCCCACAATAGCCCCTCAAAATCTTAATTTTTCCCTCGCATCCGAAGGGAAAAAATGGGATTTTGACTTGTTACGGGGTAAAAGCTTGGAAACAGACAAAAGTTCGGCCTGGCACGCGTGTAGGCATAGATGCGCGCGTTCCATCATTACTGCCGTTGTTTTCAAGATTCCTAAAGCGCTACATTAATTACACCAGGGGGCGCCTTGTCCATTGCATCCAACGGTGGGCTGTTGATCCAACGGACGGGGTTCTTCCTCGGGATTTTGGCAAAATAACTTCTGCCCTTTCGTTTGACCTCGTATAAAATCCCAGAGGTAGACATTTCTCCTTTCTTTGCAACTCTCAGATCATTCCATAAGAACAAGCACACAAACGCTCCGGGCTCTTCCAATTGCCACTTTCAATCCCTCCCAGAGCTCTCAAGAATCCTCCTGCGAGTTCAGAGATCAGTCTCTAGCCCCGTTCCTGTAAGTTTTCACCATCTCAATCCTTCAGTTTTCTCTTTGGCCGTCTATTTTTCAGTTTGGGCGACCATTTCCTCACTGCTACGTTGTGCCTCCGTTTTTCCGTTGAGTGATGGGTAAACTAGAGTATCTGGTAGACAGCCCCGCCCAGTTGGAGAAGTTCAGGGCCACATACCGCATACCTCCAAACGTGGGTGTGAAGTATTGCCCTCCGGAGAAAATACTAACTGATCGGGAAACGGGGGAGGTCGTGATCCCTCTCATCGCCTTCCTAGAAGGGGGGATGACGATTCCTATGGGCCCTATCACCACTAGTTACCTTATAAACCATAGGATCACCCCTTGGCAGTGCGTGCCTAACATGTTTAGGATCTTAGGGGCCATTGAGGACCTCAACCGCCACCTAGGATTGGGGCTCACTTGGCATGACGTGGTGCACATGTATGAGTTCCACAGCCAGCAAGGGGCGGGATATTATTTGAAGTCCCGGTCCGACATTGTTAGGCTCATTTCCTACCTCCCCAAATCCAATAAAGGGATGAAGGATGACTACGTGATCATCTCGGGCGCGTGGTATGACGGCCCTCACTGTCCGACCAGAGCAGGAGAGCCAGGTGGGACACGTTAGACTTAGGCACACTAACCATAGGCTTAGGACCTTCGTCTTTTAACAGTTTTTGATTCTTCTTGTATTGCCACTTTCTGGTTTCTAATAAAGCTCTGCTGTGACTTGTAACAGATAGAAGAAACATATCTCCTCGGCTAAGCCTCACTAACTTCGCCGCGCTCAACTATTTGCTGCGGTCCGAGATCTTCGTAAGCGAGGACGGACAACTCCGATCGGCTCCCCTCATCCTAGGGTACAAAGCGAGGCGAAAAGACCTCCAACCGGTCGGCAACGCGATAGTCCAGGGAGACAAACATCTTAACCGTATTGACGTTTCATTCAAGGGCTTTTTGGCACCGCACGACCTTCCACCAGTACCACATCCAAACCCTCGGGCTATACCCCCTCTCGTCCAGCCACTACAGCAAGTTCCCCTCGGACCAGAGGTTGAGGGTGAAAAGGTTGGTTCCTCCACCTCCTCGCTAGAAGAACAAATAGACAAGTTCCACTTTGGAGGGGAAGCTTCAGGGGCAAATCAAGTAGTAGAGGTCTCGGACGCCGAGGAAGGAGGTGACAGGCATTCCAGTGTCCACCCGTTTTTGATAACTGCCCTCCCCAACGACTCTTCGGACGAAGACATAGTGGATTTGAAACTCTTGATGAAGAATAGAGGCAAAAAGGCCGTGCAGAAAGGCGCTGCGACCTCCCAACCAGTAGAGGTCCTGCCTCCAATGCCTCCCGCGGCTTCTGGAGTCGGCTTGAAAACCATGCCGACCCTTCAGAAGAAGAGGCCCCATGAGCCCGAAGAGAGGGAGGTGGGGGTGCCACCCAAGGTAAGCAAGCAGCAGAAGACGGCGAGGGACCGAGGCAAGAGGGCCTCTTCCACTGAAAACCGCGATGAAAACGTTGCGGCCGAGGTCCGCCGAGGAGTAGGACCTCGCATATGGTCCCCAAGGCTTGAGCTAGATGGCGCCCCCATTCTTTGGGATACGTCCCTCAGGAACTATGATGGGGGAAGGGCAGGATACGTTGCTGAAGCCCTGCCGCAGCCACTCCTCCTCCCTCAAGATATGGAGTCCTTCAGGCGTTTCAGCCAGCAGGAGCTCTTCTTATCCCTCAAGAGGGACATGGCCATGGTAAATGAACTTGCTTTCTTAATTTAGGTTCCATTTTTAACTTGTATTTCTTCCTTTTTTCACTTTGTGCTAAAAATGTGGTCATGCAGATTACTCAGCAGATCTACGTGGCTGAGGAGTGGAACAAAAAGTCCCACCTCGAGGCCCAAGTAGTAGCCCAGTCCCAATCCGAGGCGAGACCCAGGCCGAGGAACAGCGCAAATAATTGCGCGTGTCAGAAATCAACCTGGCGACCGAAAGAGAGATGGTGAAGTGTCTCAAGGCTGAACTCCAGAAAGCCAGGGAGGGCGCCCGAGCAGCTGAGTAGGCGATTCAACTGGCCAAGGAGTCAGTTGAAGCTGAGAGGAAAGCGGCATATCAGCTAGGAGTGGACGAGATTGGAAAGCAGCTTACGGAGCAATTTGCTCTGGTTGCTTGCGAGTACTGCGACGTAACCTGGCAAAAGGCACTGGACGTTGCTGGGGTCCCTTCGAACTCTCCCCTGAGGCTGCCTGGGAGCATATACTACCATCCAGATATCCGAGAGCTCCCAGAGACTGACTCTCCTGCTCCCCAGCTTTTGGAGGCTACGGAGCAAAGCTTAGTCAGTGTAGCTTCCCCATCCGCCCTTGATGCACCCAGAGAGGCTAGTCTGCCAGTTGAACCAGCCAAAGACAAAGGTCAAGGGTTGGACGAAGAGAAGACTCCTGCTGAGTCCCAGAGCCAAGCCCTAGGAGCTACTGTTCAGACAGGCCAGGTTGCTGACCCTGTGGTTCCTTCAGCTCAAGAGTAGACACATAGGGCCCCCCTTTTCTTTGCGTTTTTCTCTTTGTAAGAGATTTGTAAGCTATTTTCCTGATTAATGAAGCAGTTTTTCCTTCGCATTCATTTGCTTTGCTGTGTGTAATACGACTCACTATTGCTATTAAAGCTCTGTGCCTTAACTTTACTGTGATCCTGATATCATGTTAACAACTCGCATGACTAAGATTGGTATTAGAAAAGGGGCAGAATGTGTGAGAATTATTACTAAACAACGAAAACTATAGGGGTTATAGTAAAAAGCTCCACAAGCCTTTCCGAATATGTACAAAAGACTAAGAGGCAATATAGGTTAGGGTTAATCTAAACACGTTCAGGGATCTTAATCATGCCTCATCAGAGAGTGACACTTCAATAAGGACCGTTACATTGGATCTAGATTCAAGCAGTAAGAGAGCTGTGACAGAGTGTTTGCTTAAAAGACTTAAGTTTAAACATTTAATGAAATTGTAACAGTGTTAACTAATCCCATATCATCTGGTCCGAAGACTACAGGCATGAATGGATTTAAGTTTAAACACTTAAAAGAATCGTAACATCGTGTTAACTAACCCAAATCATCTGGTTCGAAGACTACAGGCATGAATGGATTTAAGTTTAAACACTTAAAGGAATCGTAACATAGTGTTAACTAACCCAAATCATCTGGTCCGAGGACTACAGACATGAATGGATTTCAGTTTAAACACTTGAAGGAATTGTAACATAGTGTTAACTAACTCAAATCATCTGGTCCGAGGACTACAGGCATGAATGGATTTAAGTTTAAACACTTAAAGGAATCGTAACATAGTGTTAACTAACCCAAATCATCTTGTCCGAGGACTACAGGCATGAATGGATTTAAGTTTAAACACTTGAAGGAATTATAACATAGTGTTAACTAACCCAAATCATCTGGTCTGAGGACTACAGGCATGAATGGATTTAAATTTAAACACTGTTAACTAACCCAAATCATCTGGTCCGAGGACTACAGGCATGAATGGATTTAAGTTTAAACACTTAAAGGAATCGTAACATAGTGTTAACTAACCCAAATCATCTGGTCCGAGGACTACAGGCATGAATGGATTTAAGTTTAAACACTTAAAGGAATCGTAACATAGTGTTAACTAACCCAAATCATTTGGTCCGAGGACTACAGGCATGAATGAATTTAAGTTTAAACACTTAAAGGAATCGTAACAGTGTTAATTAACCCAAATCATCTGGTCCGAGAACTACAGGCATGAATGGATTTAAGTTTAAACACTTAAAGGAATCGTAACATAGTGTTAACTAACTCAAATCATCTGGTCCGAGGACTACAGGCATGAATTGATTCAAGTTTAAACACTTAAAGGAATCGTAACATAGTGTTAACTAACCCAAATCATCTGGTCCGAGGACTACAGGCATGAATGGATTCAAGTTTAAACACTTAAAGGAATCGTAACATAGTGTTAACTAACCCAAATCATCTGGTCCGAGGACTACAGGCATGAATGGATTCAAGTTTAAACACTTAAAGGAATCGTAACATAGTGTTAACTAACCCAAATCATCTGGTCCGAGGACTACAGGCATGAATGGATTTAAGTTTAAACACTTAAAGGAATCGTAACATAGTGTTAACTAACCCAAATCATCTGGTCCGAGGACTACAGGCATGAATGGATTTAAGTTTAAACACTTAAAGGAATTGTAATATAGTGTTAACTAACCCAAATCATCTGGTCCGAGGACTACAAGCATGAAGGGATTTAAGTTTAAACACTTGAAGGAATCGTAACATAGTGTTAACTAACCCAAATCATCTGATCCGAGGACTACAGGCATGAATGGATTTAAGTTTAAACACTTGAAGGAATCGTAACATAGTGTTAACTAACCCAAATCATCTGGTCCGAGGACTACAGACATGAATGGATTTAAGTTTAAACACTTAAAGGAATCGTAACATAGTGTTAACTAACCCAAATCATCTGATCCGAGGACTACAGGCATGAATGGATTTAAGTTTAAACACTTAAAGGAATCGTAACATAGTGTTAACTAACCCAAATCATCTGATCCGAGGACTACAGGCATGAATGGATTTAAGTTTAAACACTTAAAGGAATCGTAACAGTGTTAACTAACCCAAATCATCTGGTCCGAGGACTACAGGCATAAATGGATTTAAGTTTAAACACTTAAAGGAATCGTAACATAGTGTTAACTAACCCAATTCATCTGATTCGAGGACTACAAGCATGAATGGATTTAAGTTTAAACACTTAAAGGAATCATAATAGATTGATATGCTGATTAAAAGAAGAGTTTGATTAATAATAATACCTTTTAAGGTTATTTACATTCCACGGGCGTGGTATCACGTGACTGTCTAGGTCTTCAAGGAAGTACGCCCCAATACCAGCTCCTGAAGTAATACGATATGGTCCTTCTCAATTAGGCCCTAATTTTCCCCAAGCTGGGTTCTTTGCAGTGCCAACCACCTTTCTTAGTACGAGATCGCCAGGTTCTAGAGGTCTGAGCCTTACGTTGGCATCGTAGCCCTGTCTAAGCTTTTGTTGGTAATGTGCTAATCGGACCATTGCATTTTCCCTCCTTTCATCGATGAGGTCCAAGCTTTTCTCTAGCAGCTCGTCGTTACCCGTCGGACTAAACGAGCTAGTTCTCAGTGTCGGGAATCCAATTTCCAAAGGTATGACAGCTTCAGCCCCGTAGGTCATTGAGAAGGGGGTCTCTCCAGTAGACCTGCGTGGAGTGGTTCTGTAAGCTCAAAGCACATGTGGTAATTCTTCTACCCATTTACCATTCGCGTCATCTAATCTCTTTTTCAAGCCATTCACAATGACCTTGTTGATAGCTTCAGCCTGGCCATTACCCTGGGGATAAGCTGGGGTGGAGTACCTATTTACGATCCCCATCTCGCTACAGTAGCTCCTAAATGTTTTGCTATCAAACTGCAGGCCATTGTTCGAGATGAGAGCACATGGGACTCCGAATCGAGTAACTATACTTTTCCACACAAACTTTTGCACGCCTACGTCTCGGATGTTCGCAAGAGGCTCTGCTTCGACCCACTTGGTGAAGTAATCAGTGCCGACTAGCAGATATTTCTTGTTTCCTGCAGCCTTAGGGAATGGTCCCATGATATCCAAGCCCCATTGGGCGAAAGGCCATAGGCTGGATAGCGGGTTAAGAGTCCCCCCTAACTGATGAATGTGCGGGGCAAACCGCTGACACTGATCACATTTTTTGGCATAATCCAGGGCTTCCTTTTGCATGTTCGGCCACCAATAACTTTGAGTAATGGCTCGGTGAGCCAAGGATCTTCCTCCAGTGTGGCTTCCACAGATTCCTTCATGCAGTTCCTCTAATAACAGCTCAGCCATTTCAGGATGCACGCACAACAAATACGGCCCTGAAAAGGAATGTTTGTATAGTTTCTGATCCTCGGACAACCAGAACCTGGCTACCTTCCTCCGAATTTTATCGGCTTCTCCCTTCTCTTCAGGCAGGATATCTTCCTTCAGAAACTTAACCAGCGGGTCCATCCAACTGGGTCCAGCCCTGACCTGATGTACTTGAATTACTCCTTTTCCTGCTTCGGTAGGCTTATGCAGGTCTTTAACGAGGATAACTTTCGGCAAATCTTGTGCCGAAGAGGCGGCTAGAGTGGCCAAGGAGTCAGCGTGTGAGTTGCCACTCCTAGGAATATGCAGCAAGCTGAAAAACTCAAACCCTGACTGCAGATGTTTAGCTCGGCTCAGGTATCCTTGCATTCTTTCGTCTTTTGCCTTAAACTCTCCCTGGACTTGACCTACAACCAGCCTTGAGTCCGAGAATACCTTCACTGCCTTTCCTCCCATCCTTTGGACCATACTCATCCCCATCAATAGGGCTTCGTATTCCGCCTCATTATTGGTCGCCGAGAAGCCCAACTTTAATGCTTTTTCAATAACGATTCCTACGGGGGATATCAGCACTAGCCCTACCCCGGAGCCTCTCTGGTTTGCAGAACCATCCACATACGCCTCCCAAAGGGAAGGCTCTTGTTGAGAAATCATGCCAACCGATTTTTCATCCATGTCCGATGTCAGCTTTACCTCTTCTAGCCGGGGCTCTATGAACTCGGCTACCAAATCAGCAAGCACCCGGCCCTTGACCAAGGTACGTGGCATATACTTAATGTCAAAAGCCCCTAGGATCGTCCCTCATTTTGAAATTCTCCCCGTGTAGTCTGCACTTCGAAGTATAGCCCTGAGCGGAAGCTGGGTGAGGACGATGACTGTATGGGCTTGGAAGTAATGTGGGAGCTTTCGTGTACCGTGCACCACTACTAGAATAGCCTTTTCCAACGGTAAATAACGAACCTCGGCTTCATGAAGTGACTTACTTATGCAGTAAACGGGTTTCTGCACACCGCCCTCTGTTCGGATCAGAACCAAGCTTACGGCATGGGTAGCTACAGCGATATATGCAAACAAGACTTCGTCGGGCTCAGGGCTGGACATGATTGGTGGTCGAGCTAGATAATTCTTCAACTGTTAGAAGGCCACAGCACACTCCTCTGTCCACTCGAACCCTTTCCACTTGTTAATCAAGGAAAAGAAAGGCCGACACTTATCCGCTGATCGAGAGATAAATCGATTTAGGGCTGCCGTCATCCCCGTCAGTTTCTGAACCTCCTTGAGGTTCTGAGGAGGTTGTAACTCATTAATGGCCCTTATCTGATCAGGGTTGACCTCGATTCCCCTGTGGGTCACCATATATCCCAGAAACTTGCCTAACCCCACACCAAACGAGCACTTAGCAGCGTTCAAGCGTAGCTTGTACTTCCTGAGAACTTCAAAAGTGCTTTCTAGATCCTTCACGTGCTCGGACACCACTTTGCTCTTCACCACCATGTCATCTATGTAAATCTCGATATTCCTTCCTAACTGTGGTTCAAACATTCTCGTCATCATCCTCTGGTAAGTAGAACCCGCATTTTTTAAGCCGAAAGGCATCACCTTATAGTGATAGTTGCCCATGGGGGTCACAAAAGCGGTCTTCTCCTGGTCTTCTAGGGCTAAGGGTATCTGATGATAGCCTTGGAACGCGTCCAAGAAGCTCATTCGGGGGTGCCCGACGGTGGCATCTACTAGCCGATCGATTTTAAGCATGGGGAATGGATATTTAGGGCATGCCTTGTTTAAGTCGGTGAAGTCCACACATACTCGCCATTTCCCGCTCTTTTTCTTTGCCACCACAGTATTTGCTAGCCACTCTGGGTAGAAAACCTCTTTAATAGCCCCAGCTTGTTTGAGCTTTACCACTTCTTCTCTGACTGCTTCAGCGTGTTCCTTAGATGGACGCCGAGGAGGCTGCTTCTTAGGGGTGATCGTGGGGTTTACTTTCAGATGGTGGCATATAAATTCCGGATCTACCCCGGGGGCTTCATAAGTGTTCCAAGCGAATACGTCGAGGTTTTCCTTAAGAAGTTGCACTAACTCCTCTTTTTCCTGCAACGGCAATTGGGATCCGAGTTGAAAGAATTTCTCGGGATTATTCCCAATGACGACTTTTGTCAAATCTTCGCACCCTGCGCACTGGTCCGGATCTTCAATGGGCGATGACTGGTGCTTTGGTTGCTATAAGCCCCTGGTTGGTGACTCGGCTCCTGGTTCGTGTTGAATGGCAACCACTAAGCATTGTCTTGTTACGGATTGATCCCCCCGGATTTCGCAAACTCGGCCTTCGGAAGGATATTTGATTTTCTGATGCAAGGTGGAAGAAACCGCCCCCAGTGCATGAAGCCAAGGTCTGGCTACAATTGCCGTATAGAGTGAAAAAACGTCCACGACTATGAAATCCACCTCCACCACCTCTGAGCCAGTCTGCACAGGCAGTCGTATTTGGCCCTTCGGGGTAACAACTCTTCCTTCGAAACTGATCAGCGAAGAATGATATGGTGTTAAGTCACTAAGCTTGAGGTTCAGCCCCCTGTAGAGATCAGGGTACATTATTTCCGCAGCGCTTCCCTGGTCAACCATCACCCGTTTCACATCGTATCCCCCAATTCTGAGGGTGACGACCAACGCATCATCATGGGGCTGGACAGTTCCCACCTTGTCGGCTTCCGAGAAGCCTAAAACCAGCTGATCATCATGTTTGCATCTCTTCTGACCCTGGCCAGATTCCCCCGCAGGTAACCGATCCATAGACAAGACCTTGGATGGCTAGGATCCTGTTCTCCCTGGGGCCGCAAAGATAACGTTGATAGTTCCCAGAGGGGGTTTCAGAGGGTCATCCCTTCGGGATTCTGCGCTCGTCGGACCTCCTCGACCACTGGTGTGATGTAGGAGATGTCGTAATTTCCCCTCGCTGACTAGTTGTTCCAAATGAATCCACAAGTTCCTGCAGTTCTCCGTCGTGTGCCCATGATCCTGGTGGTATTGGCAGTAGAGATTGCGGTTACATCTGTCAGGATTCCCTGCCATCTTGTTGGGCCACTTGAAGAACGGCTCGTTCTTGACCTTTTCTAAAACTTGGTGGACTGGGTCTCTGAATACGGTGTTGACAGTCTGAGGATTGGCTGTTCCTGATTGCGCAGGAAAATCTCTCCTTGGTTTGCTGCTGGTGTATCGATCCGACCTGAAATCCCTCCTGTCCAGGGGGATAACCTTCTCCTTGCCTTTCCCTTGTTGTTGATCTTCTTCAACTCTCCTGTACTTCTCAATGCGGTCCATTAGCTGACGGATGCTAGTAACGGGTTTACCAGACAAGGATGTCCTTAAACCGTGACCGGTAGGGCGGCCGAGCTTAAACGTTTCTAGGACCATTGCGTCAAAATTGCCCTCCATGTCGTTAAATATTTTCCAATATCTATCCGAATACACCTTCAAGGATTCTCCTTCCTGCATGGTCAAAGACAGCAGAGAGGACAGAGGTCGGGCCACTCTTCGGCATGTAACAAATCGTGAACCAAAAGCTTGGGTGAGCTCTTTGAAGGAGCTGATGGAATTTGGGCTCAGCCCATCGAACCACCTCATGGCAACTGGCCCAAGACTGGAAGGGAAAACCTTGCACATCAGTGCTTCGTCCCTGGCGTAGACAGCCATCCTTTGGTTAAAATGACTCACATGTTCCACGGGGTCTGTTTTGCCGTTGTAGATGGTGAACGTTGGTTGGTTAAAGCGTCGAGGAAGTCTAGCCTCTTCGATCCTGCGCGTGAAGGGTGACTTGGAAATCTGGTTTAGAGCCTTGCTCATGGCGTCACTTCCGACGTCTCCACGCGACAAACTTCTACGTTGCCCCTTGTGAGGAGATTCCTGTTCATAGGTATAAGACTCGCTGGCCGGTGTCCTGGATTTGGGTTGATAAGTGGCGTCCGGCTCATCATCAGGGTCCTCATCAGAATACGAGGGAGCCCGTTTCCTCTTCGCATGGCGTAACTCCCTTTTTAGCTTTTCAACCTCCCGCTGCAAATCTCGGTTCTTCTCTGCATGGGACATATGGCTTCCACCATGTGACTAGCTCTGACCAGGGGGTATAGTGTGCACGCTACCCTCGCGGTCTTGTCTTCGCTCCAGGTTAAAGAAAGGGTCCTCGTGCTGAGATGCCCTAGACTCCGCTTCTTGTTCACCGTGTTCAGCCATCACCTACTGCTGTCTCCAACCCTGCGCAAGCTCTTCCCACAGACGGCGCCAATTGTAGGGTCAGTTTTTGTTGCCCAAGCCCAAAGGATATGGGTTAAAGGCCCAACGAACCCAGAACAATGAATTTGTAGAGAGTGGGCGAAAGAGCTGGGCTGGTTATGAAGCACAGAACAGTTGGCTAGGTTACGTGCAGTGATGATAACATGAACTAAAGCTCAGATAACTCCATGAATGAATGTCTGAAGAGGTGTTTTATTGAGTGAACAGTGATTACAATATTCAGAGCTACAGTAAAGCTTTTCTCTCTCTTTTTCTTTCTCTTTTCCGGTCCCCCATTATCAGTGACCCTTCTTCTTTATATAGCATCCCTTCCTATCATCTTCATCGTCCACCTGTTCTTCATCCGCGCATCTACTCAAGTGCATGTCACGTCATGTGTCTACTTTAGTTCTTTGTGAGTGGCGGTAGCTGAGGTTGCACTGTTCAGGGGTCTTCTCCACATAAATGCGGCCAGAAAAGCTGTTGCTGAGCATTAAATGCGGTGGTAGCAGCTTTTCCTTTAGATATTTTTTAGTTCTGATCATCTCCGGATCCACTCAGAACCTATCATTACGGTTGGGATTGTTAGGCAGATTAGTCAGACCCTCCACATATTCGTTTGATTAAGGCTCATCGTAGCCGAGGAGCAAGACGTCTTCGGACCAATGGTGACCTCTTCGGACGACACTTCCCCATTGCTTCTGGGCTTCCTGCTTTAGATGGGCCGCCCCAACCACCTATTGATCTTCGGAAATACAATAGTCCTTAACAGGGGGTTCCGGGCCCATTAAGTTGCTTTGGGCTTTTTCCCCCCACAGTATTGATATTAAAAGACAAAAGTGTTTTGAGATGGTAAAAAACACACACACACACAAATATATAATACACAATCGGATAGGATATTTTACCATGCATAAATATTAGAAAATACATTTGCAATGAAATTTTGGGTAGAATTTACCAAGTTAGTTAGAATATACTTCTTGGAGACAACTTTGAAGTTTTAATATAATATATAGAAATACCACTTAATTAAAAAATATATATAAGTATATGATTTTGGGACTAACTATGTTAAATTAATCACTCAATTTCTTTATCTTTGTCGTTAAAACTTTTACTCACACGTGTATATACTATATACTCAATGGTATCATCTATTTGCCAAAAACAAGAACTTTCTTACGCAGGACTCCAAGAACTCAATGGTATCATTTATTTAGGTTTCGGGATAAGCAGGAGGAGCTTATAATAAATCTGGTAGTCTGGTGGATCTCCTTCAATTAGAATCATACATGGGACTCAGACTCTCAGAGTGCTTTATTTGTTTTATTTGAGGAACATCGAGTAATCACATGGCAAACTAATGGAAAACAAAAATGCATCACTAAGTACTTTCTTCGAAAGGAGTTATTCCTTTCTTTTCGATCACTTGCAAAAACCTAATTGGCATGTGCTTCTTTTCTTTTCTTTTTGGAAAGAGGCATGTGCTTCTTTCCACTTTATAAACTTAATATGTGCATGTTCCACGTTTTAATTCTTCTTTTCACCATTGACACCAAAAAGAAAGTCTCCCACTCCCAATTTTGGAGCTATTTTATTACAAGTTGCAATCATTTTAAAGTCCAGGAAACACTTTTCTGGATAACCTTGGGAGTAGTGATGGTACCTTATAATTATAGTCATCACTGCATCGATAACCAGAAGGAATATCCTAAGCTGCCCTGAGAATGAAAATAGAATATCCAAAAGTGTTTCTTTTGGTATCTTTGGTTTACCAACACACGGAGGGAAAAAGCAAGAGAAAAAAATCTACCTGTCTTTTTCTTTTTAATTGTTTGGCTAGTAAATGAGAAAATAAAAAAAGGAAAGGGACAGCATGATTTAAAATTCTCCTCCAAGGCCCACTAACAACGACATTCTCTCCAAATGTGAGATTTGAAGATAAAATTGGTTAAGCATTAGGATTGGCCCCAAATTGATATTTTAGCAATACACTTGCTCAAATTGTGTTTTTCCTGAGTATGTATTATTAAAAAAAATTAACAACTATGAATAATGTGTATATATACAAATTACTGTAATTAGATGGTAAAACTGATATATTTTATTTTATCGTCTCTCTCTTCTGATAAATAATTATTAACCTTTTTATCATTTTTTCTCTCTCTGCATACTCTCTCTCTCTCAAGTAAATAGTAAATAAAAAAAATATTTAAATAAAGTGGTGAAAGAATAAAGATTGAAATGTGATATATTATAAAGTAAAATGATATAATAAATAAAATAAACTTTTAAATGGTAATATTGGGTGCATAAAGCATATGGTCCAGCCCACAAAGTAAAAGCCCACATATGGGCTTGTATTATTATTCTGTGGCCAACTAGTATCCGTAGTTCAAATGGATTTTGTATTTGTGTAATACAAGGATGGTGTGGCGGCTAGGGTTATTTAGATAAGGATTATACGTGATTGTTTTTTGTGTGCCGCACAGTGAAAAAAGAAAAAAAGAACCAGGGAGGCGGCATATTGAATAGAGAGATTTTTTTTTTTAGCTATGAGACATTCACAAAAAATTATTGTAATTGATTTGATAATAGTGAAATTATTTGGAGTTTGTCTCGTGATTTTTCTCTTTAAAGAAAAAATGGTTTTTCACGTAAATATTTATGTTCGTGTATGTAATTATTATTTTAAATTGCTAATATTTGTGATAATATTATTTAAGACCTAACAGATAAAATATACATTTTTATACAAACTCGGGTGTGAATGCTTAAAAGATTATATTGGCGCACCATGAAAGTAACAATGTGATGATCTTGATGGTATAACAATGAAAGCTACAACTTTGCAATGATGGTCATGAATAGAGAGGTATTACTTGGATATGAGTACAACAGTAAAATGAGGTTGAGGCTTGCATGTCAAAATAGTAAGTTTAAAGGTTTTCTCGTAGAATAGTCTTTTTGGTATCTTGTCCTTTGTGGAGACAGGCTCATCTTATGCTAGATATCATTTCTTGTACTAGACATTATGTCCAAGTGAAAAGCGATTTTTGAAAAGACGAGTACCATATTTTCAAAGGTTATTTGCCAAATTGCTTTCAAACATTGCTCTTTTGATAAATAATTTTAAAAAAAAATATTATTTACCAAAAATGGTTCACCTTTACTCTCAATATTTTTTTTTATGCTTAATTTCCAAATATTTATTGCTAACTAACATCAAACTTAACTTAAATCATTTTTATTAATTTAGGGGTCTTGTGGCTTAAAAAAAATTGTTTAAAAGGCTCACTCTGCCAAGACAACGAAATTGGAGTGTGTTGCTTGTGACGCTCTCTTTACTCACTTGCCAATTGGTCAAGTATCAAGTTAGCTGAGATCTTTATCACCAATCTACACTACATGCATCATTCTCTCCTCCTCCTATAAGAACTTAGCACTCAGTGCAGTCAGGCTTCACTCTCTTGTAGCAGAAAAATTGGGTTTGAATCTCTAAAAGACGCCAATAATTGGCTCTGCAATTTTATTAGGTACTCCCTTCATCCCAAAGTAGGTGTTCCATAATTATCTAATTTATCTTTATATACTCTTAAATATATATTTTGCAGGCAAGGGAAATGTGGAGTAAGGGCATCATTTTGAGACACTCCAAAAAGAATGAGGATGCACTTAATTAGCAGAGGGAATATTAAAAGAATTTGTTCGTATAGTACTTTTTTTTTTTTTTTGGGAGCCTCTATAAAATTGTTCTTAAAGGAAAATATACATAGATAAATAATTTATTTTTTTGAAGACAAAAAACTAATTAATATTAAGTTTTTGTATCTGTTATCATCAATCTACTCAAATTTCATTAGTTCTCCTATAAAATTAAAATAGATTTTTATTTGTGTTGGAAGTTTTGAAGTTGTGGAGGACCAGCTAAAGTGCTTAACACCTCCTTCATGTTGCTTAGTATTCCCATCTTTTGCAATGAGGCGTTGTTTTGCCTATTGTCGTAGGATTTGTGTTGAAAGATTTAATTAATTCAAAGATTACTATTTAGATTTTTTATTTATTTAAGTATTTGGAAAATCTTAGGAGAAAAGTAATATTCGTCAATGCATGTATTATATGGATTTTAAAGCATTCGCATTAACTTATGCGCGCGCGCGCACACACACCAAAAAAAAAAAAAAAAAAAAACTACTTTAGTATAAGAATTTACTTTTTTTTCTATTTTACACAATCGTTTTTTAAAAAGCCTCACACCAAATTATCAATTTAACACTATATTTTATTAAAATATTATTTTTTTATCAACAAAGAAAGAGGGGAGGGGGGAGGGAGAGATGAGAAATGACTAAAAAATTAAATACATAGCTACACTGTAGCAATTTTGTAATTTTATACATTTTTTACCCGACTAATGTGTGTGATTTTAAAACTCCAACGTGTACAATTGAGTCATTTTCATATTTTGTATTGTCAAATGCTCTTAGTTGCTTCTATCATGATATTATAAAGAAATAATACAATAATCGGGCATCAAAGCAAGCGGATTATGATCAATTAACTCTTACACTAGTTTGTGCAGCAACATCAATTAACTCTTGATGATGATAATACAAGAGTTAAGTGAAAGGAGCATTTTTTCCCCTGACTTGACATCGTAAACACTAAACATATATGATAGCCTTTTGAAATTAGTGTCAAATCTAGCCAGAGAGGTCTAGGACGTTCTTGTTTGTACTTTTGTAGAACTGATATACCGTGTGGAAGCCACTCTTGGTTGTTTCCACACTGGAAACAATTATGTGTATGATTGCTTGTCAGAAAGTACAGCATACTTATCCAATTTTTGTAGTTTTCCCAGGAGCTCTTGGAGTTTCTTTCTTATCCTAATTAAAGGGAATTCTGATTGATAAAACATAAAGCACATTAATGGTGCTAGCACTACCGACAGTGGTGTTAAAGTAAAGCCTTATGAAAAGATGGATAACCCAGGGGGGCATAGACATTGTTAAAAAATAGTGTCATCTAGAAATTGATGTGGCTCATGGACCCCAAAACCAAAAGATAACCTATCTTATTTCTCACTAAATCGTGGTGATTTAGAAAGCTTGACAACTTGGTTGGGTTTTGTTAGCTTTTCCCAACTAATCTGATTGAACTTCAGATTCAAAATGGGAAAACCCAAATTGAGCTGAAAAAATTGTGGAAAAACCTTTTGTACATATTTAGAAATTTGGCTTGGAAAAGAAAAGAGCAACTAGTCACAACACGGGGTAAAAGGCCACCAAAATTGTGTATTACAAAAGAGAGAGAGATCAGTTTAATATAAGTTACTGTAAGCCTTTATTTGATTTAGAACTATAATTTCTAAGTATGCTTTTTCTTTTCCTTAGAGATTTCATGGACTTAAAGCCCTATAATAACCATACATAAAGACCCATGCTTTTCTAGGGAGAAATTGACCTATAAAAGAAGTAAAGCAAAATTTCAGCAAAATAAATAAATAAATAAAAGCAAAAAATCAGTCTCCATAAAAATAAAATTAAAAGCAAAAAGAAAAGAACAATACCAAATAAAAGGAAGGAAAAGGGTCCACCCAATTTCATTAAAGGGTACATGGGTTTTCAAAGAGCCCAAAAAACGCCTGTCATTGTGAGAGGCCCGCTCAATGTGGGCCGACATGAAAAAATATAGCTGGGTTGTTTGACGCCCAATCTCATCTTTATCTTTGATGAATAAGCTATTTTTGGGCTGCCATAACTTCATCTTCTCAGTCAGTGTATGCATCACATGAAAAGCACTCTATAATATTCTCTATTCTTGATAGATAGGATAAATCGCAGCATATGCACTATTATAGTAACCTATGATTTTGTAGTTACTACCTCTGTTCATCACATTCAGTCTAATACTATTGCTATTGGGCCTAGAAGAACCAATTTTAGTTTCTGACCCAATGCCAACAGCCTTTTTCTTTTCTTTTTGGAACAGCGGACCTCTCTTCTTCACGGACCATGGACCGAAGGTAGTATTTCTCCCGGTGGTGTCCTAGTTTTGGGAGGATTATTCCACTCTGAAGGATTTTCTCCAAATCCATTAAATAGCGGGTTGGTAAGATTATTCACAATTTCACGTTTGAGGATTGAGCGAGATATGTAGCTTGTTTAAATAATATGTATAGATGGTTTTATGAATTATCACAAAGTGGATCAAAGAAAAATTCTTCCAAATCAATTTGAAAGAAAATTTTGTCCATTTCACTTTGGTCATGAAACGCCTTGAAAATCCTATCAATTGATACCATAAAGTTCTAAACCAATGAATCTTCGAAAAGTATGATGTATCTTTTTAAGTCTATAGAAAGGATTTGAGTTAGGTCTAATCTGTCAAGTGCATTGGACCCGTTGATATGATGATATATAATCAAAAGTGCATACATATCACCATTTCAACAAGTGCAATACAACTAAATACTAGACCCAAACTTTGGCCAGTACAAAACTCTCCATCCGGTGTGCTCAAACTAAGTCACAAACCACAAAGCTAAGAGCATTCCTATTAGCAATTGTAAATGGGAAATGTAGGAGAAATTTAGCATCAAGACACAAAAAAAGTCAAGCAGCCGAACTTATAAAATTTGAGAATTGCAAAATTTTTTGCAATTGTGCTATAGTGTCATCCTAAATGTAGGATGGTAGCATAATTGTAAGAATTATAATATATTTTAATTTTAAAAGATCACTGTAGTAACAGCACAAAAATTATATATTATATTATTTTAGTGGCTAATATATGTCGTTTTAATGAGTAAAATAGGAAAGTAAAAATTAAGATGTTGGTTGTATTATAAAATAGTATAATATAATTAATTAAGTAATTTTTTAAAATGATAAAATAGAATTGGATGAAAATTAGGGATGTAAATACTCTAACAATTACTGGTTAGTTGTAATAGCATATAAAAATGTGGTTGACATCACCATATCCACTTCCATAGGAGTGTGGCTATCATCAAGCCATGACACTCCCTCTTCTCTCTTTCACCCACGCACTTTTCCACTATTTTCCTTCTCTTCCTCAAAGAGAAAAAGAACTCCTCACATCACATGTGACATGGCCACCACAACCACCACCACACCCTTCAATCTCACTTCCCCATTAGCCCCCACATTCCCCCGTAATTACTCCCTCACCCCTCTCTCCCTCCCTCACCATTACCACCACCACCACCACCACCACCACCACTTCTTCACACTCCGATATGACCAGTTTTCCCCTCCGCCCATTCGGAAGAGACTCCCCACATGCAAGGCCACGGAAGTCTCAGTGGCAGAAGAATCATCACCCTCTGGAGGCGGCGGAGGAGGAGAGAAGTGGGTGCCGGTGGTGCCACTGGGAGCGCTGCCGCGTGGGGAGAGGCGCGTGATAATTCAGGAAGGCGAGACCATACTGCTGCTGTGGTATAAGGATGAAGTGTTCGCTATAGAAAACAGGTCCCCTGCTGAAGGTGCCTACAGCGAAGGCTTGATCAATGCCAAGCTCACTAAGGTTACTCTCAACTTCATTGTTTACAACCTTTTTTCCTTTTGCTTTTTACTTGTGTTCCTTGTATAACTTATTTCATGACACAAATGGGGATTGTCTTCACATTTTCCTACTCACATAACGTTGACACAGAACACAGAACATTTGAGATAGTGCTTGACTAGGCCCATCACAACACAAAAACACAGGGATGGTGTGTGAAAAAGTTGGTGAAACTCTTTCCTTTATCATGCACTAATCACAACATGCCATTAAGCAATTGTAAAATAAAAATGGTGAAAATTTTTGTGCTGGTATACTTATTGTTTTATTAAAATTTACATGTCAAGGAAATTGTGCAATTATGAGTTGGTATACCCTATTATATGTTTCTTTTCATTTAGGATTTGTCTTTGGTTTTTGGAAAATGTTGAAGAAAAGAAACATTTAACTGGTTGTCTTTATATTTTTACATTTTCATTAATAAGCATGTATTTGAACAATTCATTTATTTGATAATCATGTTTATTTGGATTGAGAAAGGAACTTGAGTATACATACCCATTTATATGACTAGCTTCTTAGTGTGCATGCACGTTTATGTATTCTGATGCTAAAAATTAAAAACATAGTGAATGAAGTCAGTACTATCTTATTGGAGGAAAATGTCCCATTGAGAAATGTGTTCTTAGAGATTGTCTTAAGTTTCTAGTATGAGAGGGATATTGTAATTGTGCCCAGTGCTTGAATTTGATGCTAACTGCTATGCATTGGAATGTCACTACTACATTGTTCAGAATTTAGATTTGAGAAAATTCTGCCACCCCAACAATTAATAATATTTAGAACAATTGGATCAGTGATTTTGTAAATGTTCTATTTTCCATTGCTCTACCCTCCCTCTAGTACTGGTGGAAGTAATATTAACTATGCAGAAACTAACTTTCATTTTATGTATTGATGGCTGATGGGAAGAGTTTTGAGTATCTTTTTATTTCTAAACCTTGTTTTAAGAGCTGTTACAGTATCCTCGATTTCAATTCTTTCTCAAACAATTGCAAACAAACATTTTAAGGATAAGGAGAATTATAGTTGGCCAATGCGTTGCATTAAATGGTTCCTTTCCATCTCTAGATGTCATATCTCATGGCCAATAGAGGCTTTAGCCTTAATAATTCTAAGTTGGATTCTGCTGTTTTTAGGACACTTGAAAATGTTTATTCTGCAGTATTAACTCTATGAACTCTATCAATGTCATTACAAACTTCTATAAGATACATGTGCGGACTCATATTTGTGTTGAAATATGCCATGAACTGTCTTTGAGATATTGTTCTAAAATAAAATGATGGGAAGCGAAAGAGGCTGATTGTGTTTTCCTTTTTTCCTTTTATTAAGGATGGCTGTATAGTTTGTCCAACAACTGATAGCACATTTGATCTCCGAACTGGAACACTGAAGGAATGGTATCCAAAAAATCCTGTGCTGAGAGCCCTTACTCCTGCTTTAAGGAATCTCTTTGTTTATCCTGTGAAAACCGATGCAGAAAATATTTACATCAGCATGAGTGGAGGTCTAAGTTCTGATGCATCGGCTGAGATTGTCTTCAGTGGGAAGGCTCAACCTGGTATAACTGCAACTGATGTCAATGTGGATGAGGTAACTGAACCTTCTCTTTATTTATTTTTTAAATGTAGGTGTCCAGTTGTCTTAGAGCACCTGGCTAACCCCAGGTGCATGTAGTCCCCCGTCTCATGTCTCACACATACCGGATAATTATAGTAAGTAATCTCTTTGGGGTGGCCCCAATGTGTAGTCTAGGAGACTTGTACCAAAGACCTCATGAAACTACTACCTAATTACCTTTAATAAGAGGTAAAGGCCAAAAAAAAAAATAAAAAAAAAAGAAGAAGAAGAAGAAGAAGAAGAAGTACAGCCTACTAGTAGGAATTAAAATCTATGGACCCCTTGAAGCAAGAAAGCAGTTTTTTACTTTCATATCTATTATTCTGATTTGTTTACTCTGTATGTGTTTTAGATAAGAATGGTGGTTGATGAGGGTCAACAGGGATTCGGTTTCATCAAGAAGAATGAAATTATCAATGGAAAGGCAGCTGTAATTGGCTTCCTGCTATTGTTAGATTTTGAACTTTTGACTGGTAAAGGTCTTCTCAAGGGAACTGGCTTCTTGGACTTTCTATATGCTGCCTCCAAAGCTTTCAAGTAGATGTGTCAACCTGTCATGGTTCTTTCAGGAAGAAAGAGTTTGTCTTTCCCAGCATTCACAAGGGGGAATTAAATGAAAAAACAAAAATGCTAAAGAAGTCTGTCTGATTCATAGGATGGTTTACCTGTTTTTTGTTCTTCACATTTTGATGTTTGTCTCTTTTTTTTTTTTATGTTTGTCTCTTTGATAGTTTAGACATGTTTGTTTGTAATTGTATATTCTCTAGAAATCAGACCATGTTGTTGATCCTTGTTCATATCATGCAGTTGACAATTTCAATCAATTTGCACACTAAATACAAATTTTCAAATTGAAGGACATTGCAAATGGTTTTAATACATTATAAATATTGGCAAATTTGTTTCTGAAAGGTGTATTCAGAGACTTCTATGGTGCCTAAGGTAAATATATTGATGTTTTGTCAATGGAGATTATAATGGGCCGAATGGCCCTTTTGTTTTGGGCGATGTTGGGCTTATCTTTCGGGCACAACAGCTCCCATGGTTTCTGAGGTTCAGTTTTCTTGATGGGTTGGGCCTCAGTGTTGAAATAGATGGACCAGTGTTCTATAAGCCACTAAAATCACGGTATTATGTTGTTCAGAAAGTAGTGGAGGAAAATATCCGAAAGTATGTGCGACAGCCGACAAGTCGTTAGTGGAAAGAAAAGGAAAAGAAACATTGGTACTTTGTAAAGTCATTTCTCATCTCACACAAAAATGATAAAATGTCAAAAGACATGTACTACATGTTGTGGTTATATCATATGGATGCCCTCATATATTTTTTCTTCTTTTACTCTCTGAGCCCATGTGAAAAGTTCTTTTTACCCTTTTATTCTATAAACTTTTTATCAGTTTTTTTTTTCTTTCCTTTGTAAATATGATAAGATTTGAACTTATAACTTTCGTTTTATGATAGTTGTTTTTAACTAAAAATTTAAAAAAAAGAAAAGAAAAAAAAGACCAATTAATTTTAGTGAAGCCTATATTTGATTTATTTTGCATACTTCAAGAAAAAAAAAACTTTTTATCTCAACTAATAAAAAAAAGTACACATCATTATAAAGTTAATCTTACTCTAACAAAAAAATTATTACCAAAGTTTCTATCTACAAAAATTTATTATATTTATAAAATGTTACATAGTGAAAATATGTGGTACTTTTTGTAACATTTACATTACATGGTGTAAACAAGCTTATAAAACTCATTGTGGGTTCCAGTTAACTAAACTGGTAAAGTTTTTGATGGTTGTATAAGAGATCTAAGGTTCAATCTCCGCTTACACCAAAAACTGATTATTTCTAAAATTTTAATGGAATAAAGTCAATAAACTCTCCAAAAGTAAAAATAAAGAGAGAAGACGATTGAAATGTTGTGTCAAATTTGTGATCAATTTTATTTCCACAACTGGTAAAGTCTTTGATGGTTGTATAAGAGATCTAAGGTTCAATCTCCACTTACATCAAAAACTGATTATTTCTAAAATTTTAATGGAATAAAGTCAATAAACTCTCCAAAAGTAAAAATAAAGAGAGAAGACGATTGAAATGTTGTGTCAAATTTGTGATCAATTTTATTTCCACAAATAAAATATAGATTATATGATTATATAAAGGGTTAGTTTAGCACCAACTTATTTAACAATTTACAAATTATTTTCTCCTTAATGTGGATCAAAATATTCTAGTATTTGGGGAAAAAAAAAGTGATGTATTTTTTTAACCAAAAAAAAAAAAAATATATATATATATATATATAGCGTAATCATAATTCTTTTGATTATTGTCGTTATGATTATTTTTAGCAAAAAAATACCCTCGTTATGATTATTATTATTAATTTATTAGGCTGATAATAGTCCAAATGATCACGCTTATCAAAAATATTC
This sequence comes from Quercus ilex subsp. ballota, assembly GCA_032727855.1. Lineage (NCBI taxonomy): Eukaryota > Viridiplantae > Streptophyta > Magnoliopsida > Fagales > Fagaceae > Quercus > Quercus ilex. The sequence continues at coordinate 2,559,223 of CM064916.1, forward strand.
AAATAAGACAAACCAAAATTGCCTTATGTTTTCAACTTTGCCTTCTATAGAATGGTCTGGACAATTAATTTCTTAGAAGTTAGACCTGCTACCTGTGGGTGAAGACTGAGTTATTCATCGAGAAAGTACGGTCTTTTGGATTCAGCCATTCAGGAAAGGCAACGCTGAAATTGTCCTCCTATTTACTATTTGCAGCTTTAAAAATATTTACTTTTACCAAGTCAAAATGTCCTTCATTTTTTTTTTTTTTTTTAAATCCTTGTAGATTATAATTGTAACTTTTTATTTTCTAGAATTACTTATAATAGTGACTTTTTTTTTTTTTTTGGAGAAATTACTTATAATAGTGACTTGGTAAGACGAAAGCACAAATGAATCAGGTGAGAAATTACTTGATACGATTTGTGCCATTCGAAGTTCAAAGAATATATGTACATAAGAAGTAAATTACTTTTTTAAGAAGAATTTTTTTTGAGAAGAATAAAAAATAAATAAATAAATTACTGGTTAAGTGAAGTAGTGTTAGGTGTTACTGTCTATTTCTATGTATCCTTTCCTTAACAAGATTCAAAATTTCGAGCATAAGTAATAAAATACTATCACATCTTAAATAAAATTATAAAAAAATTAAAATAAAAAAGCCTAACCATAAGAGTTTCTTGTAATGTGTGGATTTGGGCAAAAATGGCTAACTAATTTTTTTCTTTTAACTATCTAGTTAGTTGTTAAGGTTTTGAAACAATATTTTTTACTAGCATCTCGAGTTTAAGAGTCTCGATTTTGGCCTATAAATCGAGTCTTTGAGACTCGATTTTTATGGTTTAATCATGTCTGATGTGGCATCTTTTACCACGTGGTGACCACTTAAAAATCGAGTCTCTGACACTCGATTTACAAACAAAAAAATTTGAAAAAATATTAACTCTTAGGCGTGCCTCACCAAATCAAATCAGATGAGAGAGAGAGAGGAGAGAGATAGACCAGACCAGATCAGATCAGAGAGAGAGAGAGAGAGAGAGAAAGAGCTCATGCAACCCAGGGCGCTGCGCGCAGCCTGGGTCTGCAACCCATGGCGCTGCGCGCGGCCTGGGTCCGCGACCCATGGAGCTGCGCGCGGCCTGGGCTGCGCCTGGGTCGATCTTCTCTCTCTTTTTGTTTCAGGTTTTTTTTTTTTTTTTCTTCTTCTAGGTTTCTGTAGCTCCCTGGGCCGCGCGATCCAGGCTGCTGCACGCGGCCTGGGTCTCTCACGCACAGCGGGTCGACCTTCTCTCTCTTTCTGTTTCAGGTTTTTTTTTTTTTTTTTTTTTTTTTTTTTTTTTTTTTTTTTCTTCTTATGGGTTTCTCTGATATTCTGGTGGTTCTTCTCTGATGTGTTTCGGGTTTATATATAAGGGTTATAAATCAAGTCTTTAAGACTCGATTTCCACGTAATTGCCATGTGCAAAAAATGCCACATCAGACGTGAACAACTCATGAAAATCGAGTCCCAAAAACTCGATTTATAGGCCCAAAATCGAGTCTCTTAGACTCGAGATGCTAGTAAAAAATATTGTTTCAAAACCTTAACAACTAACTAGATAGTTAGAAGAAAAAAATTAGTCAGCCATTTTCGCCATTTGACAATACCTTCAAAAGGTATCAAACATAATTTTTAGAAGTCAACTACAAATGTTAAGAATCAAGTTAGGAAAAGAGGGAGGGTGGGGGGCGACTATAATCAAAAGGCATCAGCTAGAATAGTTGAAAAGTATTTTTGAAATTTTATAAAATATATATATATATACTATTGATTCTTTTTTTTTTTTTTAATGTTTTATGGACCTTTTAAAATATTAATAAAAGAATAGAAAAAATTTGGAAGATATAGGAATTATGATTTAAAAATATAAAGAGCATTTTTACAACTTACTTTAGGTTTCATGCATAACCTTACAAACAGATAGGGAATATTGCTTGCTAGCTCATTAGAGGTACATAGCCCAATTAACTATGTTACATTAATTATCTCACTTACCTATTAAATAAAAGCTCGCACTATCTATTATTCAATTTTGCTAATCTAAAAGCCACCCCATTCCCTTTATGGTAACAAACCAAATTAAGCAAGCTTAACCATATTGTCTTTAATTACAAAACCAAACCATTCTAATCTTCCATGAAACTCATTACCCCAGCGCAAGACATTTTTTTTTTCTTAAAGCCCTCTCATCATGTAAAGGAGAAAAATGAATTATGTATCTGGTGTATGTTTCCTTCTTCTCACATATAAGTAGATCCTACATGTGTGGGGTCCATCTCATGTGAGAGGAATGATACATACACCAGATGCATGGTATACCTCTTCTATATAAAGGGAAAATGAGAAGAAAATGATAGATAGCAATATCCATAACCAATAAATAAATAAATAAATCTCATATATAATCGGGTAAATTATTTGAAAGTCGACACCACAAATATTAAGAATTTAGGAAAAACAAGAAAGAAAACATCAACAAGACTATTTGAAAGTCAATTCCACAAATGTCAACTTAAGAAAGTTAGGAATCTCCCATAGGGATGTGTTTTTATGGGTTAATGTACTAATTATGTCCTTCCACTTAGTAGTCCAAAGTTTAATTAGATGCCCTAACATTGAATCAGAATCTTGAACTCTATGGCATACACAATTACACATGCTAAATGCATTTTTATTTGTTTAATAATCACAACATTTTATTTATTTATATTAACTTTGAAAAGTTAACTAACTCATGCATGCATGTTTTAGGCTAGACTCAAAATTTTCCAATACACCATAGTCATATTTCTATATATTTGAATTCTTCCTTGTGATGCTTGAGCATAATTAGACCGCCCCTTAAAATTTATGCATTCAGTAGTCATACTAATAGAATTTCAGTTTTGTTTCTCAAAAAAATAAAAAATGAAAAAATTTCAATCAATTTTGCCGCATACATTTTCACACACACTTTGTCATAACTGTTTTATAAAGCAATTATGATTAGCTTTCTGTTACTATCCATAGACCTACATTTTTTATTTTTTTTTTGCATCAATCACAAATTGTATAGGATAGTAATGTCAAAATGTATATAAAAATGTGCAAGTTAGGGCCTCCAGGTGGCGCCAGCATCAATGGGGAATGCCTTGTAAAAAAAAAAAAAAAGTGTGATAATTATTGATAGAATTTCTACCCTAAGAAATTTTAACTAGTTGCATGTTTTGGATGATGACTTATTTTTACTATTTTCTATGAAAACGTTTTATTTATTTATTTATTTTAACTTTGAAAGGTAACCAACTCATGCATAGTTTAAATGAGATTCAGAAATTTTCAAATACACATTAAATTTTCCTATGACATTGTCATTATTATAACCACTTTCAAATTTCTTTCACCAAATGCCTTATAGCTGAATTGACACCTCTCCATGTACAAAGTGCTTGAGGGTTTAGGGGAGAAAGGGTTCAAACTGCGGGGTTAGTAACATATTGTAATTATCTCTCAAAAAAAAAAATTCAAATTTCTTTCAATCCACCATTAAACCATAGTCATATTCATATATATTTTAATTTTTCATTGTGATATTTGAGTGTAATTAGACCGCCCCTTAAAATTTATGCATTCGGCAGTCATACTAATAGAATTTCAATAATGTTTGTACCACACATTTTCATACACACATTTTATTATAATTATTTTACAAAACAGATTATAATTAGCTGTCTATCACTGTTAATCTATCACATAGACTTACAAATTTTTTTCCCTATCAATCACAAACAGTATAGAATAGTAATGACAAAATGTAATAAAAATGTGTGAGTTAGGCCTTCAGGGCCTCAGGCGGCGCCAGCTTCAACGAGGAATGCCTTATAAATAAATAAATAAAAAAGTGTGATAATTATTGATAGAATTTCTGCCCTAAGAAATTTTAACTAGTTGCACGTTTTGGATGATGACTCCATTTTACCATTTTCTATGACTTTTTACTATAATCCTCCCCTGTCCCTATATATGATAAATCAAATGTCACCTTTTTTCCTGTTGGTTGACTTCTTTTAGAGGAGTGACTAGACTGAGTTCAAGAGACATTGACTTGCCACTTGTGTGTTATGACATCATTCCTGAGGTGTCAAAAATAGACATCTCCGACCACACAACAACATTAAATTTAGATTATTATAACCGACTAAAATACAATTAAATGTACATATTTAGTATTTTCATGTGTGATGTGATCGGTCGAGATCGGAAATGTTTAAATAAAAGAGGGGTGATGAACAGAACCTCTATGGATAATTTACTATTACAATAAATTAGAATAAAAAATTTATTAAAAAAAAAATTAGATTAAAATTCAATCTATTCTCTTAATTTTTACTTCAATAGTCAAATTATTTAACGAGGGCACGCTCCGCGTACTGAGACGCCAGGAACGTGCCTTGGACAGATGAAGAGACTCTGGCGCTGATGGAAGACAAGATGTGACAAGCCGTTATAAGGGCCTGAGGACATCAAAATCCTCCTCCCTGTTTGAGGAGCCGGATAGCAGGATTTTGAGGGGCTATTGTGGAGCCTAATAATCTAGCAATCCCGACCCATCTTATATCCGGCCCAAGGCCCATGCCGAGGATAAAGAAACGTCCGAGGAGGAACATAGATAGCCCAAGCTGCCAAGAAACATTGCTGAGGACGATGTTGTCCTCGGCTAGTCGAGACCGTGGAAAGGGGAAGTAATGAGCCACTAGGAGCAGCCTTCTTGAGCATCCAAAGAGAAAGGGCAAGTACAACGTGTCAGCTACGGAAGCATGGTAGATGAGCAAGTCTAGGATGGATTGTCACCTCCACATTAAATGCCCACAACTAACGTCCTAACCGCATTAATGAGGAGATGACCCCTGAACAGTGCTGCCTTGGTTGCTGCAACCCACAGGAAGAATGGAAAGGCGGCTGATGGGACAAGCACTCAAGTAGCGGCCTGGTTGATCAACAAATGTAGGGCTAAGATCAATTGAGAGGGAGATATATAATGTAAAGAATCTCTCTGAAAAGGGAGAGGAAAAATCTGAAAGAAAGAATACTGTAGCAACCTGTATTATCCCAGAAACTCTTGTAACCAATCACGAAGGAAGTAATAAGAGCCGCAAGCTCCTGAGAGAAGGGCCGAGGAGCATCATTGCGCATTTTAACCCACGTTCATGCTATTTAATCCGCATGCAACCATGTCTGGCCGTTGCATCTCCCACTAGGGCCTAGTTCTTGAACCCGCTCTCTACAAATTCATTGTACTGGGCTAACTGGGCTTAAGTCCACTATCTCAACAGTAGAAGTGCTCAAACCCGGTCCCTACAGTTACCATAATAATAATAATAATATAATTTATCCATTTGACCATTTTTTTTTATTGGTGGGAATAGTGGAATACATGCTTAAGCTTTTCTTTTTTTTTTTTTCCATACAGTGATTCTCCGTATGTTGTGATTAGTCTACGGACTATGATGAGCAAGCACGTGATTAATGAGTCCAATAAGTTTCTAATTCTGTAAATTATAAAAAAAAAAAAAAATGACCATATAAAAAAATTCATTGACTTTAGGGTGACTTCTTAGTGTACTTGAGAAATCTATGGATATGTTAATCAATTTGTAAATGCTCGTAGTTTTCACAAGTGGTTTTGGTGGATTGACAATTGACATGCAGTTACTTTTTGAAAAATATATCCCCACATGTTATATATATATAAAGAGTAAAATTTTATTGGAATAGAGTCAATAAACCCCCCAAAAGTAAAAATAAAGAGAGAAGACAATTGAAATGTTGTGTCAAATTTGTGATTAATTTATTTTCACAAATAAAAGATAGATTATATGATTATATAAAGTGTTAGTTTAGCACCAACTTATTTAACAATTTAAAAATTATTTTCTCTTTACTGTGGATTAAAATATTCTAGTATTTGGAAAAAAAGTGATGTGATTTTTAACAAAAAAAAAAAAATATATATATATATATATATAGCGTAATCATAATTCTTTTGACTATTGTCCTTATTATTATTTTTAGCAAAAAAAAAAAAAAAAAATCCTCGTTATGATTATTATTAATTTATTAGGCTGATAATAGTCCCAAGGATCACGCTTATAAAAAATATTCAAATAAGACAAACCAAGATTGCACCTTTTTTCTCCTGGTAATGGCTTATGTTTTCAACTTTGCCTTCTATAGAATGGACTGGTCAATTAGAAGTTAGACCTGTGAGCTGTACGCCTGTACGGTCTAGGGATGACAACGGGTCGGGTTCGGGCCGGGTTTTTTCATACTCGGACCCGACCTGCGGGGCAAGACTCGTAGCCCGAACCCGGCCCGTTTAGAGTTTCGGGTTTTTTCTCGGGGCCCGGACCCGCCCCAGCTGGGCCCCACGGGCCCCGTTTAGGAATTGGGCCCAAACGGGCCCTACCGAAAAAAAAAAAAAAATTTTTGAGCCCAAATTTTAATTTAAGCCCAGATTTAAGCTCAAATTTTTCCCAGATTTAAGCCTAGATTTAAGCCCATATTTTGCCTACATTAAGCCTACATATTCAAGCCTAAATAATTAACGTGGCCCAAATGCCAAATCAGTCCAAATCATAAGCTAAGGATACTAATCATAAATCAATAAATCACCTATTAATTATAAATCTATAAATCATAACTAATATCATAATCATAATTCAATAAATCATAACTAAGATTTTAAATCAATAAATTACCTAGCTAAGATAACCATTTAATCATTAATCAACAAAATCTTAACTAAAATCACCAACTAAACATAAAAATAAAATAAATCCAACAAGTCCAAAAAATAAGTATCAAAAGTCCAACGAGTCCAAGAAATTAAAAAGTTACGAAATAAATCCCACAAGTTTAGAATAATTACAAACCAACAAATTAAGGAAACAAGTCTAAGAAAATAAAAAAGTTACTAAATTAATACAAAATGTTTAATCTTCATCAATTGTAATACAACTCCCATCAATTGTGGCACAACTCCCATCATAAATTAAGGAAACAAGTCTAAGAAAATAAAAAAGTTACTAAATTAATACAAAATGTTTAATCTTCATCAATTGTAATACAACTCCCATCAATTGTGGCACAACTCCCATCATCTTGGTGAAGGAGACCGCATAGTTGGCAAGGGAGAGCCACTTGGCGAGGAAGAGCTAGATTTGTTTGTGTTTGTGTCTTCCATCTCCGTTTTAGGCTCTGCATTCCCAACAAACACAAAAAACAATATTTCATTACAATTGTCACCACAACCCAAACAATATTTAACAAACTCAATAATAGTATAACGCCACAAACAACTTATCCCATAAACCAAACCCTCAACAACAACAAAGCAAGTAGTAAGGCATGGAAGCAAACTAAAGTGCCTAGTTTCTGGTGATATGAGCTTTCATTGTGTTTACATGAATGAATGTCAATAAGCTGCTCAACAACTAGATTCTGATATTTCAAGGAAATCCATTTGATATCATAGCAAACTGGGCATCCCCTTTCAGCACAAAACAAAAATTAACATTTATCATGGGTCCACAAAAATTGCAGGATCAATCTGTTTATATATCTCCAAAGTACTTGCTAGTTTCTAGCAACCAAACAAAGGCAACTTCAACTAGTCAACAAAGTCCCTTAGAATGATTCTATATGCTTCTATTTATTTACCTTTTCAGTAAGTATATATTGCTTCTATATACAAAAAAAAATAAACCCATAAAATCTTGTTAATTGCTCTCAGTCTTCTATTACTTCTGATCCCAACCATATATAACATAAAAATAAAGCAAATGAAAAAACACTTGATAAGAAGCTAGTACATCAGAAATTCACACAAAGGTGACTTATTTACCAGAACTTCATAATGTTCTGAATTTCAGCTCTACTTAAACAAAGCAAACCCACAAAAAACCGCAACATGGAAAATCCCAAAACATCTATTTTCCTTTAATAACCTTTACCTTACAGTTTCTTAGCAACCAAACGTCAATCAAAACATAAAACAAGACAAAATTTTCATAACATTCAACTTCAGCTCAACCTTGACACGTCTAAACTTTAAAGAAAAATACTCTTTCCATTCAATTTTGATTTCACAGGCCAATTGTTAAGTTTAACCCTTTCTTCACCGTCAAAGTTGGAAAATTATGGACTTTTGAGTTTGAATTCAATTGCTGTAACAAAATTTGTTTGACTATTTATGATAACTATCTAATACACTCAACCACTCCTAAAGTTGAAGGACAAGTCGCCCTGAATTTTCTTGCAAATAATTGCACAGTTTATGCTCATATTCAAGGAGGCACTTGATTAAATTAGGCATAGTGGTTTTTATTTATTTATTTTTTAACGTTTTTCGTTTTAAACAAAATACAAAATACAAAATACAAAATCTTGACTTAGCACCAAACACTTGTCTAACAGATTGAGGTTAAGGATAAACTTGAGTTTATTTTTATATGATGTCAAACATGCCTATCAGCAATCACAAGAATAAGGCTAACCAAGCAATCCCCTGCAATCAAAATCATGTTTATCATAATTTTCTTCCTATTCTTCACTCAAAGTCATCCACTCTTATATTTTAGAGTTCAAACATCAATGCCGCAAATGTAAAGAGTAAAGAGCATACCTTGAGCTGAAGGCTGAAGGCTGATGCTCCGATTTACTGATGCTCCGATTTGCTGAAGAAAAGAGACGACAGCTCCGATTTGGCGAAGAAAAACGACGATAGCTCGAGGTGAGGCGGTGGTGTTGTGATTTGGTGGTTGGGTATCTCGCCGTCTGGGTTTTTGGTGGTGTTCACGGTGGAGTGAGGGTGAGGGAGTGTAGGGGCTGTGTCGGATTGAGAGGGAGGGAGTGTAGGGAGGCTGCTGAGTGAGTGAGTGCAGAAGAAATGAGAATTAGGGTTAGAAATTTTAGGTATATATATATATATATATATGAGGGTATTTTAGTAATTTCGATTAACCGGGTTTTCACCGGGCCGGGTTTTGGGTCGGGTCTCGGGTTTTTAAATAAAACCCGGACCCGACCCGGACCCGCTTCGGGTTTTTTTTTAAACCCATACCCGACCCTATTCCTAATCGGACCGGGTAAAATCCGGCCCATTAGGGTCGGGCCGGGCCGGGTAAAAATTGCCATCCCTAGTACGGTCTTTTGGATTCAGGAAAGGCAACGCTGAAATTGTCCTCCTATTTAGGCCTGTTTGTTACAAAATCTCAAACTCACATTTTTATATTTTAAACAATTTTACACATATTTTTATACACTATTTTATCTACACAAATTTTAAAAAATTACAAAAATCTCATATCAAATTACTCTACCAAATCCCTTAGTGTTTACAGCTTTAAAAGTATTTACTTTTACCCAGTCAAAATGTCCTTCATTTTTATTTATTTATTTTTTATCCATGTAGATTATAATGGTAACTTTTTACGTTCTAGAATTACTTATAATAGTGACTTTTTTTTTTTTTTTTTGGAGAAATTACTTATAATAGTGACTTGGTAAGACAAAAGCACAAATGGATCAGTTGAGAAATTACTTGATACGATTTGTGCCATTCGAAGTTCAAAGAATATATGTACATAAGAAATAAATTACTTTTTTTAAGAAGAATAAAAAATAAATAAATAGCATACACAATAAAATACTATCACATCTTAAATAAAATTATAAATAAAATAAAAACCTAATCATAAGAGTTTCTTGTAATGTGTGGATTTGACAATACCTCTCAAAAGGTATCAAACAGAATTTTTAGAAGTCAAACTACAAATGTTAAGAAACAAGTTGAGAAAAGAGGGAGGGTGGGGGGTGACTATAATCAAAAGGCATCAGCTAGATTAGTTGAAAATTATTGTTGAAATTTTATAAGTAGATCCCACATGTATGAGGTCCACCTCATGTGAGAGGAAGGATACATACACTAAATGCATGGTATATCTCTTCTATATAAAGGAAAAATGAGAAGAAAACGATAAATATCAATATCCATAACCAAAAAAAAAAAGTTTAAATCTCATATATAATCGGGTAAATTATTAGAAAGTCAACACCACAAATATTAAGAAGTTAGGAAAAACAAGAAAGAAAACATCAACAAGATTATTTGAAAATCAACCACAAATGTCAACTTAAGAAAGTTAGGCATCTCCCATAGGGATGTGTCAAGTTATGGGTTAATGTACTAATTACGTGTTTCCACTTAGTAGTTCAAAGTTTAATTAGATGCCCTAACATTGAATCAGAATCTTGAACTCTATGGCATACACAATTACACATGCTAAATTCATTTTTCTTTGTTTAATTATCACAACATTTTATTTATTTATTTTAACTTTGAAAAGTTAACTAACTCATGCATGCATGTTTTAGGCCAGACTCAAAATTTTCCAATACACATTAGAATTTTCGTTTGACATTGTCATTATTATAACCACTTTCTAATTTCTTTCAATCCACCTTTAAACCATGTCATATTTCTATGGCGTAAATACACTTTTGGTCCCTACATTTTGGGCCGTTTCTCAATTTGGTCCCTAAATTGATTTTGCTCCTAAGTTAGTCCTTAATTTTTTAAAATCGTTTTTAAAATGGTCCCTGCCGTCAACCCAGTTACGAAAAATGCTGATGTGGCAAACGGATTTTACTATTTGCTGACGTGGCTAATAAAATAATAATAAAAAAATATATTTAATATTTTTTAAATGCCATATCAGCATTTAAATTAATAAAAAAAGCCAGCTAAGAAAATTAAAAAAAAAACCTAAAATCTAATGTAAACTAAAATCATTTCTTAAAAATTAAAAATTCATAATCGTTTAATTCTTCTTGCTTTTGTTTTTGGTTAACCTCATAAGCTTAAACCCATAAATTGAGATGAACATCAAACCCAGAAATTTACATGAAATCCAAAAAATGAAGTGAACATTGAACCCATAAATCAATATCAAACAACAAACCCAGAAAAACCCAGAAATTTACATGAAATCCAAAAAATGAAGTGAACATCAAACCCATAAATCAATATCAAACAACAAACCCAGAAAAATTACATCAAACCCGCAAATTTACAACCCAAAAATAAACATTTAGAGAGATCAAGCAACAAACCTACTGAGATGAATAGCCAAGAAACCATAAGAAAAACCTAGTAATTTACATGAAATCCAAAAAATGAAGTGAACATCAAACCCATAAATCAATATCAAACAACAAACCCAAAAAAATTACATCAAACCAGCAAATTTACCACCCAGAAATAAACATTTAGAGAGATCAAGCAACAAACCCACTAAGATGAACAACCCAAAAACCATAAGCAGCTCCTTATTTCAGTCATCAACAAACCCAGACCTCAGAATCTCTACTCCAGACATCCACTTCGTCAATGGCCAGATCTGAAACGTCACACCGAGTCACTGAATTGCAACACCACCTGGAATACGCGTAGTTTTCGGAAAAGACGATGATGGACATTCTGGATCGTCGTATTGCTCGTAAAAGCTCGGAAGAAAGATTTTCTCCTTTTCGAATCTCTTCGTCGTCTTTGAGTTCTCGTCACCGTTTCCTTCACGGCCACACCGATCTCCACGGCCATAGCCCACCCTCACTGAAACCCAGAAAAACCCAGCCTCTCCAACCAAACCCAGCCATCTCCATCTCCATCTCCAGCTCCAACCAAACCCATAATCCAAGACCCATGGATTACCGATCTCCACCCCGACCACCGATCTCCACCTCCATTACCGACCACCCCTCGGAAAACTAGAAAAACCCAGAGATTAGAGAGTCGGGTTTAGAGAGATAGAAAATGTCAGAGATTAAGAGAGAGAGAGGGATTGAAAGCTTGAACAAAGAAAGAAACAAACACAAATACGCACCAACACACAGAGAAAGAAAGGATCTGAGAAAAAAAAAAGGAAACGAAAAGAAGAAAGACACAGACACTAACACGGAGAAAGAGAGGAATTGAAAAAGTTTTTTCTTTTTTTGTTTTTGATTTTGAATTTTTTCAGTTTAATTTTTTTTAATTAAAATGCTGACTTGGCATTAACACGCTACGTGGATGCTGACATGGTATTTTTTACTATTATTTTATTAGCCACGTCAGCAAACAGTAAAATCCGTTTGCCACATCAGCATTTTCCGTAACTGGGTTGACGGTAGGGACCATTTTAAAAACGATTTAAAAAAATCAAGGACTAACTTAGGAGCAAAATCAATTTAGGGACCAAATCGAGAAACGGCCCCAAATGTAGGGACCAAAAGTGTATTTACGCCTATTTCTATATATTTGAATTATTCCTTATGATGCTTGAACATAATTAGACCGCTCCTTAAAATTTATGCATTTAGTAGTCATACTAATAGAATTTTAGTTTTGTTTCTCAAAAAAAATAAAAAATAAAAAAATTTCAATCAATTTTGCAGCATATATTTTCACACACACTTTGTCATAACTATTTTATAAAGCAATTATGATTAGTTGTCTATTACTATCCATAGACCTACAATTTTTTTTTTTTTTTTTTTTTTTTTTTGCATCAATCACAAATTGTATAGGATAGTAATGACAAGATATATATAAAAATGTGCAAGTTAGGACCTCCTGGTGGCGTCGGCATCAACGAGGAATGCCTTGTCAAAAAAAAAAAAAAAAAAAGTGTGATAATTATTGATAGAATTTCTACCCTAAGAAATTTTAACTAGTTGCATGTTTTGGATAAAGACTTATTTTTACTATTTTCTATGAAAACGTTTTATTTATTTATTTATTTATTTTAAATTTGAAAAGTTAACCAACTCATGCATGGTTTAAACCAGATTCAAAAATTTCCAAATACACATAAAATTTTCCTTTGACATTGTCATTATTATAACCACTTTCAATTTTCTTTCAATCCACCATTAAACCATAGTCATATTCATATATATATTTTAATTCTTCATTGTGATACTTGAGCATAATTAGACCACCCCTTAAAATTCCTGCATTCGGCAGTCATATTAATAGAATTTCAATAATGTTTGTACCACACATTCTCATATACACATTTTATTATAACTGTTTTATAAAGCAGATTATACTTAGCTGTCTGTCACTACTAGTCTATCACATAGACTTACAAATTTTTATTCCAATCAATCACAAACTAAATAGAATAGTAATGACAAAAAGTATACAAACATGTGCAAGTTAGGGCCTTTAGGCGGCGCTGGCATCAATGAGAAATGCCTTACAAAAAAAAAAGTGTAATAATTATTGATAGAATTTCCTACCCTAAGAAATTTTAACTAGTTGCACGTTTTGGATAATGACTCCTTTTTACCATTTTCTATGACTTTTTACTATAATCCTTCCCATATATGATAATTTAGCCTTAATAATTCTAAATTGGATTCTGCTGTTTTTAGGACACTTGAAAATGTTTATTCAGCAGTATTAACTCTATGAACTCTATCAATGTCATTACAAACTTCTATAAGATACACGTACGGACTCATATTTGTGTCGAAATATGCCATGAACTCTCTTTGAGATATTGCTCTAAAATGATGGGAAGCAAAAAAGGCTGATTGTGTTTTCCTTTTTCCTTTTATTGAAAGGATGGCTGTATAGTTTGTCCAACAACTGATAGCACATTTGATCTCCGAACTGGAGCAATGAAGGAATGGTATCCAAAAAATCCTGTACTGAGAGCCCTTACTCCTGCTTAAGGAATCTCTTTGTTTATCCTGTGAAAACCGATGAAGAAAATATTTACATCAGCATGAGAGGAGGCCTAAGTTGTGATGCATCGGCTGAGATTGTCTTCAGTGGGAAGGCTCAACCTGGAATAACTGCAACTGATGTCAATGTGGATGAGGTAACTGAACCTTCTTTTTATTTATTTTTTAAATGTGGGTGTCCAGTCGTCTTAGAAGTTAGAGCACCTGGCTAACCCCAGGTGCATGTAGTCCCCTGTCTCACATGTACCGGATAATTACAGTAAGTAATCTCTTTGGGGTGGCCCCAATGTGTAGTCTAGGAGACTTGTACGAAAGACCTCATGAAACTACTACCTAATTACCATTAATAAGAGGGAAAGGAAAAAAAAAAAAAAAAAGAACTACAGCCTACTCGTAGGAATTAAAATCTATGGACCCCTTGAAGCAAGAAAGCAGTTTGTTACTTTCATATCTATTATTCTGATTTGTTTGCTCTATATGTGTTTTAGATAAGAATGGTGGTTGATGAGGGTCAACAGGGGTTCGGTTTCATCAAGAAGAATGAAATTATCAATGGAAAGGCAGCTGTAATTGGCTTCCTGCTATTGTTAGATTTTGAACTTTTGACTGGTAAAGGTCTTCTCAAGGGAACTGGTTTCTTGGACTTTCTATATGCTGCCTCCAAAGCTTTCAACTAGATGTTGTCAACTTGTCACGGTTCTTTCAGGAAGAAAGAGTTTGTCTTTCCCAGCATTCACAAGGGGGAATTAAATGAAAAAACAAAAATGCTAAAGAAATCTGTCTGATTCATAGGAAAGTTTACCTGTTTTTTGTTCTTCACGTTTTGATGTTTGTCTATTTGATAGTTTAGACATGTTTGTTTGTAATTGTATATTCTCTAGAAATTAGACCATGTTGTTTGATCCTTGTTCATGTCATGCAGTTGATAACTTTAATCAATTTGTACACTAAATACAAATTTTCAAATTGAAGGACATTGCAAATGCTTTAATACATTATAAATATTGGCAAATTTGTTTCTGAAAGGTGTATTCAGAGACTTCTATGGTGCCTAAGGTAAATATATTGATGTATTCAGCAAAAAAAAAAAAAAAAAAAAAAAAAGGTAAATATATTGATGTTTTGTCAATGGAGGTTATAATGGGCCGAATGGCCCTTTTGTTTTGGGCGATGTTGGTCTTATCTTTCGGGCACAACAGCTCCCATAGTTTCTGAGGTTCAGTTTTATTGGGTTGGGCCTCAGTGTTGAAATAGATGGACCAGTGTTCAATAAGCCACTAAAATCACGGTATTGTGTTGTTCAGAAAGTACGTGCTACAAGTCGTTAGTGGAGGAAAATATCCGAAAATATGTGCGACAGCCGACAAGAAACATTGGTACTTTGTAAAGTCATTTCTCATCTCACACAAAAATGATAAAATGTCAAAAGACATGTCCTACATGTTGTGGTTCTATCATATGGATGCCCTCTCATGTTTTTCTTCTTTTACTCCCTTAGCCCATGTGAAATGTTCTTTTTACCCTTTTCTTTTATAAACTTTTTATCACTTAAAAAAAAAAAAATGATAAGATTTGAACTTATAGCTTCCGTTTTATGAGAGTTGTTTTTAACTATAAATAAAAAATAAAATAATATAAATAAAAAGACCAATTAATTTTAGTGAAGCCTATATTTGATTTATTTTACATAATTCAAGGGAAAAAAAAACTTTATATCTCAACTAATAAAAAAAAGTATACATCAATAAAAAGTTAATCTTACTCTGACAAAAAAAAATTATTACCAAAGTTCCTATCTACAAAAATTTATTATATTTATAAAATGTTACATGGTGAAAATATATGGTACTTTTTGTAACACTTACATTACATGGTGTAAACAAGCTTATAAAACTCATCTTTATTATATTAACCATGATATAATATTTAGAGATGTATTTCTTTTTTCCCCCTCCTTTTTCTTCCTCTTAAAAAAAATAAAACTTTGGAGCCCACTTACATCACCTTAATCATTCACAACCTCCATTTTCAAAATTTTATTATTTACAATAATTTATACATAATAAATGAAAATAAGGTAATTAAACAACTTTTTATGTGAAGAAATACAATTAATTGTTTTGATATTTTTTTATATTTTCTATGAAAGTGGTGTCAAAATTTTTCTAAAATGGTTTGTTAACAATTATCTTAAGGGTACCCTTTAAGAGGACCCTAAAAATAAGGAAGAAATTAAATAAGATAATTAAAATATGAGCAAAACTTAGGTGTAGTATATTAGGTTCTTAATTTTATTCAAACACATGATTGTATTAAGTATTAACTAATAAAACACAAATAGTGTTATTAATTTTTTGTTTTGTTTGTTTTTCGAGAAACATAGTGTTATTAAATTCAAGAACAATTAATTCAAATTAAACAATTAGGTGCTAATTGGAGATTTTCATACAATGACCTAAAGTATTGTGCCTTTATTTTTTTTAATTAAAAAAATATTGTTAGATTATGAAATGTTGGCCCGTGCATTACACAGCCTGCTATATATAATAGAGTGTAGCTTGTGTTTAGTGGCCAGTTCCACTAGACACGTTAAGATACAGATACGTGTCTACATCTTAACGTGTTCAATAAAATTAGTCACTAGCCACACCTAACCCTATATAATATAGGTTCTATTTTAGGAAGTGAAAATTCAACCTCAAATCATTTTTCCTTTTTTTCTCTTAAAAAAATTCAATTTTCTTTAATTGCAATAAATGAAAGGTTGAAATTCTAATCGATTTGGTAGCTGCCATCGTCCACAAATTGGTCAAAGAGGAGAAAAAAAAAAAAAGTTGCCATAATAATAATAATATAATTTATCTATTTGACCATTTTTTTTATTGGTGGGAATAGTGGAATACATGCTCAAGCTTTTTTTTTTTTTTTTTTTTTTTTTTTTTTTCCATACAGTGATTCTCCGTATGTTGTGATTAGTCTACCGACTATGATGAGCAAGCACGTGATTAATGAGTACAATAAGTTTCTAATTCTGTAAATTATTTATAAAAAAAAAAAATACATGACCATATAAAAAAATTCATTGACTTCAGGGTGACTTCTTAGCGTACTTGAGAAATCTATGGATATGTTAATCAATTTGTAAATGCTTGTAGTTTTCACAAGTGGTTTTGGTGGATTGACAATTGACATGCAATTACTTTTTGAAAAATATATCCCCACATGTTATATATATATATATATATATATATATTGGAATAAAGTCAATAAACCCCCCCAAAAGTAAAAATAAAGAGAGAAGACAATTGAAATGTTATGTCAAATTTGTGATTAATTTATTTTCACAAATAAAAGATAGATTATATGATTATATAAAGTGTTAGTTTAGCATCAACTTATTTAACAATTTACAAATTATTTTCACCTTAATGTGGATTAAAATATTCTAATATTTGGAAAAAAAAAAGTGATGTATTTTTTTAACAAATATATATATACATATATATATATATATATATATAGCGTAATCATAATTCTTTTGATTATTGTCCTTATGATTATTTCTAACCAAAAAAAAAAAAAAATCCTCGTTATGATTATTATTAATTTACTAGGCTGATAATAGTCCAAAGGATCACGCTTATCAAAAATATTCAAGACAGACAAATCAAAATTGCACGTATTTTCCCCTGGTAATGGCTTATATTTTCAACTTCTATGAGATGTTTTCAACTTTGCATTCTGTAGAATGGACTGGTCAATTAATTTCTTAGAAGTTAGACCTGTCAGCTGTACGGTCTTTTGGATTCAGGAAAGGCAACGCTGAAATTATCCTCCTATTGGCCTGTTTGGTGGGTTAGCTTGAATAAAACTGTTTAAGTATTTTTATATAGTAGTAAAAAAGTGTGTAAAAATATGTGTAATTTTGTGTTTGAGTATGACTGTCAAAATGTCTGTTTACAGCCTTAAAAATAGTTGCTTTTACCCAATCAAAGTGTCCTTCCTTTTTTTCTTTTCTTTTTTTATCCTTTTTTTTTAATAGATTATAATGGTAACTTTTTACTTTCTAGAATTACTTATAACAGTGACACTTTTTTTTTTTGAGAAATTACTTATGATAGTGACTTGGTAAGACGAAAGCACAAATGGATCAGGTGAGAAATTACTTGATACGATTTGTGCCATTCGAAGTTCAAAGAATATATCTACATAAGAAATAAATTACTTTTTTTTAAGAAGAATTTTTTTTTAGAAGAATAAAAAATAAATAAATAGCATACGCAATAAAATACTATCACATCTTAAATAATGGGTCCGGTTAATGTGTGCCCTAAGGGCACACATTAACTTTTCTACTTTTGGAAACATTTTCTCGAAAATTGAAAAAGCTGTCATTACTTTTTCAATTCTCGAGAAAACTTTTTCCAAAAATGGAAACTAATGTGTGCCCTAAGGGCACACATTAGTAAAATCCTAAATAAAATTATAAATAAAATAAAATAAAATAAAATAAAAGCCTAACCATAAGAGTTTCTTGTAATGTGTGGATTTGACAATACCTCTCAAAAGGTATCAAACAGATTTTTTAGAAGTCAACTACAAATGTTAAGAAACAAGTTAGGAAAAGAGGGAGGGTGGGGGGTGACTATAATCAAAAGGCATCAGCTAGATTAGATGAAAATTATTGTTGAAATTTTATATATTAAAAAAATTTATTATTGATTTTTTTTAAATGTTTTATGGACCTTTTAAAATTTTTATAAAAAAAAGGAAAAAATTCGGAAGTATAGGAATTGTGATTTAAAAATATAAAGAGCATTTTGACAACCTACTTTAGGTTTCATGCATAACCTTACAGATAGATAGGGAATATTGCTTGTTAGCTCATTAGAGGTACATAGCCCAATTAACTATGTAACATTAATTATCTCACTTACCTATATATTAAATAAAAGCTCACGCTATCTTCCATTCAATTTTGCTAATCTAAAAGCCACACCATTCCCTTTATGGTAACAAACCAAATTGAACAAGCTTAACCATATTGTCTTTATAAGTACAAAACCAAACCATCCTAATCTTCCATCAAACTCATTACCCTATGCAAAACATTTTTTTCTTAAAGCCCTCTCATCATGTAAAGGAGAAAAAAATACTATGTATATGGTGTATGTTTCTTCTCTCTTATATGGAAGTAGGTTCCATACATGTGAGGTTCACCTCACGTGAGAGGAGGGGTACATACATCAGATGCATGATATAACTTTTCCATATAAAGGGATAATGAGAAGAAAATGATAAATAACAATGTCCATAGCCAAAATAATAATAATAATAAATCTCATATATAATTGGGTAAATTATTTGAAAGTCAACTCCACAAATATTAAGAAGTCAGAAAAAACAAGAAAGAAAACATCAACGAGATTATTTGAAAGTTAACCACAAATTTCAACTTAAGAAAGTTAGGAATCTCTTATAGGGATGTGATTGGTTATGGGTTAATGTACTAATTACGTCTTTCCGTTTAGTAGTTCAAAGTTTAATTAGATGCCCTAACGTTGAATCAGAATCTTGAACTCTATGGCATACACAATTACACACGCTAAATTCGTTTTTCTTTGTTTAATAATGACAACATTTTATTTATTTATTTTAATTTTGAAAAGTTACCTAAGTCATGCATGGATGCATGCATGTTTTAGACCATTCTCAAAATGTATTCCAATACATGCACATTAGAATTTTCCTTTGACATTGTCATTATTATAACCACTTTCAAATTTCTTTCAATCCACCTTTAAACCATAGTCATATTTCTATATATTTGAATTCTTCCTTGTGTTGCTTGATCATAATTAGACCGCCCCTTAAAATTCCTGCATTCGGCCGTCATATTAATAGAATTTCAATAATGTTTGTATCACACATTCTCACACACACACATTTTATTATAATTGTTTTATAAAATATATTATACTTAGCTGTCTGTCACTATTAGCCTATCACATAGATTTACGAATTTTTATTCCCATCAATCACAAACTAAATATAATAGTAATGACAAAATGTATATAAACATGTGCAAGTTAGGGCTTCCAGGCGGCGCCAAGGAATGCCTTATTAAAAAAAAAAAAAAAAGTGTAATGATTATTGATAGAATTTCCTGCCCTAAGAAATTTTAACTAGTTGCACGTTTTGGATGATGAATCCTTTTTACCATCTTCTATGACTTTTTACTATAATCCTCACCTGGTCCCTATATCTGATAAATCAAATGTCACATTTTTTCCTGTTGGTTGACTTCTTTTAAAGGGGTGACTTGACGGAGTTCAAGAGACACTGACTTGCCACTTGTGTGTTATGACATCATTCCTGAGGTGTCAAAAATAGACATCTCCGACCATACAACAACATTAAATTTATATTATTAATACCGACTAATATAAAATTAAATGTACATATTTAGTATTTTTGTTTTGGTAGAAATATTTAGTATTTTCATGTGTAATGTGATCGGTCGAGATCGGAAATGTTTCAATAAAAGTGGGGTGATGAACAGAACCTCTATGGATAATTTACTATTACAATAAATTAGAATTAAAAAATTTATTAAAAAAACATTTAGATTAAAATTCAATCTATACTCTTAATTTTTACTTCAATTGTCAAATTATTTAGTAAGGCTTAATTTTATCTCCATCTTATTAAAACAAGTCAATTTAGCTATTTCATCTAAATTTGTAACTAAATAAAATCCAATTTTAACAAGGTAAATAGTAATCATCAAACAATAAGATCTATTTACATGGAGCATCTCGTGAATGATTTTTAATTTATCTTTAACACCAAAAAAAAAAAATTAAACATTTTTACTAATAAAGTTGGACAAAGAAATAAGAATAAGATTAGCTCATTTTGACAAATTGAAAAACTAAATTGACAAAATTAAACCTTACAAACTAATTTGACAATTACAATAAAAGTCAAAAGTCAAAAGGAAGAGGGACCAAATTGAATTTTAATCCCAAAAATAAAAAAATTGTAACATACTCGTATGAATTTATTATTTGACCAGATGGTATGAATGTATATATTTTTTGTAATATACATAAACGGCAAGAATAAATATGGCATGTACCAAAAGTATCTAGAATCCGAGTCTTCGCGGTGGGGTTTTTAGTTTGCGGCTATAAATTAAATGTTGCAACACGTTTTTTCCGCCTAAAGCCACACCAATGACCACACCACACCTTTTGCAATTTATAAATCAAACCTCAAATTAAATATTTCCAACTGTATTTTTGCATTTGTATTTTCTACTGTACACGTCATCACTCTTCAACTTGGAACGAGTATGAGTATCAATATGACCATAAAAATGTTCACCGACCCCACTGTTTTTTTAAATGAAAAGACTAAGGAGCCTCCCCAATCCCTCTTTTACTTTTGACCCTTGAAAATTTTGACCCTCTCTACGTCTGACTTTTTTTTTTTTTTTTTCTCAACCTATATAAGCACTTCCTCACTCTATTTTTTTCAAAAGCTTTCTTAACTAGCTTGCACATTCACACACAAATTGCAATCTTATTCAAAATGAGTTGTAGCTCGGAAGAAAATGGTGCATGCACATCTCAGAAGAAATACAAAGGAGTTCGTCAAAGGAAATGGGGCAAGTGGGTGTCTGAAATTCGAGTCCCAGGCACGCAAGAGAGGCTTTGGCTTGGTTCTTATTCAACACCAGAGGCTGCAGCTATGGCTCGTGATGTTGCGTTTTATTGTCTTCACAAGCCATCAACTTTGGAAAAGCTTAACTTTCCATCAATGTTACCTTCGTGTAGTTTGAGGACTGACTTGTCTCCAAGGTCAGTGCAAAAGGCAGCATCGGATGCTGGCATGGCTATTGATGCTCAGTTGATCACAGAAAGGTTGCCGGAAAGTAATGAAAGGAAGAAGTTTGATCATGGTCATGGTCATGGTCATAGTGGCGGCGGCGGCGATGGAGGTCATGGTTTGGGGACTGGGTTTTGGGAAAATGGGGGAGACAATAATTATGGGACTACTTCATGGCAAGGAAGTGAGTTTAAGGAAGAAGAGGGTTTGAGCATTTCCATTGAAGACTACCTTTAACTGGCTTGTAGTTTTTGGTTTTATGATTATCATATGTAGCTTTTGCTTGTATATAGGTAGGTAGTATTGTTTGAATCATAACCATTTACTCTTTTTTTTTTCTTTCAAATTGGTTGACTTGATAACTTATGATTGGAGTAATACCATTATCACAACGTTTACACTAAAGTTGATAACAATCATAACGAATCATCTCATCAGTTCTGAAAAAGATTAAGAAAATTGTTATGTTTTTCATACTTTTTGATATGTAATTGGGGACAATGGTACTGTCATTATTCCCGGTAGTTGATGATATATATACATTACTCCTCAGTGTTTTGGCTTCCTCTCTAGTTTCAACTTTCAAAGACATGGCTAGATTTAGAGTTTGCTTTTGTTAAGCTTTCCTTGTTTGTAAGCCATGTATACTTATTAGAATTTTCTTTCTACCATTTTGTCATCTGGGAAAGGTAGATATTACTGGTTGATTTCATAGAAACAGCGGTTTTTCGTGCTTGCTTAGAGCGGTCCTGCTCTTGCAGACCGTGTGAAAGAGAAATAAGTGGTTATTTTGAGTTTGAGGTGATAGACCATGCTTGACTAGTCCACCTCATCCACTAATTAGACTAATCAATTATATCTATTACACTGCGTTTCGGATCCGAAATTTTATTGACTTAGCCTTTTTGACAAAGCTAAGGGACCAGTCAGGCTCTAGACTAAATAGAAATACACGCAAAATGAGAAGCATACAACATTTTCACCACAAATTTCATAATTTTTAAAATGATTGATTATGAGTGATAGAAAACATATAAAATCTTCTTTTAATTCATTGAAATAATTGATTATGAGTGATGGAAAACATGTAAAATATTCTTTCAATGTATATAGTAACATTTTGAAATTGGCAAACGACTTTTAGGAAAAAAAAGAAATGAAAAAGACTCTTCTAGTTGTGCCTCTTAACGAATTGGACCCAATTGGTCACCTTCCATCCCATTTGTATGTAGTACAAGCTTTTCCACAAGTATTAAATACGGTAACTTGGTAAATTGAAAAGGTAATTCTACCTATACGACTGTACCAATCATTTAAAAAATTATAATATGTATAATAAAAATTTGTGGCACTGGAGTATTATAATATGTATATGTGGGGCCAAATAATCCTGCGGCCCAGCCCACTGCGTTCCTGGGCCGAAGGCCCGAGCCGAGGAGGCAATCCATGTCCGAGGATGACCTCATCATCGGACGTCCGAGGGTTTAAAGGATAGGCTCGAACCAAACGGTCACCTCAGCATTAAATACACCTGACAATCATCCTGGCCGCATTAATGAGGAAGGGACCTCCACCAGTATCACCTGGGGGGCCGTGACTCCCAAAGAGACTGGAAAGGTGGCTGATGGGACAAGCATCTAATCAAAGGGCCTAATCGCTCAACACATGTAGGGCTAGGATCAATTGTAAGGGGGATATATAATGTAAAGGGATCCCTCCTGAAATGGGGGTTGGTTGGTTGGTTGGGGGGGACTCTAGAAAGAAAAAGGAAGGAAGAAGAGGGAGAAAAAGGGGTAAGAGCCTCCTCGGCCACGGGCCGAGGAGCCCATCCCAGATGTAATTTTATCTAAATCCTTTGTTCTTTAAATAAAAGGGGCCGGAGTCCAAGCCACTCGAGCGCCGGCGGGTGCCTAGACCTTCAACCCACTCTCTACAAATTCATTGCGGGGTTCGTTGGGCTTTTGACCCGGGTCCATTGGGCTTGGGCAGCCAAAAGAAAACCCAGTCCCCACAATTGGCGCCGTCTGTGGGAAGGATTAGTGCACCGGTGGCCGCAACGGGTGACCATCCTAAGTAACCATTCTATGGAAGATCGGCGGTGATGCAAAAAAAAAAGAGAACTATCAGAAAGAAGAACATTGCAGAAAGATAAAAATTGGAAGACAAGAGATTTATCAGCAAAAAAAGAAGAAGAAAGAAAGATTTTATATTATTTCATAAAGAAAAATTTACAGATTACAATCAGAGGCTCAGGCAGGCTTGTTTTACAATTATTCCTACCAGCTAGTCCTACAATCAGAGGCCCAGGTGGACCCATCCTAAAACTAGCTAGAGGGAAGTGTCAACCCGTGCTCTTATTGGCATAAAGAGAATGGGAGAACTTGACAATAAGCGGGCTGGAGGGGGCTGGGGCTAGCTCGTTCCAAGGCCCTCAACGACTCCTTTCTCGGAGCGGCGGAGCTTGAACAAAGCGAGGAGCAGATACAGGGGCTCCGGGACGCCCTCCCCATGATGTTCCCTTGATTCTCTCCAACCCCCACGAGCGTTGGCCGTTGGTGACGGCAACACTCGGGCACTGCCCGTAATGAGAGTTCGCATGTCTCCTCCGTCGGGGGTGCGCTCTGAGGAGGGACGTTAGGTACTTCAACAATATCCCTCCGGGCCACCGTGCATGGCGCCATCGGGGTTACGCCTAGATTCTGCCGCACTGAAAGCCCAGTGGGGGCTGCGGCCACCACGGTTCTTGGCGCGGATGTCCTCACACCCGCCCAAAACCGCCTCATACCAACTGACTCCGGTCACAATTCCGGCGGGGTTATTAAAGGGGATGGAGAAGCTAGAAGGGCGTGTTCTTTCTGTTTGTGTTGGGAAGCTCATGGAGTATGAGGAAACCATTCCCCTCAGAAGGCCTTATATAGAGGTATAGGGTTGGTGAGAATTAATTCACGCGGAGCCCAAAAAGAGGGTTACCGAAGCGTTGGATAATAATGAAGCCATCAATTCACGAGGCCATTAATGAAGGCGCGTCTCGCGAACTGAAGCGTCAAGCGCGGAATACGAACGGCCAAAGGACGCTTCGCAAATGACAGAGATGAGGGCTCGAGATGGAGATGAGATCAATGCCACGTGCAAGATCATGAGCCTCCCGAAGGAGGAATCGTCCTCAGTAAAGCAAACCGAGGACAAACTCCTACTTCCAGATGCCAAGCGCTAGGCAGCAATTGTACCTAGGCCTTGCATGGTCCTCGGACTCAAGCCTACGGGGAGCTAGCCACTTACCTTGAAGGCAGCAATTGTACCTAGGCCTTGCATGGTCCTCGGACTCAAGCCTACGGGGAGCTAGCCACTTACCTTGAAGGCAGCAATTGTACCTAGGCCTTGCATGGTCCTCGGACTCAAGCCTACGGGGAGCTAGCCACTTACCTTGAAGGCAGCAATTGTACCTAGGTCTTGCATGGTCCTCGGACTCAAGCCTACGGGGAGCTAGCCACTTACCTTGAAGGCAGCAATTGTACCTAGGCCTTGCATGGTCCTCGGACTCAAGCCTACGGGGAGCTAGCCACTTACCTTGAAGGCAGCAATTGTACCTAGGTCTTGCATGGTCCTCGGACTCAAGCCTACGGGGAGCTAGCCACTTACCTTGAAGGCAGCAATTGTACCTAGGTCTTGCATGGTCCTCGGACTCAAGCCTACGGGGAGCTAGCCACTTACCTTGAAGGCAGCAATTGTACCTAGGCCTTGCATGGTCCTCGGACTCAAGCCTACGGGGAGCTAGCCACTTACCTTGAAGGCAGCAATTGTACCTAGGTCTTGCATGGTCCTCGGACTCAAGCCTACGGGGAGCTAGCCACTTACCTTGAAGGCAGCAATTGTACCTAGGTCTTGCATGGTCCTCGGACTCAAGCCTACGGGGAGCTAGCCACTTACCTTGAAGGCAGCAAATGTACCTAGGTCTTGCATGGTCCTCGGACTCAAGCCTACGGGGAGCTAGCCACTTACCTTGAAGGCAGCAAATGTACCTAGGTCTTGCATGGTCCTCGGACTCAAGCCTACGGGGAGCTAGCCACTTACCTTGAAGGCAGCAATTGTACCTAGGCCTTGCATGGTCCTCGGACTCAAGCCTACGGGGAGCTAGCCACTTACCTTGAAGGCAGCAATTGTACCTAGGTCTTGCATGGTCCTCGGACTCAAGCCTACGGGGAGCTAGCCACTTACCTTGAAGGCAGTAATTGTACCTAGGTCTTGCATGGTCCTCGGACTCAAGCCTACGGGGAGCTAGCCACTTACCTTGAAGGCAGCAATTGTACCTAGGCCTTGCATGGTCCTCGGACTCAAGCCTACGGGGAGCTAGCCACTTACCTTGAAGGCAGCAATTGTACCTAGGTCTTGCATGGTCCTCGGACTCAAGCCTACGGGGAGCTAGCCACTTACCTTGAAGGCAGCAATTGTACCTATGGGGAGCTGGCCACTTATCTCGAGGGCGGCAACCGAACCAAAACACTGCATGGCCCTCGGACTCAGGCTAACGGGGAAGCTAAATGCTTGAGATGAACCTAAGTGTTAGGCAGAACCAAGGCTCTGTACGATCCTCGGACTCAGGCTCACGGGGAAACCAACCACCTTAGATGATCCTAAGAGTTAGACAGAATCAAGGCACTGCATGGTCCCAGGACTCAGGCCTATGGGGAAACTAACTCCTTCAGAGGATTCCAGGTGTTGGACAGAACCAAAAGCGCTGCATGATCCCAGGACCCAGACCTATGGGGAAGCTAACCACTTCAGGGGATTCTAAGTGTTAGCCAGAACCCAAAGCACTGTACGGTCCTCGGACTCATGCTTGTGGGGAAGTCAATCACATCAAGGAGAACCTAAGTGTCAACCTAAAGAATTTTCTACCCAGCCCTTAGGAAATGATGGGCCCACTCGAGCACACATGCCCTCGCTGCAACAATTGATGCCGCGACTGGTCGCGGTGCAATTAAAGATAAAATTACACAAGTAAAGCAGGAATGAATAGCGTGCGAGTAAGCAAACAACCACAACAAACAGGAAAAGAAATAAAGCTCGCGTTTCATTGAGTTCACAAATGTTACATGATGAGAACCACCTTACAGTCACAATGCCAAAAGAAAAAAGAAGAAAATACAAAAGACCAGAAAGACAACAGGGTCGGAGGGCTTGCCCCGCTCACTTATACTCCTCCCTCAGCTGGAGGCTGGACCATAGCAGCGTCAAAGATTTCTGAATTTTGGCCAGAGGGGACGGCCCGCGAAGGCGAAGCAAGAATGGCTGCCTCCTCGGCAGGGGGAGCTTCAGCTCCAGCGCCAGACTTCACAGCCTCCTGGGGCGCCTCCCCAACGGGGTCCTCACTTGATTCTGCCACCTTGGAAGGGTCACTTCCTTGGGCGGGCTCAGCCACGGGCTCAGCGGTTGATGTGTCTTCACCCGTAGCAGTGCCGGCTTCCTCCACAGCCTCGTCGGCCTCAGTGCCACTTGGAGCCGCCTCGCGGATGGAAGAGGGGTAGTACACGTTCTCCTCCTTCCACAAGTCGGATGAGGCCTCGACCCTAGCCTGCCTAAGAGCCTCGCGCCAAACCTCGGCAGAGTAGCGCCTGCACAACGCGGGGACTTCAGACCTGAAGGTTGCTGCGGTCTCTTCCATCCCCGCGGTGTAAGCCTCCTCCTCGGCCTCCCTCTTAGTGGCCAAGGCCTCCTCCCTGCCCTGGTCAGCCTCTAACTTGGCCCTAAGGGCCTCATCTCTCGCCCACTCAGCCGCCTTTTTGTCCGACTCGGCGGCGGTCACCTTTTGGGGTAGATCAGCTAACAACCCCTTGGCAGCTTTCAGCTGCTCCTCCGCCTCAGCCAGGCGCTTTGAGTAATCCTCGGCCTGCTTCTGAAAACCAACGAGGCCGGACAGGGCAGTATCCCGGGCACTGGTCATCGCACTCAGCTCCTCCCGGGCCTTGGACAGATCGGCCTCAGAGTGTTTCAGGACCTGGGTGGCCTCCAGACGTTTCTCGCGCTCTACCTCCATGGCCTTCCCCTGGCCCTGGGCTATGTCCTCCAACCTAAAGGTAGCCTGAACGGCCTACCCAACAAAGCAAATAAACCTTTAGCTGAGACCGAAAAAGCAAAAGAGGACCTGAAGAGCTACACCTAGGAAAAGTCCCAAATATTGAGGAGCTTACCATCCCCAAATATCGCTTGAGACAGAAGAAGACCTCCCTGCTCCTCATAGTCGCCAGTTCCGCCATGTCGGCGGGGAGTAACAGGCACCTTTCAACCGCATCGGCTACGTATGTGCCCTCACCCTCGTTGAAATCTCTGAGGGAGGAGTCTTCCCTCAGCGGCGCCCCACGGAGCATTGGGGCCGGAAGCCAGGCCCTAGGCTCGGGTTGGTCATCAATCTGTTTGTCCGAGCCTCGGGAGCCTATCTTCAGCTGTTTGGAGGGCCGCCGATCATCACCCTCCTCCCGTGGGGGCTCGGACCTCTCCTCAGCTAGCCTTTTGCCCTTATCCCTCTTCTGCTTGGGATCAGAGGGCTCACGCCTGGAAGGCAGACTCGTCTCGGGCGGAGGGGGAGGAAGCCCTGATTGTGCGGAGGCCGACTTGCCCTGGGCAGAGCGAGTTCTCGGAGGAGGAGGAGGGACTTCTGACTTAGACTTCCCTGGCTGGCCTTCAAGCAGTTCGGCCAAGCTAACTTGCGGCTTCTTCTTGTAGCCCATTTTTCGCCGAGAAGAGGACCTGAATGCTGAGAAGTCCACTTCGGTCAGATGAGGGTCGCCCAAATCCCCTGGAGGATCCTCGGACTGGTAAGCTTGATCAAACACGTCAAATTCGTCCTCGGCGGGACCAAAATCAGCAACCTCCACTTCCCTCTCAGGGCCTGCTTCGGCGGACTCCGAGATCCTAGGGGAGGAGGAGGGACCCGCAAGTGTTGCGCCTCCTGATGTGGAGGGCACCTCAGGGAACCGAAACCCGTCCTCGGTCACCGTTATCTGCTGAAGACGAGGATCCTTCGCTCTGATCACGTGCTTTGGCGCCGCAAATACCTTGTGAGCCGGGTCGTATTTCAAAATTTCGTGAGCGGCCCTAACTTGATTATCTGCCGCGTTCACAAAAACCTCCGCCCTCAGCGCCTTCTGCAGGTCTTCCCGGTTGATTAGGCTGAAGTGGCGCGTGAAGGCGTGCGGATCTGCAAAAGGAAACACATCCATATTAGAAACCAAACATGGCAAGAGAAAGGGGCGAGAGAAAGGATGGAACTGATTAGGGTCCTAGAACTCTCTCTCTTTCCATTTTTCCGCTGCCCACCTGGGATCCCCTCCGTCGTCGGGCAGTGAAGGCCATCGTGCCACTCTCCAGACACGATGAGAAAATCTTTGTTCAACCCCTTGCTGGACTCAGGGAGACACTGAATGAGCCGGACTCTGTCATCCCTGGTCTTCAGATAGTAGGTTTCGCCCTTCAGGCACTGGAGATTATAACACCAGTTGACGTCATGGTGGGTCAGTCTCAGGCCCATCTTCTCATTTAGGGCATCCACACAGCCCAGAACCCTAAAGACGTTAATGGCGCACTGAGTGGGGGCTAGTCGAAAGTGTATCAGATAGTCCCTCATCACCGGACCCATGGGTATCCTCATGCCACCTTCGACGAAGGCAACAATGGGAATCACCACCTCACCCTCCTGTCTCAGGAAGCGCCACTCACCCTGCTCACAATACCTCAAGCCCACGTTGGCCGGTATTTTGTAATCAGCGATGAATTTCTCCATCGCCTCCTCAGTGAAGACATACTTCTTAAAAATACCCATCCCAAACGAAGCCTAGACGAGCTAAGAAGGTGTAAACGAAAAAGAGGCAGAGAGGAAAAAAGGGAAAAAGTTCCAAGGGAGACAGAGTGACTTACAGAAATGTGTAGAAGCTCCTCGGACAGGCTTTTTATGCTGGAGATGTGGACTCTTGGGTGCAAAAATGCAGAAGAACCGAGTTTTCAAATGGGTATTTATACCCTCAAATTAAGGAACAGTGCGGTTTTTCCCACTTCTAACTGCTATGCGAATCCCCACCGTTGGATTGATATCCTCCCGTTGAACGTGGGGAGCAAAAAGCCGTCAGGATTTAATGAGGGGCACGTCGCGCCCTTCAAGGCATTAATAACGCTTCTGAAGCAGGCGAAAAGACTCCAATACCCCCAAAGGGCCGAACCCCAGCGGCACATAATGCACACCCGAGGACATCAAAATCCTCCTCTCCGCCCGAGGAGGCGGACAGCAAAATTTTGAGGGGCTATTGTGGGGCCAAATAATCCTGCGGCCCAGCCCACTGCGTTCCTGGGCCGAAGGCCCGAGCCGAGGAGGCAATCCATGTCCGAGGACGACCTCATCATCGGACGTCCGAGGGTTTAAAGGATAGGCTCGAACCAAACGGTCACCTCAGCATTAAATACACCTGACAATCATCCTGGCCGCATTAATGAGGAAGGGACCTCCACCAGTATCACCTGGGGGGCCGTGACTCCCAAAGAGACTGGGAAGGCGGCTGATGGGACAAGCATCTAATCAAAGGGCCTAATCGCTCAACACATGTAGGGCTAGGATCAATTGTAAGGGGGATATATAATGTAAAGGGATCCCTCCTGAAATGGGGGTTGGTTGGTTGGTTGGGGGGGACTCTAGAAAGAAAAAGGAAGGAAGAAGATGGAGAAAAAGGGGTAAGAGCCTCCTCGGCCACGGGCCGAGGAGCCCATCCCAGATGTAATTTTATCTAAATCCTTTGTTCTTTAAATAAAAGGGGCCGGAGTCCAAGCCACTCGAGCGCCGGCGGGTGCCTAGACCTTCAACCCACTCTCTACAAATTCATTGCGGGGTTCGTTGGGCTTTTGACCCGGGTCCATTGGGCTTGGGCAGCCAAAAGAAAACTCAGTCCCCACAGTATAAATTATAATACTCTGTTAGTAATTGCTATTGGAGAGTTTTTTTATTTTTTGAATGAAATAACTTTTTTTATTCAGTGGAAATCTTTTTGTAATTGGACTCAGTCAGTGCCCCAAGCCCTAGGGCTAGACAAAGATAGCTCTAGGCTTAGGCTTTCCTACTTCCCTTTTGTTGCTATTTAGAAATGGAAAGTTTGTACAAGATAAACAAATCAATATCAAATTACACCGACATTTTAGAAGTTAGTAAACTTTTCATTGTCACCTTCCAAGAAGCTTCAAGGTTGGCGAAGTTGAAGTTTTCAAAGGGGCGGTTGGTCAGTTGGTTTCATGCATTCATCTCCAAGTCCCATCCCATCCAGGTGGTCCGGACTCAGAACTCAAATCACATGATATTGATATGATGTGAATATGTAATGGGATGGATTAAAAAGATAGGTTCCTCTTGTGGTAAAAGTTTTAATTTTTTAATGAAGTTTGAATTCCTTCTTATAAAGAGTCAAAGAATCGAGTTAGTCATGAAGTAACTTTTAACTTAAAATTTACTTATTTATAAATTTATGCTTAGTGTTTATTTATTTATTTATTAGTTTTTATTATTTTCCGTAAGACTCTCTTATGCACTTGTTAAACTAAAATTTTATAATGTAATTGAATTATTTTTTATAGAGAGTTGAGCCCCTTTCAACTTAAAGTTCACATTTTTATTAGTTTTTATTTATTTATTATTTTCCAATATCGATAGAACTCTTTTATGCATTTGTTAAAATAAAATATTATATTGTTATTAAATTGTAATTGAAGAGTTTCAGCCAAAAAAAAAAAATTGTAATGAAGAGAGTTGAGTCACTTCTAGCTTATAATTCACTTTTTTTTTTTGCTATTTTCCAATGCCAATAGGACTCTCTTATGCACCTGTTAAAATAAAATTTTATAATATAATTGAACTAATTTTTATAGAAGTCGAGTTACTTTAGGTTAAAGTCCAATTTTTTTTAATTAATTTTTGACCCCCTTGTAAGGAGGACAGTACAATAATAATGTTAACAAAAGTTGAAAAGATATATGTGATGTTACTTGGTGTTGAACTTGCATAAAGCCCAAAAATAAACTTAAGAGGCTACGTATTGGTTTTGGGTCTTATGTCCAATATCTCTCTTTTTAGTATTGGGCTTTTGACCCAAACATTTTATTTTTTTCACAAACTGGGCTAAATGACCCGCCGAAACCAATTAAATAGTACCACCACAGCCGGGCTAAAGGACCCGCAAAATCCAACTATGAAACATTTAGCAATGAGTAAATTCAGTACAGTACAAAAAGACCCCAACGGCAACAAGGCTTGAGCCTGAAATTTATTGTTTATTGAAACACAATATAGTAATAATGTTTTGATGTCACCAATTTCCGAGTCAAGGAGGGAGTGAAAGGAAAGAAATAAAAGAGATGGAACTGAAATTGCGGAAGTGATTGAAAAACTCAAAAAATCTTGGAAAAAAAAAATGCTGGATTCAGATCCTATTACATAATTGCCTTTTTTAATAAAGGAATGGCCACTATTATTTATGTGTTTGTGAAAGATAGAAGAGAGAGGGATTCACATTCTCTGTTTTCAGTCAACAACACTTATTTATTTAAATGGCCCTTTCCTTCCAGAAATTTTCCTGGCAAGACAGCGACTGAAACTTATTTTTTTACTCTAATGGTAAACTCTTCCCCATGTATTGTTTGGTTGTTTCGAGGGCTGAACATTTACATGCTCTCCTTCTAGGCATCTTCTTGTCAAAACTCAAAAGGCGGACTCGAAGTTATCAAATCCATAAGGAAAAAAGAAAACAAAATGAAAAAATCAAAGCCGGATTCAGTACAGTTTATCTTTATGTAATTTGCATGTTAAAAAAGAAAGAGAAAAAAAAAAGACTCTATTTGCATGTAATTTGTGTAAACGATACCGTTCTACTAATAAATTTAAGAATGAGCATTGGGTATTGGAATCAAAGAGACATAGTCGACAAATTTTTTTTAATTTTTTTTTTTGAACAAAGTGAGTGTAAAAGTGGGAAAACAAGGACAAAAGATTATTCAACTATATTAAATGAAATGGAAGATAATTATGAGAGACTAAAATGACAGCTTGACGGTTTGTCGTCATCAACATATATAATAAGGAATTTCTCTATGAATGGCAAATGTAATCTTAAATTTTACAAATTTCTATTTCTTTCTAAATTCTTTTTAATGTATGTTTTGTATGTATATATTAAAGTTATATTTATTTTTTGAATCATATTTTAAAGTTATGTTAAATTTTCTATAATAACCTTTTTTTGGAGCATAAAATTTCCTATAATATCTTAAGATTTCTAATAGCAGATTCTCAAAAAAAGAAAAAAAGAAAAAAAAAAGGTTTTCTAATAGCAAGTTTTTAGGGGCAATAGGCTTAAAAAAAAAAAAAAAAAAATCGTGGGACAATAAATTTAACTTCATACTTATCCGCTGTAAAGTTTGTTAATATTGCTTTCTTCAATTTAGACGATGTCGTATCGTGGAGGGCATAAATACTCAAGTGGAAAACTTTTTATTTATTTATTTATAAATACCAGGTTTAGTGTAAAGTTGAAAAGCTTAGTGGAAAATTATGTCATGGAGCGAGGTAAATTATATGGGCTTTTAGTTAGGGGTGGCAAAATTAGACATGACCTACGAACTTGATACGATATGACACGAAATTAGCAGGTTATGGGTTGGGGCTTAATGAGTTCGTGTCATATTTGGGTTAACACGATGGACCCATTTGATAAACGGATTGGGTTAGGGTTCAACCTATGGAACCCGTTTGACCCGTCTAACCCATTTAATTAAATGAAAATTTACCAATATACCATTTAAACCCTAGGTATATAAACTTATTAGTTGTGATTTATTTTCTTTGACATATTGTGATTGATTATTTATGATATTGAGATATGCTTTAATTTTGAATAATTATTTATGATTTAGTTATTCATTAGTTCTGAATTTTATATTTAAAATATTTATTTGTTTGTTTTTTCATAAATGTTTTTCTTCATTTTGATAAAATCTAATACATAGGTAGACACGATTGACCCGTTTAATAAATGAGTCATGTTAGGGTTGAGGAATTTTGACCCGTTTAATAAACATGTCGGGTTAGTATTGACCCATATAGTCAGATACTCATGAGTTAACATAACACGAAGTCGACACGCGAACATGAATTGTCACCTCTACTTTTAGTGCTCTTTTTGATTATTGTGTTGACCTTGCATTGACCCATTTTTCAGTAAGATTATCCAATGGGATAAAACAATTTTCAAACAGGTGAGAGAGTGAGACAGGAGATTAGATAAGGGAAATAAACACAAGATTTTGATTCCTAACACATACCAATCTTCAAATCCCCCGTCAAGTCCAAATCACAAAATCTACTGACCCACTACACCCAACCCACAGTTAATAGAGGAATAAATGTTCTTCCACATGTACTTAAAAATGAGTTTATTTGGCAAAAGTCGTGTGTTAGACGATACTTTGTTTCTTAGAAATCAAGAATCGTGAAAAAAAAAGGTTCCCAACTTTATGGGCCGAATTCTCCTTTTTCTTTTTTTGTAATAATCATATGGGCTATGTAACCCAACCTTATGGGCCTGACGATAAATCTAATATGAGTTGAAACAGGCTAGTTTGGGAATTTAGATTCATGGTTCATCAATAGTTAAATCTCTTAAAAAAAAATTGTATTTTTTAATTTATTTTCTGAATAAAATATTTCCTTAAGAATATTTTTTCATTAAATTTAAAATCAAAATTTATTCCTCTCTTTCAAATTGGTTAATTTGTTATAAAATAATTGATGGATTATGTTACAAAAAATAATTAATCCATTTCTATGTAAAATGGTTGATAACCTTTTTTTTTTTTGAAAACAATAACTATCCCTTATTAGGTGTAACAAGTTTGGTATTTATATATGGACTATTATATATCATATAGATAAAAACCTTTATCATAGATATATATATATATTTTTTGCCACAAATTTAAATCATGCAAACTTAATAATTTTATATTATGTGTTAGCATCTTTTTTGCTTCTTCTTCTTCTTCTCCTCAAAAATATTATGTATCATCTTTAAAGGATCCCAACAATATTGATCTTGCCAATTCCCCCCATCCCCCAAACTCCTATAATGTGAACATTGTTAAACTCTATGGCCAAATATGTCTCCAATTCCTTCACTCGAGATTCTATCCCTACAAGGTCTTCGATATCTTCTAACAATGCATAACTCAATTTATGCCATAACTCTCCTACAATGTTTTGGATAAATTTTGACCCGAACCTGCAATAGAGAGATATCTGGTGAGTTTAAGAAAGAAATTTAAAGTTCTACTGTATTGGGTAAAACCGGAAAAATGTAAATAACTTTGCTTAAGACATAATTGAAGGAAATATGAAAATATAAATTAATTGGATCAAGTGAAAATGAAAGAACCATGAACGTGTATGTAGGTATGTCAGAGGATCAAAACAAGAATAATGATAAGAAGTGTATTTTTTTGAACATTTAAAAGTAAAAAAATTTTCAAATTGGATTAACTATCTTGTAAATGCCACCCTTTAAGATTGGCCACTTCTTTTAGAGCAGATCTTCATGTTTGCACCTTTTCTATGTGATCCTTGAAATTCTCCTCATGTGTAGCAAAGGTTTGGGAAAAACTTCCCATTTGTTTCTGCACATTAGATGGACCCACATCATAAAAAATTGGTAAAACTGTCATTCCTATCTCTTTCATGCATTGAATGATTTTTGCAAGTTCATCCAACCACCATGTAGAAGATGCATAATTTTTTGAGAGAATAAAAATTGCAAACTAGGATTCTTCTATTACTTTCAAGAGATCTAGTGAAATGGACGTACGTCTCTCAAGTTTTTCCTCATCTCTAGATGTGACAATGCCCATCTATTTCAAGGTAGCATAAAGATGGTCTATAAAACCATAGTGAGCATCCTCACCGCTAAAACTGAGAAAGATTTCATATTTCCATCATGGTGTTAAAGAAGAAGATGATGATGAAAATGAAGTTTTTTCAGTGTTTATGGAAGCCATCGGAAAAATACTGGATAACATGTAAAAATCGTAAGTGGCAGGTTGTTATAAGTTATTATTAGTAGTCAAAAAAGAAATTTCAATAGTTACTTCAAATTAGAATTAGTAACAACTTAACACTTGTTGTGAAAAAGTTGTGAATGGTAGTACTTCTGAACAAAAAGAGAAATAGCGATACACAAAAAATTTCACTATATTTTTTACAGCTTTGAGTTGACAAATTTTTACTAATTCTTATCTAGGTCAACTACTAACATTACTTTTTTACGTACTACTATCAATCTGCCACATCAACATGTGTGAAAAGTTTTGTCAAATTTTTAGTGTTGATAGACTTTTTCAAAAAAAAAAAAAATTATGTGGTTCATGTTAATTAGTAATTTTGTATCTAAAATAAGATAAGAGAGTTTAATTAATATTAAAAAAAAGTCATATTTAAATATATAAAATGGTTCAATTCAATTTTCACCTTAGGCCCCAATTGCATCAAGCCACCCCTTATAGAGAAGAGGGAAAAAAAATTTGTCATGGATATTTTATTTTGAGGAGAGAAATAAAAGACATGGATGTGTGCAAGAAAAGTAAAAAGTTACGTATTTGAGAATTCCAGCAATTGGTTCTTGTAAAGCTCTAAAACCTCTCTTAAGGTTTTGGGCATAGGCAATGCTTTCAAATATGATCCCAACTTTTTCTTGTATCCTTACTACTCCGACTAGTTATTCTTGAATACATTTACTTTTTGTTAGACTGTGAGCTATGCCATTCCACCTCAAAACCAATTGATGATGAGGAAGATACACTCAAAATTTTTACGGCATTCGAAATCATGCCCTGCGGGCCTGGTTTTAGAGTGGTTATAGGGAGTCAAATTGTAGTCCTCCAACAATCCCTCACTCACAATAACACTCCCACGACTCGAACGCATGATCTTAGCTTTGATACCATTTGTTGGACCGTGAGTCATGTCATTTCACCTCAAAACCAACTGATAGTGAGAAAGACACACTCAAATCTTTCATAACATTCAACGTCACATCCTGCGGGCCTTTCTTAAAGTGGTTATAGAGAGTTGAATTGTGGTCCTCCTAATACTCTTGACTTTACTTTTTTGGTTTTTTTAAATGTGTTACATACGATGAACTTAATTAGTGCAAAATTAATTATAAACTATTTCATGATTTAAAAAGGACATCAAATTCAATTTTAACAAATGACTGATTAAAAATATATTAGAAAACAAATAAGTTGTATATTTTTTAATTAAAATTTTGTTAATGCTGATTGGATATTAATTCTATTTTTCATAATATATTTAGTCTTTAATTTGACATATTTTTAATTCTTTTAACTCTAAATTTTTTTGGCTTATGCCTTTTGGCCCCCCTAAACTAGAATTTTTTTTTTTTTTTTATAGGAACCCTAAACTAGAATTCTGATTTCATCCCTAGTATTAAACGATTTTTATTTTTTTATTTTATTTTTTTATTATTTAACGATCACCACAAGACGAGAAATTCAGACATACAACAACAGGAAACACAAAAACTCAATAAACAAATTTTCTGTTTCTCACCCTTCTCAATATATATATATATATATAAAGAGAATTCTGAATTCACATAATGAAAGCATTGCATAAGAGAAGGGAGAGGACCTTGAGGGTACGGATCAGATGTCAAGAAGAACTTTGTGTGTGGGGAGAGGACCTTGAGGGTACGGATCAGATGTCAAGAAGAACTTTGTGTGTGCTCTGTTTGAGAAAAGAGAAGATAACGGTGACTAACTTTAAATGAAGTGTGGGGTTTTATTCATATTAGAAAGTTTAGGAAAGTTCCAGGAAGTGTTCTGATTGACTCTAAAAATATGAAAATTATAATTTTATTTCCTTTCATTCCTAAAATCTCTAAAAAATTACTAAAATAAAAATCAAAGTAGTGTCTGACTATTAAACTTATATATTGAGGATTGTGAAGGCGAAAGTTTAACAAATCCAACTGTTGAACAATTTTAGATTCTTTTACGCTTATGCTATTCTATGCTTTACAATAAGTTTACTAATTAGTTGGTCACTTTGGTTCTATGTTGCACGGACACGGACATGGAAACGACACAGACACGGACACGGACACGGGGATATGGCAATTTTTGAAAAATAAAAACACGACACGGCGGTTAAATAATTTATTAAAATTTATATTTAGGCATATTTTTTAATATTTTTAGATATAAAATACGTTTATGTCTAGAATTTAAATTATGTAAGAACTACAAATAAGTAAACTAACACCCAAAGTAGTACGATATTTAACTTTAATAAATAAATAAAACTATAGCAGGACACACACAAAAAAATTTATAACTTATAAGTTATAACTTATATAAATAATAAATAAATAAATAAACAAATAGGACAGAGGGCACCCACAGCAGCAGTGAAACAAAAAAAGCGTTATATAAGTGAGT
Organism: Quercus ilex subsp. ballota; assembly: GCA_032727855.1. Lineage (NCBI taxonomy): Eukaryota > Viridiplantae > Streptophyta > Magnoliopsida > Fagales > Fagaceae > Quercus > Quercus ilex. Next base: position 2,597,438 of record CM064916.1, read on the forward strand.
AACAGTACACCCACCCATTCACCAAAATTAATATCTGAAAGAAAGAAAGAAAGAAAGAAAGAAAAAAAAAACAGAGAGAGAAGTGAATCAAGAGATCGGACCTATTGTCCACGCCGAGAGAGAGAGAGAGAGATCGGAAGGGACAGAGGACAAAGGGCACAGCGTCGACGTCAGAGCTCGCCGATCGGCTCGATCTAACTCCGGTGAGGGACAGGGCAGTGGCAACGACAGAGGGAGGGTTGGTTGGGAAGAACTTGAGATGAAAGTTTTCAGTCTAAGAGACTCTAAACTTGCTTTATTGTTTTATGGTTATCACAAAATCAATGGTATTGGTAAGTCCACTTGTCAAAATCTGTGATTTTTTTTTTCACTGCTGGCGTGTCAGACGTATCGAAGCCGCGTCGGCGTCGTGTCGGAGAAGCGAAAAAAAAAAAAAGAAAAAAAAAAGAGACATCGCCGGACACTGGAATCCGGTGCGTCGTATTCGTTTCGGTGTTTGACACGTGTCGGACACCGACACGACGCCAAAAATGGCGTGTTCGTGCAACCTACCTTTGGTTTGGTGAAGCAACCATTAAACATACAACACAACCCCTTACTACTTAGCTCATTGGTAGTTTGGTACTACTAGTTACACAAGAGCAATGACGGCAGGAATTAACTTTGAGGTCCTACAATAGAAACAATTGGTTCTGTTATAAGTGCTTAAGTTAACCCCCCCTAGTGCTTGATTTTTCTTCTTTTATGCTATGTTTGGATGTTAGGGGAAGGAGGGGGAGTAGAGTAAAGGGAGAGAGAGAGAGTAATTTAAATACTTTGTTTGGATGTTTTTTAAGGAAGGAGGGAGAAGGATTTGGAGGGGTTTGAACTATTTCCAACCCCTCATTTTTAATTTCCCAAAATTGGAGAAATTTGGAGGGAGAGTGAAGCATAAAAATGCTTAACCAAATGACATATCAAATTTACCCTTACCATATTAACAAAATTATAAATGAAAAGACTAATTATTCCTCTTTTCCTTACTAATTTTTAAAAACATCCAAATAAAGTGGTTGATAACCATTCTCCTCTACTCTCCTCTCCACTACTCTCCTTCCCTTTACTCCCCTCTACTCTCCTCTCTCTCAAAACTTCCAAACATAGCATTAGAGTAGTGGTCTTAAGTTTTCTAATAGCAAGTTTTTTGGGGCAATACTCAATAGGCTTAAAAATAAATAAATTTATTTCATGCGACAATGGGTTTAGCTTCATGGTTTTCCACTGTAATTTTATTTTATTATTATTTTTTTAAAAGTCGAGATAGAATTCTACTCGAATCCTAATTCAAGTACATGTGTATAAAGCTTTCTTCAGGAGACTTAAATCTCAACCTTTGCCCTTTCCCATATCCTATAAGTACTTATACTTGTAGAGTGACTATCACGCCAAGAGAGCGTTGTAGTCATCCGATGTAATTTAGATGTCATTTTATCATGGACTCCAAAAATGCTCAAGGAAAACTTGATTTATTTATTTTTAAAAACCAGCTTAGTGGAAAGTCAACAGTAGAATCTTAATCATCAATAAATATTAAATGCCAGTACTTTCGGAGAAGAAAATTTACCCTCTTTGATTTTAAAGTAATGCTACAGATAAATTACTTTATAACTTTTTTACAAAGTGTTAATGTGGACAAACTTTAATTGGTTTTTATCTAAGCTCTCCATTAATATTACTTTTTCATTTACCAATAATCACTTAACACTTCAGCGGTTTGCAAAAAAAATTTGTAAAATAATTTGTATCTCTAACATTATTCTTAATTTTATAATGCTTTACTTTGGCTCACTTCCACTTCCTGGGGAAATTATCTCCTGGAATGAGGTAAATTCAATGGACTTTAATATACACCCTCCAATAAGAATATGACACATTATCATATTACTAAAACATAAATACATATAATCATGCTGGATAACATCTCAATAAATATCATATTTCAAGTTTTAAATAAATGTTGATGTGGTGTTATTAGATGTGGTAAGATGTATTAAATTTTAAGTAAAATTCTGATGAGATAATTTTTTATTGGATGATGTAAAATATGAGATGTATGTCATTTTTACCAAATTTTGACTATTGCTAATATTCTAACTCTTTGATTTTAATGCTTTACTTTGGCTCACTTCCGCTCCCAGGGAAAATTATAAGAAGCGAGGTAAATACACGGTACTTTATCTCTTAGGTATAAAGTTTTGTTAAAAAAAAAAATTGCACGGTACATTTTTTTTGAGAAAGAAATACACGGTACTTGATCTTTCTGATATAAAGTTTTGTTATAAAAATACACGGTACTTTATCTTGATATAAAGTTTTGTTCATTTTTGCACTTTGACCATCTAGGAAATGAGCTCCTCTTCTCTTCCCCTGTCACGAGAAGAACAAGATGAGCTTGTTCGTAGCAACAAGAAAGTGAAAGACGTGAATCATGCAGGATACAGGGAAGGACCAGGCTCGGACTCTTCTTCGCCTAAACATGGATGTGGGTCATGGAATGGGCCAGCTTCATTCAGGGATAAGGTTGTTGGCGATATCCCTGGTGCGTACACTCAGGCGTTCTGTTTTGGAGAAGCCATGGATGATGATGCGGATTCAGACGAAGAAGTTGAAAACTTGCGCCAAGGCCTAGTTGCTGTCAAATTCTCCAAGGAGTTTAAACAGCATATTCGAACACCATGGTCGAAAGCCCTTATTGTGAAGCTCTATGGTAGGCCGGTGGGTCTAAATTTCCTCCATAATAGACTTCTTTCCTTGTGGAAACCCGCTGGTAGGCTGGACTGTGTTGATTTAGAGAATGGGTTCTTTCTTACTCGGTTCTCATTGAAAGAGGATTATGAACTTGTACTCAAGAAGGGGCCTTGGTTCATTGGAGAACATTTCCTCTCCATTCGACCGTGGGAGCCTAATTTCCGCCCGGAATCGGCGAACGTCAACTTAGTAGCTGTGTGGGTAAGGTTAAATGCACTTCCTATTGAATACTATAACTCTGAAGCCTTGTTGCACATTGGTAGATCCATTGGCCATGTTTTAAGGGTAGACTCCCATACTGCCACGGAAACGAGAGGCAGATTTGCTAGGATTTGTGTCCAAGTTGATGTGGATAAACCATTGGTCACTGCAGTGCTAATCGGAAAATTTGAACAAGCTGTGTGCTATGAAGGACTACAGAGATTATGCTTTTCTTGTGGTAGAATTGGTCACCGGAAAGAAGGCTGCCCATATACAATCCGTCCAGAGCCACGGCCAAGGGAGGTGGAAGCGGAGGAGGTTGAGGGTGAGAGGCATCGTGCATGCGATTTACATGCGTCTGACAACACTAAAGAAGAAGGGGGGACCAGCAAGGTCGTGCATGAGAGTGAGCATGAGGAATTGCAGGACGGTACGTATGGTCCTTGGATTGTTGTTGCGCGTAGAAAGAATGGGACAAAATTTCATGGTAGTGGAGGGACTCATACAGTGGCAGGTAACGGTCGGCTTAGACAAGACTTGAGGAAGAGCGTGAATGAGGCCAGAATCAGTAACAACACCGGGTATTTGAAGACCAATGATGGGCCTGCCAGGGAGGCTAAGAGAAAACTTATGCCTTCAAAAAGTTTTAATGAAGCCCATTTTGCACAGGCTATCCAAAGGATTGGCATCATCCCAAATCATGTGGCCCAAGATTCGGCAATTCAAAGCCCAGTTTCCACAAATCAAAGCCCACCTACAGCTGTTACAGTTAATGGGAGGGAATGGGTTAAGGCAGATGGTAGTGCTAATAGGGCCAATACTAAAGCTTCGGTTAAGGGGAAAAAAGCTCTTGCACGAGCTAGGGCACTACAACACCATTCAGTTGAGGTCATTGGAAATGCCCAAGCCGCCAATCACAGTTCACAAAAGGCTACGCCTAGCGCTGGAAGTGATGACAAGTCCGAACAAAGAGGTGAGGAGTTTCCAAATTCAAGAGCTCTTGGTGATTCTAAGCTTGCAAATTTGGTCTGGCCGGAGGTGGGCTATAAGTTTCGAGGGAATTGTAGTAGAGATGCCGGAGAGCCTGATAGTGAGAATCTTGATGGAGAGGTGCTCAGGAAACTAGCTCATGATGAAGATTTTCCAAGTCTCCCAACCGAACCTGCTGATCAGCCTTCTTGCGGCATATCAAGAACTGAAATTGGGAATGCTTCAATGCAATCTGGCACTGTTCACAGGGGAGGAGCAGACGAAGGAGATGCAGAATCGATTCGTATGGATTTTGAGGGAGGAGGTCAAGCCGATGCCTCCTTTTGACGAGTGCCCCAACTTAAATCTTTTTGTCCTCATGAATGTCATTATATGGAATTGTAGGGGAGCTTTGAAGCCCACCTTCCAAGGTCATGTCAGAGAGTTAATTCGTATCCATAACCCGGCCATTCTAGTGCTGATGGAAACTAAGGTTGGTGGTGAGCGGGCTAAAGTGATTACTGATCAACTCCCATTTGATGGTGTGATACATACGGATACTATCGGATATGCTGGTGGGCTTTGGATGCTCTGGAATTCTGATAGAGTGGAGGTTAAACCGCTGGCAAACACTGAACAAGAGATCCATGCCATGGTTAAGGTATTGAACTCTAACTCCAACTGGTTATTTACTGCAATTTATGCTAGTCCTAGGAGTGCCGAAAGGCATATTCTTTGGAATAACTTAAATAATGTAGCCGAGCTTCATGATATGCCCTGGGTTATTGCGGGTGATTTTAATGAAACTCTTACGGATGAGGATAAGTTTGGGGGTAGGGCTGTTGGGGTTAATAGCTCACTTCGTTTTAAAGAGTGCTTGGATAATTGTAACATGATTGATATTGGGTTTTCTGGTCCGCGATTTACTTGGACTAATAAAAGGGAAGTCCAAGATCTTATTCAAGTTAGGTTAGACAGATTTTTTGTAAATCCCAGCTGGTTCTTACATTATCCTGAAGCTAGAGTTATGCACCTCGCAAGGTGTCATTCAGATCATTGCCCGGTTATGCTTGAATTGCTCCCTATAGCAACCAGGGAGAGAGAAAAGCCTTTCAAGTTCCAAACCTGCTGGTTGACAGACCCCACTTTTCCGAGTATTGTTACTCAGTCTTGGAGACAGCCCCGCAATCTGAGAGAAGCAACTGAGATTTTTACCAAGGAGGCTAACTCTTGGAACAGGCGACAATTTGGTAACATTTTTGTCAAGAAAAAGAATATTCTAGCGAGGTTGAAAGGTATCCAACGAGCAGTCTCCATTAAGCCGTCAACCTTCCTCCTAAACCTTGAAAAAGAGTTGGTGAAGGAATTTGATACTATTCTCAGTCAGGAGGAGGAACTTTGGGCTCTTAAGTCCCGGGTTAATTGGATGATACAAGGGGATAGGAACACCAATTTCTATCATGTCTCGACCTTGGTGAGAAGGAAAAGGAATAAAATTTTGGCTATCAAGAACTCTGTTGGGAATTGGATATATGAGGAGATTGGAATCAAGGAGTACATTAGGGCGGGATTTATGGATACTTTCACTTCTTCTTTTACTAGTGTCCCCCGGGTTGCTTCTATGCCTTCCCAATGGCAAGCCAAGCTTACGGAGGAGGAAAGGCTTAGCATCAGTGGAGCAGTAACGGAAGACGAAATTAAGGCAGCCTTATGGTCTTTGAAAGCCTTTAAAGCCCCAGGCCCAGATGGTTTGCATGCGGGTTTCTTTCAAAGATTCTGGCTTCTAGTGGGCAAATCAGTTTTGGATGAAGTGAAGAGGATTTTTGAAGAAAGAAGAATGCCGGAATACCTGAACAAGACTCATGTTGCCCTTATTCCAAAAATTCAAGGGCCGGAGACTTTAGGAAACTATAGACCTATAAGTCTATGTAATACTGTCTATAAGATAGTCTCCAAGATATTAGTAGCTAGACTGAGACCCTTTCTTGACACTCTAGTCTCCCCCACCCAAGCTGCGTTTGTTCCAGGAAGAAGGGGCATTGATAATGCTATCATAGCCCAAGAAGTGATTCATTCCATTAGCAAGAAGAGAGGAAAGGAAGGATATATGGTGTTGAAGATTGATTTGGAGAAGGCGTATGACAAATTGGAATGGAGCTTTATAAGAGATATGCTGTTTAGAATTAATCTCCCTATGAATCTCATTGACATTATTATGAGCTGTATCTCAACGGTCTCTACCTCAATTTTGGTCAATGGGGATGCACTTGACCCGATTTACCCCTCAAGAGGAATTAGGCAAGGGGACCCGCTATCCCCTTACCTTTTCATTCTCTGTATGGAGTTCCTTGGGCAGCTAGTTGAGGAGAAATGTAGGGAAAATTTATGGCAGCCAGTTAAAGTATCTCAAAGCGGACCGGCTTTTTCCCATTTGATATTTGCAGATGACATCGTTTTCTTTGCAAAAGCGGACCTTATCAATTGTATAGCCATCAGAGATGTTTTAGATGTTTTTTGTAGCGTGTCGGGGCAATCTGTGAGTGAAGCAAAATCTAGAGTTTACTTTTCTCCCAATGTTGACATTGACACTAGAGAATCTCTGAGTGACGTTCTTGGTTTTAGCTCCACTCCAAACATTGGAAATTATTTGGGGATTCCTTTGAAGGTTCCGGGAGACTCTTCTAATGATTTTAATTTCATATTGGATAGAGTAAAGAAGAAACTTGCGGGATGGAAGGCTAATTTACTGTCCTTAGCAGGGCGTAATGTGCTTATTCAGGCTTCCACAGCTGCAATCCCTTCCTATGTCATGCAATGTAATTTGTTGCCAAGGAGAATTTTGGATGGTATAGATAGAGTGAACCGAAACTTTCTTTGGGGCACAACAGAATCAAGGAGGAAAATACATTGGGTTGGGTGGCAAAAGGTGACCAAAACTAAAGAAGATGGGGGGCTAGGGTTGCAAACAGCTAGGGGAAGGAATATGGCAATGCTTGCCAAGCTCAATTGGAGGCTGAACACTGAAATGGAGGCACCATGGTCCAAAGTTCTTCAAGCAAAATACTGCAATAACAGGAGGTTAAATGCAGCCAATGCTGACAAGTTGCCTTGCTCTCGGATTTGGAAAGCAATCAAGACAGGAAGAGAAGTTTTTAACCAAGGGAGTATGTGGATGGTAGGGAGAGGCAGCACGTTAAGCTTCTGGCATGGGAAGTGGATGAAACATGGTCCTCTAAGGCACCTTATTCAAGGGCCCTTAACCCGAGGGGCTTCAAATTGGGCTGTCAAAGACATCATGGTAGATACGGGTATTGATTGGGATCGAGTGCCTTTTGTTTTTCCACCAGAAATTAAGCATGTGCTTCAAGCCACGCCGCTGTCACTTACAGGTAGAAGTGGTGATAAGCTTACTTGGGCTGCAAACCCGAAGGGTAGTTTTGACTTAAAGAGTGCATATAAACTTGCTATGGGTAGGGAGGAAGCTGCAGCATTTACAGCAAGCTGGATTTGGAAAGCTCCGATTCTTCCTCGCATCAAATCCTTTTTGTGGCAATGTGCTCACAATAGCATTGCTGTCAAAGAATGCCTCACTAGAAGAGGAGTGATAGAAGACAAAAATTGTCCCATTTGCAATAGGGAAGAGGAAACTACTTTGCATGCCTTAAGGGACTGTCCTCGGATTCAATTGGTGTGGAGACAGATTGGTGTGCAGATGAACAACCACGGGTTCTGGAATTCTAACCTGATAAATTGGTTAAACCTAAATGGTAAAGTGAGCACCAACCAACCAGCTGGAAAACCTCCTTGGAAAATTCTGTTTCCTTTCGCTATTTGGAGCATATGGAAGTATAGGAATGATTTTGTCTTCAACAGGAAAATGCAGAACCTAAACTTGGTGGCTGATATCCAAAGCAAAGCAATGGAGTTTATGTGTTGTGTCTCACCTCCAAGGGAACTGTCACGCCGTATTATCAAGAGGGTGCGTTGGGAAAAACCACCTCCTAGTTGGGCTAAGCTTAACACAGACGGGGCTGTTGTTGGAAACTCGGGTCTAGCAGGATGTGGGGGGCTGATCAGGGATGAATATGGTGCTTGGCTTGCTGGATTCTCAAGGAACATTGGGACAACTACTAGTTATGCAGCTGAGCTGTGGGGCATCAGAGATGGTCTAACACTTTGCTGCAATTTGAATATTCATTCCATTATTGTTGAAATTGATGCCAAAGCAATTGTTGATGTTTTTGGGAACCCAAACTATGAGGGAAATGTTATATCACCTATTTTGGAGGATTGTAAGCAACTAATGATGCAATTCCAGCAAATCCAGTTCAGACACTGCTACCGGGAGGCAAATCGTTGTGCAGATATGTTGGCTAAGGTGGGGCTGGACCAGAGTGCATGCTTGGTTCATTTTGATAGGCCTCCTGAGATTATTAGGACTATTTTGGATGAGGATTGTAATGGTTTTTTTGTTGACAGAATCTGTACTGATGTTGATGTAGTTTCTTAGTTTTAATGAATCATCTGTTTACCAAAAAAAAAAAAAAAGTTTTGTTCAAAAAATTTTCACACGGTATTTGATAAAAAAAAATACACGGTACTTTAGCTTTCAGATATAAAGTTTTGTTAAACATAAAGTTTTCTAAAAAAATACACGGTACTTTATTTTTCAGATATAAAGTTTTGTTAAAAAAAAAGCTCGACAGTTTTTACGTTTTTTTGGGGTAATTATCATATCATATGGGCCGAATCACAGTTGGGGATGGAACAAACTCAACAAAGCACTGATTTTATAATAATGTAACTTACATTCAGCACTTTTATTTTTTTAAAATAAATTGGATTCAATTAAAACTTTCATTCAATACTTTTATTGTTTAAACCAGTTATGGCAGCACGTGCTTGCTGTGGAAAAAGGACAATAATTAAGATCAATTTTAGATTTTATTTGTATCACAAAAAAAAAAAAATCATTTAATTTTTAAAGTACATAACGATTTACATTAATTAAAAGAGACATTAATTTTAAAAATTTTGATAAATGTGTTATAAAAAGTTAATCTCATTTGTATAAGAATTTCGATCAACCACAGAGTTATTGGGTAGCTATTTAACATATAAATATCTATTTTACTATAATAGTTTTTTAGTACTTATTTGCTAAAGTGAATATATCCACTCACTAAAAACTTTTAAGAATACTAATGAGTATCATCATCTTCCAACAATAAATTTGCTAAGAAAAAAAAAAAAAGATAACAAAAGGCATGTGTCATCGAATTTTCCACTAGATAAATTATAAGTTTAAAAAATCTAAACCTAAAAATCAATGTTCTTTAGATAAAAATAAAACAACATATATCATTATTCCAACTTTTCAAGAATTACTACTATCTAAAACTCAAAACATGTGAAGAAAATTTTTGAAATGTTAAAATTTAGTGGGAGTATTTTAGACATTACACAATAAAATATTTTAAGAATTATAAGCTTTTATTAGGGCTTAGTTGAGAGAATAACAATATGACATATTTGCTATTTTCAAAAATATTAAGGAAAAAATTGCTTGAGTTTAAAGTTTAAGAATGAATTATAAACTACCCCAAACATAAAAGATGAAAAGTGTTTTTATGCTAAGTTTTTGTTTTTGTTTTTCTGTGTAAAACTGTGTGGTTTTACTTAAAAATGGTGCACAAAGATAAAAAAAAAATTCAAAAAGTCAATCCAAGAAAATTGTATGTTAAACAATGAATTTTGGCTCAACAAAACTAACTAAACAATAAAAAAATTTCTAAAAACACAACATAACATTTTTATAATACATTTATAATTTTGTTATATTTTATTTTGACTTGTAAAGAATTGAAAGCTCAATAGTTTTGAAAATATTGTGACGAAAACAAGATGTCTTAACATTTTCACAATACAAATGCTATGTCCAAGACATTTTCACAACAAATCATAAGTAGTAGGTTGTTACAAGTTGTTATTGGTGGGCAAAAAAGTTATTTCATTAGTAAGTTTAAATTAGAACAAAAAATAATTTACCACCTATAATTTGTTATGAAAGTATTGTAAAAAATATTGTGGATGTAGTACTTCTTTTTTCACAATAACTTTATTTTTAGTTATGGTTGGTTCTAGTATGATATTTTATCATTTAATTTCTTCCTATAAGGAATTAAAACCTCAACAATTGTGGAAATATTGTGCCAATCAATATGTTGTTTAATTCCTCAAAAAAAAAAAAAAAATCAATATGTTGTTTAATATTTTATTATAATGTGAAATGGCGCAAATTGGACAAACCAAAAATAATGTAGCAAATCTATTGTAGCTTTACGCATTCACCAAAAAAAAAAAAAAAAAAAAAAAAAAAAAAAAAAAAAAAAAAGCGGCCAGCAAAATAGTGAAAATTGAACAAGCCAAAACTACTGTAGTGAAGCTATGGTAGCTTTTCCCATTCACTATTTTTATATATAGATTACTAAATTTGACTAAACCAAAAAAAAAAAAAAAAAGTCTAAATACAACAAAATATTACAACGTTTTCACAATACCTCTATTTTCAACCGTAGTGGATCTCAGTCTAATATTTTATTATCTTAGTTTGACCTATAAAGAATTTACACCTCAGTAGTTGTAAAAATAATATGATAACAACAAAATGTCATGACATTTTCACAATACTATACCTCAATTTTTAGTTATGCTAGATCTCGGTATGATATTTTATTTTATTTTGACCCATAAGGAAGTAACACATGTGTCATTACATTTTCACAATATCTCTATGTATACATTGTACTTACAATGTTAATTTATATTGTAGACACATAGCAATTGGCAAATTTTGTAAACATTTGCAAAATTTGTACAATATTTACTTTTTTTTTTTTTTTTTGTGTGCAAATGTGTATAATATTGCCACTTTTTATATGTCTACAATGTAAGCTTACATTACAAGTACACAGTAAACATATAAAAATCCTTAAAAAAACAAAAACAAAGCTCAAACCAACTGCGTATCTAAAGGAAAAAAAAAAAAAAAAAAAGAAGAAAAAAGAAAGAAAAGAAAAAGTGCAGCTCATCATTTTTTTTTTTTGAGAAATAATTACAACATGCTGCTAACCCCATAGCTCGAACATTTTCCCCCCTAGACCCCCAAGCACTTTGTGCATGGAGAAGTGCCAATTCAGCTCATCAATTGAATAAACCAAAAACACTATTCATGAACCTATTAGCTCTTTTTATATAGTTAATATAAATAAATTGGATTCAATTAAACTTCTCAAAATTTGATGCACTCAAATAATTAATTACTAGCCTAACACATGCATGATGAGTCTTTTTTTTTTTGGATTTAATGTCATAATTTTCTATTCATAACCAAATTTTCTATAACATTTGTCATATAGTTCATATATCATAGTAGGTCACAAAGTTATCAATTCACAATATAATTCAATTGAGAAAGTAGTATATAACTTTTGTTCATAAGGTTGCCAATTTTGTTAAGAAAACTCCGGACCATTGGAAAGAAATATATTAAACAGAGAGTACGGAAGAAGATAGTGCCGATTAGAAATATGATGAAAAAAAAAAAAAAACTGAAGGAATATTGTGGGTTTTCATTTTGAGGGATTTCATATTATTAGAATTATTATTACACAACTTTGAGAAGGAGAAGAGTGGAACAAATAGAAGGGAAGTTTTTTTTTTTTTTTTTTTTAATAGAAAGTTGCAAAGATTTTTACATGGTTTTTTTTTTTTTTTTTTTTTTTTCATAGGAGCGTGGGGTATTTTATTTTTATAGAACATGGGCATAGGCGAAGCTCGGGTTTGTGGGGGGGGGGGGGGGGGGGGGGTGCATGGCCCCCTAACTTATGAAAAAATCCCAGAATAATAGTCTAATATAAATTAAATTTTTTTGGAAGAAACTTCATTACTGGCCCCCAAATTTTTGACAAAAAAATACATATAAAAATCCAGTTTTAAAACATCTGCTCATTCGTTGGCCTATAAACAATTTTGCTAAAAAAAAAAAACCAAATCACTTGTTAGTCAGATTTCTATTCCAAATTAAATTAGGGCTCCAAAATCTAATTAAATTAGGACTATAAAATCCAAATAAATATGCACAAATCACAACATTAAAGACACAAACATTGTTTTTTAAAAATAAATAAATAAATAAACTTCACTAATACAACACAAACTTCCCAACCTGATAACCCCAAAGATCAAAACTTCTCTAGCCACAACAGCCGCCACAAATCATCAAGCAATCAAGTTACCTTGGCACCCCTGAAAAAAATCTTAACTTCGCCGCTAAACATGGGGTAGTTGTTGTTTTTATTTAATTTTTATTGATAGGAACATGGGGTAGTTTTGGTTGTGTATATGGGGGTAGTGGGAACTGGGAGGTTTATTTTATTTTTTTGGATCTATATACTATCTTGTGAGGAGTTTTTGACCTTGTAGGTTCTTTTTTTTTTATTTTTTTTTATTTATAATTTATAATTTTTTTTAAAATTCTTGTTTATTTATGGTTTTAATCTTTTTTTTTTAAATGTTATAAAAATAAGGATAATTTATCAATAAGGACAAGATAATTTATCAATATCTTTGTTTGCTATATTGCAAGTGTCTTATAAAAGGAATATGTTAACTGTAAATGTTCAATATATTAGTATTCTTATAGTTACTTCTCCTTTGTTAGAGTGATCATCTCATTAAAGATGGCAAAATACGTTCTCCCGAAACATGGACTTGATATATATGATCTAGATCATTTGCAGTACATCACCATCCTTGCAATATATATATATATATATATATTAATGGCTATCATATAATTGGATAGAGGAAAATTTTTCTATAATTTTTAGGGTATGACCATTATAAGTAAGTATTATGATCATAATCATGCGTTTTAAAATATTTTAGCATCTATCATTCCCTCACTGATATAAATAAAATGATAAGATAAAATAATTGAAATAAAAAAATTTCATCAGAGTGGATATCATGTCCTAGGTATACCATGGAAGACGTATTATTTGATTCACATTAGCAGATCTTTGAGAGAAAAGATTCAAATCAAAGGGAAAAAAAAAACACTAAGAGCACTTTTAGTCCTAGTTTTGTTGTAAATTAGGTTGTGTTTGATTCAGTAGTAATTGATTTTTGGAAAATATTTTACATAATTGATGGTGTTTGGCATCTTAAGAAATTACAGTCAAACTAAAAATACATTTAGTTGACCGTAAAATACCCCCCTCAAAGTGGAAAATGTTTTACACTTTGAAATTACTTTCAAAGCATTTCCACTCCACACAAAAATCCTCTTTTCACTCACACTCTAAGGAAGGAGAGAGGCACCATTGGTGAAGCCCAGAACCAACCACTGACCCACGGCTTCACCGTCGTGCCTGCAAGCCCCGCCGCCGGCGAAGGTAGTTTGGGCACTTCTCTCTTCCTCCCTCGACCCATCCCTCTTCCACCACTGACCCATCTTCCTCATTTCTTTTCCCTCGAGACCCACATCCTCTAATTGAGATCTTGAGATTTGGGTTTTAAGGGGGTTGTTCCCGTTTATAGTGTAGTGTTTTTTTAGTTTTTATAATTTGGTTGAGGTAAGAACAATGATTTTTTCTTGGGTTGCAATTGATTTGTTTTTATATGTCAGAAATTGAAAACTATAACTGATCCATAGATTTGATCAATCGATCCATTGAAAATTTATAATACAATTGTATTATAGGTATTTTTTGACATTTTCATTGGAAAATGTTTTACATTGGAGAACCAAACACTGGAAATACTTTTCCGGCAAATTTCCTAGAACACAACCAAACAGATGAAAATGTTTTCCTTTCCATAAAGTATTCTCAACTGAAAATATTTTACACTCGGAAATTATTTTACATGTTGCCAAACACAGCCTTAGTTGTTACATATGGAAAATTAGGAAATGATGTGATAGGCCGAGAATGTATTGACCCATTTGATAAATTAATCAATTAATTAGCCAAGTTAATTAATTAGATTCAATTACATGCAATAAGCGTGGTAGCACAAAGAAATTACCAAATAACTAAATGCAGCAGAAAATAAATTTAACACGGTAATTTTTTTACGAATAGGGAAAACCTCCAAGGCAAAATCTCCACCAGGTGAATTTAAGGTCACCACTCCCAAGAATCCACTATTATCAAAACAAGCGGTTATAAGTAAAGGAATCCTAGTACTTTATAATAACTTATAGTTGAACCCTTACCCCAATATACAATTGGACTTGTAATGTAGTGACAATCTTTCATTTCAATGCGCAGCTCCAAGTACGTGATTATCCAATTGATGCATGAATCCCAATATATGACTAACACACCAACTTGAGAAGGATGTTGGCTGCAAAGTTCTTCAGTTTATCCATATGATGAAGATTAAGAAACTCCTTGGTTACAAAACCCTACGGCGTACAAACGCAGTAGCTTCTTCAAGAGAAAGATGAATTAGGGTAAATTGTCTCCGGTCACAATATGCTTGCATAAAACCTTTGCATCAAGTCACATCATGTGAGACGACCCTTAAAATAATCCTTATATATGTCAGGGGTTGTGAGAAAAAAAAAAAAAACCTAAACACATAGCTTGAATATGCGTGAAAAACATATCTGAAAAATTGATTTTCGTAATTTTTGATAGATACAGTTGTCAAGCTTCACCTTTTAAATCTCGATAGATACATCTGTTGAGCTATTTGTCAAGTTTTAAAGAACAACACTTCTTCACTTGATTCTTGGACAGATTTGCATGGCTTCAATACTTGGACTTAAACTCTTTTTCATTGAAGTATTAAACCCATCTTAGATCTACTCAATTATAAGTAAAGTGCATTTTGTCAAAGGATTAGTTAATTCTAAATGACACATGTTCTTAAAATGATTTACATATGTCCTAACGGGATGAGTAAATTAAATAGAAGCTTTTTTTTTTTTTTTTTTTTTAACATATAAATTTCAAAGAATAATGCTAGAGATATAAACTTTTTTATAAAAAATTTCACAAACTGCTAATGTAGTGAGTAGTTATTGTTAAATAAAAAATGATGTTAATAGTGGACCTATATGAAAACCAATAAGTTGGTCACATCAATAGTTTGTAAAAATGTTGTAAAACAGTTTATGATTGTAGCATTATTCAATTTTAAAAGTTGCAAGCGAGGAATAAATTCTGATTTTAATGAAAAAAACTTCTTAGAGTATGATTTTTTATTTTTTTTTTATTTGAGAAACACACACACACACATATATGTAGGGAAAGGGGGATGAGATAAGGGAATATACTCACACGCCAATGGTTTAAGAAGTTTAAGTATATGGTTTTTTTTTTTTTCCACTTCTAAAATAATGACATCATATCCAATCATGACCGGTTTTCCTTCAACTTTATTAAGGTCTTCACTATTAAAATATCATGTGATAAAGTATCTATTACTTGTACCCAAGTGCTAAGACTTATGCAATTTAAATATACACACACGCATCCCACCATGTAAAATGCAAGATGCAGATACGTTCACACCTACTACCATTTAAAATAATCATTATTCTCATTTTAGAATCCAATTTTTAAAGTGCTTTTATTTAAATTTTTTGGTTCAAATTGCAGTATTTAAATGGCATGGAAATTGGATAAAATTTTATATTAGAGAAGCAATCTGATAGAAATTGTTAAGGACATATTTTTTGTAATTGGCTAATCATTTGACAAAATACACTTTATTTGTAATTGAGTAGATTTAGGATGGGTTTAGTACTTCAAGAAACGAGAGTTCAAATCAAGTATTAAAGTTATGAAGATTGGACCAAGAAACAAGTGAAGAAAATGTGTTCATTAAAGCTCAACAGATACCTCGACAAAAATAGTATCTATCGAGATTTAAGAACGAAGCTTGATAGAAGCTTGACAGAAGCTGAATCTGTCCAGATCTACGAAATCAGAATTTCCAGATTTGATTTTCGACTCATGCTGACATGTATGTATATGGTTTTTTTTCTCAAAATCTTAGACATATATAAGGCCGTTATACAAGGAGAACACATGCAAAAAGTGATCTAGTGTCTTATTTTTTACTAAAAGAAGTTACTCTGTCTTTTGCGCCTTAGAGTTTTGTAACCAAGTATTTCTTGATCTTCATTGTTGATGAAGTGAAGAACTTTGCAACCAACGACCTTCTTCAAGTTGCTGGAGTTAGTCACGTACTGGGATCCATGCATCATTGGTTAGTCATGTACTAGTATTCGTGCAAAAGGGAGGTGTTCATATATTGAAGAGTTCAGAGGTTCTGAAGCGGTAGAAGATTTCTGTTGTAAGTTCATATATGAGGATTGTAGAGTCTAGGGATAAAGGTTTTGTACTAAATCTGAAACTTCTCTTTACCATATAGTGAATTTCTTTTCGGGAAGGTTTCCCCCTAGGTTTTTTACTGTAAAACTAGTTTTTTTCATTGGTTTTCCTGGATCATCATATCTTGTCTTATTTACTTTTCCGCCGTGCATGATATTGACATAATATTGATGTTTGTTTGTTTTAAAAATGTTTATTCATAATAAATCTAATTAACAACTTGGGTTTAAAACTTATTAATTCTATCAACTGGGGTCTAAATTTCCCAACTGAAAAAATGTTTTGTAGGAAGCCTATTAACAATTTTGCCAAAATGTGTTAATGTCTCCAAGGATGGCTTTCAATTAAACATTGTCAACATGTTGTTTTATAATTCATTCGTAACCTACCTATTATCCTGATTTAGGACTCTTTTGCTTATATAAATTGATCAGCAAAATTGGGCACTGATTAGAATTGCCGAGTCTCCTTGCAATTCAACACTGTTGAAACCTAGCTCAAGAGCAAGCTCCACACCCCGTTGAGCCGCAAAAGCTTCAACCTGAAAGACTATTAAGGGTATTGGTATCAACTGGGATAAGGAAGCCATGACAAGCCCCTCTTCATTCTGTATTACTATTCCCAAACCAACACAACCTTCATCTGCAAAAAATAGCTCCATAGAATTTTACATACAAATGAAACAAGCTAGTTTAGGAATTTAGCATTTAGATTCATAATTCGTCAATAGTTTAATTAGCCATTCTGAACATACACTTGACCTTCTCAACAATAGTGCCTTGAATTTGTTACAAGAAATAATTAATCTATTCCTATGTAAAATGGTTGTAAGTTTACAATAACTATTCCTCTTTTTTTTTTTAGTTGAAAACAATAGCTATCTCTTATTAGGTATTACAACGTTGAAATTAATATATGTCAAAAAAAAAATGAAAACTTCCATTTTACTCATGATACCAGGGGCTAAGGGTTCATTCTGCAGTTGTGTTATGCTTCTCTATTGGGCATTTGGTAAATCTACAAAATTTCACCCCAAACCATTTATAAAAAAGAAAAGAAAAAACCTAATGACAAAATACCTATATGGTTGGGAGTACATGTCTAAGATTCACTAAGCCAACCATCAATTACAAAAAAGGACCAAGGCACAACATGAGCTCACAAAACCAGTCATTGAAAAAAATAAAAAAATAAATAAAGGCTAAGAGCACTAAATTCAACTCACAACATCAGTAATATGTGGGGAAAAAATGTGTAAGCTGAGAGCACAAATTAATGAGAGAGAGAGAGAGAGAGAGAGAGAGAGAGAGAGAGAGAGAGAGAGAGAGAGAGAGAGAGAGGGGACTTCATTTTGATATTACTCAGTAATTGATTCTTGTGTAATCGAGTAATGTTTGAATAAATAGAAGTGATATGGCGTTGGTTTTGTTTACACGGTATCAATTACATTTTTAAAAAATGAGAAATAAAATCTTCATAACATTTTTACAATAAATCTTAAGTAGTAGGTTGTTACTGGTTGTTATTGTTGTGACAAAAAAGTTATCGTAATGTTAGGTTCAAATTTGAACTAATAACAACTAACCACCTACTTGTTGTGAAAATATTGTAAAAATGTTGCGGACGTAGCATTTCTTTTTAAAAATACATGCGAAAAATTATTATGTGCTTTACATACTGAAACAACTTCGTTTTAGTATTACTGTTGAATTTTTTTTAATATATGATATATATATATATATATATATATATATATATCAAATTATCAATCATCTAACAAAATTAAAAAAAAAAAAAAATAGTATTACTTTTAAAAAAATTGGAAAAGAAATTGCATGATTTAAAAAACTTATTTTAATCATCTGACATAATTTTCTTAAAAAATTAATTATAAAAGTTAGATTAATAAATTTTGTCTATTTTATTTTGTCAAGAAACTAAGATTTGGGTAACTAAAAAAACACATATTAAACCAAGTAATCAAGAATTATC
The DNA here is from genome assembly GCA_032727855.1 of Quercus ilex subsp. ballota. Taxonomy (NCBI): domain Eukaryota; kingdom Viridiplantae; phylum Streptophyta; class Magnoliopsida; order Fagales; family Fagaceae; genus Quercus; species Quercus ilex. The sequence continues at coordinate 2,615,800 of CM064916.1, forward strand.
TCAACTAGGTAACCAAAATATATCAAACCTGAGCTTTCATGAAATAGCTAAAAGCAGATTCCAGTGTGAGAGTGAGAGAGACTAGAGACCGAGAGTGATGAAAGAGTGAAACAAGGGTGTGGTAGTTTTAGACGAGACTTGATTTCTTAGAAATCAAGTATCGTGAAAAAAAAAAAATGTTCCCAACCTCATGGGCCGAATTCTCCTCTTTCTTTTTTTGTAATAATCATATGGGCTATGTAACCCAACCTTATGGGCCTAACGATAAATCTAATATGAGTTGAAACGGGCCAGTTTGGGAATTTAGATTCATGGTTCATTAATAGTTTAATCTCTTTAAAAAAAAAAATTTGTATTTTATTTTCTGAATAAGATATTTCCTTAAGAATATTTTTTCATTAAATTTTAAATAAAAATTTATTCCTCGCTTTCAAATTGGTTAATTTGTTATAAAATAATTGATGGATTATGTTACAAAAAATAATTAATCCATTTCTATAAAAAATGGTTGATAACTTTTTTTTTTATAAATTTTTTTATTGAAAACAATAACTATCCCTTATTAGGTGTAACAAGTTTGGTATTTATATATGGACTACTATATATCATGTAGATAAAAACCTTTATCATAGATATATATATATATATATATACCTTTTTTGCCACAAATTTAAATCATGCGAACTTAAGTGTTAGCATCTTCTTTGCTTCTTCTTCTTCTTCTTCTCCTCAAAAATATTATGTATCATCCTTAAAGGATGCAACAATATAATAAAAATGCTTTTTAAATGTTTAAACATTTCTATTTTGTATATCACTAACGTGTTTTACAACTACCACTTGTGGTAACTTAATTCTTAATAATCTCAAGTTGTTTCGGCAAAATTTTTCTAAAAAACAATTTTCACGAAAGAGGAGTTTATGTAAAGTTTTTTGCAAAAAAAAGACCTTTTACATTTCCTTGGAAATTCATTTAAAAAAAAAAAACTTTGATATACCATTAATTGAGCCACTTCCTACATTAAAAATATTTAAGGCTCATTATTACTTCCGTTAACATATTATAGTTGCCTTAATTAATTGAGACCAAACTAGAGAAATGCCTTTTATATTTCCTTGAAAATTCAGAAGATTTAAAAAAAAAAAAAAAAAAACCTTTGGCATATCACTTACGTAACTATATCTATAACCATTTAAGACATCTATGATATCCATTTCTTATTGATAACCATAAAAATTAAAATGCTTTGTTGAGTAAATGCTTTGAAAAATATATAGGAAAAATTAGAAATATAAAGGATAATGACATGGCTACTAGTGTGGCTCAACTAGACTATAATAATAATAAATGTTACGCTTCTGCTTTTAGATATATATAAATATAGATTTTCTTTTTTCCTTAAGAGATGATATATTTGAATCATTAATTTGAAACTTATAAAGTTTAGTTGTATATTAGGCAAATATAATACACTACAATAGAAGTTAAAATATAGTTTACCTTAAAAAAATATTAATTAAACACATAGAAAATAATAAAATAATATATTTGTATATATGAAAAGATATAAAATACTTTTAGAGATCTTTTTTTTTTATTAAAATAAACAATACTTGAAATAATTGTTATTTTTATATATTTTTAGATATAAATACTAAAATACGTTTGCTCCTTTCCAAAGTTGTTCAATGTAGCTATTGCACATGTATAGTTCAGTAAGCTCATTTGATTGGAAATTTAATGGCATAGATTTTGAAGGGTACCCTCTCCACTAAAGAAATCTTAAGCTATTAAGAAGATGTTTGGGTTCATGGAGAAATTTAACATTATTAATTATGAGTAATTTAAGTTGATGAATCTTTGAAAAAGATTCAGATTCCAATTTGCCTCTTTCAATTCAGGCAACTTTTAGGACTATGCCTGGAATTACTTCGGTTCCCTATGAAATATGAACAAAAGGGGTTAGTGAATAGCAAAATGTATTATTGCAAAGCTACTTAAGTTGAAATTTATTGTATTTTCTAAATATACACTTGACTTGCTCTTTCAGATATAAAGTTTTGTTAAAAAAAATACACGGTACTTTATCTTTAGGATATAAAGTTTTGTTAAAAACATACTCAGTACTTTATTCATTATTTATTATTATTATTATTTTGAGAATCAAGACCAATAGCTTTATTAACTATGGTTGTGAAAATCAGCTTGAAGTACATTTGCAATTTTTGGTGGTATATCTTCCATCCGGACTTGTAAAGAAGAAAAAGAAATTACTTGTCTCGCAAGTGAGTGAGCTACAATATTACATTGCCTTCGTACATGAGAATATGATAAAATGAAAAAAATGAGAGGCTAAATACCTTATGTCGTTTACAATATGACCAAATTGTGAAAGATTATGAGAATCTGCTTTTAGAGCACCAATAAGAACCTATGAGTCGCCTTCTAAAACTCCCTTGGTGAAACCTCTTTCAAGTGCCAACTCCATTGCTCGTCTGCCTCTACTTCTATGGCTGTAGTAGGAGGGGGATTCGTTGCGATAGAGAGACCATAACCTACCCCTCACTGTTGCGGATTACCACCCCTATACCTGCATAGTTCTCTGCTTTGAAGAGTGCCCCATCGAAGTTGATTTTGTATTGCAAGAGTTCTGGTGGCTGCCACTGTGTTGGAGGTCTCCCTACTGGTAATACCATGGAGGTATTATGCAGAGAAAATTCTCGCAATCTGCTACGGGCTTGAGGTATGAGCTGTTCCAGAGTGTCACAGCTCTTGCCCGGCCTCAATTCGTTTCTTCTCTTCCACAGAGCCCACACCACCATAGCAAACAGCTCTGGATCTCTGTTTTCCGCCAAAATATATACACCCGATGAGGTCGATGAAAGTTGTCGTTTGACGTAGACTGGACTGATTCCATGCTAGTACCGTGAGCCAAAGTTCCTCCAATTTCAGATTAAAAGTTTTTGTTAAAAAAATACACGGTGCTTTATCTTTCAGATATAAAGTCTTGTTAAAAAAAAAATACACAGTACTTTAGCTTTCAGATATAAAGTTTTGTTAAAAAAGTAGCTGGCCCGTTTTTAGGTTTTTTTGGGGGTAATTATCATATCATATGGGCCGAATCACGGTGGTGGATGGAACAAACTCAACAAAGCACTGATTTTATAATGATGTAACTTACATTAAACACTTTTATTTTTTAAAAATAAATTGGATTCAATTAAAACTTTCATTCAACACTTTCATTGTTTAAACTAGTTATGGCAACACGTGCTTACCGTGGAAAAAGAACAATGATTAAAGTCAATTTTAGATTTTATTTGTATCACAAAAAAAAAGAAGAAGATATAAATCATTTAATTTTTAAAGTACATAAATTGGATTCAATTAAAACTTTCATTCAACACTTTCATTGTTTAAACTAGTTATGGCAACACGTGCTTACCGTGGAAAAAGAACAATGATTAAGGTCAATTTTAGATTTTATTTGTTTCACAAAAAAAGAAGAAGATATAAATCATTTAATTTTTAAAGTACATAAAGATTTACATTAATTAAAAGAGACATTAATTTTAAAAATTTTAATAATTATGTCATAAAAAGTTAATCTCATTCGTATAGAGTAGCTATTTAAAATATAAATATCTATTTTACTATAATTGTTTTTTAGTACCTATTTGTTAAAGTTAATATACCCACTCACTAAAAACCTTTAAGAATGACAATGAATATCATCATCGTCCAACAATAAACAATTGAGTTTTGCTAAAAAAAAAAAAAAAAAAAGATAACAAAAGGCAGGTGTCATCGAATTTTCCATTAGATAAATTATAAGTTTCGAAAATTTAAACCTAGAAAATCAATGTTCATTAGATAAAAATAAAACACCATATATCATCATTCCAACTTTTCAAGAATTACTACTATCTAAAACTCAAAATATATGAAGAAATTTTTTGAGATGTTAAAATTTAGTGGGAGTATTTTAGAAATTACACAATAAAATATTTTAAGAATCATAAGCTTTCATTAGAGTTTAGCTAAGAGAAAAATAATATGACATATTTGCTATTTTTTAAAATATTAAGGGGAAAATTGCTTGAATTTAAAGTTTAAGAAGGAATTGTAAACCATCCCAAACATAAAGGATGAACAGTGTTTTTATGCTAAGTTTTTGTTTTTGTTTTTGTGTGTAAAACTATGTGGTTTTACTTAAAAATGGTGTGCAAAGAAAAAAAAATACAAAATGTCAACCCAAGAAAATTGAATGTGAAATAGTGAATTTTGGCTTAACAAAGCTGACTAAACCAACAAAAAATTTCTAAAAACACAACATAATGGCACAACATTTTTATAATACCTTTATAATTTTGTTATATTTTATTTTGTCTTGTAAAGAATTAATAGCTCAATAGTTTTGAAAATATTGTGATTAAAACAAGATGTCTTAACATTTTCACAAAAAAATGCTATGTCTACGATATTTTCACAACAAATCATAAGTAGTAGGTTGTTACATGTTGTTATTGGTGGGCAAAAAAGTTATTTCATTGGTAAGTTTAAATTAGAACCAAAAAAATTTACCACTTATCATTTGTTATGAAAGTATTGTGAAAAATATTGTGGATATAGCACTACTTTTTTCACAATAACTTTATTTTTAGTTGAGGTTGGTTCTAATATGATATTTTATCATTTAATTTTGACCTATAAGGATTTAACACCTCAAAAATTGTGGAAATATTGTGCCAATTTGTTATTTTATATTTTATTATAATGTGAAACAACGCGAATTGGACAAACCAAAAATAATGTAGCAAATCTATTGTACCATTACGCATTCACAAAAAAAAAAAAAAAAAGTGGCCAACAAAACAGTGAAAATTGAACAAGCCAAAACTACTTTAGTGAAGCTACGGTAGCTTTTCCCATTCACTCTTTTTATATATAGATTACTAAATTTGACTAAACCAAAAAAAAAAAAAAAAAATCTATGAATACAACAAAATATTACAACGTTTTCACAATACCTCTATTTTCAACCGTGGTGGATCTTAATCTAATATTTTATTATCTTATTTTGACCTATAAAGAATTTACACCTGAGTAGTTGTAAAAATATTCCGATAACAACAAAATGTCATGACATTTTTGCAATACAATACCGTTATTATTAATTATGCTAGATCTCGGTATGATATTTTATTATTTTATTTTGACCTATTAGGAATTGACACATGTGTCACAACATTTCTAAAATATCTCTATGTATACATTATGTTTACAATGTAAATTTATATTGTAGACACATTAAAATTGGCAAATTTTTACACATTTGCAAAATTTGTATAATATTTACCCTTTTTTTTTTGCAAATGTGTATAACATTTGCCACTTTTTATATGTCTACAATGTAAGCTTACATTGCAAGTACACAGTAAACATATAAAGATCCTTAAAAAACAAAAATAGAAACAATGCTCAAACCAACTGTGTATTTAAAGGGGGGGAAAAAAAGGAAAGAAAAGAAAAGGTGCAGCTCACCAATTGAATAAACCAAAAACACTATTCGTGAGCCTATTAGCTTTTTTTATATAGTTAATAGAAATAAATTGGATTCAATTAAAATTCTTCTCAAAATTTGATGAACTAAAATAATTAATAACTAGACTAATCACATGTGTGATGAGTCTTTTTTTTTTCTTTTTTGGATTTTATGTCATAATTTTCTATTCATAACCAAATTTTCAATAATATTTTTAATATAGTTCACATATTAGAGTAGGTCATAAAGTTACCAATTCACAATATAATTCAATTGAGAAAGTAGTATATAAATTTTGTTCATAAGCTTGCCAATTTCGATAAGAAAACTTTGGACCATTGGAAAGAATTCAATGTATTAAACAGAAAGTATAGAAGAAGATAGTGTTGATTAGAAATATGATGAAAAAAAAAAAAAAACTGAAGGAATATTGTAGGTTTGCAGTTTGAGGGATTTAACATTATTAGAATTATTATTACACATCTTTGGGAAGGTGAAGACAGGAACAAATAAATAGGGATTTTTTTTCCCCAAAAAATTGCAATTTATTTTTATGTGGTTTTAATTGTTTTGTTTTGTTTGTTTGTTTGTTTTTTTTTTTTTTTTTCATAGGAGTGTTGGGTATTTTATTTCTATAGAACATGGGCATAGTCAAATCCGGGGGGGGGGGGGGGGGGGGGTGGGGGCGGCATGCCCCCCAAAGTTATGAAAAAATTTCAAGCCAAACTTCACAAATACAACTTGAGAGCTCGAATTTGTGTGAAAACACAAGAGCTGTTTAGACCCCAAATGAAAATTACAGCTTGGTTGATTTTACTCGAACTTAAACTAAGTGCGGATTTGTTTGTTTGTTTGTTTTTTTTTTTTTTTCATAGGAGTGTTGGGTATTTTATTTCTATAGAACATGGGCATAGTCAAATCCGGGGGGGGGGGGGGGGGGGGGGGGTGGGGGCGGCATGCCCCCCAAAGTTATGAAAAAAATTCAAGCCAAACTTCACAAATACAACTTGAAAGCTCGAATTTGTGTGAAAACACAAGAGCTGTTTAGACCCCAAATGAAAATTACAGCTTGGTTGATTTTACTCGAACTTAAACTAAGTGCGGAATAGAGTAAATGCGAGCGGATAAACAATATAACTACTCTAAGCCATATTCATTAAATCACAGTAGTAAAATGAAAACTAAAAGAGTAGAGAAGAAGAATGCAAACACAAGATAACATGCCGATATGTTATTGAAGAGAAAATCGAAGAACTCGGTGAAAAACCTCTTCGCCGCCCTCCAAGCGGTAAACCGATCAACTAGAGAATAAATTGGAGTACACGAATAACAAAAGACCCGCCAAGCCTAGTCTACCCCATGTACTCGAGCTCTTCAAACTCCTGCTACCAACTGACTTAACGAAGCCTTGTCTTCTCTAGTTCTCCGGATCACGCAATTCAGCCCGATTGCATCCACCAAACAAATGACTTCTTCCAATGCTTCTTAGCAGCACCAAATCCTCACTTTACACTCAGGATGGGAGTGGTAAGTGTTTGGGCTATCAACCTCTCAAGGATTTGGAAATGGAGAGGTAGAAGTTGAGGAAAACCACAATGGATTGTGTAGAGAATTATGGGTATGACAATCTCTCACTCTCAAGGTTAATGGCTAGGGTTTTCTCTTTGAAAAACACTCCTTAACATATGTGGATAATGTGGGTGTATATAGTGTGGGTAGAGACCTGGTGTATCTGATATGACAAATTTGTAAAACAGAATGTTTTGCGAGTATCTCGTGGGAAAGCCTTACTTGTGAGACACTTGTGAAAACCAGTTGTCACCATCTGTCATGACTCTTTGCATTCTAGTTATGTGCTGAGCACATGCTTCACTTCGCGGGAAGGCTTCTTGCGAGCTACCCTCAAAAACTTCTTTGGTCTTCAATTTGCCTTGTGTCTTCACACTCTCTCTCACACACAACTCTTACAATGAAATCCCACATAAAATACAGGGTACAAAAGATTGAACAAAACTACAATCAAATTTGGCATGGAATAAAAGCCAACACAAAATAGTTGTAAATCACAACTTTACACATCCCAAACTTCCAAACTTGGCAACCCCAAAGATCAAAACTTCTCTAGCCACAACAGCCACCACAAATCATCAAGCAATCAAGCTACCTTGGCCCCCCAGAAAAAAATCCTAGCTCCACCACTGAACACAGGGTGGTTTGTTTTATTGATAGGACTTATGGATAGCACAATGGAGTACACAACACCAAGGAATCTACAAAATCAATTTTGATGGATCTTTGTTTATAGATACCCTGATGGCTGGATTTGGTTTGGTGCTCTATTGAAAAAGGCCTTGTGTTGTCTTGGGGTAAGCCTACGTGATCTACAGAGGAAGTTAAAATAGGCCTTTCAGATTGCGCATAAAATGAAGGGTGACTCTAAAAATTTGTTGAGCAATTGTTCATTGATCCATGAAGTTGAGATATCTTCCAGAAACTTTGAGGTCCCACTCAATTAGTCACATCGGGCGAAAGAGCAATCAAGTTGTTCATTCTCTAGCTAGACTCGCTCAGCGTAGTAGTGACCCTTTTGTATGGCATGAAGAATGTTCAAGTGTTATTCAGAGATGGCTGTTAAAAGATGTATCCAAATTTTGCTAATTACTGGTGATTAATTGGAATCACAATTTTCCTTTAAAAAAAATTAAAGGTTTAATTTGTTGTTTTTTGAAACTTCATTGTTGAATTTATTACATTTGAAACTATATAGTTTAATTTGCTATGTCCTTAAAATATAGGTTTAAAATGTAGTTTACCTTTCTTTTTCTTCTTCTTTTCAAAATAGTTAAATTAAAAACTATTGATTCTTCATTCAAGCACAACACAAAGGAAGTTAAAATGCAATAGAAATTGCTCATTCTCATGTTGATTCAAATTTCCAATACAAAGTTTGCAGTATTAGATAAAATGCAAACAAAACCAAAAAAAAACAAAAAAAAAAGTTGTCTCGAATGAAATATATCAATATTTGTTTGAATTTCCTATTCTTTAATGGAAATTTTATCGAATTGCAATGAGCAGAAATTAGAAGTAGTTGGAAACTCATTCCCAATGTATTAGACCAATTTCAATTCCGAAATTATATTTGCACTTCCATCATATACAAGCCTTCCTTATTTTAAATTTTCTTCTATATACATTCATTGCACTGTGATCCATTATTTTAATCACTAATGCCCATTTTAACCATTCATTTGGCACCTGGAAATATGCATACGTGCATATCACAAAAATTTTTATGTGAGTAAGCCAATTCGTTCATACCTGGCTTATATAAATTTAGAAACTTGCCGTTAATGGATCTCGCATGCTCATTGCCACTAATATCCATTAACTTATAGGCGTTTCCATCAAAGACATCGTTGATTAAAAAAGGTCCATCCCAATTGGGAGACCATTTACCCAGATATGGATCTTTAACCCCTATAGGCAAGATAACTTTCCAAACTAAATCCCCAATGGTAAATGATTTTGCCTTAATTCTCTTGTTATACATCTTAGATACTTTTTGCTTTTGTACAACAATAGAATCTAAAGTTGTCATGCAAGCCTCATCTATTTCATCAAGTTCTGCAAACATTGCAACCTGATAATCCAAATGAGTCAATTCATTTTATCGTGTAATCCTTATTGATCTCAAAGTAATCTCCATGGGTAAAACTGTATCATGGCCAAAAAATAAAGAATATGGGGTAGTGTTTATGCTCATTCTTTTTGAAGTTCTATATGCCCTTAATACTTCAGACAATAAATCGTCCCAACTTGTAGGATTTCTAGCCACTATTTTCCTCAAATTATTCTTGATAATCTTATTAGTGGCCTCTGCTTGACTTGTGCATAATATGGTGTGGAATTCAAAATTCGAATAATATATTCTTATGTGAAATCTTTTATTCGAGTTCCATTATCCACTGTTATAGATTGAGGAATTTCAAACCTATGGACTATCATTTCTTTTATAAACTGAATAACATCGAACTCACCCACTTCTTTATAAGGTTTTGCTTCAACTCATTTCATAAAGTAATCAGTTGCAATGATTATGAAGCAATTTTACTTTCTTGATATTGGTCTGATTTTTCCAATTAAATCTATTGCCCATCCTCTAAAGGGCCACGGTTTTATTGTTGCACGAAAATCTGAAGCAGAAATCGTAGGAATTGGACCATGTTTTCGACATTCTACTCAACCTTGTGCATATTTAATGCAATCTTCAATACACTTGGCCAATAGTAACTGTTGGGCCCCTTGCACCAATCTAGTCTAAGCTATATACTAACATCCCTCCTCAAACTCGAGGTGGCAAGGAAGAAGTCAACTGGAGTTTGGATATAAGATCTTGAAGACGACCAGACGGGTGAGTCTTGGTGAAGATATCAACAGGCTGGTCAGCAGAGGAGATGGAGAACAACTTGAGATTGCCTTCTTGAGATGCTGGTGAGTGATGTGGCAGTTGATTTCAATGTGCTTGGTGCGTTCATGGAAGACATCATTATGAGCAATGTAGATAGCACTACGATTGTCGCAATAAAGAGGAGTGGCAATGGGCTATGGAGCATCCATGTCAGCCAAGAGCCAGTGAAGCCAGACAAGCCCGTAGGTGGTGTCGGCAAGGGCACGATACTCAGCCTCAGTACTAGAACGGGAAACCACATCCTGCTTCTTGCTACGCCATAAGACAAGAGAAGTACCTAATAAGAAACAAAAACCTGTGATGGAGCATCGATTAGTCGGATCACTTGCCCAGTCCGCATCTGAATAGGCATGAAGCTCGAGAGAAGACTAGGAGGAGTAGTGGGGACCATGATAAAGTGTGCCCTTGACATATCAGAGAATCCGAAGAACGGCAGCATAGTGGACAGAACGAGGGGCATCCATGAACTTACTAACCATACCCATGGCATGTGAAATATCTGGAAGAGTAACAGTGAGATAGATCAGGCTACCAACCAACTGATGATAGCGAGTAGCATCGAATATAAGTTCACCATCCAAGGGCGTGAGCTTTGCATTGTATTCCAAGGGAGTGGAAACAGTCTTGTTGTTGGTGATACCGGCTTTAGAGAGAAGATCAGAAGCATATTTAGCTTGGGAAAGATAGTATCAATTAGAGGATGAGGTAACCTCAAGCCCAAGAAAATAGTTGAGAGTGCCCAGATCTTTCATCTCAAAATGCTGACTAAGGAAGTGCTGAAGAGAGCGGATACCTGCAGAATCATCTCCAGTAATAATCATATCATCAACATAAAGAAGAATAAGAGTGATACCTGTAGAGGATCTTCGGACAAAGAGAGTAGTGTCATGAGGACTCGAAGTGAAACTCTGCTGAGTAACAATTGAGCTAAACTTTTCAAACCAAGCTCGAGGAGCCTGCTTAAGGCCAGAAAGAGCACGATAAAGGTGACAAACTTGACTGCTCTCCATTGAGGAAAGCATTCTTCACTTCCATTTGATAAAAGCTAGAGAAGACAAAGTTTCGTCAAACCAGTTGGTAGCAGGAGCTTGGAGGGTTCAAGTACATGGGGTAGACTAGGCTTAGAAGGTCTTTCGTTATTCGTGTACTCCAACTTATTCTCTAGTGTATCGATTTACCGCTTGGAGAGCGGCAGAAAGGTTTTTCATCGAGTTTTTCGGTTTCCTTTTCGATAACATGTCTCGATGTTATCTTGTGTTTGCATCCTTCTTCCCTACTCTTTTAGCTTTCATTTTATTGTTGATATTTGATGAATATGGTTTAGAGTAGTTTTATCATTTGTTCACATGCATTTACTCTTATTCCACACTTAGTTTAAGTTAGAGTAAAAGCAACCAAGCCGTAACTTTTACTCTTTTTCACGCATATTCGAGCTTTCACTATGTAAAATGGTTGTAAGTTTATAATAACTATTCCTCTCTCTTTTTTTTTTTTTTTTTTTTTTTTTTTTTTTTTTTTTTTTTTTAAGTTGAAAACAGTAACTATCTCTTATTAGGTATAACAACTTTGGAATTTATATATTTCCAAAAAAAAAAAAAAATGTAAACTTCCATTTTACTCATGATACCAAGGGCTAAGGATTCACTTCGCAGTTGTGTTATGCTTCTCAATTGGGCATTTAACTATTTAAGCGATAATTCTACAAAATTTCACCCCAAACCATTTATAAAAAAAGAAAAAGAAAAAAAAAAACTAATGACAAAATACCTATATGCACTACAACAAATCTGACTTTTTTCAAGGGTCAAAACCCTTGAAGAATGTATTAAAAAACCTTGAAAAACAAATTTGAGAGTCCATTTTACCCTTAATAACCTTTGAAACTTATATCGTCGAAAAGAAAATTTTGAAAGCCTTTGTGGCCCTCAAAACAAGTGCTCTATCTTATTTTAAGGGTAAAGAGACCCTTAAATAACCTTTTACCTAGGTTTAAATGATTTGCATTTACAACCCTTGATAAATAAAGTTATTTAAGGGGTCTCTTGACCCTCAAAATAAGAATTTTCTTTTAAACCACACTCATGCACAAATATATATACACACACACACACACACACACACACACACACACACACACACACACAAAACATAATCATAGACCACAAAAAGACTATAGTATAGCTATCAGGTCGTGTTCCGCGGGTTGCCTTGGGGTTGTCATTATATGTATCTAATGAGCATGGGTTTTCCACCTTGCATTTTTTGAAGCATTACTATTCTATTGCTAGGAATTTTGCTCCAATAAAATTAAGGGTTCCTCAAACAATAAGATAAGAGAAGTTATCAAAAAAAAAAATAATAATAATAATAAGATAAGAGAAGCCAGGGGTGGCATCTAGAAGCATAAGAAAGATCACTCCCCTCACCCCTCCCCATCATCGCAATTGAGAACATGCACTTGATCAGCTATATAGATGTATATATGGAAACTATTGAATTTTACCTCATGGCAAATTTTAATTTACAAAAGCGAAAACATGGAAAATTAAGTGGCCTCTCTAAAGCCTTTGTTAAGTTCAGCAAATTATCCACTGAGAATTACTGCTAATTTGTATGTTCCTAATTGGCAAAGGGGATTTTCAAAAACCAAAAGTGGAGCATGGATATGATGTATACACAGTTTCTCCATAATTCTGCGTAAGGCCTAAGACTGAGGAATCGACATTCTTATCATAGAAACAATCAACTAAATACAACCAGCTATTTCACAGAAAGAATTCAATCAGACAATAGAGTTTGAGACATTATATAATACAATAGATAGATGATAAGATAACATGTAAAACTAGCCAAAGTTTGAGGCATTTAATATGCAAGTGATGAGCATGACTTGCAGAAAAACTAGTGATGCAGTGATGGCTATAATGATCATGATATCTTGTATTGTAAATGGACTAGTTTGAGTTCCAAAAATTTCCAAGCCAGATTTAGAACATGGGCATGGATCTTAATTAGAAAAGACATTTAACTTATCCTCATCTACACCTTAGATGAAATATGGTACAACGCTACATATCTAGTCAATTACACACGAGAAACAACTCTAGCAAGAGTTGTTTTACCAATTACCCCCATCTCCCAAACTCCTATAATGTGAACATTGTTAAACTCTATGGCCAAATATGTCTCCAATTCCTTCACTCGAGATTCTATCCCTACAAGGTCTTCGATATCTTCTAACAATGCATAACTCAATTTATGCCATAACTCTCGCACAATGTTTTGGATAAACTTTGACTCGAACTTGCAATTGACAGAGAGATATCTGGTGAATTTAAGAAAGAAATTTAAAGTTCTGTTGTATTGGGTAAAAGCGTAAATATGTAAATAACTTTGCTTAAGACATAATTGAAAGAAATATGAAAATATAAATAAATTGGATCAAGTGAAAATGAAAGAATCATGAACGTGTATGTAGGTATGCCAGAGGATCAAAACAAGAATAATGATAAGAAGTGTATTTTTTTGAACATTTAAAAGTAAAAAAATATTTTCAGATTGGATTAACTATCTTGTAAATGCTACCCTTTAAGATTGGCCACTTCTTTCATAGCAGCTCTCTAGGTTTGCACCTTCTCTATGTGATCCTTGAAATTCTCCTCATGTGTAGCATAGGCTTGGGCAAAACTTCCCATTTGTTTCAGCACATTAGATGGACCTACATCATAAAAAATTGGCAAAACTGTTATTCCTACCTCTTTCATGCATTGAATGATTTTTGCAAGTTTATCACCATGTAGAAGATGTATAGTTTTTTGAGAGAATGAAAATTGCAAACCAGGATTCTTCTATTACTTTCAAGAGATCTAGTGCAATGGATGTACCTCTCTCAAGTTTTTCCTCATCTCTACATGTGACAATGCCCTTCTGTTTCAAGGCTGCATGTAGATGGTCTATAAAACCATAGCGGGCATCCTCACTTCTAAAACTAAGAAAGATATCATATTTCCATCGTGGTGTTAAAGAAGAAGATGATGACGGAAATGAAACTTTTTTAGTGTTTATGGAAGCCATCAGAAAAATACTGTATAACATGTAAAAATCGTAAGTGGCAAGTTGTTATAGGTTATTATTAGTGGTCAAAAAAGTAATTTCAGTAGTAGCTTCAAATTAGAACAAGTAACAACTTAACACTTACTTGTTGTGAATGGTAGTACTTCTCAACAAAAAGAAAAAGAGCAATACGCAAAAAAATTTACAACATCTTTTACAGCTTTGAGTTGTCAAACTTTTACTAGTTCTTATCTGGGTCAACCACTAACATCACTTTTTTACTTACCACTATCAATCTGCCACATTGTAGAGAGGGAAAATTCTCGACCTATCACAAGCTGACACGTCACACTGCCAAGTCCACAAAATACAACCAATTACAAAACTTTACGTATTGCTACTAGGTTTTGCTATTACTACTCAAAAACCAACAGAAATTTGCCAAGTGTCATGCAAAAACCAATCACACATCAACACGTGTAAACGATGATATAATTAGCCTCGCACGTGTAAACGATGACATAAGCGGACCAATCAGGCTGTGACATGTGTCACCAATCGGACTTTGCCACGTCTCGCTCATCCACCCCCAAACTCCTATAAATAGAAGCCTTCCTAAGACATTTAGGAGGACACCAAGACATCTTCGGTAGACCAAGACACCAGGAAGAGATCTTGAGTTCAGAAGTCCAGAAGCTCTGCTGGAACCAAGCCCTAAAGCCTCCAGGAACTTCAAGAACTTCAACTTCGAATAAGAACATTTGAAGAGAAATCATCCAAATCATCTTCCTAGATCTCCAAGGTCATTGGAATCAAGCTTAAAAGCCTCCAGAAATCTCAACAAACTACAAATTGGTGAAGCTTAATGGATTCAAGCCTCTAAAGCACCGAAGAACTTCCACCACAAAACCTTCAAATACGAAGAACATTCAAAGAGGAATCATCCAAATCATATTCCTAAATCTCAAAGTTCACTGGAATCAAGCTCAAAAGCCTCCAGAAACGTCACAAACCACAAAGGATTTCTAACAAGCTCATAGCCAGAAATTCATTGTAATTCCGTTTCAAAGATCTTCGATCAATTCTTCAGCTAAATTGAAGTATATTTGGTGTTCAAATTAAAATCATATTACCACAACTCCAATCAACAAATCTTTTAAGGAGATTGAATCAGAGGATTACTCTTTTGTAATCACAGAGAATTTTACCACACATTCATCAATACAAATTCGCATTTGTGCAACTATTTTACTTGTTTGACTCATTTCGAACGAGAAATTTAGTCGTCCACACACATCAACATGTGTAAAAAGTTTTTTCAAATTTTTAGTGTTGATAGACTATTTCAAAAAAACATTGTGTGGTTCATGTTAATTAGTAATTTTGTATCTAAAATAAGACAAGAGTGTTTAATTAATATGTAAATTTTTTATTAAAAAAAGTCATATTTAAATATATAAAATGCTACAATTCAATTTTCATCTTAGGCCCCAAATGCATCAAGCCGCCCCTTATAGAGAAGAGGGAAAAAAATTTGTCATGGATATTTTATTTCAAGGAGAGAAATAAAAGACATGGATGTGTGCAAGAGAAGTAAAAAGTTACAGATTTGAGAATTCCAGCAATTGGTTTTTGTAAAGTTCTAGAACCTCTCTCAAGGTTTTGGGCATAGGCAATGCTTTCAAATATGATCCCAACCTTTTCTTGTATCCTTACTGCTTCGACTAGTTATTCTTGAATACATTTACTCTTTGTCAGATTGTGAACTATGCCATTCCACCTCAAAACCAATTGGTGATGAAGAAGATATACTAAAATTTTTTGTGGCATTCAACATCATCCCTACAGAGAGTCAAATTGTGATCCCCCCAACAATCCCTCCCTCACAATGACACTCACGCGACTCGAACCCATGACTTAGCTCTAATACCATTTGTTGGACCGTGAGTCATGCCATTCTACCTCAAAACCAACTGGTAGTGATGAAAACACACTCAAATCTTTTATAACATTAGACATCACGCCTTGCAGGCCTATTTTTAGAGTGGTTATAGAGAGTTAAATTGTGGTCCTAACACTCTTGACTTTACTTTTTTGGTTTTTTTAAACGTGTTGCATGGGATGAACTTAATTAGTGCAAATTTAGTGCAAAATTAATTATAAATTATTTCATGATTTAAAAAGGACATCAAATTCAATTTTAACAAATAATTGATTAAAAATATATTATAAAACAAATAAGTTGTATATTTTTTAATTAAAATTTTGAAAATTGGTTTTTGTAAAGCTCTAAAACCTTTCTCAATTCAAATAATGAAAGCACTGCATAAGAGAAGAGAGAGGACCTTGAGGGTACGGATTAGATGTGAAGAAGAACTTTGTGTGTGCTCTGTTTGAGAAAAGAGAGGATAACGGTGACTAACTTTAAATGAAGTGAGGGGTTTTATTCAAGTTAGATAGATTAGGAAAGTTCCAGGAAGTGTTCTGATTGACTCTAAAAATTTCAAAATTATAATTTTATTTCTTTTCATTCCTAAAATCTCTAAAAAATTACTAAAATAAAAATCAAAGTAGTGTCTGACTATTAAACTTATATAGTGAGAGTTGTGAAGGAAAAATTTTAACAAATCCAACCGTTGAACAATTTTAGATTCTTTTATGCTTATGCTATTCTATGCTTTACAATAAGTTTACTGATTAGTTGGTCACTTCGGTTTGGTGGAGCAACCATTAAACATACGACACAACCCCTTACTACTTAGCTCATTAGTAGTTTGGTACTATCAGTTACACAATCTTTGAGCTTATCTGTTGAGTAAATCAAACAAGTAAATTTCTAGTTCGAAATAAATCAAACAAGTAAAATAGTTTCACAAACGCGAATTTTGTATTAATGATTGTGTGGTACAATTCTCTGTGATTACAAAAGAGTGATCCTTTGATTCGATCTCCTTGAAAGATTTGTTGATTGGAGTTGTGGTAATGTGATTTTGATTTGAACACAAGATATCCTTCAATTTGGTTGAGGGATGGATCGAAGATGGTTGAAACGGAATTACAATGAATCTTTGGCCATGAGCTTGTTAGAAATCCTTTGTTCTTCACATTCTTCGTGTTCTTCGTGTGTTCTTCGTGTTCTTGGTGTGTTCTTTGTCTTCGAAGGTTTGCGGTGGAAGTTCTTCGGTGCTTTAGAGGCTTGAATCTATAGAGCTTCGCTGATTTGTGATTTGTTGAGGTTCCTGGAGGCTTTTGAGCTTGATTCCAGTGAGCTTTGAGATCTAGGAATATGATTTGGATGATTCTTCTTTGAATGTTCTTCGTATTTGAAAGTTTGTGGTGGAAGTTCTTCGGTGCTTTAGAGGCTTGAATCCGTTGAACTTCACTGATTTGTGGTTTGTTGAGGTTTCTAGAGGCTTTTGAATTTGATTTCAGTGAACTTTGAGATCTAGGCAGGTAGTTTGGATGATTTTGCTTCGAATGTTCTTCGTGTTTGAGGGTTGAAGTTCTTGAAGTTGCTGAAGGCTTCAGGGCTTAATTCTAGCAGAGCTTCTGGACTTCTAAATCTTCTCTGATGCTGCTTATGCTTCAGATGGCTTGGTCTCCTCCTCTCAGCCCTCTTCAAATGTCTTAGGAAGGTTTCTATTTATAGGAGTTTAGGGGTAGGTAAGCGACACGTGGCAGAGTCTGATTGGTGACACGTGGCAGAGCTTGATTGGTCCGTTTATGTCATCGCTTACACGTGCGAGGTTGATTATGTCATCGCTTACACGTGCGAGGTTGCTTATGTCATCGCTTACACGAGCTAATGCGTGATTGGTTCTTGCATGACACTTGGCAGATTTCTGTTGGCTTCTGAATAGTGATAGTAAAACCTAGCAGCAGTATGTGGCGCTTTGTAATTGGCTGTATTTTGTGGACTTGGTAGTGTGACGTGTCAGCTTGTGATAGGTCGGAATTTTCCCTCTCTACATCATGAAATAGCTAAAAGCAGATTCCAGTGTGAGAGTGAGAGAGACTAGAGACTGAGAGTGATGAAAGAGTGAAACAAGGCTGTGGTAGTTTTAGACGAGACTAGATTTCTTAGTAATCAGGTATCGAGAAAAAAAAAAGTTCCAACATTATGGGCCGAATTCTCCTCTTTCTTCTTCTTTTTTTTTTTTTTGGTAATAATCATATGGGCTATGTAACCCAACCTATGATATTTCAACTTATGGGCCTGACGATAAATCTAATATGAGTTGAAACAGGCCAGTTTGGGAATTTAGATTCATGGTTCATTAATAGTTTAATCTCTTTAAGAAAAATAATTTTGTATTTTGTATTTTATTTTCTGGATAAGATATTTCCTTAAGAATATTTTTTCATTAAATTTTAAATCAAAATTTATTGCTCGCTTTCAAATCGGTTAATTTGTTATAAAATAATTGATGGATTATGTTACAAAAAATTATTAATCCATTTCTATATAAAATGGTTGATAACTTTTTTTTTTTAATTGAAAACAATAACTATCTCTCATTAGATGTAACAAGTTTGGTATTTATATATGGACTACTATATATCATGTAGATAAAAACCTTTATCATAGCTATATATATCTTTTTTGCCACAAATTTAAATCATGCAAACTTAAGTGTTAGCGTCTTCTTTGCTTCTTCTTCTTCTTCTTCTTCTCCTCAAAAATATTATGTATCATCCTTAAAGGATGCAACAATATTGATCTTATAGAAAATTTTACCTAAAATATTGAGAAATTTTTTATTTTTATATATTACAATCTAATAAAAATGCTTTTTAAATGTTTAAACCTTTCTATTTTGTGTATCACTAATGTGTTTTACAACTATCACTTGTGGTAACTTAATTCTTAATAATCTCAAGTTGTTTCGGCAAAATTTTTCTAAAAAAAAATTGTCACAAAAGAGGAGTTTATGTAAAGTTTTTTGCAAAAAAAAAGAAGACCTTTTACATTTCCTTGGAAATTCAATTTTTTTTCTTTTCAGAAAAAATTTGATATACCATTAATTGAACCACTTCCTACATTAAAATATTTAAGGCTCATTATTACTTCCATTAAGATATTATAGTTGCCTTAATTAATTGAGACCAAACTAGGGAAATGCCTTCTATATTTCCTTGAAAATTCAGAAGAAAAAAAAAAATTTTAAAAAACCTTTGACATACCACTTATGTAACTATATTTATAACCATTTAAGACATCTATGATATCCATTTCTTATTGATAACCATAAAAATTACAATGCTTTGTTGAGTAAATGCTTTGAAAAATATATAGGAAAAATTGGAAAAAAAAAAGGATAATGACATGGCTGCTAGTGTGGCTCAACTAGACTACAGTAATAATAAATGTTACGCTTTTAATTTTAGATATTTATAAATATAGAGTTTAGTTGTATATTAGGCAAATATAATACACTACAATAGAAGTTAGAATATAGTTTACCTTAAAAAAATATTAATTAAACACATAGAAAATAATAAAATAATATATTTGTAGAGATGAAAAGATATAAAATACTTTTAGAAATCTTTTTTTTTTTTAAATAAACAATACTTGAAATAATTGTTATTTTTTATATATTACATCTTTGCATAATATTTATATTCTCATATATCACGTGGGTTTGTGGCTAGTTTGATTAAATTGCATGAGGATTACCTCTAAAAAAATTGAATTTAAATTTGAATGTAATCCATTATGTCCAAATTCACCATGCTCTGTAATAGGCCGTGAAACTGGACCTAGTTCTCTCGAATTAGAAGAACCAAAATTATTCTCATTACTATTATTCCTCATTTTTCTTGTAAGGATTGGCATGTACTCCCATTGTGGTCACCAATTTGTTTTGGGAATACAAACTATCTTGTAAACTATAATTGTATGCACAAAAGAACTATTTGTGAGACAAGACTTCGCACCCAAAAAAAAAAAAAAAAAAAATACAATTAGCTTCAACAAATCCTTACAGTTTGATGGAACTTAAATATAAAGTTGTACAAGGATACTAAAATACCTTTGCTCCTTTCCAAATTCGTTCAGTGTAGCTATCGCACATGTAAAGTTCAATAAGCTCATTTGATTGGAAATTTAATGGCAAAGATTTTGAAGGGTACCCACTCCACTAAAGAAATCATAAGCTATTAAGAGTTTTCGTCACAATATTTTCAAAACTGTTGAGTTGTCAATTCTTTACAAGTCAAAATAAAATATAACAAAATTATAAAGGTATTCTAAAAATGTTATGTTGTGTTTTTAGAATTTTTTTGATGATTTAGTCAGTTTTGTTGAGCCAAAATTCATTGTTTCACATACAATTTTCTTATGTTGACTTTTTGTATTTTTTTTTTCCTTTATGCACCATTTTTAAGTAAAACCACACAGTTTTATACAGAAAAACAAAAACAAAAACTTAGCATAAAAACACTTTTCATCCTTTATGTTTAGGGTAGTTTATAATTCCTTCTTAAACTTTAAACTCAAGCAATTTTTTCCTTAATATTTTCAAAAATAGCAAATATGTCATATTGTTATTCTCTCAGCTAAACCCTAATGAAATCTTATGATTCTTAAAATATTTTTATTCTGTAATGTCTAAAATACTCTCACTAAATTTCAACATTTCAAAAAATTTCTTCACATGTTTTGAGTTTTAGATAGTAGTAATTCTTGGAAAGTTGGAATGATGATATATGTTGTTTTATTTTTATCTAAAGAACATTGATTTTTAACGTTTAGATTTTTGAAACTTGTAATTTATCTAATGGAAAATTCGATGACACATGCCTTTTGTTATCTTTTTTTTTTTTTTTCTTAGCAAATTTATTGTTGGAAAATAATGATATTCATTATCATTCTTAGAAGTTTTTAGTAAGTGGATATATTAACTTTAGCAAATAAGAACTAAAAAACTATTATAGTAAAATAGATATTTATATGTTAAATAGCTAAGCTATAACTTTGTGATTGATCGAAATTCTTGTACAAATGAGATTAACTTTTCATAATATAATTATCAAAATTCTTAAAATTAATGTCTCTTTTAATTAATGTAAATATTTATGTATTTTAAAAATTAAATGATTTATTTATTTTTTTTTTTGTGATACAAATAAAATCTAAAATTGATCTTGTGGGGCCTGAGAATTTGGCAACCCCGGCCTAATTTGTACTCGGCCCAAAGCCCATGCCAAGGAGGAGGAAATGCTCGAGGATGAAGTGTGAAAACCTAAATTGCCAAGAGCCTTGCCAAAAGCAGGAGTAACGAGTCACCAAAAGCACCCCTCTGGGGCATCTAAGGGGAAAGACCGAGTACAACACGTTAGCTGCGGAAAGGTGGCCGAGGAGCAAAGCCAGGGTTGAATTGTCACTTCCACATTAAATGTGCATGACTGATGTTCAGGCAGCATTAATGGGAATTCTGGTAAGGTGGCTGATGAGACGGGTTGTCAGAGGAAAGCATGGATGATCAACAAGTGGAGAAAAGGGATCGTTGGAGGAGGACTATATAAAGGGGGGAGGAATCCCCATGGGAGGGGGACGACTAAAAAAAAAGCTCCTTAGACCGAGCCGAGTACAGATTCTTGAGGATGGTTTCAGTTCGCCAGCGTTTGATGGTGGAAAACACTGCATAGGGCGTTGTCCACTCGCTAAGGCCTAGTTCTTAAACCTGCTCTCTACAAATTCATTGTATTGGGCTAGCTGGGCTTGAGTCCACTCACTCAACAGTAGAAGTGCTCAAACCCAGTCCTTACAATTGGCGCCGTCTATGGGGAGAACTTGTGCACTAGTAAGCGCAATGGACAATCATTCCTAGGTTGCTAGTTTACAGAAGGTAGGCAGTTTTTCGTCACCACCAGCGACACCGATCCCGAATCCCATTTAAAAAAAAAAAAACCAACAAACAAACAACGATGCATTTGCTCAAGAAACGATTATTGCAGAAAAAAAAAAGATTCAGAGAAAAAGAAAAGTGAATAAACATTGCAGCCTTCTTATTAAATAAAAAAAATATATATACATTATACAAACAGAGGCTCAGACAGGCTTGTTTTAAAGCCAACTCTACAAACGGAGGCCCAGATGGGCCTGTTCAAAAGCTAACCCTAGGAAGGAAGGCTGAGGCAGGCTTATTTTAAGGCTACCAACAACCCCCGGGCCGGTGTGGGTGGTGTCGGCTAGAAGAGAGGAGCAAATGCGAAAGCGCCTGATGGCCCTACCCCATGATGTTCCCTTGATGCTCCCCCAGCCTCATGATAGTTAAACATTGGAGGCGGCAACACTCGGGAGCCGAACGTGACGTAATCTTGCGAGCCTCCATCAGCAGGTGAGCTGGGCGCGGGTCACTACCAGCTTGAAGGGCAAGCATGGACGCGTACCGGAGAAGAGCATTATGTTCTTCATGGACCTCCCTCCTAATTGCCAGACACGCTACCATCAGAATGACGCCCAAGCTTTGCCGCACTAGAAGCCTAACGCGAACTACAACCACTATGGCTCTTGGTTGAGGGAGGCAGACCCCCATTTTTGCTCGATTTAAGGGTAAAAGCACATTTGGCTTGCTTGCCTTGGCCCTCATCTAGGGCCATCCCATTCCTTCAAGCCCTGATCACAATACTGGTAAGGTTATCGAAGGGGCTTAGAGGGTTGGAGGATCATATTTCCTGTTCAACTAAAGGGGTTGTGAAGCATGGAAGGATGATTCCCCCAGAAGAACTTATATAGAGGGCAAAGGTTGGTGGGAATTGGTCCATGTAGAATTCAAAAGAAGAATTATCAGCGACATTAATCCTGACCGAATTCCAAAGAGGCCACCAACCGCTGGATCTGTATTAATCCACGAGGATATTAATGAGGGCGTGCCTCGCACACCCAAGCGTCAGGCGCACAACTTGAACAGTCAAAAGACGCCTCGTAATCAAAGAGGGCAAATAATTAGAGCAAACGAGGGGCTACTGCCACGCATGAGGATAGAAATCTGAGCCGCCCCTGTCCAGGACAGCGCGGGACCAAGGGCCCAGTCTGAGGAGTAACCCATTTCCGGTGAAGTGAGGCTGAGGCCTTCGTCACGCTAAAAATAAACTTCCCAACACTGAAGACCAATTCCTTCGCTCTAGGTAGAAGAGCATAAGCGTTAGACTGAACCAAGGTCTTGCATAGTCCTCAGACTCAAGCCTATGGGAAAACTAACCACTCCAAAAATACCTGGGTACTAGACTGAACCAAGGTCTTGTATGGTCCTCGAACTCAAACCTATGAGAAAACTAGTTACTTACAGAAGAGCATAAGCGTTAAATTGAACCAGGGTCTTGCATGGTCCTCGGACTCAAGCTTATGGGAAAACTAATCACTCCAAAAATACCTGGGTACTAGACTGAACCAAGGTTTTGCATGGTCCTCGGACTCAAACCTATAGGAAAACTAATTACTTACAGAAGAGCATAAGCGTTAGACTGAACCAAGGTCTTGCATAGTCCTCAGACTCAAACCTATGGGAAAACTAGTTACTTACATAAGAGCATAAGCGTTAGATTGAACCAAGGTCTTGCATAGTCTTCGGACTCAAGCCTATGGGAAAACTAACCATTCCAAAAATACCTGGGTATTAGACTGAACCAAGGTCTTACATGGTCCTCGGACTCAAACCTATGGGAAAACTAGTTACTTACAGAAGAGCATAAGCATTAGACTGAACCAAGGTCTTGCGTGGTCCTCGGACTCAAGCCTATGGGAAAACTAACCACTCCAAAAATACCTGGGTACTAGACTGAACCAAGGTCTTGCATGGTCCTCGAACTCAAACCTATGAGAAAACTAGTTACTTACAGAAGAGCATAAGCGTTAGATTGAACCAAGGTCTTGCATAGTCCTCGGACTCAAGCTTATGGGAAAACTAACCACTCCAAAAATATCTGGGTACTAGACTGAACCAAGGTCTTGCATGGTCCTCGGACTCAAACTTATGGGAAAACTAGTTACTTACAGAAGAGTATAAGCGTTAGACTGAACCAAGGTCTTGCATAGTCCTCGGACTTAAACTTATGGGAAAACTAGTTACTTACAGAAGAGCATAAGCATTAGACTGAACCAAGGTCTCGCATAGTCCTTGGACTCAAGCCTATGGGAAAACTAACCACTCCAAAAATACCTGGGTATTAGACTGAACCAAGGTCTTGCATGTTCCTCGGACTCAAACCTATGGGAAAACTAGTTACTTACAGAAGAGTATAAGCGTAAGACTGAACCAAGATCTTGTGTGGTCCTCGGACTCAAGCCTATAGGAAAACTAACCACTCCAAAAATACCTAGGTACTAGACTAAACCAAGGACTTAAACCTATGGGAAAACTAGTTACTTACAGAAGAATATAAGCGCTAGACTGAACCAAGGTCTTGTATGGTCCTCGGATTTAGACCTATGGGAAAACTAGTTACTTCTAGAAGAACATAAGCCTTGGGCTGAGCCAAGGTCTTACATGGCCATCGGGCTCAAACCTAAGGGGAGGCTAGTTACTCACGGAGGGACCTAAGTGTCAAACAGAGCCAAGGTTTCACATGGTCCTCGGACTCAGGTCCCTAGAGAGACTAGCTACGTTTAGCAAATGAGTAAACAAACATAAGCCCATAAGCATTACTTAAAGCATTATGAGGCACATCGAACCTAACCCCTTAGCAGTCAGCAACTAATGACTTTCCTAAGCATTTTTTACTATATACAGTATCTCATTCATGTGATGTGGAACCAATATTGTGGAGTCGTTACCTCAGGTCCACGTTACTGGGTATCCTATAATCGGCGATGAATTTCTCCATCGCCTTTTTAAACTCAACTAACTTCTTGAATCTACCCATCCCTAACAACGGCTAAGAGACTCAAGAAAGGGCGAAGTAAAAAGAGAACTCAGAGAGAAAGCTTGAGCTAGAAAGAGAGAGAAGAAGACTTATAGAAATGAGGAAAAGCTCCTCGGACAGGCTTTTCATGCTGGAGAGGGACGCTGGTTGGGTTGGAGGTTTGACCGGATTCAAAGTATGTGCGCCAGAGTTCTTGAATGCAAAAGTAAGGAGGCAAATTGGTTCAAATGAGTATTTATATCCTCAATTAAAGACAACCAGGTGGAGTTTCCCGCCTATAAAGATAGAAAATTCCCACCGACTGATTACCATTACACTGTTGAACGTGGGGAGTATAGAGCTACCAGAATTTAATGTGGGTGCGCGCCGTATATCGAGACGCCAGAAACGTGTATTGTGTAGGCGAAAAGACTTCAACGCTGACGTAGGCCAAGATTGGGCAAGCCATGACGAAGGCTCGAGGATATCAAAATCCTCCTCCCTGTCCGAGGATATGGACAATAGGATTTTGAGGGGCTATTGTGGGGCTTGAGAATTTGGCAACCCCGGCCCAATTTATACCGACCTAAAGCCCATGTCAAGGAGGAGGAATTTCCCGAGGACGAAGTGTGAAAACCTAAATTGCCCAGGAGCCTTGCCGAAAGCAGGAGTAACGAGTCACCAAAAGCAGCCCTCTGGGGCATCTAAGGGGAAAGACCGAGTATAACACGTCGGCCGTGGAAAGGTGGTCGAGGAGCAAAGCCAGGGTTGAATTGTCACTTCCACATTAAATGCGCACAACTGATGTTCAGGCAGCATTAATGGGAAATGACCCCTGGAGCAGTGCTGCCTCGGTTGCGACAACTTACAGGGAGTTCTGGTAAGGTGGTTGATGGGATGGGTTGTCAGAGGAAGGCGTGGATGATCAACAAGTGGAGGAAAGGGATCGTTGGAGGAGGACTATATAAAGGGGGGAGGAATCCCCATGGGAGGGGGCCGACTAAAAAAAAGCTCCTTGGACCGGGCCGAGGACAGATTCTTGAGGATGGTTTCGGTTTGCCGGTGTTCGATGGTGGAAAACACTGCATAGGACATTGTCCGCTCACTAGGGCCTAGTTCTTGAACCTGCTCTCTGCAAATTTATTGTATTGGGCTAGCTGGGCTTGAGTCCACTCACTCAATAGTAGAAGTGCTCAAACCCAGTCCCTACAGATTTTAATCATTTTTCTTTTTACACGGCAAGCACGTGCAAGCTAGTTTAAACAATAAAAGTATTGAATGAAAGTTTTAATTGAATTCCATTTATTTTTAAAAAATAAAAGTGTTGAATGTAAGTTACATTATTATAAAATCAGTGCTTTGTTGAGTTTGTTCCATCCCTAACTGTGAGTCGGCCCATATGATATGATAATTACCCAAAAAAAAGAAAGAAAAAACTGTCGAGCTATTTTTTTAACAAAACTTTAGATCTGAAAAATAAAGCACCGTGTATTTTTTTAGAAAACTGTATATTTAACAAAACTTTATATCTGAAGATCAAGTACTGTGCATTTTTTTAATTGAATTTTTTGAACAAAACTTTAAACTTTACATCTGAAAGATCAAGTACCGTGTATTTTTTTAAATTGAATTTTTTGAACAAAACTTTATATCTTAAAAAGATAAAGTACCGTGTATTTTTTTAACCAAACTTTATTTGAAAGATCAAGTACCCTTTTTTTTTTTTTTTTAACAAAACTTTATATCTAAAAGATAAAGTACCGTGTATTTATCTCACTCCTTATAATTTTCCTTGGAAGCGGAAGTGAGCCAAAGGAAAGCATTAAAATCATAGAGTTAGAATATTAGCAATAATCAAAATTTGGTAAAAATGACATAAATCTCATATTTTACATTATCTAATAAGAGATTATCTCATCAGACTTTTACTTAAAATTTAATACATTTTACCACATCTAATAACGCCACATCAATATTTTATTTAAAACTTGAAATATGGTGTTTATTGAGATGTTATCCAACATGATTATATGTATTTATGTTTTAGTAATATGATGATGTGTCATATTCTTATTGGAGGGTGTAAATTAAAGTCCATAGAATTTACCTCATTCCATGAGATAATTTCCCCAGGAAGTGGAAGTGAGCCAAAGTAAAGTATTATAAAATCAAGAATAATGCTAGAGATACAAACTATTTTACAATTGTTTTTTGCAAACCGTTGATGTGTTAAGTGATTATTGGTAAATGAAAAAGTAATATTAATGGAGAGTTTAGATAAAAACCAATTAAAGTTTGACTACATCAACACTTTGTAAAAATGTTGTAAAGTAGTTTATCTGTTGCATTACTTTAAAATCAAAGAGGGTAGAATTTTCTTCTCCGAAAGTATTGGCATTTAATATTTATTGATGATTAAGATTCTACTGTTGACTTTCCACTAAGCTGGTTTTTAAAAATAAATAAATAAAGTTTTCCTTGAGCATTTTTGGAGTCCACGGTACAATGACATCTAAATTACATCGGATGACTACAACGCACTCTTGGTGTGATAGTCACTCTACAAGTATAAGTACTTATAGAGTGTGGGGGTGGGCAAGGGTTGAGATTCAAGTATCCTGAAGAAAGTTTTATACACATGTGCTTGAATTAGACTTTGAGTAGAATTCTATCTCAACTTAAAAAAATAAATAAATAAATTACAGTGGAGAGCCATGAAGCTAAACCTATTGTCGCACAAAATAAATTTATTTATTTTTAAGCCTATTGAGTATTGCCCCAAAAAACTTGCTATTAGAAAACTTTAGACCACGACTCTAAAAGAAGACAAGTCAAGTACTAGGGGGGTTAACTTAAGCACTTATAACGGAACCAGATGTTTCTATTGCAGGACCTCAAAGTTAATTCCTGCCATCATTGTTCTTGTGTAACTGATAGTACCAATCTACTAATAAGCTAAGTAGTAAGGGGTTGTGTCGTATGTTTAATGGTTGCTCCACCAAACCGAAGTGACCAACTAATTAGTAAACTTATTGTAAAGCATAGAATAGCATAAGCATAAAAGAATCTAAAATTGTTCAACAGTTGGATTTGTTAAAATTTCGCCTTCACAACTCTCAATATATAAGTTTAATAGTCAGACACTACTTTGATTTTTATTTTAGTAATTTTTTAGAGATTTTAGGAATGAAAAGAAATAAAATTATAATTTTGATATTTTTAGAGTCAATCAGAACACTTCCTGGAACTTTCCTAAACTATCTAACATGAATAAAACCCCTCACTTCATTTGAAGTTAGTCACCGTTATCTTCTTTTTTCTCAAACAGAGCGCACACAAAGTTCTTCTTGACATCTAATCCGTACCCTATGCAGTGCTTTCATTATGTGAATTGAGAAAGGTTTTAGAGCTTTACAAAAACCAATTTTCAAAATTTTAATTAAAAAATATACAACTTATTTGTTTTCTAATATATTTTTAATCAGTTATTTGTTAAAATTGAATTTGATGTCCTTTCTAAATCATGAAATAATTTATAATTAATTTTGCACTAAATTTGCACTAATTAAGTTCATCCCATGTAACATGTTTAAAAAAAACCAAAAAAGTAAAGTCAAGAGTGTTAGGACCACAATTCAACTCTCTATAACCACTCTAAAAATAGGTCCGCAGGGCGTGATGTTGAATGTTGTAAAAGATTTGAGTGTGTTTTCCTTACTACCAGTTGGTTTTGAGGTATAATGGCATGACTCACGGTCCAACAAATGGTATTAGAGCTAAGGTCATGGGTTTGAGTCACGTGAGTGTCATTGTGAGGGAGGGATTGTTGGGGGGACCACAATTTGACTTTCTATAACCACTCCAAAACTAGGCTAGTAGGGATGATGTTGAATGCCACAAAAAATTTGAGTATATCTTCCTCATCACCAATTGGTTTTGAGGTGGAATGGCATAGTTCACAATCTGACAAAGAGTAAATGTATTAAAGAATAACTAGTCGAAGCAGTAAGATACAAGTAAAGGTTGGGATCATATTTGAAAGCATTGCCTATGCCCAAAACCTTGAGAGAGGTTCTAGAACTTTACAAAAACCAATTTCTGGAATTCTCAAATCTGTAATTTTTTACTTTTCTTGCACACATCCATGTCTTTTGTTTCTCTCCTTGAAATAAAATATCCATGACAAAAATTTTTCCCTCTTCTCTATAAAAGGCGGCTTGATGCATTTGGGGCCTAAGATGAAAATTGAATTGTAGCATTTTATATATTTAAATATGAATTTTCTTAATAAAAAATTTAAATATTAATTAAACACTCTTATCTTATTTTAGATAGAAAATTACTAATTAACATGAACCACATAATTTTTTTTTTTTGAAATAGTCTATCAACACTAAAAATTTGACAAAACCTTTCACACATGTTGATGTGGCAGATTGATAGTGGTAAGTAAAAAAGTGATGTTAGTGGTTGACCCAAATAAGAACTAGTAAAAGTTTGACAACTCAAAGCTGTAAAATATGTTGTAAAATTTTTTGTGTATTGCTCTTTTTCTTTTTGTTGAGAAGTACTACCATTCACAACATTTTCACAACAAGTAAGCGTTAAGTTGTTACTTGTTCTAATTTGAAGTCACTACTGAAATTACTTTTTTGACCACTAATAATAACCTATAACAACTTGCCACTTAGGATTTTTACATGTTATCCAGTATTTTTTTGATGGTTTCCATAAACACTAAAAAAGCATCATTTCCGTCATCATCTTCTTCTTTAACACCACGATGGAAATATGATATCTTTCTTAGTTTTAGAAGTGAGGATGCCTGCTATGGTTTCTATATGCTGCCTTGAAACAGAAGGGCATTGTCACATGTAGAGATGAGGAAAAACTTGAGAGAGGTATGTCCATTTCACCAGATCTCTTGAAAGTAATAGAAGAATCCTGGTTTGCAATTTTCATTCCCTCAAAAAACTATGCATCTTCTACATGGTGCTTGGATAAACTTGCAAAAATCATTCAATGCATGAAAGAGGTAGGAATAATAGTTTTGCCAATTTTTTATGATGTGGGTCCATCTAATGTGCGGAAACAAATGGGAAGTTTTGCCCAAGCCTTTACTACACATGAGGAGAATTTCAAGGATCACATAGAGAAGGTGCAAGAGTGGCTTTGAAAGAAGTGGCCAATCTTAAAGGGTAGCATTTACAGGATAGTTAATCCAATCTGAAAATATTTTTATACTTTTAAATGTTCAAAAAAATACACTTCTTATCATTATTCTTGTTTTGATCCTCTGGCATACCTACATACACGTTCATGATTCTTTCATTTTCACTTGATCCAATTAATTTATATTTTCATATTTCTTTCAATTATGTCTTAAGCAAAGTTATTTACATTTTTCCAGTTTTACCCAATACAATAGAACTTTAAATTTCTTTCTTAAATTCACCAGATATCTCTCTGTCAATTGCAAGTTCGAGTCAAAGTTTATCCAAAACATTGTGGGAGAGTTATGGCGTAAATTGAGTTATGCATTGTTAGAAGATATCGAAGACCTTGTAGGGATAGAATCTCGAGTGAAGGAATTGGTGACATATTTGGCCATAGAGTTTAACAATGTTCACATTATAGGAGTTTGGGGGATGGGGGGAATTGGTAAAACAACTCTTGCTAGAGTTGTTTCTTGTGTGTAATTGACTAGATATGCAGCGTTGTACCATATTTCATCTAAGGTGTAGATGAGGATAAGTTAAATGTATTTTCTAATTAAGATCCATGCCCATGTTCTAAATCTGGCTTGGAAATTTTTGGAACTCAAACTAGTCCATTTACAATACAAGATATCATGATCATTATAGCCATCACTGCATCACTAGTTTTTCTGAAAGTCATGCTCATCACTTGCACATTAAATGCCTCAAAACTTTGGCTAGTTTTACATGTTATCTTATCATATATCTATTGTATTATATAATGTCTCAAACTCTATTGTCTGATTGAATTCTTTCTATGCAATAGCTGGTTGTATTTAGTTGGTTGTTTCTATGATAAGAATGTTGATTCCTCATTCTTAGGCCTTAACGCGGATTTATGCAAAAACTGTGTATACATCATATCCATGCTCCACTTTTGGTTTTTGAAAATCCCCTTTGCCAATTAGGAACATACAAATTAGCAGTAATTCTCAGTGGATAATTTGCTGAACTTAACAAAGGCTTTAGAGAGGCCACTTAATTTTCCATGTTATCTAGACCTATTTTGCTTGGTAGAATGGGTAAATGGAGTTTAGCGTTAGTTGAATTTCACTTAGGGTCCGTTTGGATATAGCTAAAAACTAAAAACTAAAAACACTGTAGCAAAATAATTTTTAAATGTGTAAATAGTATCGTGGGACCCATTTTTAATGAAAAAGTTGCTGAAAGGTGGTATTTGTGGGTCTGTGAATAGTGCACAAGTGCACTGTTCATGGACAAAAAGTCAACAAGTGCGGCTACTGTTCATTGAACAGTAGCTGCACAGTGCAGGCGTTACTCCCTCACACGCCTGAAAAAAAAAAAAAAAAAAAAGAAAAAAAAAAAAGAAAGCAAAATGCGTTGAAAACAAAACGCAAACGCAAAATGTTGAATCCAAATGAGCACTTAGTTTATGTATCATAGAAAGCAATAAAAGGTCAAGCATTAGCTGATTTTTTGGCACATCATCCATGCGATGAAGTTATAGATATAAACGAAACCATGTTTGTTGCTTTAGCCCATTGGAAATTAAATTTTGATGGTTCACATACCATATATGGGGCAGGCATTGGTGTGATTTTAGAATCTCCAATGGAGATTAAAACCCAAATGGCCTTTAAGTTAGAAGGAAATTATTCTAACAATCAAGTTGAGTATGAGGCTCTGATAATTGGGTTAGAGATATTATTGGAAATGGGAATAAAAAGTGTGGAGGTTTATGGTGATTTACAATTACTAATTAGGCAACTCGCTGGTGATTATAATTGATAGGCCAAAAACATATTGACCCTTTATGATGAATTAATTGATTAATTAGCCAAGTTTATTAATTAATCAAATTAACATGCAAAATGAGTGGAAGTACAAACAAATTACCAATTAAACTAAATGCAGCGAAAAAGAAATTTGACATAAGTGATTTGTTTATGAATGGGGAAAACCACCGAGACAAAACCCCATCGGGTGAATTTAAGGTCACTACTCTCGAGAATTCACTATTATCACAACAAACGGTTACAAGTAAAGGAATCCAAGTATCTTATACCAACCTGCAGTTGAACCCTTACCCCAATACCCAAATGGACTTGTTCTGTAGTGACAATCTCTCCTTGTAATGCACGACCCCCAGTACGTGACTAACCAATTGCGCGAATCCCAGTACGCGACTTCAATCACCAACTAGAGAAGGTTGTTGGCTACAAAGTTCTTTAGCTCATCACATGATGAAGATCAAGAAGATGCATGGTCACAAAACCCTACGATGTACAAACATAGCAGCTTCTTCACAAGAAAGATGAACTAGGGCAAATTCTGTCTCCGATCACAATTTGCTTAAACAAACTTTGCTCAACACTTGTGCAACTTGTGTCACCTTTGACGGCCCTTAAAATAATCTTTTTATATGTCTAGGGTTGTTAGAAAAGAAAACTCAAATACATATCACGGATTAGAAGAAAACGGAACAGAAAAATCTTTTTTTCTTAAACCTCGACAAATAGCTATCTGTCAAGCTGCTGTCGAGCCACGGGGCTAGAACAGCTCTTCAAGCTCAATAGATGCTAGCTGTCAAACTTTAATGGCAGACACTTTCTTAGCTTGAATCTTGGACAGACTTGCATGACTTTAACACTTGATCTTGAAACAAGGTTTCTTGAAGTATTAAACACGTCCTAGATTTACCCAAATACAAGTAAAGTGCGTTTTGTCAAAGAATTAGCAAATTACATAAAATAGTGACATATGTTCCTAACAAGTGAATCATATATGTCCTAACATAAATGTTGCAGTTCATCCATTGCACCATACTTTATGGCTGCAAGACAACTGCTGTAACAGTTTAGCGAGTCTAAGTTAAACCATGTCCCTCGAAGTAAGAATGAGGAAGCCAATCGCATGGCACAAAGTGCTTCTGGACATAAAGTAACAAATCAGATTAGACATAGTTCCATGTGTTTAAGTAAAAGGATACTCCCATCAGTTATTGATAGGGAATTAGGGAACCATGTTTTTCATCTGGATACCCAAGTTAATGATTAGAGAAACCCAATCATGGATTATTTGAAAAACCCAAGTGGTTGTACAAATAATGCTTTAAAACTTAAAGCTAGAAAATTTGTATTAATGGGAGACCAAGATGAAACTTTATTCAAAAGAGGAGTTGACGGTATATACTATTGAAATGCATTAGTGATGATGAATCAAAGCAAATCTTAGCAGAAGTCCATGAAGGCATATGTGGTTCACACCAATCAAGTATAAAAATGAAATGGTTGATACATAGATATGGTTACTATTGGCCCAGTGTATTGAAAGATTGAATTAAATATGCACAAGGTTGTATAGAATGCCAAAAACATGGTCCAATTCCTAGGATTTCCGCTTCAGATTTTCATGCGACAATAAAACCGTGGCCCTTTAGAGGATGGGCAATAGATTTAATTGGAAAAATCAAACCAATCTCAAGAAAGAAAAATTGCTTCATAATCGTTGCAATTGATTACTTTACGAAATAGGTTGAAACAAAACCTTATAATGAAGTGGGCGAGTTTGATGTTATTTAGTTTATAAAAGAAATGATAGTCCATAGGTTTGAAATTCCTCAATCTATAATAGTGGACAATGGAACCATCTTTAATGGAATTGGAATAAAAGGCTTCACACAGGAATATGTTATTCGAATTTTGAATTCCACACCATATTATGCACAGGAAAATGGTCAAGCAAAGGCCACTAATAAGATTATCAAGAATAATTTGAGGAAAATAGTGGCTAGAAATCCTACAAGTTGGGAAGATTTATTGTTTGAAGTATTATGGGCATATAGAACTTCAAAAAGAATGAGCATAAACACTACCCCATATTCTTTATTTTTTGGCCATGATGCAGTTTTACCCATGGAGATTACTGTGAGATCAATGAGGATTACACAACAAAATTAATTGACTCATTTGGATTATCAAGATACAATGTTTGCAAAACTTGATGAAATAGATGAGACTTGCATGGAAGCTTTAGATTCTATTGTTGTACAAAAGCAGAAAGTATCTGAGATGTATAACAAGAGAATTAAAACGAAATCATTTACCATTGGGGATTTAGTTTGAAAAGTTATCTTGCCTACGGGGGTTGAAGATCCATATTTGCTTGCCACTTTTTTTTTTTTTGTGTGGATGCGTAAAACTGCAGTAGATTTGCTACATTATTTTTGGTTTGTCCAATTCGCGTTGTTTCACATTATAATAAAATATTAAATAACAAATTGGCACAATATTTCCACAATTGTGGTGGTGTTAATTCCTTATAGGTCGAAATTAAATGATAAAATATCATACTGGAACCAACCACAACTAAAAATAAAGTTATTATGAAAAAAGAAGTGCTATATTCACAATATTTTCATAACAAATTATAGGTGGTAAATTGTTTTTGGTTCTAATTTAAACTTATCATTGAAACAACTTTTTTGTCCACCAATAATAACCTGTAACAACCTACTACTTATGATTTTTTGTAAAAATGTCGTAGATATAGCATTTTTTTGTGTGAAAATGTTAAGACATTTTGTTTTCGTCATAATATTTTCAAAACTGTTGAGCTGTCAGTTCTTTACAATTCAAAATAAAATATAACAAAATTATAAAGGTATTATAAAAATGTTGTGCCTTTATGTTGTGTTTTAGAAATTTTTTGTTGCTTTGGTCAGCTTTGTTGAGTCAAAATTCACTGTTTTACATACAATTTTCTTGGGTTGACTTTTTGTATTTTTTTTTCTTTTCTCACCATTTTTAAGTAAAATCACATAGTTTTACACACAAAAACGAAAACAAAAACAAAAATTTAGCATAAAAACACTTTTCATCCTTTATGTTTGGAGTAGTTTACAATTCCTTTTTAAAGTTTAAATTCAAGCCATTTTTTCCTTAATATTTTGGAAAATAGCAAATATGTCATATCGTTATTCTCTCAACTAAACCGTAATGAAAGCTTATGATTCTTAAAATATTTTATTGTGTAATATCTAAAATACTCCTACTAAATTTTAACATCTCAAAAATTTTCTTCACATAATTTGAGTTTAAGATAGTAGTAATTCTTGGAAAGTTGGAATAATGATATAAGGTATTTTATTTTTATCTAAAGAACATTCATTTTTAGATTTAAATTTTTGAAACTTATAATTTATCTAATGGAAAAGTCGATGACACATGCCTTTTGTTATCTTTTTTTTTTCTTAGCAAACATAGTTGTTCATTGTTGGAAGATGATGATATTCTTTTTCATTCTTAGAAGTTTTTAGTAAGTGGATATATTAACTTTAGCAAATAGGTACTAAAAAACTATTATAGTAAAATAGATATTTATATGTTAAATAGCTACCTTATATCTTTGTGGTTGATCGAAATTCTTATACAAATGAGATTAACTTTTTACAAATAATTATCAAAATTCTTAAAATTAATATTTCTTTTAATTAATGTAAATTTTTATGTACTTTAAAAATTAAATGATATATATATATATATATATATTTTGTGATACAAATAAAATTTAAAATTGACCTTACTCATTGTTCTTTTTTCACGGTAAGCACGTGCTGCCATAACTAGTTTAAACAATAAAAGTGTTGAATGAAAGTTTTAATTGAATCCAATTTGTTTTTAAAAAATAAAAATAAAAGCGTTGAACGTAAGTTACATTATTATAAAATGAGTGCTTTGTTGAGTTTGTTCCATCCACAACTGTGATTCAGCCCATATGATATGATAATTACCCCCAAAAAACCTAAAAACGGGTCAGCTATTTTTTTAACAAAACTTTATATCTGAAAGCTAAAGTACTGCGTATTTTTTTTAACAAAACTTCATATCTTAAAGATAAAGTACCGCGTATTTTAAAATGCCGCGTATTTTTTAACAAAACTTTATATCTAAAAGATAAAGTATCGTGAATTTTTTAACAAAACTTTATATCTGAAAGAGCAAGCCAAGTGTATATTTAGAAAATACAATAAATTTCAACTTAAGTAGCTTTGCAATAATACATTTTGCAATTCACTAACCCCTTTTGTTCATATTTCATAGGGAACAGAAGTTATTCAAGGCATAGTACTAAAAGTTGCATGAATCGAAAGAGGCAAATTTTTGATACAAGATATAATTTCTACTCTAACCTAATCTAAGTATATATGTGTGTGAAGCTTCTTCCTGGAAACTAAACCCCCGCCCTTGCCCCTCACACCCTACAAGTATTTATACTTGTGGAGTGATCACCGCACCAAGGGGGTGCGGTGGTCAAAAGAGGCAAATTGAAATCTGAATCTTTTTCAAAGATTCATCATCTTAAATTACTCATAATTAATACTGTTCAACTTCTCCATGAACCCAAACATCTTCCTAATAGCTTAAGATTTCTTCAGTGGAGTGGGTACGTTTCAAAATCTTTGCCATTAAATTTCCAATCAAATGAGCTTATTGAACTTTACATGTGCGATAGCTACATTGAATGATTTTGGAAAGGAGCAAAGGTAATTTTAGTATCCTTGTACAACTTTATATTTAAGTTCCATTAAGGGTGAGTTTAGTTCAGCTTTTTGAAAGTGGGCTTTTTCCAAAAAGTGGAGTTTTTAAAAAGTGCATAATGAAAAAATGTTTTTTCAAAAACCTGAGTATTTGGTAAAAACTGTTAAAAAATACTTTTTGAAAAAACTGAGTGTTTGTCTAGCACTTTTAAAAATGGTGGTTTGAGTGGTAAATTACCAAAAAGGATAATGTAAATATAAAGGAGTTTGTTTCATACTTAAATCAATTTTTCTCTTTCTAAAAAAATTATTTTTTTCTCACCAATATTAGCAAATAATAATTGACCACTTAAGATTTATTGTGAAAGTATTGTGAAAATATTGTGATAAAAATTGATACTGATTTTAATTTTAACATACTATTAAAATTATTTTTTTCTCTTTCTAAAAAAATTATTTTTTTCTCACAAATATTAGCTAATAATAACCCACCACTTAAGATTTATTGTGAAAGTATTGTGAAAATATTGTGTTAAAAATTGATACTGATTTTAATTTTAACGAACTGTTAAAATTATTTTTTTTTCTCTTTCTAAAAAAATTATTTTTTTCTCACTAATATTAGCTAATAATAACCTACCCCTTAAAATTTATTGTAAAAGTATTGTGAAAATATTGTAATAACATTTCCTTCTTCTTCTTTTTTTGTTTTCCTTTTTTTCCCCTCTTTTTTTCTCCTCCACACATGTACCCTTCTCTTTCTTTCTTTTTTTTTTCCCTTTTTTCCCTACCACTTCCTCCAGTACATTCCACTTTTCTTTTTTTGTTCCTTCTTTCCCCTTTTTCCCTTCCACTTCCTCCAGAACGTTCCACCGCTGAGCTCTTTTTTTTTTTTTTTGACAATTCGAAAGCCGAGAGGAAGAGAGATGATGATGATGAAGAAGATGAAGATGATTGAAACATTGGGTTTGGGTTATGGGTTTTCAGTTAATGGTTTAATTTTGAGTTGAATTTCTGTGGATTTTGGGTTTGATTTTGAGTTGATTTTGTTTTGGGTTGATTTTGAGTTGGGTTTGGGATGGGTTTTCCAATGGGGTTTGAGTTGATTTTAAGTTGTTTTGTGTTGATTTTGAGTTATTTTTGGTTTGATTTTGTTGATTTTGTGTTTGGATTACCAATATTGAAATGGGTTGTGGTGGTAGACCGGTGATAGTTGTGTCCATTTCTTGACTAGTGTTGGTCTTGTAACAGAGGAGCAAGAATATGAGGGAGAAGAAAAAAGGGCAAAGTTTATTGAAGGGTAATTTGGTAATTGTCATGTGAGCCCAATTGATATATGAGAACGCGCATTGGACTTTTGGCAAAATGGACTCGCTCCTTTCAGTGATATGCGAGTTTCTTCACAAATATAAAACGCAACTTTTTCCAAAAAGCTACGTTTTGTGCTAAACCAAACGCACATAAAGGGCTGACTTTTTTCAAAACGGGCTTTTTGGGCTGAAAACGTTGAAAGAAACGGGCACTAAACTGTAAGGATTTGTTGAAGCTAATTGTAATTTTTTTTTTTGGGTACGAAGTCTTGTCTCGTAAATAGTTCTTTTGTGCAGAAAATTATAGTTTACAAGATAGTTTGTATTCTCAAAACAAATTGGCGACCACAATGGGAGTACATGCCAGTCCTTACAAGAAAAATGAGGAATAATAGCAATGAGAATAATTTTGGTTCTTCTAATTTGGGAGAACCAAGTCCAGTTTCATGGCCTATTACAAAGCATGGTGAATCTAGACATAATGGATTACATTCAAATTTAAATTCAATTTTTCCAGAGGTAATCCTCACGCAATTTAATCAAACTAACCGCAAACCCACACGATGCATGAGAATATAAATATTATGCAAAGATGTAATATATAAAAAATAGCAATTATTTCAAATATTGTTTATTTAAAAAAAAAAAGATTTCTAAAAGTATTTTATATCTTTTCATCTCTACAAATATATTATTTTATTATTTTCTATGTGTTTAATTAATATTTTTTAAGGTAAAATTTATTTTAACTTCTGTTGTAGTGTATTATATTTGCCTAATATACAATTAAACTTTATAAGTTTCAAATTTATCATCTCTTAAGGAAAAAGAAAAACTATATATATATATATATATATAAGCAGAAGCGTAACATTTATTATTACTATGGTCCAGTTGAGCCACACTAATAGCCATGTCATTATCCTTTTTATTTCCAATTTTTCCTATATATTTTTCAAAGCCTTTACTCAACAAAGCACTGTAATTTTTATGGTTATCAATAAGAAATAGATATCATAAATGTCTTAAATGGTTTACGTAAGTGGTATGTCAAAGGTTTTTTATTTTTATTTTTCTTTTGAATTTTCAAGGAAATATATAAGGCATTTCTCTAGTTTGAACAAGTGGTGGTTGTAAAACATGTTAGTGATATACAAAATAGAAAGGTTTAAATATTTAAAAAGAATTATTAGTAGATTGTAATTTATAAAAATAAAAATTTATCAATATTTTAGGTAACATTTTCCATAAGATAAATATTGTTGGCATCTTTTAAAGATGATACATAATATTTTTGAGGAGAAGAAGAAGTAGAAGCAAAGAAGATGCTAACACATAAGATAAAATTATTAAGTTCGCATGATCTAAATTTGTGGCAAAAAGTGGGTTCTAGTTAGCTCAACTGATAAAGTCTCTGATAGTTGTATAAGAGATTTGGGGTTCAATCCCCGCCTACACCAAAAATTGATTGGTGTCTTAGTCTGATGATAAATAGTTATCATCAGGAGCAGACGCCAGAAGTTGAAACTCCTAAAAAAAAATTTGTAGCAAAAAAAAAAAAAAAAACAAATATATATATATATATATATCTATGATAAAGGTTTTTATCTACATGATATATAGTCGTCCATATGTAAATACCAAACTTGTTACACCTAATAAGGGACAGTTATCATTTTCAATTAAAAAAAAAAAGTTATCAACCATTTTATATAGAAATGAATTAATTATTTTTTGTAACATAATCCATCAATTATTTTATAACAAATTAACCAATCTGAAAGCAAGGAATAAATTTTGATTTAAAATTTAAAGAAAAAATATTCTTAAGGAAATATCTTATTCAGAAAATAAAATACAAAATACAATTTTTTTTTAAAGAGATTTTACTATTAATGAACCATGAATCTAAATTCCCAAACTGGCCTGTTTCAACTCATATTAGATTTATCGTCAGGCCCATAAGGTTGGTTACATAGCCCATATGATTATTACAAAAAAAAGAAAGAGGAGAATTCGGCCCATAATGTACTTTTTTTTTTTTTTTTTTTTTTTCACGATACTTGATTTCTAGGAAATAAAGGCTCGTCTAAATCTACCACAGCCTTGTTTCGCTCATTCATCACTCTCAGTCTCTCGTCTCTCTCACTCTCACACTGGAATCTGCTTTTAGCTATTTCGTGAAAGCTCAGGTTTGATATAATTTGGTTACCCAGTTGAGATGATTCTTGATTAATTGGTTTAATATGTGTTTTTTTGGTTACCCAGATCTTAGTTTCTTGACAAAATAAAATAGACAAAATTTATTAATCTGACTTTTATAATTAATTTTTTAAGAAAATTATGTCAGATGATTAAAATAATTTTTTTTTTAAATCATGCAATTTCTTTTCCAATTTTTCAAAAGTAATACTAATTTTTTTTTTTAAATTTTGTTAGATGATTGATAATTTGATATATATATATATATATATATATAAATCATGATATTAAAAAAAAATTCAACAGTAATACTAAAACAAACTCATTTCCGTATGTAGAGCGCATAATAATTTTTCGCATATATTTTTAAAGAGAGATGCTATATTCATAACATTTTTACAACTTTTTCACAACAAATCATTGATGGTTAGTTGTTATTAGTTTAAATTTGAACCTAAAACCAAGATTACTTTTTTGCCACAACAATACCAACCTGCCACTTAAGATTTGTTATAAAAATGTGAAAATGTTGTGGACATATCATTTCTCAATTTGAGAGGTGCTACGTCCACAACAAAATATTGTAAAAATGTTGTGGACGCAACATCTCTCTTTTTTAAAATGTACTTGATACTGTGTAAACAAAACCAACGCCATATCACTGGCCAAAATGGCCCTTTACCATCAATTTTCGAAATATTTGGCAAAAAAACACTGTTTCGGAAATAAACAGGAATCTACCACTTTTTCAAGTACTCGAGTTTGGTGAACTCGAGTACCCTATTTTATAGTTCCACCGTGGCTGCTGAGCTGGAAATTGGTGTTTAAAAAATATTAAGTGGTACTCGAGCTTGGAAAACTCGAGTACCATGCAACACAATACTCGAGTATACTAGGCTTGAGTACCTTTTATAAAAAAAAATACAGAAATTTTTTTTTCTACAGTACTCGAGTTTACCAAACTCGAGTACTGTGTAAATTTTTTTTTTTTTTTTTTTTTTTGCTTGAGGATAATTGCCAAATAAACATAAGGATAAAAATAAGTAGCTTTTCTATCTTTTTATTTATTTAAATAGAAGCATTGTAAGATATAGTGATTTTAATTTCGAAATATGAATTTAATTTCTACATTGATTAAAATTGTTCATTGTTTTCTCATAAAAATTGTTCACTATTTTCTGTATAAACTATTTCTACGATTTTACATAAAATTATTTTCTGTTCAGCATTATTTAAGAAATTGTTCGCTCTCTTTTTTGCATAAATTATTTTCTGTTCACTATTTAAAAAATTGTTCACTGTTTTCTCATAAAACACCTAGTGAAATCGTGTTTTCTAAATTTAAACGCCAAATCTGAATGCTTTTTCATGTTTGAATTTCACAATAATCGAATATATTTTTCTGCGTTGATAAAATCTGTTTCTACATTTATGAAATTTTCTCTCTGCACATCATATTTACTGTATATTCAAATCTGTTATTGCATTCATAAAATCTGTTTTTTGCATTAATTAAAACTGTTCACTGTTTTGTCATAAAAATTGTTCACTGTTTTTTGCATTAACTATTTCTAGCATTGGCACAGTTATTGCACTTGAATGGTTTTTGTGTTTTTCTAAATTTGTAACCATATGAATAATGGACAAACTCCATGAAAGAAAAATGAATGATTCGTATAAATCACCTAATGGTAAATGCCTCGAAAAATTCGAATTAGTTGAATGTAGAAATTCGAGAAAAATCAATGGAAAATCAATGAACGTAGCAAATCGTGAATGTGTACATAAGATGTACAGATAGTCTAGACTTGTTGAGAAATTTGATTTCGTTGAAAGTACAAAATAATGAAAATTCAAAGGAAAAGTATGTACGTTAGATGTATAGGTCGTATGAATTTGTTGAAAAATTTGAATTCATTGAATGTACAAAACTGTGAAAACTCAAGGAAAAATTGTATACATTAGAGGTACAGATAGTACGAATATGTTGAAAAATTTGAATTCGTTGAGTGTGTAAAATCGTGAAAATTCAAATGAAAATTGAAGAGCATACCAAATTGAGTAAACTTAATGGAAAATTAATTACATTAGATGTACATATCATCTATTTTTTTGCATTGATAAAATCTGTTTCTACATTAATAAAATTTGCTCTCTGCACACCATCTTCACTGTTTTCTCATAAAAATTGTTCACTATTTTCTGCATAAACTATTTCTAGCATTTTTCATAAAATTATTTTCTGTTCAGCATTATTTAAAAAATTGTTCACTCTCTTTTCTGCGTAAATTATTTTCTGTTCACTATTTTAAAAAAATTGTTCGATGTTTTCTCCTAAAACACCTAGTGAAATCGTGTTTTCTAAATTTAAAAGCCAAATCTGAATGCTTTTTCATGTTTAAATTTCACAATAATTGAATTGGTTTTTTTGCATTAATAAAATTTGCTCTCTACA
Source organism: Quercus ilex subsp. ballota (assembly GCA_032727855.1). NCBI lineage: Eukaryota > Viridiplantae > Streptophyta > Magnoliopsida > Fagales > Fagaceae > Quercus > Quercus ilex. The sequence continues at coordinate 2,658,442 of CM064916.1, forward strand.
CATTATGTTTACTATATATTCAAATCTGCTTACTGCATTCATAAAATCTATTTTCTGCATTAATTAAAACTGTTCACTATTTTCTCATAAATTTTTTTTACTATTTTCTGTATAAACTATTTTTAGCATTCTGCATAAAAGTATTTTCTCTTTAGCATTATTTGAAAAATTGTTCACTGTTTTTTCTGCATAAATTATTCAATGTTCATTAGGTGTTTTATGATTCAGATGCTCTAATACCAATGACTACCCAGGAGAAAGCACAACAGTAATATGGAAGCATAAACAATGATAAAATAGATAATAAAGAAGTAAATAGCAAAATAGATATATTCAAAATAAGGTTAAAATGGAGTATGGAATATGAAAATAGAAACTAGTAAAATCTTACTTGAATAAAAACTTCAGTCTTTGATAAACTTGAAAACAAATTGCTATCTTTGATATAAGCCTGAAAATAAAGCTGTCTGAAGAGAAAGGTTACAAGATTACAAGAGGGGAGAGAGTACAAAAGTCTTTCTGAGGGAGAGGGAAGGCTATTACAAAAGGCTTTCTAAAACTTTGAACTTAAAAGCTTAGAATCTTAGAAACTTAGAAACTTGTCTTCCGTCTTCGTAGTCCGTCTCTTTTATAGGTGAAATGAACCATGATAAAGTAACTTGAGTAGGTAAATTTAACTCAAGTTAATTTGTCGGTGGTATGGAAATTAGTACTGATGAGTAATAGTATGTCTGTGTCTGTCTGGAAATCTTTCAAATCTCAGGAATCTATCAGATCTCTTTTTACGCATGCTAGTAAACAGTAGTAACTTTTGAACATCTGTTTGTATTTGTTTGGACTGTCTTGATAGTTTTACTTAATGCAAAAAATAGATTTTATGAATGCAGTAAACAGATTCAAATATACAGTAAACATGATGTCCAGAGAGAAAATTTTATTAATGTAGAAAAACCAATTCGATTATTGTGAAATTTAAACATGAAAAAGCATTCAGATCTGGCTTTTAAATTTTGAAAACACGATTTTACTAGGTGTTTTATGAGAAAAATGCAAACAATTTTTTAAATAGTGAACAGAAAATAATTTACGCAAACACCAACTGTAGTCATACGAACCACATGCAGAAAAAAATTTGAATTAATGCAGAAAACAGATTGTATGAATAGCTCGGCACGATTTCACACGTGCTGCTCAACAGCTCGGCAATACTCTGATATTTGAGAGCATAAATATCAGAGTATTGCAAGCGAAGAACACATTGTTTGGCATCAATTTCAACTTTTAGCTTTTAGTTTTTGTGTACAGCTTTTTAAAACCTCTTTTTTTCTTGCATTATTTTTCACCTTTTCAAATTTTTTCAAAGTACAAATATAATTTAGCACACTTTCAGCAGAAAGTTTAGCAAACAGCTAAATAAACTGTAAACAGACACTAAGCTTAAAAATAGTAGAATCTTAGAAATAGCTATTATATTACCATTTTGTTTCGGTAGTAACACCCCATGTTTTACCTCAGGAATAATTTCAGGTCATTCCGATGTGTTTCGGCCATTTTGGATTCAAAGACAAAGATATAAGTTTGATTTAGGGGATTAAAATATAAACAAAAAATGCGTATCATCTATTTAGTATTAAGAAACTATCAACAAATAAAAAAAAATACAAAATAATTGTTTCTTAATATATTAAAGTACAATTTATCTATTAAAAGAGAAAACGACCATCTTTTAAATGACAGAAATCATCAATATTAAATTTGTACTACCTCATTTTCCATAGGTAAAGACAAATCACAAATAAACAAATAATTGTACAAACAAAAAGAGCCAAATACAGACAAAATACACACTATGCACACAGGTCAGCGCTACAATTCACACTATAATAAACTAATTTTATTAAATTTTAGCAACTTACCATTCAAAGTTTCAAACCAATTCCACTTTAAAAGGCTCCACACAATATATCCAGAACAATAAAAATAAAGACAGACAATCTACTACTGTAAGTTTCTAAACCAATTCCACTTTAATAGCAAATTATTTGTTTTATAATAAAAATATAAACTATTTGGGCGGCAAAATTAAAAAAATACAACTGTTTCACACATGCTACTCAACAGCTCGGCACGATTTCACACACTGTCCAGTCATATCATCCACATTCACACAAATACTTAAATATATGAATAATCATACCCTGGTGCCAGGGACATAGCACTGTGTCAATTAAATACGATACTTTGTTCAAGAACACTGCAACTATTGCCGACATCTTCAAATCTCACTGTGACATTGGGAACATTTAAAATCCTATTCATGTAGTGTTTTTCAACAATTTCGTTTTTCCATTAAGATTTCATGATTTTGTATGTTCGACAATTTTGAAATTTTCATCAAATCAGGATGATTAGTACATTAGTACATAGTTTTAAATCAAATTTTCACTATTTTGTACATTTGACGACTTCAAATTTGGAAACAAATTTGGATGATCTGTACATCTAATCTAATTAATTTTCCACTAAGTTTACTCAATTTGGTATGTTCTTCAATTTTCATTTGAATTTTCACAATTTTACACACTCAACGAATTCGAATTTTTCAACAAATTTGTACTATCTGTACATCTAATGTACACAATATTTCCCTTGAGTTTTCGCAGTTTTGTACATTCAACGAATTCAAATTTTTAAACAAATTCATACGATCAATACATCTAATGTACATACTTTTCCATTGAATTTTCATTATTTTGTACTTTCAACGAAATCAAATTTCTCAACAAGTCTAGACTAACTGTACATCTTATGTACACCTTCACGATTTGGTACATTCATTGATTTTCCATCGATTTTTCTCGAATTTCTACATTCAACTAATTCGAACTATTTTACAAATTCGAATTTTTCGAGGGATTTACCATTAGGTGATTTATACGAATCATTCATTTTTCTTTCATGGAGTTTGTCCATTATTCATATGGTTACATATTTAAAAAAACACAAAAACCATTTAAGTGCAGTAACTGCGCCAATGCTAAAAACAGTTTATGCAGAAAATAGTGAACAATTTTTACGAGAAAATAGTGAATAGTTTTACTTAATGCAAAAAATAGATTTTATGAATGCAGTAAGTAGATTCGAATATACAATAAATATGATGTGTAGAGAGCAAATTTTATTAATGTAGAAACAGATTTTATCAATGCAGAAAAATAGATTCGATTATTGTGAAATTCAAAAATGAAAAAGCATTTAGATTTGGCATTGAAATTTAGAAAACATGATTTCACTAGGTGTTTTATGAGAAAACAGCAAACAATTTTTTAAACAGTGAACAGAGAATACTTTATGTAGAAAAGTATATAACAAATATAGATTCTATTCTCTCTCAGCCCCTAGACAGAGGGAAAGTATATAACAAATCTGATATTGAAAGGCTTTAAAGAAACAAAATATTTGGTCAAGAACTTGCTTCGAAGTTGTATGTGAAAACTGAAAACCCAACCTACCACCTTTATTTGATCAGGTGGATGTAGTTTCTGTTTTTCTTTTTTTTTTTGGTTGGTTGGTAATTTATGCTACTTATGACAACTTATTTAAGTACAGCAACAATGCCGCTCAATTTTTTATTTTGGCAGTTCTTTGGTCTTGATTTCCTACAATGTATTTCGTGGCATAGATTTGTGGATAAACCAAAAAATGTTTAACTTTTTAGATAAACTAAATAAGGAGTAATAATAATAATAATAATAAAATGTAATAAAGGGAAATTTTCAATACATTATGATTCATTGTATTCAAATCATCTCTAATTTCTACTCATTTTGTCACACTTGTTCTATACTTCTACATGGTAGATTGTAGGTGAAGTAGAAAAAATAGTGAGTTTATTAGAAAGAGATAAACAACCAATCATAATCTATCATTGTTGGATAATTTTGACAAAGTGTGTATCAAAATAGATTTTATCAATGCAGAAAAACAGATTCGATTATTGTGAAATTTGAACATGAAAAAACATACAGATTTGGATTTTCAATTTAGAAAACACAATTTCACTAGGTGTTTTACGAGAAAACAATGAACAATTTTTTTAAATAGTGAACAGGAAATAATTTATGCAGAAAAGAGAGTGAACAATTTTTTAAATAATGCTGAACAGAAAATAATTTTATGCAAAATCGTAGAAATAGTTTATGCAAAAAACAGTGAACAATTTTTATGAGAAAACAATGAACAGTTTTAATTAATGCAGAAAACAGGTTTTATGAATGTAGTAATCAGATTCGAATATAGAGTAAACATGATGTGCATAGAGCAAATTTTATTAACGTAGAAACAGATTTTATCAATGCAGAAAAACAAATTCAATTATTGTGAAATTTAAACATAAAAAAGCATTCAGATTTGACGTTTAAATTTAGAAAACACGATTTCACTAGGTGTTTTACGAGGAAACAGTGAACAATTTTTTTAAAAATAGTGAACAGAAAATAATTTACGCAGAAAAGAGAGTGAACAATTTTTTAAATAATGCTGAACAGAAAATAATTTTATGCAAAATGATAGAAATAGTTTATGCAGAAAATAGTGAACAATTTTTATGAGAAAACAGTGAAGATGGTGTGCAGAGAGCAAATTTTATTAATGTAGAAACAGATTTTATCAATGCAAAAAAATAGATGATCTGTACATCTAATGTAATTAATTTTCCATTAAGTTTACTCAATTTGGTATGCTCTTCAATTTTCATTTGAATTTTCACGATTTTACACACTCAACGAATTCAAATTTTTCAACATATTCATACTATCTGTACCTCTAATGTATACAATTTTTCCTTGAGTTTTCACAGTTTTGTACATTCAATGAATTCAAATTTTTAAACAAATTCATACGATCTATACATCTAACGTACATACTTTTCCTTTGAATTTTCATTATTTTGTACTTTCAACGAAATCAAATTTCTCAACAAGTCTAGACTATCTGTACATCTTATGCACACATTCACGATTTGCTACGTTCATTGATTTTCCATTGATTTTTCTCGAATTTCTACATTCAACTAATTCGAATTTTTCAAGGCATTTACCATTAGGTGATTTATACGAATCATTCATTTTTCTTTCATGGAGTTTGTCCATTATTCATATGGTTACAAATTTAGAAAAACACAAAACCATTTAAGTGCAATAACTGCGCCAATGCTAGAAATAGTTAATGCAAAAAACAGTGAACAATTTTTATGACAAAACAGTGAACAGTTTTAATTAATGCAAAAAACAGATTTTATGAATGCAATAACAGATTTGAATATACAGTAAATATGATGTGCAGAGAGAAAATTTCATAAGTGTAGAAACAGATTTTATCAATGCAGAAAAATATATTCGATTATTGTGAAATTCAAACATGAAAAAGCATTCAGATTTGGCGTTTAAATTTAGAAAACACGATTTCACTAATTGTTTTATGAGAAAACAGTGAACAATTTTTTAAATAGTGAACAGAAAATAATTTATGCAAAAAAGAGAGCGAACAATTTCTTAAATAATGCTGAACAGAAAATAATTTTATGTAAAATCGTAGAAATAGTTTATACAGAAAATAATGAACAATTTTTATGAGAAAACAATGAACAATTTTAATCAATGTAGAAATTAAATTCATATTTCGAAATTAAAATCTCTATATCTTACAATACTTCTATTTAAATAAATAAAAAGATAGAAAAGCTACTTATTTTTATCCTTATGTTTTATTGTCAATTATCCTCAAGCAAAAAAAACAAAAACAAAAACCAAAAAAAAAAAAAAAAAAATTTACACAGTACTCGAGTTTGGTAAACACGAGTACTGTAGAAAAAAAATTTTCTGTATTTTTTTTTTTATAAAAGGTACTCGAGCCTAGTATTCTCGAGTATTGTGCATGGTACTCGAGTTTTCTAAGCTCGAGTACCACTTAATTTTTTTTAATCACCAATTTCCAGCTCAGCAGCCACGGTGGAACTATAAAATAGGGTACTCGAGTTCACCAAACTCGAGTACTTGAAAAAGTGGTAGATTCCTGTTTATTTTCGAAACAGTGTTTTTTTGCCAAATATTTTGAAAATTGATGGTAAACATTACTTGATTACACGAGAATCAATTACTGAGTAATATCAAAACAAAGTCCTCTCTCTCTCTCTCTCTCTCTCTCTCTCTCTCTCATTAATTTGTGCTCCCAGCCTACACATTTTTCCCCACATATTACTGATGTTGTGAGTTGAATTTAGTGCTCTTAGCCTTTATTTATTTATTTATTTTTCAATTACTGGTTTTATGAGCTCATGTTATGCCTTGGTCCTTTTTTGTAATTGATGGTTGGTTTTGTAAATCTTAGACATGTACTCCCAACCATATAGGTATTTTGTCATTAGTTTTTTTTTTTTTTTAAATGGTCTGGGGTGAAATTTTGTAGAATTATCGCTTAAATAGTAAATGCCCAATAGAGACGCATGACACAACTGTGAAATGAACCCTTCGCCCCTGGTATCATGAGTAAAATGGAAGTTTTCATTTTTTTTTTTTTTTTTGAAATATATTAATTCCAAAGTTGTTATACCTAATAAGAGATAGCTATTGTTTTCAACTAAACAAAAAAAGAAGTGGAATAGTTATTATAAACTTACAACCATTTTACATAGGAATAGATTAATTATTTCTTGTAACAAATTCAAGGCAGTCGAGAAGGTCAAGTTTATGTTGAGAATGGCTAATTAAACTATTGATGAATCATGAATCTAAATGCTAAATTCCTAAACTAGCTTGTTTCATTTGTTTGTAAACTTCTATGGAGTTATTTTTGCAGATGAGGGTTGTGTTGGTTTGGGAATAGTAATACGGAATGAAGAGGGGCTTGTCATGGCTTCCCTATCCCAGTTGATAACAATACCCTTAATAGTCTTTGAGGTTGAAGCTTTGGCGGCTCGACAAGGCGTGGGGCTTGCTCTTGAGCTGGGTTTCAACAGTGTTGAATTGGAAGGAGACTCGGCAGTTCTAATCAGCGCCCTCAAGGTTGGTCACAGGCCCCTAGCTCAGTATGGTCATATTGTAGACGGTATTCAATACCTTGCCTCATATATTTCAGTTTTCAATATATCTGATGTTCGTAGGCATTGTAACAAGGTGGCTCATTCTCTTGTGAGAAGAGCAATCATTTCCCCCCTAGACACATGATATCTGGGAACCAAAGTACCGTCTAAAACTGAAGTGACCTCATTCGCTCATTCATCACTCTCTGTCTCTCTCTTCCATGCCCAATCTCTTTCTCAATGGAATTTGTTTGATTTGTTTTGATTGCAGCAAATAGCGCTTCAAAGAAGTATTGAAAGCTCAGGTTTGATATCTTTTGATTACCCAGTTGAGATAATTCTTGATTACTTGATTTAAATCGTGTTTCTTTGGTTACCCAAATCTTACTTTCTTGAGTTCTTGCTATTTAGTAGGAGAAACTATAACAACACTTATTTTTTAAATGGGAAAAAACTCTTTACAAAGTATAGGGACTAAAATAGTATTTTATCTAAAAAAATTATCACGGACAACACGTGGGTCTGCAATTAGTTATTATAATAATTAAAACTAATCACAAAATTATAACGTTGTCTTAGCCAAAATTAAAATGAAACTAAAGTAATAAAAATAGATTTTATAACAATGCACAGTTTGTCACCAAAAAATGAGGTCATTTTGGTATTTTTTGAGTTTATTGAATTGAAAAAATCCAAAAAACTGAAAAAATATTTTTTGAAAGGAATTTCTCACGCTTCCTCTCTCTCTAATATGATATCATCTCTCTCCCCAACCACTGTCGCAAGTTGCAACCCGCAACCCCTCTGAACCTGTTAGGTCCAAGTTCAATCCCTCTTTCTCTCTAGTCACATAATAGAAAACCCACAAAATAAGAAAAATGGGAAAGAAATTTTCAAACTCAAACAACTTTTTGGCACAGATCTAACTTCCTTTCTTTTTAAGATATATTTGAAAATGCTCAACTTGCCAATTGCCAATTGTTTGTACTACAGAGTAGTAAACTGGTCCTAGGAGTTTCAATTCAACAACAGTTGCACCAGATGTTGGGCTCACACTCACATACCCATAGCACCTAGCAGTATGGTACCCTAAAGTTATCAAAAACCCAATTTCCCCGCCCATATAATAATAAAAAAAAAGGTTAAAACTATCCCCTCCACACTTCTTAGTTCTCACTATCTCACAAGGTTGGAAAAAGAAAATCACAATTTCCTTCAAAACCCAATGCAGCAATGGAAGAAGACCACCGATCTGAGGCAGAGACCCACCGATCTAAGAGGAGAGTTCGAGATGAGAGAGACAGAGATACAAGAATTTACTACAAAATTTAGATGAGAGAGACTAAATGACTGGGTTTTTAGTTGATATTGTGTTTGGTTGCCAAGAAAATTTAAGAAAAGTTGAGAAATTTACTACAAAATGTTTTTCTCAATCTTTAAAACTGAGAAAATAAAAATTTCTAAGAAACGAAACATATTATTTGGGGAAGAACAAGAAGGAAGAACATGAACAATCATGTACTAGTGAAGAACATGTCTTCCAAAGATATAATGAAAAGAATTATTTATTTTATTTCTAATTTTTTTTTTTGATGTGGTTTTTATATATATATATATATATATATATATTTAAAATGCAGATCTGTCATTTATTAACTGCCAAATAATTTTATTATTATTATTTTAATGGTCACGTCAACATTATTTCTATTTTGGTCCCTACATTTTTATTTAATTTACTGGGTATAAGTCACTAGATATTAAAAAAAAATTAGTATTACTTTTTTTTTTTTGGATTTTTTTAATTTAATAAACTCAAAAATACCAAAATGACCTCTTTTCTTGGATGACAAATGAGCCAATTTTAATGGACAAACTTCATTAAATAATTGTTAAAGTTAGAAGACTAAAATGATCAAAACAATAGTTAGAGCACTTACATAAATTTTGAGCAAAGTTGGAGGGGCTAATTTGTAATTTAGCATAAAAAAAGTGGGAAAAAAAAACCATCACCCTTAAGTAAAGTTATAAGAAAGAACAAAAATCCACCAAAAAAAAAGTAGAGAGAGAGAGGACTCACAGTTTTGTGTGGGAAAAAATATGGATGGAATGGGGAAAATGATATCAAATTTATACGAAATAAGACGGGAAGGAGAAATGTGAAAATATAAGAAAGATGAAGGAAGTATGATAGTAAAGTAGAGAGTAGTGGAGAGAAAAAGAGACAAAAAGGAAGGGGAAAAGTTGGAAGAAATGTAACTATAGGTGTGAATTAATAGGGAGAAGAAGAGATTTTTTTTTTTTTTTTTTTTTTTTTTTTTTGTGTGTGTGGAGAATAGGGGAAGAAAAGTTTAAATAGAGAAAATAAAATATAAAAATAAGTAATGATGTGGTTGCTAATGTAGCTCAACAGAAGCGTAGCAACCATAATGTTACGCTTCAGCTTTTAGAAAAATATAGATGTGTTAGGGTCATATTTTCTATGTATTGGCTTATTCTTTGACAAAACACACTTTACTTGTAATTAGGTAGATCTAAGTTGGGTTTAATGTATCAACAAGTGTGTGAAGTTTACTTTACAAGTGGTATCATTAAAGACATGAAGATTGATCCAAGAAACTAGTGAAGAAAAGAGGTTTCATTAAATCTTGACACTAGCATCTATTGAGGATTAACAAAGAAGCTCGATATAAGCTCCACACAAGCTCGATCTATCAAGGATTATGATTTCAAAATTCTCAGATCTAAAATTTCGCCCATGATGACTTGGATGATTAGGGTTTCTCTCTCTACAACCCTGGACCATAAAAAGGCTTATTTTAAAGTCATCAAAGACACAAAGACTCAATTAGAGAACTCATACACTCTGTGAGAAGCTACTATGTTTTATACGTCTTAGGGTTTTGTAACCAAGTGCTTCTTGATCTTCAACGTGCTTTGAAGTAAAGAACTTTTTAGCCAACAACAGTCAATCAAGTTGTTGGAGTTAGTCACATACAAGGATCTATGCATGCGAAGAAGTCTTCTATAAGATCAAGTCCAATTAGGTATTGGAGTAAAGGTTCAACTGTAGGTTGGTATTTTGGGATAGTCCAAGGTAGTGATGAGATTCCTTATACTTATAATCGCTTGTTCTTGATTAATGAATTCTTGAGAATGATGAATTCTTGGGAATGGTGATCTGAAATTCACTCGGAAGTGTTTTTGCTTTGCGAGAGGTTTTCCCTATTAGTCAATAAATTGCCGTGTTATTTAATTTCCATTGTATATTAGTTTATTTAGTGATTTTTTTGGTTGCTCCACGATTTGCATTTAATTTGACCTAATTAATCAACTTGGGTAATTAAATTAATTAATTGGGGTCAATCTATAACCCAAAAAAATGAAAGATGATGTAGTTGCACGCTTTGACCACATGAGTGATGAGATGAAACAACTTAAAGAAAACCAACATTTGGTTCATCGAGTCATTGATGCAATAGGTAGAGACATACCCTTAAATCAGCCAAACGTAGGAACAATTAATGATTTTGTTAGTGGAATGGGTCCAGGAGTGAATAATAATCCTTTATTTGAGAATGTCCAAAATATGGAAGTTCCTTTAGGATTAGGAAATGTCCCTTTTCCGAAGAATCCCCCAAGAATGGAGAGTATCCTTCATTTGATTAACCCACCAAGAACAAAAAATGTCCTTCATAATGAAAATTCTCACAGAAATGAGAATAATGATCATGTGTATGTTCCAATGAGAACATAAAATGGTTGCCAAATAGATATTCGGAGGGTTGAAACACTCATCCAATTGGATATCCAACTTAGAGGATAAGGTACTCATTGCATTGATTTCCTTCTTTGAGGAAATAACCATTGCATGAGAAACAATCATTGCAATGGAGTTCCTCAAAGGGTTAATAATAACCCAGGAGTAGAAATTTTTTTAGATGACTACAATAATTTCCCCATGAACGAGGGAAACCTAGAACCATTAATGGATAACGAGTTTGGCAATGGCCAAGAAAATGGATTTTTCCATGAAATGACTCTATTTCAGCAATTTCAAAGAATGTATAATGCTAATAGAAATAGAGCAAATCTTAGACTTGTGCAGCGAAGGCAGAGGGCTGAAAACAATAGAATGGCCATGGGAAGAAATAATCATCATAATGATCGATTTGAGATCAAACAAAATAATTTAGAATGAACTCAAGTGGATGTGCATAATTATAATGGTCATAATAAAGAAGTCCACAATAGAGTGGTCCAAATCTTAGAAATTTTGGAACATACACATGGTCCAGCATTTCGAAGACATAGGCCAATTTATAGGACGCCATTTCCAGAGTGGATTGATAGAGAACCATATCCGAGAGGGTTTAGAATCCTGGAATTTTCTACATTTTCTAGAGAAGATGATGAGATTGTAATAGAACATAAGTCCAAATTCACAACACAGTGTGGAGAGGTCTCAAATAATGAAATTGTAAGATGAAGCTATTCCCAAGCTCTTTGACTAGGTAGGCATTTGCGTAGTATACATCTTTACCTCCTAACTCTCTAAATTCATGGGCTGGACTAGAGGGAAAATTCCAAACACATTTCTCTCACACAGATTTGAGATTGTCAATTGCTAATTTGGCCAGATTAAGACAAAGGCCAGATGAGATTATAGAACAATTTATCATGTGGTTTAAAAGAGCCTGCATTTGTTGTCAAATTATTCTCCTAGAGAAAGAATATGTCAAGTTTACAATAGAGGGTTTAGATTTCGAATTTAGGAAAAAATTCAAAGGGGTGACATTCTTTGATCTATATGAATTGTTTGATAGGGCTTCTAGGTATGAGAGTCTCATTAAAGAAGAAAGAAACATGAATAATTCTACACATGGGACTTGCTTTCATGACCCTAATTATGAAGTAGACATTGTAGAGTTTAAAGGTCATAATTCCCAATTATGTGATGCACTAGATAAAAAAACATTAAGGCTAAGTCAAAAAATAAATTCTCAGCACCTATAAGAGATTACTCATTTGACATGGAGAAGTCTGGTGAAATCTTTGATTGGTTGTTAGAGGCCAAGTTGATAAAGTTGGTAGGCAAAAACAAAATCCCAACAAAGGCAAAAACACGTGGTAAGGATTACTGTAAGTGGCATAATGCTTTTACACATTAAAAAAAAAAAAAGATTGAGTAACTTTTAGGAATATTATTCAAGATAAAATTGAAAGAGGAATCTTGAAATTCCTTGAAAAGCCTAACGAGAATATGAAAGCGGGTATTGATTCCTTTCCACCTTTGCATGATTTAAATTTGATTTCAGTTGATTTTGAATCTTTGATTAATGGCTTAAAAAATGATGAGAACTCAAAATTTAATGTATATCAAATATTAATGTGTTAACGTGCAGGGTAAACAATCATTGCACCTCACCTAAAAGATGAAGAGACTGAAAATCAATGAAGGATCTTCTATGCGAGTAAATAAATATGGCTTGCATGGCAAAGAAAACTTCTTTTAGGGGAAGAATGTTCAAACAAACAAGGGAAAGGCTAAAATGGTAGTACAATAAAGGCCTACAACTTTTAAAGAAGCCTTACAAAGGCATAATTCTTTTTCAGATGATCGAGTTTTTGATTATGATGAAGATGATTGCTTGTGTGAGCGTTGTTGTCATATATTGGTGTGAGTTTTTGGAAAAGTGGCTGTTAGGATATACCCTCCTCTAAGTGATATTGATTCTGGGCCAATTGTTGAACTTGAAAAAGATGAATCAGTGTTTTCAAGAGTAGGGAGGCCAAAACAACTTCAAAACTTCAAACCCCCAATAGGGGAGCCAAATAAATGGTACTCCACGGAATCTATTAGTGATAAACCACCATAAAAGCATCATTTCAAATATGGATATAACCCATATTTTCCACAAATGACAAGAACCCAAAGGAGACATTGGCTTAGATATCAAATTTACAAGTCATAAGATCTAATAAAAACTCTTGAAATTTTTGATGATGCACCACTTAACGAGACAGAAGAGATTAAAGTTGAAATATAGCAAAAAGGAGGCACATTAACTTCTAAATATGTGAAGACGTCTTTGAGTGCTATTCAGTTGATAGAAAATAAAACATGCATGCAAAGAGCCAAAATTGACAATAATATGCAACAAAGAATGTTTGAACCAAAGCAACATGAACAAAGTGAAATGGTTCAAGATTTACCTAAAAAAGGAAACCAAGAACTAGTGCGACAAGATCACAAGAAATTAGAGAAATGTACAAGTGATTTGGGGTCTGATCAAATGGATGATAACACACTCACTTTATAAATTGCAAGAAGGCCAAAAAATGAAATAAAAGGAAAAGAAATATCTAAAGAAAAAGAGATGCAAGAGGAGAAATTGGCTTAATTAGAGATTGAAGAAAAAAGCAAAGGTAGAATGAATTCGATCACTCTAGTTGAGGAGATTAAAGGAAGCGAGTTTTTGGAGGAATTTGGAGATGCAGATATGATGGAAGGCCTTGACGATATTGAAGACTTGGATGATTTGGAAGCATTCAATGAGTTTGGAGAGGAACTCAAATTTGAACAAAGAACATGAAATTCCAGTAATGTGGAATGTAATGTGGTCACACTGCCAATAGAGTTTATGGCAAAATAGAACATTACCAAAGATGAAGACTTTAATTCTAAAGGTTCAAATGCTCAGTGGGCATGTCATATCCTACTAATAGATGAAGAGATGGAGAATTTGGAACCTAAGGCAGAGGCAGGGCTAGAATTCCCACCAGGTAAAATTATTTTTGAGAAACCATCTAAAAGAATGTCATAGCATTTGAAGCCTCTATTCATTAAAATTCATATGGATGGAAAACCTATTAATGGAGTTTTAGTAGATAATGGTGCCGCAGTAAATATTCTGCGTTAGGGAATGTTGAAAAAAAAATCAATAAAACAGAGGCAAATTTAATTCGGTTAGATGTTTTAGTTAGTGGTTTGCTAGTGAATCTACTAAAACTAGAAAGGGGAATAAGATTACAAATGTTGCCTTCTTCATTGTTCATACTAAGGCAGCTTATAATGCCTTGTTAGGAAGGGAATGGATACATTCAAATTGGGTGATCCCTTCCTCCCTACATCAATTTCTAATTTTTTGGAATGATGATAATTCTATTGAGATGGGGAAGGCTCGTAATAGGCCATTCGAAGCATGTAAAAATACAATTGATGCTCAATTATATAACAAAAATGTTGGAATTTTGAAACTGACAGAGTTTGATTACAATGGCAAGTCAACAAGCGCGGAAATGGCTAGAGAACAACCATGTTTTGCTGGAGAAGATGTTATTGGCCAAGAAATTGGCAAGGAATGGTTTGAAGACAACATCATAGAGCCACAAATGCCATATATAGTTGAGGAACCTATAAGTGATAAGTAGTTCACTTATTCCAGGGAAATTAAGGGCCATTAAACTGGCTGCAGACAAAGTAATAAGTTACACTCTTGAGAATAAAATAGGACAAAGTATGTTCTTTGCAGAATGCGTATCGGAAGAAGAAAGAGAGATAGGAAACCAAGTTTAAATTGGTTTAAATTCTCTCAGTAAAGCTCCTATCCAAATGTATTGAAAGCAGGAGTTTAAGACCCTTTGATAGAAGTGAATCTTGGAACTGAAGAAGAAAAGAAAGTGACATATATTAGTAGTCACCTTACACAAGAACAATTCGATGAAGTGCTAACTGTGGTGAAGAAGTTCAAGGATTACTTTGCATGAGATTACACTGAATTACCAGGTTTAGACAGAACACTGGTAGAGCATAGACTTCCAATCAAGAAAGAACACCTTCCACACCAACAACCTTCTTGCAAGATGGTGAATGAGGTTACTTTAAAAGTGAAAAAAGAGATCAAAAGATTATTGCAAGTAGGATTCATAAGGCTAGCCAGGTAAGTAGAATGGCTTTCTAATATAGTTCCAATTCTTAAGAAAAATGGCAAATTATGTGTGTGCAAAGATTTTAGGAACTTAAATACAACAACACCCAAAGATGAGTATCCTATGCCAATTGTAGATGTATTGGTAGATGGAGTGGCAGGACACAAAATGTTGTCTTTTATGGATGGGAATTCAGGTGATAACCAAATCTTCATTGCAGAAGATGATGTCCACAAAATTGCCTTCAAATGTCCAGGTTCTATTAGAACATTTGAATGGGTAGTAATGTCATTTGGCTTAAAAAATGCTGGTGGGACTTATCAGCGACCCATGAATCTAATTTTCCATGACATGATTGGAAAGTTTATGGAAGTTTATATAGATGATGTGGTGGTTAAATCTCAAGACTTTAATACCGATCTAAAAAACTTAGAGAAAGCCTTCTTGAGGATGAGAAAACATCAATTGAAAATGAATCCTCTTAAATGTGCCTTTGGAGTGCAAGTGGGAAATTTTCTAGGTCTTCTTGTGCATAATAGAGGAATTGTGGTAGACCAAAACAAAGCCAAGGCAATCATGTAGGCTAAACCTCCTTCCAATAAAAAAGAACTACAAAGGTTCTTGGTATAGGAAAAACATAGTTTGTATCACATACTAAACATTCATAGCGGAAATTTGACAGATCTACTTCATTCGCAATTGATAACATGTACTATATAAATTTCAAAATTTAAGAACAAGAAAGTGTACCTTGGTGCAGTGAAAATAAAAACCAAAGATTAGAAGTACTTGAGAATACTTTTAATCTTCACTTCAATTCCACTTATGTCCAAGAAGTGTGGTCTCTCAATCAGTTTATACGTATATGTTCAAGGGAAAATAAGAAAGTGGCTTACACTCACATATACATTATTTTCATTCATTACAAAATTTTGTATGTTTCTCTCCTTATATATAACTGATTATCTAATTGGGCTAACTTTTTGAGCCATTCTAATTAGGCTTTAGTATGTGGCTTGGAGTGGGACCAAAAGGGACAAATAAGACACTAACTCCAATGGGTTTTGGGCCTTTCTATCAACTCTTGACAAGCCCAAAATTACCATTAATTATATTTAATACCACTATATAAATATAATTGCACTCTAGGCCTTCTTAATAAATTATATCCCAAGACTTTATTATACATTCAACCCCTTCCTTAAAATATTCGTAATAATACAAAGGTATAAAAATTGACAGCCACTTTGAAAATTACTACATCTTAATCCTTGAGTACCAGGTTTAATCCTTTAAGTTATTCATCATATATTTATGAAATCCAATTTCATAAATATATATTTTAGTAACTTCTTACTAAAGTGGCTAGGCCTGATACTCTAAATAACCAAACCCATGAAACTTATCTCAAGGGAATATTTTATGTCTCCGTTAAGAGATTATGAATTCCATCTTGAGAATATATGTTCCTTCAACATTAATGTGGCTGCCCAACATATTGAGGTTTTGATTGTGATTTTAGATCTCACTTTTGATATATTAAAGCAACCTATACTTCATAACTAAGTTCATTATTCTCTCAGGATTGAGAGTTCATGTAAATAGAAGTTGTGAGATTTATTATTCATTTAATAGTCGTTAGTAGAATAATAAATCTCATAGCGGTCCAGGTCAATGTGTCTTTTTTTTTTTAGAAACTAAAAACATATCAACATATCAACTAGAAGTCTCAACTTCCATGATCAAGATAAATCATCTTAGTTGATATGTTATAGTCTTCGCAGATTAAATACCCAATTTCATCATCGACTACAAACTAAAATTATGAGTTTACAAAGAACTTGTGATTTATATCTTCTGTGACTAAATTACATACTATGCATCATATGGACTATATGATAATGTCCAAATATTCATGTTACCATTATTTTAGGTAATAATAAAACAACTTTATTACATAGAACATAATGTCATACATGCCAGACAATAGGATTTTAGGGCACTTATCCTAACACTTGGGCCAAGTTAATATTTTAAGAAGATTTATTTCTAATGTTGCAGGTAAAATTAAGGTGTTTTCTCCTTTATTAAGGTTAAAAGACCATGAAGATTTTACTTGGAATGAAGAGCATCAGTTGGCCTTTGATACAATTAAGAGATATTTGTCCACACCACCAGTGTTGATTCCTCGAAGAAGTGGGAAACCTTTAAAGTTATATATATATATATATATTTATATATTTATATATATCTGTGACCCAAGATTCTATTGGAAGTTTATTGGCTCAAGACAATGATAAAGGCCTTGAGCAGGCTGTTTTATATATAAGTAGATTATTAAATAAAGCAGAATGAAATTATTCAATGATAGAAAAACTATGTTTGGTTTTGTATTTTACTGCTACTATGTTAAGACACTATATGCTTTCTCATGTAACTTAAATTATCACACAAACTGATGTAGTGAAATATATGTTATCTAGACCTATTTTGCTTGGTAGAATGGGTAAATGGCGTTTAGCTTTAGTTGAATTTCACTTAGTATATGTATCATAGAAAGCAATAAAAGGTCAAGCATTAGCTGATTTTTTGGCAGATCATCCATGCAATGAAGTTATAGATATAAACGAAACCATGTTTGTTGCTTTAACTCATTGGAAATTAAATTTTGATGGTTCATGTATCACATATAGTGCAGGTGTTGGTGTGATTTTAGAATCTTTAATCTGTTTAAAACCCAAATGGCCTTTTAAGTTAGAAGGAAATTATTCTAACAATCAAGTTGAGTATGAGGCTCTGATCATTAGATTAGAGATATTATTGGAAATGGGAATAAAAAGTGTGGAGGTTTATGGTGATTCACAATTAGTAATTAGGCAACTTGTTGGGGATTATAAATGTTGCAATGCATCCATTGCACCATACTTTGTGGCTGCAAGACAGCTGCTAGAATAGTTTAGCAACTCTAAGTTAGACTATGTCCCTTGAAGTAAGAATGAGGAAGCCAATTGCATGGCATAGAGTGCTTCTGGACATAAAAAAACCAATTAGGTTGCACAAAGTCCCATGTGTCTAAGTAAAAGGATACTTCCATCAATTATTGATAGGGAATTAGGGACCCAGGTTTTTCATCTTGATACCCAAGTTAATGATTGGAGAAACCCAATCATGGATTATTTAAAAAACCTAGGTGGTTCTACAAATAATGCTTTAAAACTTAAAGCTAAAAATTTGTATTAATGGGAGACCAAGATGAACTTTGTTCAAAAGATGAGTTGATGGTATACTATTGAAATGCATTAGTAATGATGAATCAAAGCAAATCTTAGCAGAAGTCCATGAAGGCATATGTGGTTCACACCAATCAGGTATAAAAATGAAATAGTCTATACACAGATATGGTTACTGTTAAGACATATGTGGAACTTGTTAGAACATATGTTATTTGTAAATTGGTTAATATTTTGACAAAACACATTTTTCTTGTAATTGGGTAGATCTAGGATGAGTTTAGTACTTTAAAGAACAATAGTTCAAGTCTAGTATTGAAGCCATGCAAATCTGTCTAAGAAACAAGTGAAGAAGTGTTGTTTATTAAAACTCGACAGATAGCTCGACAGATATATCCATTGAGGTCTCGACAGCTACTTGACAGATACAATATCTATTGAGATCTACAAAATCAGAATTTCCAGATCTGATTTTCGGCTCATGCTTATGTATTTGTGTAGGGTTTCTTTTCTCATAACCCTAGACATATATAAGGATTATTTTAAAGGTCCTCACATAAGAGAATACAAGGAGAACTCATGCAAAAAGTGACCGAGTGCCTTATTCTCTCTATAAGAAGTTACTGCGTCTGTTGCGCTTTTGGGTTTTGTAACCAAGTGCTTCTTGATCTTCATTGTTGATGAAGTAAAGAACTTTGCAGCTGTTAATGTATAGCTTAGACTAGATTAGTCCATTGGGCTTAGCCCAATATACTATACTTGTAGTTTACTCATATTACTTGTACTACACACATACCTTGCCTATATAAGGCTCTCTATTATATATTATTATTTACACATGAATATATAGACTATTCAGTTTTTTTCTCTCACTTTATATTCTTAACATGGTATCAGAGCCTTTCCTCTGACTTTCTGGTTCCTATGGACATCTTTGGCATTCTTCTGCTGCCCTTGCCTTCATCCAGTAGTCATTGTCAGAAGCGAGTCACCGCCATCATGCCCATAGCCCCTAGAACACTCGGATTTCGTCAGTTTTGTTGATCAAACCACCAAAGTCAAGGCACTGATTCATAGATCTGACAATCTCGAGTAAAACCCAACCAAGAATGACCAAAAACCACCTCACACGTGCTGGCTAAAGTTTCTGCCTAACAAGCACGCACTCTACGCACCTTCATGTGCCGTCAGTCTTTCACACACACCTCACGTGCCGAAAACATCGCCGTCATGTGCTTCCACGCGCTTACCCCATATCGCGTCCTACCATGTCAGCCCTAGAGTGACAACACACTACCATGTTAGCACACTTCAACATCCCAAGCCATTGACTGTGACCGAACCATTAACTGTTAACCGTCAACCGAGCCGTTGACCGTTGACTTTGACCAAAGTCAAAATTTTTCAATAGGGCCCGTCTTGCTCAATTTTTCGAGTAGATTTTGATTTTGGGCTCTGTTTCTTCATTTGAGGTTTGTAAATCCCATTTTTTGGTCATTTTCTTCATTATGGCTTAACAAAACGAACGAGATATCATTCATCCTATCACCATTATGTTGGATGGTCTTACTAGCTATCATGCATGGTCTCAAAATATGACTGTCTTTCTTAAGGGTTGTACACTGTGGAGATATGTGACTGGTTCAATTCTTAAGCCAGTACCAAACCCTAAGTCCAAAGCCATAGTTGCTAAAGATGCCTCTAAGACTGCTGTTACAGCAGATGACTATAAAGAACACCTAAAGGAATGGGAGAGTATTCAAAGTAAGATCTTGTCTTGGTTTATCAATACATCTATTCCCTCCATTCATAAGCTACTTCCTCGTCTTGAGACTACTGAGGCTACTTGGAAATTTCTAGCCGATTGTTATAATTGTACTAATGATTCAAGCCAAGAGTTCCACATTGAATCAAAGCTTTATAAAATGCGCCAAAAGACAGGTCAGTCTATTTCTGATTTTTATTCTCAGACTTCTACTATATGAGAATAACTCTCTGCAGCAGATCCTCCACTAGTGTGTTCTAAGGACATTGAGCTCTTTGTCAAATATCGGGATCACCGTAAATTTATGCACTTTATAATGGGATTACATGAGGATTTTGAGCCTACTAAGGCCTCTCTGCTTAGCCACTCTCCTACTCCTTCTCTTGATGCTGCAGTCAAGGAGCTTATTTCTGAGAAGAACTGTCGTCCTACACATCACATGTCATCATTTGATCATGTATTATCTACACCATCTCCACAGCCTCTCATTGCTACATTCACTGCTTCTCCATGAATAAACTTTGGGCATCCCACCTCTCAGTCTTCCAAAGGTACTTGCTGCGAGTTTTGTCGTGCTAAAGGCCATGACATCTTAGTTTGTCGCAAACTGCAAAAATTTATGCAAGAGCAGAATAAAGCTTCTCTTCCTTGGGCAACTGCTATATGTCCTTCAGATCCATCGATTCCTACAGGTCCATCTTTGACTTCTGTTGACACCCCATTTTGCAACCCGTATTTAACCTCACATGGAGGGTAAAAGGGTAATTTTGCCTTGAAAATATGCATCTTTATTCTGGCCAATAGATCCTTAATCTCATTTCACTAAAATGATTTTGATATTGTAACGATCAAATCGACTAATTATAAGCCCTAATCGGACCACCAAATTGAAAGTTATCATCAAATCAAGTTTTAATAGCTGAGATGCATTATTACAAATTTAGTCCAACTATATGTGATTATGAACAATTGATTTCAATTGGTTATAAGTGTGATCAATTTGAGATCAATGACGTGTCATAATTTGATTGGTTAGGACTACATTTTATGGTGAGGCTGTATACACCTAATTAATTAGATAGTTAAATATTAATTATTCAATGAGTAATTTGTGCAATTATCTTTCAATTAGAGTGAATTTGGAACCAATTAATTTTAAAATGGGAGTGATTGGAGCCATTTAATATTAATTAGGAGCTAATTTGGGACCTATTAATGTTAATTGTGCTGAAACCATTTTCTAACAAATGACCTCTGCTCACCATTTCTTCGATATCTCTCAAAATATTTTGAATCTGTGAATGAGGTTAATTTTCTCAAAACTAGACATCCGGGGATTTAATTTGAGCATAAGAACGAGATAATTTCGATCAGAATTGAGTCAGATATGATTTTTTGAAGTTGGCTCTACAGGTTGTTACAGCAGCTACGGGAAAACCAAATTTTGGCTTGCTCCTCACTGCCACCAATCTTTCCATTTAATGCACTAGATTTTTCCTAAGGCTAAAATGAGGTCTAGGTTCATGATTTGTTGTCAACCTTCATTAAATGACATTCCATTCATATTCCATCCACCACTACTATATAACCCCCCCTCTCCTTTATTCCAAGACACACCAAAATCCCCTCTCTTCTCCTCTCTTGAGTTCTAGGAAGTTAAGTAGTCTTGTCATATTTTGGTCTTCTTGAGACTCAAGGTATTGAGTGAGACTCACTTTTTCTCTCCTACCTCTTCTTTTCCTCCACCCTTAGGACCTCCTTCAAGAGTTTCCTCATCCACTATATGGATCTCGCATAAATGTATAATATTTTTCCTTAATTGTTTTTTTTTTCTTTTTTGGTGTTGCCATGATGAGAGTTTAAGATTAAAATATGATAATAATCATTTGAATTCCTTTGAATATGTTTGAATGTTCTTAATTATTCTTATATGTTATTCACATGTTCTTGGTTGTTCATCACATGTTCATGTATATCACTAGTTTTGATCTTAAATCCATATCAAAAATATGAAAAACATGTTTGTTTAATAATTCTTTCAAATCCTTGAATCTAGGTTATCACCATCCACACACATTCACTAGAATTTATTTTTCAATCCAAATACAATGCTTAATAAATTGAATTAGGGTTTATCACATGCACACACATTAAATTCAATATGCAAATTGATTGATAACATATTGGATGATGTGATATGAATATTGGCCACCATAGTCTACAAGACCGGTTTCATCGGGCAAGGTGGGTAACTAACTCCTTTCCACCTTGTAACATAGCCTCTGAGCTTGGATCAAAGGTTAGTAGATTGAATGCTTATCCATGTAATTTTCAATTTTTAGATTGTAACTAGGAAACAAAGTCATATACTTTATCTTAGATTGTATCTAGAATCAAGACCATGTAATTTTCCTATGATCAATGTAAATTTCAAATTAATAAAATAAGGAATTTTTCAATTATGGTTTTCTTATTTTTTTCAATAGTTAAATAAGTGGCGACTTCATTGTAAAACCCTTAATCTAAGGGGGAAAATATAACTAGTCGAACCACCATTTTGAGAGGCAATAACATGACTCCACCTATTCACGTGGATTTGGCCCATCGATCATAAAAGGGGGCTGAGGGCGCGGTCTTTCACAGTTTCCTCACTTACTAGGGCTGACATTGAGGCAATAATTCAAAAGGTTTTATCCCGCACTTCCACTGCCCTTTCTGTCACCTTAGGTAAATAATCTTGGTTTTTTGATATTGCATGTTGTAACCATATGACTCTTGATGAATCTCAATTTTCTGATAAGGCACCCTTAGAACATCCAATCACCATTTACACTGCTGATGGAACTCCTATGCCTGTTAGTCATAAAGGAACAATTGCTTCTCCTTATTTATCCCTTAGTGACACTTTTTATATCCCAAAATTATCCCTTAATTTGCTTTCTGTTGGTCAACTTTCTGAATTAGGCATAGATCTTCTAGTGACTAATCATGGTGTGGTTGTGCAAAATCCCTGGTCGAGTCAAGTGCTTGGGATAGACCATAAGGTTGGTTGTATGTTTGAGGTTTATGACTTGAAGATTCCTTCACAAGTTGTTTTTGTAGCTACTACCACTGCCTCCCTTTCACATGATTTATGGCATGTTCGTCTTGGTCATCGATCCTTATCTCGTCTTTAGTTGTTAGCTTCTCAATGTCATTTAGGTTCAGTTCAGTTTCAAAAATTTGATTGTACTTCCTGTCATTTTGGCAAACAAACAAAATTGCCCTTTAATAATAGTGACTCCTTTTCTTCTGCATCTTTTGATCTTATATATTTTGATATTTGGGGTCTTACACCTGTTCCCACTAAAAGGGGATCTAGATATTTTGTCATATTTGTACATGATTTTTCTCGATGTACTTGGATTTATCTGCTTCACCATAGGTCTGAACTTGTGTCTATTTACCAAACATTTCATAAAATGATTGAAACACAGTTCAATCGCACCGTCAAAGTCTTTCGATCAGATAATACTTAAGAATATAATGATAAATATTTCCTATCCTTTTTAGACAGTCATGGTACCCTTCCTTAGTGGTCTTGTCCTTACACCTCTCAACAAAATGGTCGTGCAGAACGAAAACATACTCACATTCTTGATGTTGTCTGTAGCCTTCTCATTTCTGCCTCTCTTCCTGAGCGCTTTTCGGGCGAGGCCGCACTCATTACTGTATACACCATTAATCGTATTCCTTCACCAACTACACACAACAAATCACCATTCAAACTTTTCTATGGTCAAACTCCTGACTACTCTTTTCTTCGAGTTTTTAGTTGTGCTTGCTTTGTCTCTCTTCCTCCTCATAAACGAACAAAGCTCCAGCCTTGTGCTCGTCTTTGTTGTTTCCTTGGTTATGGTGTATCTCAAAAGGGGTTTCGCTACTATGATCCCATTTCTCATCGCCTTCGTATCTCTCGTCATGTTGAGTTTTGGGAACATTGTCCTTTTAGGAGTCTTCAGCAGTTTCCTGCGTCCTCTTCCATAGAGTCTCCCATTTTTACTGATCTTTTCCTCCCTCTCTATCCTAAACTTATGGAGGATTCTTCAACATCGACTATCTCTCCAGACAACTCATCTTCGAATCTGTCCTCTGTATATGACCCGCCTGTCTTGGATCTTGTGGAACCACCCTCTCCTGAGTCTCCTGTTGGTTCTGAACTTCGTCATTCCACTCGGGCAAGCATTCTTCCCCCCTATCTCATTGATTATCACTGCTCTTTTGCTCTTGCCACCCTCTATGAACCTCACACCTATCGTGAGGCCTATACTGGCCCTCTTTGGTAGCAAGCTATGAACGAAAAACTAGATACCCTTCATAAGAATCACACTTGGGATATGTTAATTTGCCTTCTAGTTAGTCTATAGTAGGTTGTAGGTGGGTTTACAAGATCAAGACCAAGGCTGATGGATCTGTTGAACGGTACAAGGCTCGCCTAGTTGCCAAGGGCTTTACTCAGGAGTATGGCATTGACTATGAGGAAAGATTTGCTCTTCTTGCTTGCCTTACATTTCTCAGATGTCTCATTGCTATGGCTGTTGTTCGCCATTGGCCTCTTTATCAAATGGATGTGAAGAATGCTTTCCTTAATGGAGACCTCCAAAAAAAAGTGTACATGCAACTACCCTTTGGCTATCCACACTCAGGCAGTCAAGTTTGTCACTTTCGTCATGCTCTTTATGGCCTCAAGCAGGCTCCTTGAGTTTGGTTTGAAAAATTTAGCTCAGTTATTGCTCAGCAGGGTTTCACTTCGAGCCCTCATGACACTACTCTCTTTGTCTGGAGATCTTCTGTAGGTATCACTTTTATTCTTCTTTATGTTAATGATATGATTGTTATTGGAGATGATTCTGCAAGTATCCGCTCTCTTCAGCACTTCCTTAGTCAACATTTTGAGATGAAAGATCTAGGCACTCTCAACTATTTTCTTGGGCTTGTGGTTACCTCATCCTCTAATTGATATTATCATTCCCAAGCTAAATATGCTTCTGATCTTCTCTCCAAAGCCGGTATCACCCACAACAAGACTGTTTCCACTCCCTTGGAATACATTGCAAAGCTCTGAACCTATATTCGATGCTACTCACTATCCTTAGTTGGTTGGTAGCCTGATCTATCTCACTGTTACTCTTCCAGATATTTCACATGCCGTGGATATGGTTAGTAAGTTCATGGATACCCCTCGTTCTGTCCACTATGCTGTCGTTCTTCAGATTCTTCGATATGTCAAGGGCACACTTTATCATGGTCTCCACTACTCCTCTCGGTCTTCTCTCGAGCTTCATGCTTATTCAGATGCAGACTAGGCAGGTGATTCGACTGATCGATGCTCCATCACAGGTTTCTGTTTCTTGTTGGGTACTTCTCTTGTCTCGTGGCGTAGCAAGAAGCAGGATGTGGTTTCTCGTTCTAGTATTAAGGTTGAGTATCGTGTCCTTGCCGACACCACCTGTGAACTTGTCTAGCTTCACTAGCTATTGGCTGACATGGATGCTCCACAGCTCGTTGCCACTCCTCTTTATTGTGACAATCGTAGTGCTATCTACATTACTCATAATGATGTCTTCCATGAATGCATCAAGCACATCGAGATCGACTGCCACATCACTCGCCAGCATCTCAAGAAGGCAATCTCAAGTTGTTCTCGATCTCCTATGCTAACCAGCCTGCTGATATCTTCACCAAGACTCACCCGTTTGGTCGTTTTTGAGATCTTATATCCAAACTCCAATTGGCTTCCTCCTTGCCACCTCGAATTTGAAGGGGGATGTTAGTGTATAGCTAAGAATAGATTAGCCCAAGGAGCCCAGTATACTATACTTGTAGTTTACTCATATTACTTGTACTGCACACATACCTTGCCTATATAAAGCTCTCTATTGTACATTATTATTTACACATGAATATACAGACTATTCGGTCTTTTTCTCTCACTTTATATTCTTAACAACAGCCAACAACATCTTCAAGTTGCTAGAGTTAGTCACATACTAGGAGCTGTGCATCATTGGTTAGTCATGTACTAGGATCCATGCAAACGGATGGCGTTCATATATTGAAGAGTTCAGAGGTTCTGAAGCGGAAGAAGGTTTCTACTGTAAGTTCATCTACGGGAATTGTAGAGTCTAGGGATAAAGGTTTTGTACTAGATCTAAAACTTCTCTTTATTATAGTGGATTGCTTTTCGAGAAGGTTTCCCCCTAGATTTTTTACTGTGAAACTAGTTTGTTTCATTGGTTTTCCTGAGTCATCATATCTTGTTTTATTTATTTTTCCATTGTGCATGATATTGATGTTAGTTTGTTTTAACAAGGTTAATTCGTAATAAATCTAATTAACAACTTGAGTTTAAAAATTGTTAATTCTATCAACCGGGGTCTAAATTTCCCAACAGTTATTATTGGCCAACTGTATTGAAACATTAAATATGCACAAGGTTGTGTAGAATGTCAAAAACATGGTCCAATTCCTAGGATTTCTGCTTTAGATTTTCATGCGACAATAAAACTGTGGCCCTTTAGAGGATGGGTAATAGATTTAATTGGAAAAATCAGACCAATATCAAGAAAGAAAAATTGCTTCATAATCATTGCAACTGATTACATTACGAAATGAGTTGAAGTAAAACCTTATAAAGAAGTGGGTGAGTTCGATGTTATTCGGTTTATAAAAGAAATGATAGTCCATAGGTTTGAAATTCCTCTATCTATAACAGTGGATAACGGAACTAGAATAAAAGATTTCACACAAGAATATGTTATTCGAATTTTGAATTCCACACCATATTATGCACAGGTCAAGCAAAGGCCACTAATAAGATTATCAAGAATAATTTGAGGAAAATAGTGGCTAGAAATCCTACAAGTTGGGACGATTTATTGTCTGAAGTATTATGGGCATATAGAACTTCAAAAAAAATGAGCATAAACACTACCCCATATTCTTTATTTTTTGGCCATGATGCAATTTTACCCATGGAGATTACTGTGAGATCAATGAGGATTACACGATAAAATGAATTGACTCATTTGGATTATCAGGATGCAATGTTTGCAGAACTTGATGAAATAGATAAGGCAAGCATGGTAGCTTTAGATTCTATTGTTGTACAAAAGCAAAAAGTATCTGAGATGTATAACAAGAGAATTAAGGCGAAATCATTTACCATTGGGGATTTAGTTTGGAAAGTTATCTTGCCTATAGGGGTTAAAGATCCACATCTAGGTAAATGGTCTCCCAATTGGGATGGAACTTTTTTAATCAATGATGTTTTTGATGGAAACGCCTATAAGTTAATGGATATTAGTAGCAATGAGCATGTGAGATCCATTAACGGCAAGTTTCTAAAATTATATAAGCCAGGTATGAATGAATTGGCTTACTCACATAAAAATTTTTGTGACATTCATGTATGCATATTTTCAGGTGCCAAATGAATGGTTAAAATGGGCATTAGTGATTAAAATAATGGATCATAGTGCAATGAATGTATATAGAAGAAAATTTAAAATAAGGAAGGCTTGTATATGATGGAAGTGCAGATATGATTTCGGAATTGAAATTGGTCTAATACATTTTGAATGAGTTTCCAACACTTCTAATTTCTGCTCATTGGAATTCAATAAAATTTCCATTAAAGAGTAGGAAATTCAAAACAAATATTGATATATTTCATTCGAGACAACTTTTTTTATTTTTTATTTTTTGGTTTTGTTTGCATTTTATCTAATACTGCAAACTTTGTATTGGAAATTTGAATCAACATGACAATGAGCAATTTCTATTGCATTTTAACTTCCTTTGTGTTGTGCTTGAATGAAGAATCAATAGTTTTTAATTTAACTATTTTGAAAAGAAAAAGAAAAAGAAAGGTAAACTACATTTTAAACCTATATTTTAAGGACATAGCAAATTAAACTATATAGTTTCAAATGTAATAAATTCAACAATGAAGTTTCAAAAATCAACAAATTAAACCTTATAATTGTAAAAATGAAACGTTTAATTTTTTTAAAAGGAAATTGTGATTCCAAAAGGATCACTACTATGCTGAGCAAGTCTAGCTAGAGAATGAACAACTTGATTGCTCTTTCGCCTGATGCGACTAATTGAGTGGGATCTCAAAGTTTCTAGCAGATATCTCAGCTTCATGGATTAATGAACAATTGCTGAACAAGTTTCTAGAGTCACCCTTCATTTTATGTGCACTCTGAAGGGCCTATTTTAACTTCCTCTGTAGATCATGTAGGCTTACCCCAAGACAACACAAGGCCTTTTTCAACAGAGCACCAAACCAAATCCAGACCATTAGGGTATCTATAAACAAAGCTCCATCAAAATTGATTTTGTATATTCCCTGGTGTTTTGTACTCCATTGTGCTATCCATAAGTCCTATCAATAAAACAAACTACCCTGTGTTCAGTGGTGGAGCTAGGATTTTTTTTCTGGGGGGACAAGGTAGCTTGATTGCTTGATGATTTGTGGTGGCTGTTGTGGCTAGAGAAGTTTTGATCTTTGGGGTTGCCAGGTTGGGAAGTTTGGGATGTGTAAAGTTGTGATTTACAACTATTTTGTGTTGGGTTTTATTCCGTGCCAAATTTGATTGTAATTTTGTTCAATCTTTTGTATCCTGTATTTTATGTGGGATTTAATTGTTCGGGTTATGTGTGAGAGAGTGTGTGAAGACTCAAGGCAAATTGAAGACCAAAGAAGTTTTTGTGGGTAGCTCGCAAGAAGCCTTTCCGCGAAGTGAAGCATGTGCTTAGCACATGACTGGAATGCGAAGAGTCATGACAGATGGTGATAGCTGGTTTTCACAAGTGTCTCGCAAGTAAGGCCTTCCCCTCGAGATACTCGCGAAACATTTTGTTTTGCCAATTTGTCATATCTGATACACTAGGTCTCTACCCACACTATATATACCCACATTACCATATATGTTGAGGAGTACTTTTCAGAGAGAAAACCCTAGCCATTAACCTTGAGAGGGAGAGATCGTCATACCCATAATTCTCTACACAATCTATTGTAGTTTTCCTCAACTCTTACCTCTCCATTTCCAAATCCTTGAGAGGTTGATAGCTCAAACACTTACCACTCCCATCCTGAGTGTAAAGTGAGGTTTTGGTACTGCTAGGAAGCATTGGAAGAAGCCATTTGTTTGGTGGATGCAATTGGGCTGAATTGCATGATCCGGAGAGCCAGAGAAGACAAGGCTTCGTTAAGTCAGTTGGTAACAAGAGCTTGGAGGGCTCGAGTACATGGAGTAAACTAGGCTTGGAGGGTCTTTTGTTATTCGTGTACTCCAATTTATTCTCTAGTGGATCGGTTTACTGCTTGGAGGGCGGCGAAGAGGTTTTTCGCCTAGTTCTTCGGTTTCCTCTTCAATAACACATCGGCATGTTATCTTGTGTTTGCATTCTTCTTCCTTATTCTTTTAGCTTTCATTTTACTACTGTGATTTAATGAATATGGCTTAGAGTAGTTACATTGTTTATCCCTCGCATTTACTCTATTCTGCACTTAGTTTAAGTTGGAGTAAAATCAACCGAGCCGTAATTTTCATTTGGGATCTAAACAGCTCTTGTGTTTTCACACAAATTTGAGCTTTCAAGTTGTATTTGTGAAGTTTGGCTTGGATTTTTTTCATAACTTAGGGGGCCATGCCCCCCCCCCCCCCCCCCCAACACTCCTATGCCTATGTTCTATAGAAATAAAATACCCAACACTCCTATGGGGAAAAAAAAAACAAAAAAAAAAACAAAACCACATAAAAATAAATTGCAATTTTCTGGAAAAAAAAAACACTATTTATTTGTTCCCCTCTTCACCTTCCCAAAGATGTGTAATAATAATTCTAATAATGTTAAATCCCTCAAACTGCAAACCCATAATATTCCTTCAGTTTTTTTTTTTTTTTTTTTTTTCATATTTCTAATCGACACTATCTTCTTCTATACTTTCTGTTTAATACATTGAATTCTTTCCAATGGTCCAAAGTTTTCTTATCGAAATTGGCAAGCTTATGAACAAAATTTATATAATACTTTCTCAATTGAATTATATTGTGAATTGGTAACTTTATGACCTATTATAATATGTGAACTATATGAAAAATGTTATAGAAAATTTGGTTATGAATAGAAAATTATGACATAAAATCCAAAAAAGAAAAAAAAAAGACTCATCACACATGTGATTAGGCTAGTTATTACTTATTTTAGTGCATCAAATTTTGAGAAGAAGTTTAATTGAATCCAGTTTATTTCTATTAACTATATAAAAAGAGCTAATAGGCTCACGAATAGTGTTTTTGGTTTATTCAATCGGTGAGCTACACCTTTTCTTTTCTTTTTTTTCTTTTTTTTCCTTTAAATACGCAGTTGGTTTGAGCATTGTTTCTGTTTCTATTTCTTAAGGCTCTTTATATGTTTACTGTGTACTTGCAATGTAAGCTTACATTGTAGACATATAAAAAGTGGCAAATGTTATACACATTTGCAAAAAAAAAAAAAAAAAAAAAAATGGTAAATATTGTACAAATTTTGCAAATGTGTACAAAATTTGCCAATTTTAATGTGTCTACAATATAAATTTACATTGTAAGCACAATGTATACATAGAGATATTCTAGAAATGTTGTGACACGTGTCAATTCCTAATAGGTCAAAATAAAATAATAAAATATCATACCGAGATCTAGCATAATTAATAATAACGGTATTGTTTTGCGAAAATGTCATGACATTTTGTTGTTATCGCAATATTTTTACAACTACTGAGGTGTAAATTCTTTATAGGTCAAAATAAGATAATAAAATATTAGATTAAGATCCACCATGGTTGAAAATATAGGTATTGTGAAAACGTTGTAGTATTTTGTTGTATTCATAGACTTTTTTTTGGGTTTAGTCAAATTTAGTAATCTATATATAAAAAGAGTGAATGGGAAAAGCTACCACAGCTTCACTACAGTAGTTTTGGTTTGTTCAATTTTCACTATTTTGCTAGCCGCTTTTTTTTTTTTTTGGCGTAAAGCTACTATAGATTTGCTACATTATTTTTGGTTTGTCCAATTCGCATTGTTTCACATTATAATAAAATATAAAACAACAAATTGGCACAATATTTCCACAATTGTTGAGGTGTTAATTCCTTATAGGTCGAAATTAAATGATAAAATATCATATTGGAACCAACCTCAACTAAAAATAAAGTTATTGTGAAAAAAGTAGTGTTATATCCACAATATTTTTCACAATACTTTCATAACAAATTATAGGTGGTAAATTTTTTTTTTTCTAATTTAAACTTACCAATGAAACAACTTTTTTGCCCACTAATAACAACTTGTAACAAACCATTATGTTGGGTTTTTAGAAATTTTTTGTTGGTTTAGTTAGCTTTGTTAAGCCAAAATTCACTATTTCACATGCAATTTTCTTGGGTTGACATTTTGTTTTTTTTTTTTTTTCTTTGCACACCATTTTTAAGTAAAATCACATAGTTTTACACACAAAAACTTAGCATAAAAACACTGTTCATCCTTTATGTTTGGGATAGTTTATAATTCCTTCTAAAACTTTAAATTCAAGCAATTTTCCCTTAATATTTTGAAAAATAGCAAATATGTCATATTGTTATTCTCTCAGCTAAACTCTAATGAAAGCTTATGATTCTTAAAATATTTTATTGTGTAATTTCTAAAATACTCCTACTAAATTTTAACATCTCAAAAAATTTCTTCATATATTTTGAGTTTTAGATAATAGTAATTCTTGGAAAGTTTGAATGATGATATATGATGTTTTATTTTTATCTAATGAATGTTGATTTTCTAGGTTTAAATTTTCGAAACTTATAATTTATCTAATAGAAAATTCGAAACACCTGCCTTTTGTTATCTTTTTTTTTTTCTTAGCAAAACTCAGTTGTTTATTGTTGGACGATGATAATATTCATTATCATTCTTAAAAGTTTTTAATGAGTGGATATATTAACTTTAACAAATAGGTACTAAAAAACTATTATAGTAAAATAGATATTTATATTTTAAATAGCTACCCTATACGAATGAGATTACCTTTTTATGACATAATTATAAAAATTCTTAAAATTAATGTCTCTTTTAATTAATGTAAATCTTTATACACTTTAAAAATTAAATGATTTATATCTTTTTTATGATACAAATAAAATCTAAAATTGACCTTAATCATTGTTCTTTTTCCACAGTAAGCACGTGCTACCATAACTAGTTTAAACAATAAAAGTGCTGAATGAAAGTTTTAATTGAATCCAAAATTTTTTTTTAAATAAAAGTATTTAATGTAAGTTACATTGTTATAAAATGAGTGCTTTGTTGAGTTTGTTCCATCCCCAACTGTGATTCGGCCCATATGATATGATAATTCCCCCAAAAAAACCTAAAAACGGGCCAGCTACCTTTTTAACAAAACTTTATATCTGAAGATAAAGTACCGTGTATTTTTTTAACAAAACTTTACATCTCAAAGATAAAGTACCGCAAATAAAAAATCGGGTATGGCGAGCTGCAAAAAATTCGCTTCCCACTAAGTAGAATTTGCTGAGACGAAAAATTCCTCACTGCGGACCATTGCGATCACTGCCAATCGCAGCATGAAGATGTCCTCCATGCTCTCTATCTCTGCCCGAAATTGGAGGAACTTTGGCTCACGGTACCAGCATGGAATCAGTCCAGTCTACGTCAAACGATTACTTTCATCGACCTCATCAGGTGTATTTTGGCGGAAAACAGAGATCCAGAGCTGTTTGCTATGGTGGTGTGGGCTCTGTAGAAGAGAAGAAACGAATTGAGGCTGGGCAAGAGCTGTGGCACACTCGAACAGCTCATACCTCGAGCCCGTAGCAGATTTCGAGACTTTTCTCTGCATAATACCTCCATGCATAGATTTTCACAGCCATTGTTAATAAAGCTTTTGGTCTTGATTCTCATAGTAATAATAATAATAAATAAAGTACTGACTATGTTTTTAACAAAACTTTATATCTCAAAGATAAAGTACCGTGTATTTTTTTTAACAAAACTTTATATCTGAAAGAGCAAGTCAAATGTATACTTAGAAAATACAATAAATTTCAACTTAAGTAGCTTTGCAATAATACATTTTGCAATTCACTAACCCCTTTTGTTCATATTTCATAGGGAACCGAAGTAATTCCAGGCATAGTCCTAAAAGTTGCCTGAATTGAAAGAGGCAAATTGGAATCTGAATCTTTTTCAAAGATTCATCAACTTAAATTAGTCATAATTAATAATGTTCAACTTCTCCATGAGCCCAAACATCTTCCTAATAGCTTAAGATTTCTTTAGTGGAGTGGGTACCCTTCAAAATCTTTGCCATTAAATTTCCAATCAAATGAGCTTATTGAACTTTACATGTGTGATAGCTACATTGAACGAATTTGGAAAGGAGCAAAGGTATTTTAGTATCCTTGTACAACTTTATATTTAAGTTCCATCAAACTGTAAGGATTTGTTGAAGCTAATTGTAATTTTTTTTTGGGTGCGAAATCTTGTCTTGCAAATAGTTCTTTTGTGCAAACAATTATAGTTTACAAGATAGTTTGTATTCTCAAAACAAATTGGCGACCACAATGGGAGTACATGCCAGTCCTTATAAGAAAAATGAGGAATAATAGCAATGAGAATAATTTTGGTTCTTCTAATTCAGGAGAACCAGGTCCAGTTTCACGACCTATTACAGAGCATGGTGAATCTAGACATAATAGATTACAGTCAAATTTAAATTCAATTTTTTTAGAGGTAATCCTCATGCAATTTAATCAAACTAGCTGCAAACCCACACGATGCATGAGAATATAAATAGTATGCAAAGATGTAATATATAAAAAATAACAATTATTTCAAGTATTGTTTATTTTTAAGAAAAGATTTCTAAAAGTACTTTATATCTTTTCATCTCTAAAAATATATTATTTTATTATTTTCTATGTGTTTAATTAATATTTTTTTAAGGTAAACTATATTTTAACTTCTATTGTAGTGTATTATATTTGCCTAATATACAACTAAACTTTATAGGTTTCAAATTAATTATTCAAATATCTCATCTCTTAAGGAAAAAAGAAAATCTATATTTATAAATATCAAAAAGTAGAAGCGTAACATTTATTATTACTATTGTCTAGTTGAGCCACACTAGCAGCCATGTCATTATTCTTTTTATTTCCAATTTTTCCTATATATTTTTCAAAGCATTTACTCAATAAAGCATTGTAATTTTTATGGTTATCAATAAGAAATGGATATCATAGATCTCTTAAATCGTTATAGATATACGTAAGTGGTATGTCAAAGGTTTTTTTTTTAATTTTTTTTCTTCTGAATTTTCAAGGAAATATAGAAGGCATTTCTCTAGTTTGGTATCAATTAATTAAGGCAACTATAATATCTTAACGGAAGTAATAATCAGCCTTAAATATTTTTAATGTAGGAAGTGGTTCAATTAATGGTATATCAAAGTTTTTTTGAAAAAAAAAAAAGAAAAAAGAATTTCCAAAGAAATGTAAAATGTCTTTTTTTTTTTTTTTTTTTTTTTGGCAAAAAACTTTACATAAACTCCTCTTTTGTGACAATTTTTTTTTAGAAAAATTTTGCCGAAACAACTTGAGATTATTAAGAATTAAGTTACCACAAGTGGTAGTTGTAAAACACGTTAGTGATATACAAAATAGAAAGGTTTAAACATTTAAAAAGAATTTTTATTAGATTGTAATATGTAAAAATAAAAATTTCTCAATATTTTAGGTAATATTTTCTATAAGATCAATATTGTAGCATCCCTTAAGGATGATACATAATATTTTTGAGGAGAAGAAAAAGATGCTAACACTTAAGTTTGCATGATTTAAATTTGTGGCAAAAAAGATAGATATATATATATATATATATATATCTATGATAAAGGTTTTTATCCACATTATATATAGTAGTCCATATATAAATATCAAACTTGTTTCACCTAATAAAGGATAGTTATTGTTTTCAATAAATAAATAAAAAGTTATCAACCATTTTATGTAGAAATGGATTAATTAATTTTTGTAACATAATCCATCAATTATTTTATAACAAATTAAACAATTTGAAAGCGAGGAATAAATTTTGATTTAAAATTCAATGAAAAAATATTCTTAAGGAAATATCTTATTTAGAAAATAAAATACAGCCTTTGTATTTTATCTTTAGATCAAAATAAAATTTTGTTGATCAATTTATATAAGCAAAAGAGTCCTAAATCAGGATAATTTGTAGGTTGCGAATGCATTATAAAACAACACGTTGACAATGTTTAATTGAAAGCCATCCTTGGAGACATTAACACATTTTGGCAAAATTGTTAATAGGCTTCCTCCAAAACATTTTTTCTATTGGGAAATTTAGACCCCGATTGATAGAATTAACAAGTTTTAAGCCTAAGTTGTTAATTAGATTTATTATAAATAAATCTTGTTAAAACAAACAAACATCAATATTATGTCAATATCATGCACAGCGGAAAAGTAAATAAGACAAGATATGATGACCCAGGAAAACTAATGAAATAAACTAGTTTCACAGTAAAAAAACCTAGGGGGAAGCCTTCCCGAAAAGAAATTCACTATAGTAAAGAGAAGTTTCAGATCTAGTACAAAACCTTTATCCCTAGACTCTGCAATCCTCGTAGGTGAACTTACAGAAGAAACCTTCTACTACTTCAGAACCTATGAACTCTTTAATATATGAATGCCACCCTTTTGCACAAATCCTAGTAAATGACTAACCAATGATGCACAGATCCCAGTACGTGACTAACTCCAGCAACTTGAAGAAGGTTGTTGGCTGCAAAGTTCTTCACTTCATCAACAATGAGGATCAAGAAGTACTTGGTTACAAAACCCTAAGGTGCAAAAGACAGAGTAACTTCTTTCAAAGAGAATAAGACACTAAGTCACTTTTTGCATGTGTTCTCCTTGTATAACAGCTTTTAAAATAAACTTTATATATATCTAGGGTTGTGAGAAAAGAAACTCTATACATACATATCAGCATGAGCCAAAAATCAGACCTGGAAATTCTGATTTCATAGATCTTGACAGATTCAGCTTCTGTCAAGCTTCTGTCGAACTTCATTCTTAAATCTCGATAGATACTGTTTCTATCGAGGTATCTGTCAAGTTTTAATGAACAGTTTTTCTTCACTTGTTTCTTGGTCCAATTTTCATGGCTTTAATACTTGACTTGAACTCTTGTTTCTTGAAGTATTAAACCCATCCTAGATCGACCCAATTACAAGTAAAGTGCATTTTGTCAAAGAATTAACCAATTAAATAAAATATGTCCTTAAAAATTTCTATTAGATTGCTTCTCCAATATAAAATTTCATCCAATTTCCATGCCATTTAAATACTGCAATTTGAATCAAAAAAATTTAAATAAATAAATAAAAGAACTTTAAAAATTGGATTCTAAAATGAGAATAATGATTATTTTAAATGGCAGTAGGTGTGAACGTATCTGCATCTTGCATTTTACATGGTGGGATGTGTGTGTGTATATTTAAATTGTATAAGTCTTA
Organism: Quercus ilex subsp. ballota; assembly: GCA_032727855.1. Lineage (NCBI taxonomy): Eukaryota > Viridiplantae > Streptophyta > Magnoliopsida > Fagales > Fagaceae > Quercus > Quercus ilex. The sequence goes on from CM064916.1 coordinate 2,695,109, forward strand.
GCATTTGGGTACAAGTAATAGGTACTTTATCACATGATATTTTAATATTGAAGACCTTAATAAAGTTGAAGGAAAACCAGTCATGATTGGATATGATGTCCTTATTATAGAAGTGGAAAAAAAAAAAAAAAACCATATACTTAAACTTTAAACCATATTCTTAATCAAATCGAACTCTAAGAAGTTTTTTTCGTTAAAATCAAAATTTAATGCTCGCTTTCAAATTGGTTGATTTGTTATAAAATAATTGGCAAATTTTGTTATTAGGATTAACTAATATATTCAGATTCTCAAAAAAAAAAAAAAAAAAAAAAAAAAAAACACTGATTATTCTTATGTATAATAGTTATTCCTTAATTGGGTGTAACAACTTTTAAAATTGAGTAATGCTACAGTCACAAATTGTTTTATAATATTTTTACAAATTATTGATGTGACCAACTTCTTATTGCTTTTCATCTAGGCCCGCTATTAACATTATTTTTTTATTTGACAATAACTACTCACTACATTATCAGTTTGTGAATTTTTTTTATAAAAAAGTTTGTATTTCTAGAATTATTTTTTAAAATTTATATGTTAAAAAAAAATAACTTCTATTTAATTTACTCATCCTGTTAGGACATATGTGGATCTTGTTAAGAACATATGTCATTTAGAATTTGCTAATTTTTTGACAAAATACACTTTACTTGTAATTGGGTAGATCTAGGATGAGTTTAATACTTCAAGGAACAAGAGTTTAAGTCCAAGTATTGAAGTCATGCAAATCTGTCCAAGAATTAACTAAAGAAGTGTTGTTCTTTAAAGCTCGACAGATAGCTCGACAAATGTATCTATCGAGATTTAAAAGGTGAAGCTCGACAGATAAGCTCGACAGCTGTATCTATCGAAAATTACGAAAATCAGTTTTTCAAATTTGTTTTTCACGCATATTCAAGCTATGTGTTTAGGTTTTCTTTTCTCACAACCCTAGACATATATAAAGATTATTTTAAGGGTCGTCTCACATGATGTGACTTAATGCAAAGGTTTTATGCAAGCATATTGTGACCAGAGACAATTTGTCCTAGTTCATCTTTCTCTTGAAGAAGCTACTGTGTTTATGCACCGTAGGATTTTGTAACCAATGAGCTTCTTGATCTTCATCGTGTGGATAAACTGAAGAACTTTGCAACCAACATCCTTCTCAAGTTGGTGTGTTAGTCACGTACTAGGATCCGTGCATCAATTGGTTAGACACATACTTGGAGCTGTGCATTGAAATGAGAGATTGTCACTACATTACAAGTCCAACGTGTATTGGGGTAAGGGTTCAACTGTATGTTAGTATAAAGTATTGGGATTCCTTTACTTGTAACCGCTTGTTTTGATAATAGTGGATTCTCATGAGTGGTGACCTTAAATTCATCTGGTGGAGTTTTTGCCTTGGAGGTTTTCATCATTTGTAAACAAATCACCGTGTCAAATTTATTTTCCACTGCATTTAGTTATTTGGTAATTTGTTTGTGCTACCACGCTTATTGCATGTAATTGAATCTAATTAATTAACTTGGCTAATTAATTGATTAATTTATCAAAGGAGTCAGTACATTCTTGGCCTATTACATCCTTTCCTAATTTTCCATATGTAACAACTAAGGTTGTGTTTGGCAACATGTAAAATAATTTCCAAGGGTAAAATATTTTCAGTTGAAAATATTTTATGGAAAGGAAAACATTTTCATCTGTTTGGTTGTGTTCTAGGAAATTTGCCGGAAAAGTATTTCCAATGTTTGGTTCTCCAATGTAAAACATTTTCCAGTGAAAATGTCAAAAAATACCTATAACACAATTGTATTATAAATTTTCAATGGATTGATTGATCAAATCTATGGACCAGTTATAGTTTTCAATTTCTGACATATAAAAACAAATCAATTGCAACCCAAGAACAAATCATTGTTATTACCTCAACCAAATTATAAATACTAAAAAAACACTACACTATAAATGGGAACAACCCCATTAGAGGATGTGGGTCTCGAGGAAAAAGAAATGAGGAAGATGGGTCAATGGTGGAAAAGGGATGGGTCGGTGAAGGTGGGTCAAGGGAGGAAGAGGGATGGGTCGGTGGAGGTGGAGGTGGGTTGGTGGAGGAAAATGGATGTGTCAGTGGAGGTGGGTCGAGGGAGGTAGAGAGAAGTGCCCAAACTACCTTCACCAGCGGCAAGGCTTGCAAGCACGACAGCAAAGCTATGGATTGGTGTTTAGTTCTAGGTTCACCGACAATGCCTCTCTCCTTCCTTTGGCTTGGGCATGGATTGATTGATGAGAGTGTGAGTGAAAAGAGGATTTTTGTGTGGAGTGGAAATGCTTTGAAGGTAATTTCAAAGTGTAAAACATTTTCCACTTTGAGGGGGGTATTTTACAATCAATAGAATGTATTTTCAGTTTGACCGTAATTTCCTAAGATGCCAAACACCATTAATGATAGAAGTGGAGCATGAAGTGGAGCACAATTGATGAGACAAAAGATTTGGACTCCTTCCATGGTATACCTAGGACATGATATCCACTCTGATGAAAATATTTTATTTCAATTATTCTAATCTTATCATTTTATTTATATCAGTGAGGGAATGATAGATACTAAAATATTTTAAAACGCATGATTATGATCATAATACTTACTTCAATGGTCATACCCTAAAAAGTATAGAAACAATTTCCTCTATCCAATTATATGATAGCCATTAATATATATATATATATATATATTGCAAGGATGGTGATGCAGTGCAAACGATCTACATCATATATATCATGTCCATGTTTCGGGAGAACATATTTTGCTATCTTTAATGAGATGATCACTCTAACAAAGGAGAAGTAACTATAAGAATACTAATATATTGAACATTTACAGTTAACATATTCCTTTTATAAGACACTTGCAATATAGCAAACAAAGAGATTGATAAATTATCTTGTCCTTATTGATAAATTATCCTTATTTCTAAAAAACATTTAAAAAAAAAAAAAGATTAAAACCATAACTAAACAAGAATTTAAAATTTAAAAAAAAAAAAATCTACAAGGTCAAAAACTCCTCACTAGATAGTATATAGATACAAATAAATAAATAAATAAATAAACCTCCTAGTTCCCACTACCCCATATACACAACCAAAACTATCCCATGTTCCTATCAATAAAATTAAATAAAAACAAGAACAACAACAACAACAACTACCCCATGTTTAGTGGCGAAGTTAAGATTTTTTTCGGGGGTGCCAAGGTAGCTTGATTGCTTGATGATTTGTGGCGGCTGTTGTGGCTAGAGAAGTTTTGATCTTTGGGGTTATCAGGTTGGGAAATTTGGGTTGTATTAGTGAAGTTTATTCATTTTTAAAAAACCATGTTTGTGACTTTAATGTTGTGATTTGTGCATATTTATTTGGATTTTATAGTCCTAATTTAATTAGATTTTGGAGTCCTAATTTAATTTGAAATAGAAATCTGACTAACAAGTGATTTGGTTTTTGTTTTTTTAGCAAAATTGGTTATGGGCCAAAGAAAACTGGATTGTTATATGTATTTTTTTGTCAAAAATTTGGGGGCCAGTAATGAAGTTTCTTCCTAAAAAGTTTTTATTTATTTTAGACTATTATTCTAGGATTTTTTCATAACTTAAAGGGACATGCGCCACAAACCCCCCCCCCCCCCCCCCCAAGCTTCGCCTATGCCTATGTTCTATAAAAATAAAATACCCCACGCTCCTATGGGAAAAAAAAAACAAAAAAAAAAAAAAAAACCATGTAAAAATCAATTGCAACTTTCTAAAAAAAAAAAAAAAAAAAAAAAAAAAACTTCCCTTCCATTTGTTCCACTCTTCCCCTTCTCAAAGTTGTGTAATAATAATTCTAATAATATTAAATCCCTCAAACTGAAAACCCACAATATTCCTTCAGTTTTTTTTTTTTTTTTTTTTTTTTTTTTTTTTTTTTTTTTTTTTTTTTTTCATTCTTTCATCATATTCCTAACTGGCACTATCTTCTTCCATACTCTCTGTTTAATATATTGAATTCTTTCCAATGGTCCAGAGTTTTCTTATCAAAATTGGCAACCTTATGAACAAAATTTATATACTACTTTCTCAATTGAATTATATTGTGAATTGATAACTTTGTGACCTACTATGATACATGAACTATATGACAAATGTTATAGAAAATTTGGTTATGAAAAGAAAATTATGACATTAAATCCAAAAAAAAAAAAAAAAGATTCATCATGCATGTGATTAGGCTAGTTATTAATTATATATTTGAGTGCATCAAATTTTGAGAAGAAGTTTAATTGAATCCAATTTATTTATATTAACTATATAAAAAGAGCTAATAGGCTCATGAATAGTGTTTTTGGTTTATTCAATTGGTGAGCTGCACCTTTTCTTTTCTTTATTTCTTTCTTCTTCTTCTTTTTTCCCTTTATATACGCAGTTGGTTTGAGCTTTGTTTTTGTTTTTTTTTAAGATCTTTATATGTTTACTGTGTACTTGCAATGTAAGCTTACATTGTAGACATATAAAAAGTGGCAATGTTATACACATTTGCCAAAAAAAAAAAATGGTAAATATTGTACAAATTTTGCAAATGTTTACAAAATTTGCCAATTGCTATGTGTCTACAATATAAATTAACATTGTAAGTACAATGTATACATAGAAATATTGTGAAAATGTAATGACGCATGTGTCACTTCCTTATGGGTCAAAATAAAATAAAATAAAATAATAAAATATCATACTGAGATCTAGTACAACTAAAAATAAAGGTATTATATTGTGAAAATGTTATGACATTTTGTTGTTATCACAGTATTTTTACAACTACTGAGGTGTAAATTCTTTATAGGTCAAAATAAGATAATAAAATATTATACTAAGATCCACCACGGCTGAAAATAGAGGTATTGTGGTGTAAATTCTTTATAGGTCAAAATAAGATAATAAAATATTAGACTAAGATCCACCACGGCTGAAAATAGAGGTATTGTAAAAACATTGTAATATTTTGTTGTATTTAGACTTTTTTTTTCTTTTGGTTTAGTCAAATTTAGTAATCTATATATAAAAAGAGTGAATGGGAAAAGCTACCATAGCTTCACTATAGTAGTTTTGGCTTGTTCAATTTTCACTGTTTCGCTGGCTGCATCTTTTTTTCTTCTTTTTTTTTTTCTTTTTTTTTTTTTTTTTTGTTTTTGTGAATGCGTAAAGCTACAATAGATTTGCTACATTATTTTTGGTTTGTCCAATTTGCACCGTTTCACATTATAATAAAATATTAAACAACAAATTGATTGACACAATATTTCCACAATTGTTGAGGTGTTAATTCCTTATAGGAAGAAATTAAATGAAAAAATATCATACTAGAACCAACCATGACTAAAAATAAAGTTATTGTGAAAAAGAAATGCTACATCCACAATATTTTTCACAATACTTTCATAACAAATTATAGGTGATAAATTATTTTTGGTTCTAATTTAAACTTACCAATGAAACAACTTTTTTACCCACCAATAATAACCTGTAACAACCTACTTACTTATGATTTGTTGTGAAAATGTCTTGGACATAGCATTTGTTTTGTGAAAATGTTAAGACATCTTGTTTTCGTCATAATATTTTCAAAACTGTTAAGCTATCAATTCTTTATAAATCAAAATAAAATATAACAAAATTATAAAGGTATTATAAAAATGTTATGTTGTGTTTTTAGAAATTTTTTGATTGTTTAGTTAGTTTTGTTAAGCCAAAATTCATTGTTTCACATACAATTTTCTTGGGTTGACTTTTTGTATTTTTTTTTTCTTTGCACACCATTTTTAAGTAAAACCACACAGTTTTACACAAAAAAACAAAAACAAAAACTTAGCATAAAAACACTTTTCATCCTTTATGTTTGGGGTAGTTTATAATTCCTTCTTAAACTTTAAACTCAAGCAATTTTTTCCTTAATATTTTCGAAAATAGCAAATATGTCATATTGTTATTCTCTCAGCTAAACCCTAATGAAAGCTTATGATTCTTAAAATATTTTTTTGTGTAATGTCTAAAATACTCCCACTAAATTTTAATATTTCAAAATTTTTCTTCACATGTTTTGAGTTTTAGATAGTAGTAATTCTTAGAAAGTTGGAATGATGATATATGTTGTTTTATTTTTATCTAAAGAACATTGATTTTTTAGGTTTAGATTTTTGAAACTTATAATTTATTTAATGGAAAAGTCAATGACACATGGCTTTTGTTATCTTTTTTTTTTTCTTAGCAAATTTATTGTTGGAAGATGATGATATTCATTATTATTCTTAGAAGTTTTTAGTGAGTAGATATATTAACTTTAGCAAATAAGTACTAAAAAACTATTATAGTAAAATAGATATTTATATGTTAAATAGCTATCCAATAACTTTGTGGTTGATCGAAATTCTTATACAAATGAGATTAACTTTTTATAACATAATTATCAAAATTCTTAAAATTAATATCTCTCTTAATTAATGTAAATCTTTATGTACTTTAAATTTTTTTTTTTTTTTGTGATACAAATAAAATCTAAATTGATCTTAATCATTGTTCTTTTTCCACGACGTGCTGCCATAACTAGTTAAATAATAAAAGTATTGAATGAAAGTTTTAATTGAATCCAATTTATTTAAAAAATAAATAAAAGTGTTGAATGAAAGTTACATTATTATAAAATCAGTGCTTTGTTGAGTTTGTTCCATCCCCAACTGTGATTCGGCCCATATGATATGATAATTACCCCAAAAAAACGTTAAAACTGTCGAGCTATTTTTTTAACGAAACTTTATATCTGAAAAATAAAGTACCGTGTATATTTTTAGAAAACTTTATATTTAACAAAACTTTATATCTGAAGATCAAGTACCGTGTATTTTTTTTAATCAAATGCTGCGGGTGAATGTTTTGAACAAAACTTTATATCTTAAAGATAAAGTACCGTGTATTTATTTATTTGTTTGTTTGTTTGTTTTTTTTGAAAACGAGACATTCATTCATTCACTAACATGTAAAGAATCTTGGTACAAAGCCTCCACGGCAAGTGGTGGTGAGTCTTCTATCCAATAGACTACATCAATAATATTTTTTGCGTACTTTGCTAAAGAATGTGCAACCATATTTCTCCCTCTCTTAATACAACTTATTGAAACCCACTGCATCCCATTTAGGTAAGCACAAATATCCTTATATACATGCCCAAGCAAGGAATTATGGCAAGACAAACCCAAGATGGCTTTCATTACTGCGCTGTTATCACTCTCAATTACAAGCTCTGAAAATCCAGCTTCCAAGGCAAAAACAACTGCTTGTCGTCACGCCAAAGCTTCTGCCTCTTCACTATTTCTCACATAGGGCCCCTTAGCTGACATTCCAGCCATTACTTCCCCCTGTGCATTTCAGATTATTGCTCCAATTCCAGAACTCTGCTGCTCCGTGAACACAGCTGCATCAAAATTCAACTTATACATAGTCTGAGGTGGACGCTTCCAATGGTGTCCGTTTGAGGTTGTGTTCGAAATAACCAGCTGCTCCACCAGGTAGTCTGTTGCACGTCTGTTCAGCCAGCAAGGATTATTTATCTGTCCACCATGCACCACAAAAAGCTCCAGCCCAGCTGCATCAAGTCTGTTCATCAAAGCCTCAAAAAGCTGCATAAAATCATGAAAGTTAGTAGCACATTTCTGCATCATGGTGGAACTGCCAGCCCACACATCTTGGGCTGCTGGACATTCCCAAAGAGCATGAATCACGGTGTCTCTGGAGCTCGCTGACTGCAAAGGCATAAATTCTCTCTGATAATATTTCTTTTGGCCAAATTCACTCGTGTATTTTTTTAAACAAAACTTTATATCAGAAAGATAAAGTACCGTGTATTTTTTTTAACAAAACTTTAGATCTAAAAGATAAAGTACCGTGTATTTACCTCCCTCCTTATAATTTTCCCTGGAAGCGGAAGTGAGCCAAAGTAAAGCATTAAAATCAAAGAGTTTGAATTTTAGCAATAGTCAAAATTTGATAAAAATGACATAAATCTCATATTTTACATCATTCAATAAGAGATTATCTCATCAGACTTTTACTTAAAATTTAATACATCTTACCACATCTAATAACACCATATCAACATTTTATTTAAAACTTGAAATATGGTGTTTATTGAGATGTTATCTAGCATGATTATATGTATTTACCTCATTTCCATGAGATAATTTCCCCAGGAAGTGGAAGTGAGCCAAAGTAAAGCATTATAAAATCAAGAATAATACTAGAGATACAAACTATTTTACAAATTTTTTTTTACAAACTACTGATTTGTTAAGTGATTATTGGTAAATGAAAAAATAATATTAATGGAGAGTTTAGATAAAAAATCAATTAAAGTTTGACCACATCAACACTTTGTAAAAAAAAATGTTATAAAGTAGTTTGTCTGTAGCATTACTTTAAAATCAAAAATGTTAAAATTTTGAGTGTATCTTCCTTATTATTATCAATTGGTTTTGAGGTAGAATGACATAGCTCACAGTCTAACAAAAAGTAAATGTATTCAAGAATAACTGGTCGGACTAGTAAGGATACAAGAAAAAGTTGGGATCATATTTGAAAGCATTGCCTATGCCCAAAACCTTGAGAGAGGTTTTAGAGCTTTACAAGAACCAATTGCTGGAATTCTCAAATACGTAACATTTTACTTTTCTTCTTGTACACATCCATGTCTTTTATTTCTCTCCTTGAAATAAAATATCCATGACAAATTTTTTTTCCCTCTTCTCTATAAGGGGTGGCTTGATGCAATTGGGGGCTAAGGTGAAAATTGAATTGAAGCATTTTATATATTTAAATATGACTTTTTTTTAATAAAAAATAAATATTAATTAAACTCTCTTATTTATTTTAGATACAAAATTACTAATTAACATGAACCACATAAATTTTTTTTTTTTTTTTTGAAAAAGTCTATCAACACTAAAAATTTGACAAAATTTTTCACACATGTTGATGTGACAGATTGATAGTGATACGTAAAAAAGTGATGTTAGTAGTTGACCTAGATAAGAATTAGTAAAAGTTTATCAACTCAAAGCTGTAAAAAATGTTGTGAAATTTTTTGTGTATTACTATTTTGCTTTTTGTTGAGAAGTACTACCATTCACAACTTTTTCACAACAAGTGTTAAGTTGTTACTAATTCTAATTTGAAGCAACTACTGAAATTTCTTTTTTGACTACTAATAATAACTTATAACAACCTGCCACTTAGGATTTTTACATGTTATCTAGTATTTTTCCGATGGCTTCCATAAACACTTAAAAAGCTTCATTTTCATCATCATCTTCTTCTTTAACACCATGATGGAAATATGATATATGTCTCAGTTTTAGAGGTGAGGATGCTCGCTATGGTTTTATAGACCATCTATATGCTACCTTGAAATAGATGGGCATTGTCACATGTAGAGATGAGGAAAAACTTGAGAGACGTATGTCCATTTCACTAGATCTCTTGAAAGTAATAGAAGAATCCTGGTTTGCAATTTTCATTCTCTCAAAAAATTATACATCTTCTACATGGTGCTTGGATGAACTTGCAAAAATTATTCAATGCATGAAAGAGATAGGAATAACAGTTTTGCCAATTTTTTATGATGTAGGTCCATCTAATGTGCAGAAACAAATGGGAAGTTTTTTGCAAACCTTTGCTACACATGAGGAGAATTTCAAGGATCACATAGAGAAGGTGCAAACCTAAAGAGCTGCTCTAAAAGAAGTGGCCAATCTTAAAGGGTGGCATTTACAAGATAGTTAATCCAATCTGAAAATATTTTTTTACTGTTAAATGTTCAAAAAAATACACTTCTTATCATTATTCTTGTTTTGATCCTCTGGCATACCTACATACACGTTCATGGTTCTTTCATTTTTACTTGATCCAATTAATTTATATTTTCATATTTCCTTCAATTATGTCTTAAGCAAAGTTATTTACATTTTTCCGGTTTTACCCAATACAATAGAACTTTAAATTTCTTTCTTAAACTCACCAGATATCTCTCTATTGCAGGTTCAGGTCAAAATTTATCCAAAACATTGTGGGAGAGTTATGGCATAAATTGAGTTATGCATTGTTAGAAGATATCGAAGACCTTGTAGGGATAGAATCTCGAGTGAAGGAATTAAAGACATATTTGGCCATAGAGTTTAACAATGTTCGCATTATAGGAGTTTGGGGGATGGGGGGAATTGGCAAGATCAATATTGTTGAAATCCTTTAAAGATGATACATAATATTTTTGAGGAGAAGAAGAAGAAGCAAAAAAGATGCTAACACATAATATAAAATTATTAAGTTTGTATGATTTAAATTTGTGGCAAAAAAAAATAATAATATATCTATGATAAAGGTTTTATCTACATGATATATAGTAGTCCATTTATAAATACCAAACTTGTTACACCTAATTAGGGATAGTTATTGTTTTCAACAAAAAAAAAAAAAAAAAAAGTTATCAACCATTTCACATAGAAATGGATTAATTATTTTTTGTAACATAATTCATCAATTATTTTATAAAAAATTAACCAATTTGAAAGAGAGGAATAAATTTTGATTTTAAATTTAATGAAAAAATATTCTTAAGGAAATATCTTATTCAGAAAATAAATTACAAAATACAATTTTTTTTTAAGAGATTAAACTATTGATGAAACATGAATCTAAATTCCCAAACTGGCCTGTTTCAACTCATAAGGTTGGGAACTTTTTTTTTCACGATACTTGATTTCTAAGAAATAAAATCTCGTCTAACACTAGACTTTTGCCAAAAACTCGTTTTTAAGTACATGTGGAAGAACATTTATTCCTCTAAAACTGTGGGTTGGGTGTAGTGGGTCAGTAGATTTTGTGATTTGGAATTGATGGGGGGTTTGAAGATTGGTATGTGTTAGGAATCAAAATCTTGTGTTTATTTCCCTTACCTAATCTCGTGTCTCACTCTCTCACATGTTTGAAAATAGTTTTATCCCATTAGATAATCTTACTGAAAAATGGGTCAATGCAAGGTCAACACAATAATCAAAAAGAGCACTAAAAGCCCATACAATTTACCTCACTCCATGACAAAATTTTCCACTAAGTTTCTCTAATTCTCCCTTTGTTTTTCTCTTCACTTTCTCGCATCTTTTCCTTCTCTGATTTTGTGCTTGAATCAAAGATCCGTGTGGTCTTCTTTGTGAAACTTATCTGTTTCTTCATGGTATCAGAGCCACAAATGGTTTCTATTGAACAGATGGCCTCTACTGCAATGTCATCTTCATCTTTAACAATGGCGTCCATGGCGTCTTCTTCTACTGCTTCAATCAATTTGATCAATCAATCTCTTCTGTTTCTGTCAAACATGTCAAACATGATGATAGTGAAGCTTGACGGTTCAACTATATAGTTTGGAAGCATCAAATCTCGATGGTGCTTGAGACTTACTCCTTATTTGAGTTACTTGATGATGCTCAACCAAGTCCAAAGACATTTCTCAAGGATCTTTCAGGATCTGTTACTGCAATTGTCAATCCAGATTATTCAATCTGGAAATCAAAGGAGAAAGCACTTGTTACCTTTATTAGTTCAACTTTAACATCTTCAATCCTTGCTCTCACTGTGGGTTGCCACTCAGCAATGGAGGTTTGGAAGGTTCTTGAAAACCATTTTTCCTCAATTTCAAGATCACACATTATGAATCTAAAAGGAGAACTCCACAATATTAGGAAAGGCTGTGATTCTGTTGATGTGTACCTGCAGAAGATCAAAGTTGTGAGGGATAAGTTGATGGTAGTTGGAGTGATTCTTGCTGATGAAGAGTTGCTTCACATAGCCATCAAAGGCCTTCCTAAAGAATACAATGCATTCAGATTCGCTATAAGTACAAGAATTACACAAGTGAGTTTTGATGAACTCACCACTCTGCTTAGCGCAGAAGAAGAATCTTTAAATGATACTAATGGTATTAAAGAAACCTTTGCTATGGCTGTGAATGCCACACCTAGATCTGGTGGTGGTGGTTATAATCAGTACAATGGAAGAGGTAGAGGACGAAATAGCAATAGAGGAAGAGGTAATGGTGGTGGTAGAGGATCTAATTCCTTTCCACAGCAATATTCACCATACACTTCTAATCAGAATCAGTCCAATCATTTTTTTTCATCATTACAGTTTCAAGGTTCCAAAAATGAGAGACCATCTTGTCAGATATGTGGCAAGAGTGGTCATACAATTATTGATTGTTATCATCAAATAGATTATGCTTACCAAGGCAAGCACCCTTCCACTAAATTGGCTGCTATGGCAATAGCTTCAAATGCTGCAATCACTTAAGAGCAACCATGGCTAGTTGATAGTGCTGCAACGAATCATGTCAAATCTAGCCTCAATGCACTATCCTTCCCCAAACCTTACACTAGACAAGACCATCTAACTGTTGGTAATGGCCAAAACCTTCCATCACTCACATAAGTAAAGTTCAATTTCTTACTCAAAACTCATCTTTACATCTTAACAGTGTCCTTAGAGTGCTTTCAATTGCTTCAAATCTAGCTTCTATTCACAAACCCTACCATGATAATCATTGTTTTTGTTATTTTGATGAAAACCTTTTGCTGTTTAGGCCTTGGCCACAGGGAAAGTGCTTTACCAAGGTAGGAGTGAATAGGGTGTATACCCTATCTACCTTAGTAAAACTACTAATCTGTCTTTACCTTCTAGAGTTTGCAATCATGTTGCTTCCACATCTTCAACTTGGGAATTATGGCACAACAGGCTTGGTCATCCACATGCTCAAGTCCTGCAAACACTTTTTCCTATGTTTAAGATTTCTTCCAATAAGTGTAATAGTATATCTTGTACACATTGTCCCAGTGGTAAAATTCATAAACTTCCCTTTCCTACTTCCCAATATACTGCACATTCACCACTAGAATTGGTGCACTCTGATGTATGGGGCTCTGCTCCTGTTTCTTCTATTAATGAATTCAAGTATTAGGTGTTGTTTGTGGATCACTATACTCGTTTTACTTGGATTTATTTTCTTAAGCATAAATCTGAGGTCTTTCCTATGTTTGTTAAGTTCAAATCCATGGCTGAAACACAGTTTTCTTCCAAACTTAAAATTTTGAGATCAGATGGGGGTGGTGAGTATGTTTCTAAAGAGTTTGAGTCTTACTTATCTGCCCATGGTATTCTTCATCAACTCTCCTATCCATATACTCCACAACAAAATGGGTTAGTGGAAAGGAAACATAGACATATCATAGAAACCACAATCACATTATTGTCTAAAGCTTCTCTCCTTTTCCAATACTGGTCTTATGTTGCACAAATAGATGTTTTTCTCATAAATTTGTTACCTACTGCCACTTTTCAATCTCACTCACCATATTACTTGTTATATCACTCTCAACCTGATCTCAGTCAGCTTAGAGTTTTTGGGTGTGCCTGTTACCCTCTTCTCAGATCATACACCTCACATAAGCTTGAACCTAGAACTAAGGAATGTATCTTCTTAGGATATTCTTCTATCTCAAAGGGTTACCTATGCTTTGATCCTATTACAAACACTATGTACACTTAGGCATGTTTTGTTTAATGAGTCAAAATTCCCATTTCCTACACTCACTCCTTCTTCGCAATCACATGTTACTCCTACATCACATTTCATCTGGTTATCCAATTTACTTTATTTGCATTCTCTCCATCAACCCTCTATTTTAGGGCCAGCTCCTCAATTTGTCACTACTGCCACACCACCTGCTGTTATACCACTGGATCAATCCTTTCACAATGCTACTCCCCCAAATCCTACTACTACTTCTTCCACTACTCCTATTACTCCTTCCTCATTACCTACTCCAGCCCCATCTTCTCCTCCATTGCCTGCTTTTGTCCCAAATGCTTCACCCTCTAGTGATCCTTCACCCTTGCCTATTGTTCCTGCTAATCTTCATCCCATGCAAACCAGGTCCAAGAGTGGCATATCCAAACCTAAACTTTGTTATAAAGCTACTCTTGACTATAATTTTACTGAACCTCCCACCTACAAAGTAGCTTCTTCTTATCCAAATTGGTGCAAGGCAATGGATGCTGAGTTTGATGCATTGTAGAAACAGCAAACCTGGGTGCTTGTTCCTCATCCTCCCCGTTTTAATTTGGTAGGGTGTAAATGGGTCTATAAATTGAAGCTTCACAGTGATGGATCAATTGCTAGATATAAAGTAAGGTTGGTCGCTAAAGGGTTTCATCAGCAGCCAGGTATAAACTTCACAGAAACCTTTAGTCCAGTTATTAAACCTGCTACTGTCAGATTAGTTTTGGCTATTGCAGTCAATCTTAACTGGTCTATCAGGAAATTGGATGTCTCCAATGTCTTTCTCCATGGCTATCTCAAGGAGGAAGTATATATGCAGCAACCACAGGGCTATGTTGATCCCTCCAAACCTCATTATGTTTGCAAATTGCTAAAGTCTCTTTATAGGTTGAAGCAGGCTCCAAGGGCATGGTTTGAGAGATTCACCACTCAATTACTTCATCTTGGTTTTGTGGCTTCTTTGGCAGATTCATCTCTCTTTGTTTATCATTCAGGCTCTACAGTTCTCTACTTGCTCTTGTATGTTGATGATATTATCATCATTGGCAATGCTCCTACACAGATTGCCTATCTCGTCTTAGCTCTAAGTGCTATTTTTGATCTCAAAGACCTTGGCCCTCTCAATTATTTTCTGGGCATTCAAATCACACCTACTAAGTATGACCTTAGCTTATCACAGAAAAAATATGCCTCTGATGTTCTCCACCGTTCCAATATGCATAATTCCAGGCCTACAAAGACACCATGTTGCCCTGCCACAAGACTCACTCTAGATTCTGGCCTGCGCTTATTTGATCCTTCTACTTATAGAAGCATGATTGGAGCTCTTCAATACCTTACATTTACTAGGCCAGATTTGGCTTTTAGTGTCCATCAATTGTGTCAATTTATGCAATTTCCTACAACCACTCATCTGGAGGCTGCCGAGAGAGTTCTCAGATATGTAAGGGGTACTCTTTCTCATGGCATTCATTTTTCTCATGGTCCTCTCACTCTAACTACCTTCACAGATGCTGATTGGGCAGGTAATCCTTTTGATAGAAAGTCTACCACTGGATTTATGGTGTTTTTAGGCCCCAACCTATTTCTTGGTCATCCAAGAAACAGACTATTGTT
This sequence comes from Quercus ilex subsp. ballota, assembly GCA_032727855.1. Classification (NCBI taxonomy): domain Eukaryota; kingdom Viridiplantae; phylum Streptophyta; class Magnoliopsida; order Fagales; family Fagaceae; genus Quercus; species Quercus ilex. The sequence goes on from CM064916.1 coordinate 2,710,432, forward strand.
TCTAAATCCTCCACAAAGGCAGAGTATCGAGTACTTGCCACCATTGCTGCTGAGCTCTCTTGACTTAGGCAATTGTTTCGCGATCTTCTTCTTTTCCTTCATCATGTTCTAGTTTTGTGGTGTGACAACCTATCTACCATTGCTCTTGCTTCAAATCCCGTCTTTCATGCTTGTACTAAGCATGTTAAGGTAGATTATCATTTTATCAGGGAACGTGTTCTTCGCAAGGATTTAGCTATTTCCTTTGTTTCAGGCAAAGACAATCTAGCTGATATATTTACTAAGCCTCTGCCTGGTCCTTTGTTTCTCTTCTTCCGTGACAAACTCATGCCTCGTTCCTCCCCTATTCGTTTAAGGGGGGATGATAAAGATACACAAGCAAAGCACTTGTAGACCAAGAAAGAAGATAGATAACACGTGTTGTTTCACACACGTGTAAGTCACTTATTCAAACTATGTCATTTTGAGTGTGGTTGAGAGCCAGTTATGGCACGTGCATTTCTGTTATGGCACGAGTGTGTTCAAGCTCCAACAGTTCAAGCTTCAGCAGTGGTGGGAAAGTCTGTTACAGTTAGTTAGAGTTGTTAGAAGGTTCTAGATCTTATTTATTCATGTAATTCCTTTATATAGAGGATGGATGTATCAGATTATTATTCATTGAGTAAATAACAAATCAGTTTTCCTCTTAGAGTTTCTCTAATTCTCTCTCTGTTTTTCTCTTCACTTTCTCTCATTTTCTTTCTCTTTCTCGCATCTTTTCCTTCTCTGATTTTGTGCTTGAATCAAAGATCCGTGTGGTCTTCTTTGTGAAACTTATTTGTTTCTTCAAATATTCCACTTATAATTCTTAGTAAATATTTTTAATAATTCGATAAGCCTCAAGGTGACAATGCCCTCTTGATCCACGCCCTTTTTAATTTTTTCCCTCATCTCTAAAGGTGACAATACTCTTTTGTTTTATAGCAGCATATAGATGATCCGTAAAACTATTGTAGGTATCCTCACCTCTAAAACCATGAAAGACATCGTAGTTCCATTGTGGTGTTGAAGAAGAAAATGATGATGACGATGCAACTTTTTGAGTGGTAATGTAAGCCAATATAAATATTTTTGACAAATCCAGATCTACAATCAAGATAACATATACACACACATTCAACTAAAATTGAAAGAAAATTAGAGAAGAAGAGAATGATTTGACGTGGATTTTTCATTTCAAGGAGGGAGTGAAAGGAGAGAAATAAAAGAGATTGAAAAAAATCATTCTCTGTTTACATAATTGCGGAAGTGATTGAAAAACTCAAAAAATCTTGGAAAAAAAAATGCTGGATTCAGATCCTATTACATAATTGCCTTTTTTTAATAAAGGAATGGCCACTATTATTTATGTGTTTGTGAAAGATAGAAGAGAGGGGGATTCACATTCTCTGTTTTCAGTCAACAACACTTATTTATTTAAATGGCCCTTTCCTTCCAGAAATTTTCCTGGCAAGCTGAAACTTATTTTTTAACTCTAATGATAAACTCTTCCCCATGTATTGTTTGGTTGTTTAGAGGGCTGAACATTTACATGCTCTCCTTCTAGGCATCTTCTTGTCAAAACTCAAAAGGCGGACTCGAAGTTATCAAATCCATAAGGAAAAAAGAAAACAAAATGAAAAAATCAAAGCCGGATTCAGTTTATCTTTATGTAATTTGCATGTTAAAAAAGAAAGAGAAAAAAAAGACTCTATTTGCATGTAATTTGTGTAAACGATACCATTCTACTAATAAATTTAAGAATGGGCATTGGGTATTGGAATCAAAGAGACATAGTCGACAATTTTTTTTTTATTTTTTTTTTTATTTTGAGAAGGATTCAACAAATTAATTGTTTAAACAAAGTGAGTGTAAAAGTGAGAAAACAAGGACAAAAAATTATTCAACTATATTAAACGAAATGGAAGATAATTATGAGAAACTAAAATGACAGCTTGACTGTTTGTCGTCATCAACATATATAATAAGGAATTTCTCTCTAAATGGCAAATGTAATCTTAAATTTTACAGATTTCTATTTCTTTCTAAATTCTTTTCAATGTATGTTTTGTATGTATATATATTAAAGTTATATTTATTTTTTGAATCATATTTTAAAGTTATGTTAAATTTTCTATAATAACTTTTTTTTGGAGCATAAAATTTCCTATAATATCTTAAGATTTCTAATAGCAGTTTCTCAAAAAAAAAAAAGAAAAAAAGTTTTCTAATAGCAAGTTTTTAGGGGCAATAGGCTTTAAAATAAATAAATAAAAAATCGTGGGACAATAAATTTAGCTTCATACTTATCCGCTGTAAAGTTTGTTAATATTGCTTTCTTCAATTTAGATGTTGTCGTATCGTGGAGAGCATAAATACTCTAGTGGAAAACTTTTTATTTATTTATTTATAAATAGCAGGTTTGGTGTAAAGTTGAAAAGCTAAGAGGAAAACTGATCTGTTATTTACTCAATGAATAATAATCTGATACATCCATCCTCTATATAAAGGAATTACATGAATAAATAAGATCTAGAACCTTCTAGAACCTTCTAACAACTCTAACTAACTGTAACAAACTTTCCCGCCACTGCTAAAGCTTGAACTACTGGAGCTTGAACACACTCGTGCCATACCAGAAATGCATGCACCATAATTGACTCTCAACCACACTCAAAACGACACAGTTTGAATAAGTGACTTGCACGTGTGTGAAACAACACGTGCTATCTATCTTCTTTCTTGGTCTACAAGTGCTCTGCTTTTGTATCTTTATCAATATTGACTATGAAAAAAATACAATACAACTTATTCAGATATTTTTTAAAAACAATTAGTAAATAAATACAATATAATAAATACACTATATTTTTATAGGGTTTCTAACATTAAAATGCTACTTGATATTCACATGACAATGTCTGTCTCATATTTCCTCAATTTGAAAACGTGACAAATTATGTCCTCATATTTCTTCTATTTGAAAACGTCTAAATGGAAGAAAGCAATATCAACATACTTAGCAAATAACCATGAAGCTACTACACCTATTGTCCCCATTCCCCATATTTTTTTATTTAAAGCCTATGGTCCTTAAAAACATACTATTAGAAAATTGATTATGCTAACGAGTGCACTTAAAGCAATGATTAACAATCCATTTTAGGAATATTTTGACACCATTTTTATGGGAAACTAGTCACATACCCGTGCATTACACGTGATAATTTTTGTAGGATGGTCTCATTAAATATTTTATTTAATACTATAATTTTAGTTATTAACCATTGGTTTTTCATTATTTTTTAAGTTAATAAAAACCTAAAATATACCCTTTTTTTACCTTTATACACACACACACACACACACACACACATATATAGTGAATCTTTACACATACTTTTAAGAAAACTCTATATATTCCACTTTTTTGGATGTATAAAATTATAGACTACTAATCCATAATAATAGTGACTAATTAATTAATTATATATATATATATATATATATATATATATATTTTAGTGATCTCATTTGTAACGCTTCTTACCATTATCATATATTTACTAACTGATGATTTGCAAAACAAAGACAATAAATGAGAGGTAGCATTGTTCATTAGATTTTCGAAAGTAATAGTGTATGAAAATTATATACATATAAATATATATATATATATATATATTATAAATAAGGTTAAATGAAATGTCAAAAAATGGATTTTTAAATTTTCTAACTTTATTTCTTATGCAATTTTTTTTTTATACAAGATAGAATTCTACTCTAGCCTAATCTAAGTGTATGTGTGTAAAGCTTCCTCCTGGAGACTTAAACCTCGGCTTTTGCCCCCCACACTTCACAAGCACTTATACTTGTGGAGTGACCATCGCACCAAGGGTGTGCGATGGTATTTCTTATGCAATTTCTACTACTATCAGAGAACATCGCCTTTTTAGTTATGATTAATATGGTCTCCATAGTTAGAGTTTGGTTAATTTTAAATTTAAAGCTAGTACTATGATTGTATTCAATTGTTGATTGTTGATTTAATTTTTTTTAAGTGAATTTAACGGTTTATGTTACTACAATGTAAAGTTTTTAATGTTCTCAACACGGTAATCTCTATTTTATTTTTTACTTCTCCTTACAACCTCTTTGTTTTCCAATCAACGATTACTAATTGATGTTTGGGTTTTTTTTTTTTTTTCTTTATCTACTCTTTATTACTTTGTATTGGTTTTTTTTCTATACCATCTCTTCTCTCTTTCTCTCTCTCCATTGGCAACCTATCGTTTTCCAAAATTTGGTGATGATTCTATGACATTAAATATGCATTATTAGTTTTTTTTTTTTTTTTTTTTAATTTAGTGTTTCTAACTTGATTTGTTTTGTATTTCTTTCTTCCTTTGATGCATTGGGCGTGAGAATGAGTGTTTCCCTAGCATTACTCCACTTAATGTGGACAATTTTATTTATTTAATTTAGGCAAAATATTATATTTAATTTTAAAAAAAAATAAAAAAAAAAGGGAGTGGAAATATAAATAATTTAATGATATATATGGGGGGTGTGGCTGAATTTAAATAGAGAAAAAAATAAAAATAAAATACATAACAATAAACACTAAATAAACACTCCTTTTTATATACATAACAATAAACACTAAATATAATAATAGTACATTTTTGTATACTATTTTTAATTATTTATAATGCAATATGATAATATTTAACAATCAAAGTCATAAAAAAATAAAAAATGAAAAAATGAAAACTTAAAATACAAAACTAAATCCCATCAACCAAAATAGAGTTCTAAAGAATACAAAACTTTATCAAGCTAAAATAGAAATGCAAGAAAAATAAAAATAAAAATCCACCAAAAAATTGAGAGAAAAAGAGTGGGAAATAACCACTTTTTTGTGAGAAAAAATTATGTAAAGATTGGAAGAGTGAATGACAAATTTATATTAAGAGGATGATAATAAAAAGAAACAAAATAAAGGATGATAAAAGGAAAGAGGAAGAGTGATATCTAGGTAGAATGTTTGGGGAGATGAAAATGTAAAGAGAATGAGAAAGGTTGGAGAAAGTGTAAATGTTAAAAAAAATGAGTACAATTTGATGAGCACAATTTTCTTTTATTTGAATTTAAGTAAAATATTACATTTTTTTATTTTTAAAACAAAAAGAGAGAGAAAATATAAATAATTTAATGATAAGGAAGATGTGGCTGAATTTCAATATTGAGTAAAATAGAAGAGAAGAAAAAAAATAAAAAAAATTAAAAGATATAACAATAAACACTAAATTATCCAAATTACGCTATATAATGGAATACTATTTTATTTTTATATACTATCTTTAATTTTTTATAAAGATAAAAGTTAACAATCAAATAGCAAAATAATAATAATAATAATTTAAAACACAAAACTAAATCGTATCAACCTAAATTAGAGTTCTTAAAAACACAAAAATTTATCAACCTACAGCGGAGATGCAATAAAAAATAAAAATCCACCAAAACATTGAGAGAGAGAGAGAGAGAGAGAGAGAGAGAGAGAGCCTTTTTGTGAGAGAAAACTATGCAAAGAATGGATAAGAGTGACAAATTTATAGTAAGAGGGAAAGGATAAGAAGAGACAAATAAAGGAAGATGAAGGGAAAGATGAATAGCAATATTAAAGTAGAGGGTAGTGAGGAGATAAAAAAATAAGGGAAGAAGAAAGGTTGAAGAAAGTGTAAATATTTAAAAAAATAAGAGAATGTAAAAAAATTATAGTAAAATTGGAAATAAAAAAGAAATATATATATATATATATATATAAATGTTAAAAACGACAAAAATGAATATGTAAAGTCAATAATCTATATATATATATATATATATATATTTGTAAAAAAATAAGAATAAATAATAAATAATAATTATGTGGTGAATGACGTGGCGATGAGGTGACGCAACAAGAGCTCAGCAGCAATAAATGTCACGCTTCGGCTTTTAGTAATATATAGATATAAATGAAAAAAGCTGTCAAAACATTAATTGTTTTTTTTTTCTTTTCCCATTAAAACTTTCTTTAAATGGATTGTTAACCAATACTCTAAGGGCATCCGTTAGCATTTCCCTTAAAAAATTTAATACAACCTTAGTATACAAACATACATTGCAAAATATTTTAATGACTCCAAAATATGATAGGAGCAGTCTCAAAAGAAAGTGTTGTATCACTCTTTTCTAATGGTGGACCGTTATGGCAAAATAGTGAAAATACACTGACAAGCCTTCCACTCTATAGGATGCAAATTAGTATTTCCCTCTGAAAAACGACCACTGTACTCTAAAAGAAAAAAAGTCAAGCTCTAGGAGTTAATTAAGTTTAATTAGCACTCAGATAACAGAATCAATTGTTTCAATTGCAGGACTTCAGAGTTAATTTCAGCAAGCATTGTTCTTGTGTGATTGATAGTACCAATGAGCTAAGTAGTAAGGGGTTGTGTCATAGTGTTTAATGGTTGCTTCCCCAAACCAAAGTGACCAACTTATTAGTAAACTTATTGTAAAGCATAGAATCGCATAAGGATTACGAGAAGAATCTAAAATTGTTCAACAGATTGATTTGTTAAAATATCGCCTTCACAAGTCTCAATATATAAGTTTAAAATTTCGACTTGGTAGCTGGCCACCATGAAGTTAATCTTTCTTTCTTTTTTTTTCAACATCACAGAATGTGTAGGAGTAATTGTCATCAAATTTTCACTAAAGTACTTATCCTGAAAAAATAAAAAAGTTTCCTCTAGTTATGGCAAGTAAAAAAGTGGATAAAAAAGCAAAATAAAGTGTAAACAAAACTTTATACTAGTTACTAGGAACTTACTCATTCTTCTCTTTCATTTTCTTAGTGTAGGAGTACTCATTCTTCTCTTTCATTTTCTTAGTGTAGGAGTAAATTAAGGTTCATCCCACACCTAAAGAAACCAAAAATGCGAAGTCAAGAGCAAATGCATTTGATAGTCAGTGGTAGTAAGGATAAAAGAAGACATTGGAATCGTTTTTTCCTCATACAAAGGTGAGAGCATTGCCTAAGCACAATAACAAATACTACAAATAAAAAATTCTTCTATTAGAATAATTATCCAAGAGCGTTGTTTCAAGAGGTTTTAGAGCTTTACTTTACAACAACCAATTGCTGCAATTCTCCATATCTGTAAGTCCTTACTCTTCTTGTACGCATCCATATCTTTTGTCTCTCCTTTCACCAATTCATTCCCTCTTTGAAATAAAAAAGAAAAAAAACCGCATCGAATCGTTTTTTTCTTATTCCTTAATCAATTTTCCTTTCATTTATTTTCTTCAGTTTTAATTGATTCCTAGTCTTTGCTCTTATATGGTTAATTCCTTACAATTTAGATGAGAAAATGTCAAATCTATTGGTGATGCTTTTATATACCAAACACAATTTTAGTGGGTGCTTGTGTCCATTAAAGCATTTATGCTGTTCACATCACAATAATTATGTAGAGATAGTCATAGAAACAAAGCAATATGAATAGAACTTTATAGTTGGTCAAAACACAATATATATATATATATATATATATATATAACTACCACCAAGAGGTTATTCTTTCCTCTTTTCGAGAACGCTGAGAGTGTTGACACTTGACGGTATTTGTCATCAAATCTTTACTCCACCAAAGTACTTTCCTGCGAGAGATACAATTTTAGGCCCTGATATTATAGCTGAAGTCAATTTTAAGTAAGCTAATTACATAATTAAGTCCAATTTTTTAAGTCATTAGCCAATAGAAATATGCATGGACATTAAACACAACAACAAATCCCAATCACAACACAAACACCCCTACAGTGTTTGCAGAGAGAAAAAACCCGAAAATTGGGCAAAAAAAACTCTCAGGGCCTATAGCACCAAACAATCCACTAAACAAGAATAGTTGCAATACAAATCATTTACAAAATCTTTTAAGTTAAGTAATGACCATGTACTTGAGCCTCCAATACCAACTAGCAACTAATTCCTCAAATCTTTTCTTTTATTTAGTCTCTAGATCCGCAAATTTAACCACCAATATCAAGACAAAGTCTACTTGGCCACTCAAAGGCCTCTTAGAGATTTAGGGATTGCTTCAATGTTTCCAAACACCAAATAGCACCAAGAACTTAGAAGGTTTCTTTGTGCGTATTGGATTTAATCTCTTCTCATGGAATTTGGCAATTAAAGAGGGAGATTTTTGATAGAATTGAAAAGGTCTTAGCTCTAGGCTTTTAGGTCACTCCATAGCTCTTCAATATAGATATTGGGTTTAAAATTTTGTGAGAAATTGGGCTCATAAAGTGGAGTCTAAAAGGCTCCATAGCTCTTCAATATAGATATTGGGTTTAAAATTTTGTGAGAAATTGGGCTCATAAAGTGGAGTCTAAAAGGCTGGTACTGCAAATAAATTGTAACTAATTTCTCTCAGGTATTGAGCAGTGAGAGGCGACAAAGAGGAAAGGATGCTGCCTTAAGCTTTCAGTAATAATTTAAACAATTTTTTAATAAATTATTACATTTCGTATAATATACTGCAATTGTATTCCAAAATTTTAAATTTATCAAATCTAATTATCAAAATACCAAAATTAATCAAACTAAAAATATATATATAAAATAAACTCATATACATAGTGGGTTGGGTTGGGTAATATGGGTTGAAAAAATTATAAACCCAACATGACCGAAGGCTCCAATCATATCTTTTTCCAAAAAAGAAAAAAACAGAAACCGAGTGCAAACAAAGTAAACTATGTCCTTATCAACGATTTGAAGTGCAAAATTAGGTAGGCAGATAAAAGAAAAAATAAAGTAATTATGCACTACTTTATCACAGAATCAAGGATTGAAATCTGCATTTTCATTAATGCATCAAAGATTACACAGACTACACATATATACTAGTTTGTACAGGTGTGAACGCAAAAATAACTAACAGAATTAACAACCTATTACACATGCAGCTACAGGACTAACTAATTAGTTCACGTGTTAACACTTAAGGAGGCATCTAAACAGACTAAGCTACAAGTCGTTTCATCACTTTTCTTCATTTACTTTGATCTGTCATTTATGCTCTGTTATATAATCAGCAGCTCTGCTCTTGCTACTGATCTTGGTAGCTTCAGTTTCATCTAAACTTTGATACTCCCCCTCAAGAGCAGCAGGTGTATGAATATTAAGCATCCCCATCTTTCCAATAAGAGTTGAAAACTGATTGTAATTCAAAGCTTTAGTGAGTAGATCAGCCAATTAACAGTTTGATCTAACATGATTCAGCTTAATCACCTTCTCCAACACCCTATCTCTAACCACATGACAATCAATTTCTATATGTTTTGTCCTCTCATGGAAGACTGGATTGGAACCGATGTGTAATGCAGCTTGACTATCACAGAATAACAAAGCCTCCTTCGCATGATTTACTCCAATATCTTTGAGAAAGTATAAAATCCATACTATCTCACACGTTGCCACTGCCATGGATCTATAGTCAGCTTCAACTGAGGATCTTGATACTGTGGATTGCTTCTTTGATTTCCATGATACCAAAGAATCACCAATGAAGATGCTATAGCCAATCACTGATCTCCTAGTGTCAGGACACGCAGCCCAATCTGCATCTGCAAATCCTTTTAAATGCAGGTCTGTGCTAGAAGAAAACATAAGTCCTTTTCCTGGTTCACCTTTCAAATATTGCAACACTCTATGTGCTGCATCCAAATGTGTTCTCCTTGGCTTAGACATAAACTGACTGAGTTTATGGACAGCAAATGTAATGTCAGGTCTTGTGATTGTTAAGTACAAAAGTCTGCCCACAAGTCTTCTGTAATGACTGGGATCCTTAAGCTCTTCTCCTTCATACTTGCTTAGTCTTAGGTTGTGCTCCATAGGGGTTTTAGCACACTTACAGCCAAGCAGTCCTGCATCATTAAGTAGCTCAAGGGTGTATTTTCTTTGACAAAGAGCAATTCCTTTATCTGATCTTGCAACCTCTAAACCAAGAAAATATTTCAAATCACCCAAGTCTTTAAGTTTGAACTTATCATCCAGCATGACTTTGAACCTATCCACTTCTGCTTTGTCATTACAAGCTATCAAAACATCATCTACATAAACCAAAAGAATCATGAAAATGTCACCATGCCTTCTGGTAAACAAGGAGTAGTCAGCCTTGGACTGAATAAAACCAAGCTGAATCAAGGTACTTGAGAATTTGGCAAACCATTTCCTAGAAGCTTGCTTGAGGCCATAGATGGACTTATTGAGCTTGCAAACAACCTCCCCCTGGCTGTGAAACCCTTGTGGAAGAGCCATAAACACCTCTTCATCCAAATCACCATGAAGGAAAGCATTATTGACATCTAATTGACTAAGAAACCAACCCTTGATGGCAGCAACAGCAAGAAGGACTTTGACAGACACCATTTTAGCTACTGGTGAGAAAGTCTCAAAGTAATCAATGCCCTCCTTTTGTGTGAATCCCTTGGCCACCAACCTGGCTTTATATCTCTCAATAGAACCATTAGCTTTATACTTGATTTTGTAAACCCACTTGCATCCAATAGCTTTCTTACCAACAGGTAAGGGTGTCAGAATCCAGGTATTATTAGCTTCAAGAGCTGCTATTTCAGCAGCCATGGCAGCTTGCCATTGGGGATCAGATACAGCTTGGTAGTAGAATTGAGGTTCAACAAGAGAGGAAATGGCACAACAAAAGGTCTTATATGATGGGGAAAGATGATGATATGAGATGTGAGATGAGAGGGGATGAGAAGTACCTGATTGGGAAGAAGACAAAGGCTGGACAGATGTGACTTGATTGCAGTGAAAGTCCTGTAAGTAAGAAGGTCTTTGAACAGATCTAGTGGACCTTCTAAGGGGAAGAGGATCAGTAATGGGATCAAGAGGTGCTTCTGGGACTTCATCAAGAAAGTCATCATCAATAGTATGATGAACTTGGATAATAGAATATGGAGAAAAAACAGGAGTGTTGGAGTGTGATATAAGTGGATCATCATGTAAAGAAGGAACACATGGCAAAGGTAGTGAATTGAAAGGAATTGAATGAGTGGAAGATGAAAAGTAAGGAAAAACGGATTCATGGAAAACAACATCCCTTGAAACAAAAGTAGCATGAGTATCAAGATCATAGAGTTTATAACCTTTGATATTACAAGGGTAGCCAAGAAAAACACATCTTCTTGCCCTTGGTGAGAATTTGGTCCTACTTTGAGCAATGGTAGAAGCAAAACAGAGACAGCCAAAAACCTTTAGGTGATTATATTCAAGAGGTTTATGGAATAACATTTCAAAAGGTGTTTTGTCATTTAACAAAGGAGAGGGAAGTCTATTTATGAGAAATGCAACAGTCAATACACAATCACCCCAAAAAGGCAAAGGTACATGAGATTGCATTTGTAAAGCCCTTGCAATGGAAAGTAGGTGTTGGTGTTTTCTCTCCACAACAGAATTTTGTTGTGGGGTGTAAACACAACTATGTTGGTGAATAATGCCATGGGAACTAAGAAAATCAGTCATGGCAAATTCTTTAGCATTATCAGTTCTAATGGATTTAATATTCTGACCAAATTGTGTGGCAACCATAGTGTAAAAAGATTGAAACAAATGCCTAACATCACATTTGGATTTCATTAGAAACAGCCAAGTAGCTCGGGTTGCATCATCCATAATGGTCAATAAATATTTGTAACCATCTAAAGTAGGAATAGAATAAGGTCCCCAAAAATCCATATGAACTAAATCAAAAGCACAAGCACAGATGTTATTATTAAAAGGGAATGGTAATCTTTTAAGCTTGGCCATAGGACAAATCTGACAAGCCTTATTACAGAAAGAATGTAAAGAAGGGATGGTATGACCTAAAGCTTTAAGTTTCATGTCTGAAGGGTGTCCTAATCTGGCATGCCAGAGAAATGAAGATGCAGAACCTGCAGAAGCTGATGCAGAACCTGCAGAAGTTGATGCAGAGAAAGGGAGAAAAGAAGCACTGAACTTGTGATTGCTTAGATAATCAGCAAGTGCAGAATGAGGAGTATGTTGGAGACTTTCACACTGCAACAAGTACAACCCATCAACAGCCTTGCCCACCCCAATCGTTTTCCAAGGTGAAAGGTCCTGAAGAAAACAATATTTGGAGAGGAAAACAAGACAATAAGGCTAAGATAATGTGAGTGTGCTGACAGATAGCAGGTTAAAGCTAAATGAGGGAACACAAAGGACATTAGTGAGAGTGACGGAAGAAGAAAGAACAACAGTTCCAACATGAGTGACTTGAGCTGATTCCCCATTAGGCAAGTGAACCAAAGACTGTATAGTAGCAGTAATTGAAGTTAATAGATCAACTGAACAAACAAAATGATCAGTAGCTCTAGTATCCAATACCCAAGTCCATTTATCATAATTTCTTCTGTTTACCACTTGTGCAAAGAAAACACTATGAGATAGATCAATACCTGACATTGGAGCACCAGCAGGTGTAGAAGATGATGCTATATTAGCCATTGAAGTGTCTTTGACTGGAGCAGAAGGTTCAAGTGATGAAGTGGAAGCTCCAAACATGGCAAAAAGTTGCTGATACTGTTCAGGAGTAAAGGCAGTTTGTTGATGCAGTGGTGAAGCAACTGAAGAAGTAACATCTGAAGATACTTGATGAGCCATAAAAGGCTTGTTCTTGAACTTAAATCCTGGTGGAAAACCATGCTTTTTATAGCATTTGTCCACTGTGTGACTAGTCTTGCCACAATGTGTGCAAGTTGGTCTCTCCTTCCCTTTGCTAACAGCACCACCAAGAAACGAACCAAGATGTTCATTTGACAATTTAGCAGCTAAAGCAGTAGAATCAACTTTAGCAAAAGATCCATTGGGCACTGATCTTTGTGTCTCTTCTTGAATTAGCAAGGAGTAAACCTTACTAAGAGATGGAATAGGATCCATAAGTAGGACTTGAGATCTGACTTGAGAGAAAGAATCACTCAACCCCATTAGGAATTTCATGACAAATTCTCTTACTTGTAGATCAGTGAGCCTCTTGTTAATATTGCAAATGCATTTACCACAGGTGCAAGTAGGAAAAGGACTAAGATTCTGCAACTGATCCCAAAACACCTTCAACTAGGTAAAAAAATTAGTGATAGACATCTCACCTTGATGAAGCTCTGCTATGTCCTTTTGAAGATTGAAAACTCTAGGTCCATTTGTCTGAGCAAATTGATTCTTCAGGTCATTCCAGATTTCTAAGGCTGTATCTTCATAAATGATGCTTGCTTGGAGTTTTGGTGAGACTGAATTGGTTAACCACGTGCCAACCATATTGTCACATCTTATCCAGGCTTGCACATTTGAAGCAGTCGATACCAATGATGATGAAAGAGTCAAAGTCCCATCAATGAACCCTAATTTATTCTTGGTGAGTAAAGCTTTTCTCACTGCACGAGCCCAAGCTGCATAATTCTCTCCACCTATCAATGGCTGTGTGACAAGAACTAGGCTTGGATTCTCCGCATGATGCAAGAACAGAGGGTTATCCATTGGGGATTCTTGTGAAGAAGGAGATGGATTCTCAGACGTGGAAGCATCTGTAGAACCGTTTGCATTTGTAGCAGAAGCCATAGATGACAATTGAAGAAAGAATCTCCCAAGAACAAAGTTTTCTCAAGAACAGAGAAAGATTTTCTCGGGAAAATTGAGAAGAAAGGAAAAAGGAATTGAAAAGAAATACGAAACCCTACAGGAATTTGGGAATTCGCTCTGATATCATATCACAGAATCAAGGATTGAAATCTGTATTTTCATTAATGCATCAAAGATTACACAGACTACACATATATACTAGTTTGTACAGGTGTGAACGCAAAAATAACTAACTAACAGAATTAACAACCTATTACACGTGCAGCTACAGGACTAACTAATTAGTTCACGTGTTAACACTTAAGGAGGCATCTAAACAGACTAAGCTACAAGTCGTTTTATCACTTTTCTTCATTTACTTTGATCTGTCGTTTATGCTCTGTTATATAATCAGCAACTCTGCTCTTGCTACTGATCTTGGTAGCTTCAGTTTCATCTAAACTCTGATATACTTGTACCTTTCTTCAGCTACTTTACACACACTGCTTATACTAAATTAATTAGTGGATGTATTATTAGTCATAAAGTTCCCAAATTCCACTAAAGGCGTGTTTGGTTTGCTATGATGTGCCCTTAATGTGATGCACATTATAATGATGTGACATTAAAATTTTTGGTTTATTTATTTTTTTTTAACATTGTCATAATTTAAAATTACAAAATATATTACATCACCTTAATCTCATCATCTTCCTAACAATGTAATATTGTATTATTGTATTGAGATTACATTAATATAAGATTAAAATAACATAACATTACGGTGTAATGTAACATCACAGCGAACCAAGCACCCCTATGTGTTTATGCATGTCACACCACGATCAATGGCTTCTGAGACATGTAGAAAGATAGCAATATGTGTTTATGCATGTCACACCACGAACAATGGCATCTGAGACATATAGAAAAATAGCAATATGAATAGAACTTTATAGTTTTTTTTTTTAAATTTTTTCAAGTGAATAGAATTTATTGTCCTGTCTCCAAAAAAACATCTTTATTGTTAATCAAAAATCAATATAAATACTATAAATACGACTCTATAGCTGGCCGCCAGGAAATTCCTCGTCATCAAATTTCTACTAAAGCACTCAAAAATTAAAAAATAAATAAATAAAAATTTTTCACTAATGCAAGTAAAAAAGATAGAGAAAGTAATATAAAAGTATAAACAAAACTTTAGTTAAAATTAAAAAGACCCAATGAGATTTGGTTCAATTGCAAACACATTCCCTGCACTTTTAATTTTGTATTGTTCATTTCGGTAATGACAAAATTCTTATTTCAAGTGATCATGTATAGTGCACGAGACCATTTTATCATATAATCATTAAAAAAAATTATTGTTTGTAATGAATTATAATAAACAAATTCTTAAAATGCAAACTGGCCGTGACTTGTGAGTCGTGAGCCCTACTTGGACCTGGCGGTATGGGTTTGAGGGCTATTTGTATTTGGTGGCGTTTTCCTGGATTTATGGGTCATTACCGAAAGCCTCAAGGTGTATAATACAAAATTAAAAGCACAGAGGGTGTGTTTTGAAATTGACCCAAACCTCAGGGGTGTTTATGCAATTTGGCCAAAACGTTTTAGCTGGTTAACAAAAACTTTACATCTGGTCACTCTTTGTCCTCTTTTCTTTTCTTAATGGGTAATTAAGTTCACATCCCATGTGCCACTCTTAAAGAAGCCAAATAAAAAAGAGTTCAAGACCAAATTGCATTTTAAGTTCAACTCTCACAATTTGATGTTTTCAACTAAAATGTCAAGGGTTTAAATTCTCTCAACTTTATCTATTGAATTATAAAAAGTGGATAATATTAACAATATGTTGAAAAACTAGTTGTGGTTAGTTAGGTAAAAAGAAAAGTATTAGATCGGTGGAGACTTTTTAGAAAAGTGGGAGATAAATCAAGTAATAAGAAGCTCTTCTATTAATTAGAATTGTATTCAGAAGAGTTGTTTCAAAAGATTTTAGATTCTTTACAAAGAAATGCTGCAATTCTCCAAATCAGTAAATTCCCACTTCTCTTGCACACATCCATGTCTTATATTTCCCTCCTTTCACTTCATCCTTGATATGAAAAGTTTACAACAAATTTTTTTTTTCTCTTCGCCAATCTATTTACGTTTTAATTTGTTTCTTCAATTTTAATTGAATGTACTTTTTATCTAATTTTTGGTTCAACATTTTCTAGGATAATTTCAATGGCTTCTGTGAGTACTGAAAGAGCCTTGTCACCATCATCATCTTCTTCTTTTACTCCTCAATGGAAATATGACATGTTCCTAAGTTTTAGAGGCAAGGATACCCGAAATAGTTTTACAGACCATCTATATTTTGCTTTGAAACCAAGGAAGTCAATACCGTACCGGAGACTGTACCGGTTTGGTCAGCTATACGATATATTTCTGATACCGGTCAATACCGGTGTACCGTTTCGGATTTACCGCTATTTTTTAATATTTTATATAATATACAAAGTTATATTTCTAATAACTCAATATATCACATTTGCAACTTTTTATATATTTTTTTATGGAGTTATTAACTTTTACCACAACTCCTTATATGATAAGTTGTGAGGGGTGAAAAAAATTGTGAGTACATGTGGGTTTACATTTTCATCACTTATAACTCCTCACATTATAAATTATGACAAAAATTATTTAAAATATTGTAATATTAGCATTGTTTAAAATATAAATTTGTTGCAATACCGTGACAATATAGCAATACATATACATTATGTCACATCATTTGGGTTCAAAGGCCAAAGCTGAAAGTAGTGATGGAGAGGGCTTTCACGTTGGAACTCATCTTTTATTGAAAAATTAAATGCTTTCAATATTTTCAATGCTTGGCAGCTGGTGTCAGTGTTCTGCAGTCACATGGAGAGCTTAGGAAATTTCAAAAACAAATACAAAACAAAGAAAGGGAGAGTGAGAAACCACACCACATACATAACAAAGTTAAGCAAAAACAAAAGAGAGAGGAGACGGATAGACCAACAGAGAAGAAGAAAAAAAGGTTCAGCAAAAAAGAAAAGAAAAGAGAGGGAGACGGACAAATCTGACAAAGAAGAAGAAGAAGAAAAAAAGGTTCAGCAAAAAAAAAAAAAAGAGAGGGAGACGGACAGACCTGACAAAGAAGAAGAAGAAAAAAAAGGAAAGAAGAAGAAGAAGCAGTTGCTTCACGGCGCCACCCCTGCTTCATCGCCGTCTTCTTCCTTTTCTCCTTCTTCTCTGTTTTCTTTCCCTACAAATGAGACTTTTCGTGTTTCAGCCCGGTATTCATTTACCGGCCGAAATAGCCGGATTTCGCCGATACAGCCGGTACACGGCCGGTACGACCGGTATTTTTTCCGGTACGAAAGGAGGGGGTTATCTGTACCGGTGCACTGACCGGTCCGGTATATACCAGCCGTACCAGCCGGTACGGTACGGAATTGACCACCTTGTTTGAAACAAAAGGGCATTTTCACTTTTAGAGATGATGAAAAACTAGAGAGAGGAAAATCAGTTTCACTGGAACTCTCAAAAGCAATAGAAGAATCAAGGTTTTCTATTGTCATATTCTCAAGAAACTATACATTTTCTACATGGTGCCTAGATGAACTTGCAAAGGTCATTGGGTGTGTGAAAGAGACAAGAATGATGGTTCTACCAATTTTTTTATAATGTGGATCCATCTGATATACGAAACAAGTTGGAACTTTTGCACAAGCTTTTGTTGAACACGAAGAACATTTTGAGGAGAACATAAAGAAAGTGCAGAAATGGAGAGAGGCTTTGAGAGAAGCAACCAATCTCTTCGCGTGGCACTTACAAGATAGGTAATTTAATTTGAGATATATTTTTCTTTGGTTTGTGTCAAACATCTCTCCTATATTTACTATGTAAATTAAGGGTGTGCAGCCAATCTGCCAAAACCGACCAACCCAACCCAACCCACCGGGTTGGTTCGGTTTTTAGGGCTTGGTGGGTTGGGTTGGGTTGGGTTGGGTTACAATATTTTTTTTTTGGTAGCGGGTTGGGTTGGGTTTGAGTCATAAAATTCCAAACCCACCAAACTTGACCCGACCCACCCATATATTTAATATATATTTAAAATATTTTTTATAATTAATATTTGTTTTTTAATATCCAACTCTTCCTATCCTATATAAAAGTCAATTAGTTCAAACAAACCCTAGTAAATTACAATTGTTGTTTAGTCATTAGTGTTGTTTGCCTTTAAAGAGTTACATTGATACTAATCTTTGGGTTTTTTTAATATATTTATATTTATATTTTTTATGCTCAATTTAATAATAATAGTAATAAAAAAAATTTTCCAACCCATGGGTTCAACCCGACCCAACCTGACTCATGTGGGTTGGGTTGGGTTGGGTTGGACTAATGTGATGTGTTGGATTAGATTGAATTTTTTTTAATCCACCATGGTGGGTTGGGTCAAAAAAATCTCCTTAACCCAACCCAACCCAACCCATGCACACCCCTGTGAATTATACTGCCAAACATATACACAAGATTTTGACTATATTATATTCTACATTTAATATGTGAACATTATATTTCTTATGTAATCTATACTATATCAATAAAATAGGATTTGATGGTTTCGCTTTTAATTTAGGAAAACAATCTTCATTAAATAGTAAGAAATAAAATTATAGAATTTGAAAGAACAAAATATCATGACCTTAAATGTCGGATAATAATTATAAAAAAAAAAAAAAAATTGTTGGAAAGTGTGAGAAAAACAAAGAGGTATAAAGAGGTGGTTATCTTTTAAAATCAAATTATCTTATTATCCATACATACATATAAAGTGGAGGAGTTAATGATAGTTATAAAAATTATGGAAAATAAAATTTTATTGAAAAAAGATCTCCAAATTAACCTTTTTACTAACTTGTAACTCTCTATATATTCATAGACACATTTAAGAATAAACACAATTAGATAAATATTAAACATTCATACCTAAGCTTAAAACTATTGATATTCGTTTTAGTATTTTTGTTAATTCTTGGAAAATACTTTGTAATGATAACTCTTAATAGAGTAAGCAAATTGTTTATTATGAATTCCTTGATTTTATTTTTTATTTTTAAGAAAAGGTAATTTGACTATTTATATACTTAAGTTTTAAATTCGAACGTAATTTTTATTATTTTTAACATAATGAATTTACTTAATGTTTAAAGTTTCAAAAAAGTTATGAAAATTGATTATTATAAAAATATAAAGAAGATAACAACCAATTCTTTAGAACATAATAGATTTTTTCATTGACATTTATACTTGAATTAAAAACAAGTTTTAAGGCCAAAGGTTCAATTCAAAAAGTCTATATTTTACCCACAATAGAAAAACTCTAAAACAAATAAATTCAATCTCAAAATCAAAGCACATAGTAATTCATCCTATCTCCAAAATCAACATGGGTGACTCCTAGCAAGTTAATAAATTCAATAGATGTTAACATAAAAATTAGCTATGTATGTAAAAACAATAGCTCATATTATATGAATAGCTAAGAATAAACTCAGTATCACAAATAAGACATTTAAGATGCCATGTCCTTTGTATTGTCCCACCAGGAAGGGTCACACCCACATACTGATCGACCCCATCGATAGGGTCAGTAGAAAATAAACGACTGCCAATTAAAATCACAACATCACTACTTCCACAATAAGCACGAATTATATAATCTAGATAGTGTACAAATACGATCAAATGAGTTTCCCAAATGCAATAGCAATAGCTCAAAGATATAAGAATGGAATTTGGGATTAAAAGGGTCACATGAAATGGTACAATGTGTAAAGCAAACGGCAATGAGTTGAGGACACTCAAAAAAACATGGAAATTTATAAAGAATGAACTTTTAAATGGGTTCATCAATGAATATGGCAAAACAAGAGGAATGGTGTGTAAAGTCCCACTTATATGTTTGGATCTATAAAAGCCTCAAGAGGAGAGATTGGTATTTATATAAATGTTTGGGAGGACCATCATCTTGATAAATCTTAAGGAATGTTGGTGGAATTTACTCTAATTTTAATTATTATATTATATATGTATGATATGATTTTGTGATGAGCTTATATAATATCTAATTTTAATGTGAATGTTTTGGAGCCAATAACTAAATGACTTTTTTTTTTTTTTGATAAAATAACTAAATGACTAATTGTTATATAATTCTAAAACTCTCATATATTGTACCAAATATCTTATAATTTCACATGGAATGAGTTTTGGTTTGAGTCACAAGTTATTTCAAATTTTTTATTTTTTTATTTTTAGTCAATTTAT
Organism: Quercus ilex subsp. ballota; assembly: GCA_032727855.1. Taxonomy (NCBI): domain Eukaryota; kingdom Viridiplantae; phylum Streptophyta; class Magnoliopsida; order Fagales; family Fagaceae; genus Quercus; species Quercus ilex. The sequence continues at coordinate 2,730,494 of CM064916.1, forward strand.
AGTAACTTATTAAGGGCACAAATTGAAACAATTAAAAAGGTTAATGGTTTTAGTTGAAAATTTTTAGCCAATAGTAACTTATTAATGGATTGGATGATGACATTGAATTTCCTCATTTCTAAATATTTTGCAGCTGCTCTTTTCCCTCTCTTTCATAATCTGTCTTCTTCTTCCTTACTCCCTGTAAATTAAAGCACTAATCTGGAAGGCCAAGATCTTGGAAACTGGAAAGTAGGGAAACGTTTCGTTAATTGTATTGTTAAAATGAACGATAGTAACCCAATACTTATATGAGTAGTTCTTTGGATTTTGGCTTGAAGCATTCAATTACATTATTATCAAAAATAAATAAATAAAATAAAAGAGGCATTTCAATTTCAGATTTAACCAACTAAACTTAATGCCACATGTCTACATAATTTTTATGTTGGATATATATATCCTGTCCTTGTAAATTTAGATTCACAGCTTATTGTTCTCTCTTCTTTGTAGGTCTGAGGCAGAATGTATCCAAGGCATTGTGGAAGTGATATTAAATAAATTGAGAAATACATTCTCAGCACACATACAATGGCACTAATAGGAATAGAGTCCCGAATGGAGAAATTGAAGTCATACTTACCTATAGAGTCAAATGATGTTCACATTATAGGAATTTGTGTGACAGGAGGAATGGGTAAGACAACTCTTGCAAGAGTTGTTTATAGTATGGTTTCCAATCATTTTGAAGCTTGCTGTTTTATTGCTAACTAGTCATAGACCCGCACGTTGTGCGGGAAAATATGATATGATTATTTTTTATTGGATAATTATTGAATTAATATTAAATTATATATTATTAAAAATTCAATATGTGTTATTTGAAATTATGTTTTAAATTAGAAATTTTTTGTAGTGTAACAAAATATATTTTGTAATCAAGTATTATATATAGTGAGATATGTATGAAAACACAATGCAATAATTTTATTTTAAAAAAATTTAATAGTGTGAGAACAATTAGACCAAGTTATAACTATGTATACTTTGTATATTACTATACATATGTATGCGATTTAACTCTTATAGATATATTTTTCTCAAAACATATATCCACGTCTCTTTCTTCCTCACAATTGAAACTAAGTGAAAAAGTGTGAGGGTCCTTTTTGGACAACACCCAGGCCCAAGTAGAAACAAGGACCTTGGGCCCTTTTACTTGTTGTTTTAAGGGATTAGGCTTGGTTCACCGCAGCTAAATGGGCTAATTACGAACTAGATGGTGCACAGAACAGGAATCCTACAACACATACATACTAGCAAACAAGAAATATATGCATTGAACAGCAAGAAACTGTTAGGTTCTAAAGATTTAGGAATTTATGTATTTAGAACTCTAATATGTAATGTTGGCAAACCATGATCAAAACAGGTTATGTAGTCTTTTTTAGGCTTACTCAAAGTTGTACATTTATGTAAAGTTGGAATCAAGTGGCTGCAGAAAGTATTAGTGACTTTCAGCCTGGCTCGATCGATCGAAAATTAGACTTGATCGATCGAATATCAGGCAGAACGTTTTTTCTGCAGAATTTTCCAACTCAGCCCAAGCCCATTAAGGATTAGGGTTTCAGATCTAATTCTTCTAGTATATAAAGAAAACCCTAGCCACGTTTTTAGAGTGGCTCTTGTTGCTCATATTTTGCAGTTTGTGTGAATCTCTTGTGAGATCCTTGAGGAGCTTTCCTTCACATAAATTTAGGGTTTTCTAAGTAGAGATATTTTAAATACCTTGATGATCAACTCAGTTGCTGCCATTGAAACTTAAAGAAAAACAAGCGTGGGTGCTTATAACTAGTGGAGAATCCAAGAAAGAAGGAGTGCGTGAATTCGGAGCTTGTACGTGGTCGTGTCAGTAAGTTCTACTGGTGGATAGCATTAGGAAGTCAAGCGGGGAGCTTGTAAGTCCTTTTGTATGAACTTCGATTCTTTCATATAGTGGATTCAAGTTTACCTTGAGGATAGCTAGGTCAAATCCTCCCCAGGTTTTTACCGTGTGGTTTCTTGGGTCATCATATCATTATGTTATTTACTTTTCCGCTACTTTATATTCTTGATATAATTGTTTGGTTGTGATAACCTAGATTTGCATAATTTGACTAAGTTAATCACTTGGCTAATTAATTAGGCTAATCTAGTTGGGTTAAGGGGTCTAAAACTGTTCAGAAACAATGAAAGTGCAATGCGATAGAGAAAGACACAAAGTAAACGTTAGGGGTCCTTAAGATACTGTGAAATATTTCATTAATTTTTCAGTTGTGTAATACATCATACTCACTAGGACATATCACGAGATCCAAATAAGTTCAAAAATCACAGACTTAGATGGCCCTTCAGGCCTCTATGACTTGCAAAGTTTGAATCCTTTTGAATCCAAGTGGGTTTTCTAGTAGCTGTTTGAGGATACTGGGTGGTAATTCCTTTTCTTTTCTTACTTTCTTTGAATTCTAACAAAGTTTTCTCAATAATTCTACTCTAATCCATTGTTGTTGAATGCTCCTTATTATTGGCTACTTCCCCCTTTTATAGTGTCATCTTAGGGTTTCCGGGGTACCACTGATTCCTCTCATTTACTCCCCTGGGTACCAGAACCAATGTTATGCCAGCAACATTGGTGGCTGGTCCCTTCCTTATTTCTCATAATTTTCTTCTTTTGATGTTTCTTCCTCAAAAGTTTCCTGCTTCCTTTCCATTATGGTATGTCTTGAAGAGCTGACCTTAGGTTTTTCTCCTTTCAAGGCTTCTAGTTCCCACCTTTTCAGACTCAGCTTTTGGCTACCTTTGCTTTTGTCATTTTTCCCAAGCGAGCTGATTCCTTCCTGCTAGGTTGAAAGTTTCCCAGTCACTTCCCTTCATGGTTCTTCTTTCTAGGTTCCCCGAGGTACCAGCCCCTTGTTCATGAATTGTTGGTTCCCAAGCTTTCTAATGCCTTTCTACATCATTGGGTGGCTAATAGGAACATATCTTTTTTCGTTCCTTGTGTTTCTTGGCATCCCCTTTGAACTGTCTTAATTGAACCCTGGCTTTGCTGCATGTCCCGAGGATCCCAAGCTCCTAGCAGTCCCTAGGTATCCCGGCCCAGGTCATACCACTAGGCTCCCTAGCGATTTTCTGACCTTGGCGGGCTGGGCTTTTCTTCTTCCCTTTGTTTCATGAGTTCTAAAGCTTACTCGTACGTGGGTTTAGGTTCCTCCTTAAAACCTTAATGGATTTGGGCCTACCATCCTTTTTCTTTATTGAGGGCTCAAGTATTTTTTTTTCATGGAGTTCAATTCTTTGTGCCATTTTGGGCCTTGGTGCAACTTCATGACTTTTTAGACCTCAACAAAAAGTTAATAAATATAACTATCCAATAGATCATTATCAATAAATCATATATTATAAAGTGGAAATATAAAACAAAATAAAATGCTAAAAGAAAAAGTTCATTAAGTATCTATACATAAAAACATTAATAGCATAATGATGCTATAAAGTAAATTATTTTTTATCTTATTCTCTTTTTGGCATTTTTAGTATAGATGATCAACTAAACAAAGTAAAAGCTTACCAAGCAAGTAAAGATTAACTAAAAATTTGATGGTGGAGATGCTAGTTATTTGTAATAAAATGACCAAAATAAAAATAACAAATCGATTTGAGAAAAACATATAAGATTTCTAAAAGAAATATAACCAAACACTTGGGATGCAATAATACAAAATTACTATCCTAAATATTTTTTTTACTTTTTTGATACTCTACAAATAAATAAATAAAAACATTATTCACTTTTTGACACAGTATAAACTATAGAACAATTACAAAATAACAAAAAGTCAAGGAATTTATAGCAAAAGGCTTTCTATACAAAATTCCAGTAGAAGGGAGACTAATAGGCCCTCCACTTTCTTTAAGACATAGGGGATTATGAAAAACCATACATCCTTTGCCTACCCTTTTCTCTTTCTCAAATTCACATTACCAAAGAAGTACATGAAACTAAAAACATTGTGAATACATCTCTGTTTAGTGAAAGTCCATTGGTAGGTACATTCGAATTTTTAGCCATGTATATTTTGTTTTGATATAAACTCAAATTTCTATTTTTAAAAAAAACTACATACTAACCCAAACCAAAATTCAACCAAAGCTATAAGAGTGATTTGTGATAGGAAATTTAAAAAACACAACAAAAAAATTAAATAAAAAAATCATCGACCTAAATTAGAGTTATAAGAAAGAACAAAAATCAAGCGAGAGAGAGAGAGAGAGTACTCAGTTTTTGTGTGGAAAAAAATATGGATTGAATCGAATAAATGATATCAAATTTATACAAAATAAGATGGTGAGAAGAAGAGTTAAAATATAAAAAAGAAGAAATGATGAAGAAAGTTTAACGGTAAAGTAAAGAGTAGTAGGAAGATAAAGAGGCAAAGAGGGAGGAAAAGGTTGGAGGAAGAGAAGAAGAGCTTTTTTTCTTTAGAATAGGAAGATGAAAAGTTTAAATATTCAATTACTTGAAATTAGAAAGAAGAAAAAGAAAAGTTGAAATCAATTTGGATAGCTAAATATAGTTAAACATTTGCATCTAATGAATAGTAACGTTTGTAATGAATAGTAAACATGTGCATATATCCACTAAATGATAATGAATTATTCAATTTCAACGATTACTTGAAATTAGAAAGAAGAAAATGAAAAGTTGAAATCAATTTGGGTAGCTGAATAGCCAAATATTTGCATTTAAAACAAGTGAATAGTAACATGTTGAATAGTAATGGAGTGCATTAACAAGTTTGTCCATTAATTATATTTAATTATTTTATATAAAATAAAATAGAAAAATCATAAAGGAAATGAAAAAAAAAATGTATGACATGGCTGATAAGGTGGCTCAACAGGAGTACAACAACATTAAATTCTACATCTCAGCTTTTAGATATATATATATATATATATATAAATGAAACTAGAAAGGAGAAAAAAGAACCACCGCACACCCTTGATGCGATAGTCACTCCACAAATATAAGTGCTTATGGGGTGTGGGGGGTAAGGGCCGGAGTTCAAGTCTCTAGGAGGAAACTTCACACACATATACACTTAGATTAAGCTAGAGTAGAAATTCTATCTTGTATCAAAAAAGAAATGAGAAAAAGAAAAAATTGAAATTAATTTGGATAACTGAATATAGTTAAACATTTGCATCTAATGAATAGTATCATTTGTAATGAATAGTAAACATGTGCATACATCCACTAAATGATAATGAATTATTCAATTTTAACAATTACTTAAAATTAGAAAGAAGAAAATGAAAAGTTGAAATCAATTTGGATAACTGAATAGTCAAATATTTGCATTTAAAACGAGTGAATAGTAACATGTTGAATAGTAATGAAGTGCATTAACGGGTTTGTCCATTAATTATATTTAATTATTTTATATAAAATAAAATAGAAAAATCATAAAGGAAATGAAAATAAAAAAATAAAAAATGTATGACATGGCTGATGAGATGGCTCAACAGGAGAACAGTAACATTAAATTCTACGTCTCAGCTTTTAGATATATATATAAATATAAATTAGATTTATGCATACAAACAACTTTGTAGACAAGGTTGATAAATGGAGAAGGTTGTCTTGTTAGAATTGTAAGCCTTGTTGTACTTGTTATCGTTTTTTTGATGCGTCATGTCTAGAATTTAGGTGTTGTCACATTTTCCTCATTGGTTTGTCATTGTAGCTTGATGTATTGCATTTCAATGCGAATTGATAATATACCTATTATAAACATCCAAGTATATACATATGGTTCCAACTTTATTGGATGTCCCCAAAGGACATCCAATAAAAATGCTTAAGTTCTCTAAAAGTTGAGGCAGATGTGATAGCCAAAGATACTCTCAGGTGGAGTTATGAATTAGTTTGAAAACTCCATAGCCAAAATGGTGCTAAGAGAATTTTACAACTCCTGTTGGTGTTGCTAACATGCTCATAAGGCCTCATCCCAAATCTCGGGCTTAATTGGTAGAAAAAAGATAATGGCTGTTGCATACCAAGAATTGTAGAAACCAAGCTAGCTAGTCTTTTATGATCTTACTAGCCCAACTTTAAATGAAGACCTTGAGCATTGAAACCATTTATGTAGAATACAATTACTGTCTAAAATTTTTGTTGTTCGTTGGAGGATGTTATTGAATTTTCTCCTTGTGATGGAAGAATTGAGAAGACATCTAATCTGTGTACTTATGTTCTTTGTGTCAAGGATACTGAAACCTTAGACCATATTTTTTTTGTCCTATTCATATCTGGAGAAATCTTTTTTGGATGGATCTTTCCATTAGAACTGATTTCATATAGCCTTACTTGATTCAAACATGGATGAAGAGCTGGATGAAGCGAATTGGGAGCAATTTAGAGAACTTACGTACTTCTCATTGTCTTTTGTCTCTATTTTATGGTCCTTTTTAACTTACAAGAACAAGGCAACCGTAAAGAAAGAGCCTCTCTTTGCCATTAATGTGGTCATGTATTGTAAAAGTTTAATTTCTATGAGCAAGGTAACTAATAGATAATAAACAAAGAAAAGACCCAGCAGCAGATAAGCAAGTCCAGACCTTTGGAAAGTGTTCAAACTGGCAACCAATCCTGTTGGAGAAGAGATGCACGGTAGGAGAAAGAAATGAAAGGATTCAGTTTTATTTTAAAATATTGATAGCCAGATAGGTGCATGGTCACGGCTGGTTGTTTCAGCTGGGTTGTTTAGTTTTCCATCGAAGATTTTAACCAAACTATGGCTGAGAGAAGCAATAACAGCATCACTCCTTATAAGGGCTTGGATGTTCCCTATCATATTTTCAAAAATTCAATGGCAGCAGTGGAAGGTTGCAAAGCCAAGCAAACCCATGATGACTATGATGAGGTTGGAAGCTCTAATAATGAACCTCACCCAAAAAGTATTGAAAGACTGCCAGAAATTATGGCCCACAGTAACTCAGACTGTGAGGAGTCAAGTGAGTACAAAGAATGTTGTGAAGAGCTAAGTGAAAGTGACCTTGAAGGTTAATCAACTTTTTCCCCTGTAAGTCACTATTTTTCTTCTTAATTCAAGTTCTGTTGGTTGCTACGTTATCTTTTTCTTGTGTACATTTATTAATGGATTGCCACCACATGCTTGGTTAGAGTTTTCAATGAGACTCCTAGCAATTTGAATAGGACAAACAAAGAATTGCAACAAAAGCTTCTTCTTGTTGTTTATTGTTATATCTCCATGTTAATATCTTCCATTTAAAATTATGCCTCTCACTCCCCCACATTCTCATTAAAGAGTAGAAACTCAAAAAAGAAACAAACACACTGAATCACAGCTTGGAATCAAAAGGGCAGAGAGGAGAGAGAGGCAGAGAAATGTGAGTTCCCTGTCCTTTACTCAACACTGCCACAACCTCTCGTTTCTACCAATCCAAGGTGCTGTCTCCACAAGCGTTCTGTCAAGCAGGTGGAGGCCATTCTGGACTCTTGTCCCCATTCTTAACTTGGGCTCATACTTTGGGCAGCGGGATCAAATTGACAAAATCTGAATCTCTCCCCACCCTCCTCACTGCCTACCCTGTCATAATTTTAGAAGTCCACAAGCGCTACCCCATGTAAATACCCTGTTCATGTGTAATACTAGTAGTCTAAAACTCTTTTAATACGTAGTAATAATATTGCGCTTTAATTATCTAAGCTTTTACCATTTGACTTTTGTGCAATTTCCTCTTGATGGTCTTGAAGTTTTCTTACTCTTATATTAACTCTGAATGAAATTATTGACCGAAAATTGTATAGTGGAGCATGTCCAGGGCCAAACTGTTCATGCTCATTTCACATGATAAAACAAACCTGAAGACTTACCTCCATGTGTTAACTTAGTTGGCTACCCTATCAAAGCGACTCAAATAGAATTAGAATTAAAGGATTACAGAAGTTAAACCTGAGCATACAACATACTAAGCCATGAATTACTGACATAATCCTCTGGTGCATATTTTTCGTCAAAGTAGTCAAGCTCAAGCAGGTAAGCAACCATGCAGACAACGTTGAAAACAAAAGAAGGTTTCCTGCTTTGATTGGTAAGTCCTGCTCTTGTTGTTATCGTGGTTTTGATGAGTTACGTCCAGAATATATGTTTTTTCATACTTTTCCCCTTAGTTTTGTTGTTTTAGCCTGCTGTATCATATTTTGTAGTGGAAAGATCCGAAGTGTTATGTCCAAATTTAAGTTGGGTCATATTCCTCCTCTTGGTTTTGTTGCTTCAGCCTCATGTATTATCATAGTGGAAATTAAGAACCTACATTGTTATAAACATTCAAGTGTGTGTATCAATATTTTTCAATTGGAAAGAACCTAGGTTACGCAATTAGGAATCCTTACAGAAATCAAAACAAGCTACATCTGTTAATTGGTATTTAATGTTATCTTTACAATTTGACTTGAAAACAGGACGGCTAGAGAGCTGTACTCTCCAGAAGTGGCTGCTCAAATTTTGGCTATCCCTGTCTCGAGATGTGGAGTTACTGATAAGCTGATGTGGCCTAATACAACACAAATATGGTGAGTGAAACCAAGTGTAAGAAACCTCTTACATAAATAGAAAAATAATGGAGAAAATACATGCACAATTCAAAACAATGAATTTCATTTGCAGCAAGTGATTATGAACCTTCAGAGGTAGTTACCATTGATGCCAGGTCCAATTCTTCATCAGAGTCAATCACATCTACATAGTCATAATAGGGATTCGCCTGCATCCATTAAGAAACATTGTCACCCAAAAAAAAAAAAAGAGGAGCAGCTCTGATATGGTCATAACTTGCATAAAAAATAAAAAACTAAAAAATATGAAATACATAAGCATAAGCACCCCCGCTTATGATGGAGCTTGTTGCTATGATTATCCTCAGACTATCAAAAAAATTATGTAAAACCCGAAAATAATCATAATTTTTCCCAATTAAAAAATGAGTGTTATTAAATACCTGTGGTCTTGGAGCAACTGCTTCAAAGCTGTAAAATTTTGGATTATCAAAATTAGGGGGTTCCAGAACAACATACGCCCCTTTATTTTTGTATCTCTCCTCTCCTGCCTGCATGGCATACAAGACGTTTCATTGGGACAGATTACAGATGATGCAGCAAACAATATGAAAAGATTTAAATTCAGTAATTAAAACATACAAGGTTAATTTAAAAAAATCAGAGAACATCCTTCAACAGTGGCATAAACCCATTCTTCCTATTTAGATGTCCAGCCAAGCCAAATGTAAAAATGGACAGAGTTGGAAATCCTTGAGCACCAACTCATGAATACCTTTTTGTATAAGTAGATGGTGGGGGAGGGGAGAGCGCGGGGGGATTCGACCTAGAGACATGGGGCAATACAAAGGATGTCATAACCACTGGGTTATCACTTGAACCCCAATCCCTCATTAATACTATATATTGATGAAGATTGACTGTACATGAAAAGTTTTTATTGCCATTTCTAAATAATTTCCACTTATTTAGGAAATTATAGTATTAACTATTTTCCAATACAATAAGAAACAAAGACTCATTCTAAATGTTATAAAACAAATGCATTCAAATTTTTCTTTAGGTAAAAGCATACAAGAAATTCATATAGATATAAGCACGAAAAAACATCATGGCAGCAACAAATCTTAAAAAAGAAGAGCCTATAGAAACCTGAAACTGGGGGTAGTCTGGAGCACTAAACACAGTGATCAGCTTCCCCGACTCCACAACATGATCAATCGTATATCCTTCGTCCATTCCTCCAAAACCAGTCCTCTTTTCCCTCGCATCAGGGCCTTCATGTGATCTGATGATTAACTGGGACAAAATCAACAAATGATAACCACGATATTAGTTTGAAAATTAAATGCCAGCATGCTTCCATAAAAGATTACAAACACCAACAAATAAACACAAACAAGTACCAAGGACCTTTATAAATGGTTTTACTATGGAGTTACAACAAACAATTAACAAATGTTGTATGTTGCTTCATTTTCAACAGCAACAGACAGTTTCATTCATGTAAAGAAAGACAGACTGCAAAACTATATTTTGGATATAAATTTTAACCTTCAAATAGAAACCAAAACCATAGAGTGCTATTAAGGGAGCCGCCAGACCAAATGGCATCTCCCCACACAAATCCCCCCCCCCCCCCCCCCCCCCCCACCCACCCACCCACAAGAATAAGGGGTATAGCATGAGATTAGCATTCAATTCCATATTGGTGGGAATTTTATTTACCTATCAAAAGAAAGCCATTAAAGAGTTATATTGTATTGTCTAGAAAAAGAAAAAAAAGTTATGTTGTCTTTTTGCATCAAGTCAGAAGTTGAAAAAAGTATCAGTTAAGATGGTAAATCACTTCAGTAGATCTTGAGCGATAACAAAAAATAGAAGTAAAAAAATAAACACATATTTAAAACTAGGTACTTAATAAAAAGGGAAAGTATTGAGTCAAGAATAGCATAACTGTCAGCCACTAAATTACATTTATATGGAAGAGGAACATTAATGATAATAAGATGTTTATAATATTTTTATTAAATAACATTTATAAACACAAACATTAAAAATATATTCTCATAGATGTTGAATATCAAATTGACACAAAAGATGACCACATTTTTCAAAATTTAATCTTGTGTGCAATTGATCAATTTTTAAATAAATAAAAATTTGCTATGCTGAAATATTCCATTAAGCAATTAGAGATTACCAGTCAAAATAAACCATGCCCATGATGACAGACATCACAAGATATCTGTATCAGCTTAAAAATTAAAATGGTCTTTTAATATAACCTTTAGATTGAACTTTTTGAGGAAGTCTTCAGTGCAATCAGGACCCCACAATAGTCCAATGCCTCGCTCTTTATTCAGAGAAAGACCAGGAGTCATTGATGGGTCTGACCATAGCACATCACCAGGAATCAGATTTAAGCCTTCCCATGGAGGATCAAGAACCGACCTTCGAGCTCCAGATAATTCCTCCAAAGAGCCAAGAGATAATGACTTGGGCTCGGAGTTCAAACTTACTCTACGCCTCTTCTTCCGTTTTGATCTCTTTGATGGGACCAAAGGTATGCTGCGGAAAAGCCCTCCATGAGCGGTATATACAGATCCGGCTATAATAGAGGCCAAAGGAAGCTCCTCGAAGCATCCCAAACATTTCCGATACACATGCTTACCACTATCTCCATACTTTGTCAGCACCTCCTTCTCAAAGCCATAATTGGAAGTGCAATACTTGGACTCATGATTTCCACGGAGAAGAAATACTCTATCTGGCATAAAGACCTGGCCAGAAAATCATCCCATAACAACATAAATTCATCAATAACTAGAAAATAATTTAAGAAAAAAAAGTGTCAAAATGCACTCCCACTTTTACGGATCGAGGGAAGTGATTGGTAGGCATCCTTAACCCTGATTTAATTAATAATTAGACATTTATAGCTTTAACTAAAACAAGCTATACATATACTGAATATAGTAGAAGATGCTATTATTTGAGAAAGTAAAATGCTAAAGCTACAATAAATTCTACTACATAAGGTTTACAAACTAAAAAACTGACATGTCGATGAATGTGATTGGTGGATTTTAACAACATCGGAAATGATTTATGGATTACTTTTCTGTGACTAGTGACAAAGTTTGTAAAGTTCAGGTAGTTTGTAGTATCCATAACATCACTCTTTGCAAAATGAACAAGAATCAGGTTTGGAACTTAGACATTTAGCAAACCATTGAGAGGGGAACAGCTTGTTTTAACTAAAACCATATATCTCTAAAAAGAATTTATGATTGAAATAAACAAAGTCCAAAACTTCCTGAATTTGTAATGAAGTAAAGTTAGATTTTTTATTGATAAGAAAAACATGAAATACCTTCCAGGCCAACAAGAGAAGGAAAGTCTCGAGGCCCCAAGCTCCTCGATCAACATAATCGCCGTTGAATACAAAGAATCGATTTTGAGAAGGAAACCCAGCATGTTTCAATAAAAATATGAGATCATGCAATTGGCCATGAATGTCACCGACAACAACCACAGAGCTTGACTCAACAGGATTGATTGTGATACAATTAGGCTCCTTGTGGAGGATTTTCGATGCGGTAAGAATCAGAGTATCAAAGGCTTGAACTGGAAGTACTAGTGGGAATTCTGAGGCTGGTAGATTCTTGGAAGACCAGTCAAAGATTGATATCAGATTCTCAATCCAATCGACATCAAGCTCACTGTTCTTGGGCCATGTTAGCGTGGGTACTTGTTGTTGTACTAGTAATGAACTAGGATTTTGTTCAGCTATCGATGTTGTTGTTAGTTGTGTGGGTAATGAGTTGGATGGACAAGCAAGAGCACAATCAGTGGTATCTCCTGTGCAATTTCTTCCTCCGCAAATGTAAGTTCACCAGGTTTTTCAAAAAAATATACATAAACAAATTCAAAAAAGCTCTAAATAGAAAAAATTGCTTATACAAAATAATAGGAAAAAAAATCAGTGTATACCTAAGTCAAGCTTTTCAAATTCCAACATCTAGAATTTACATTTTAAATGGTGGAAAGATGCTACACTTTGATAATCATTGTCATACAATTTTTACTATTTTATAATTTTGTATTATATTTTGGAATTCCCATAGAGTAGTCAAAACAAACAGCATTTGTTAATAAGTATTTAAAGCCATCTTTTCCTCTTATTCTTAACTGGTCTCATCTTACTTGAACTATTCCTCTTATTCTTAAAAGGTCTCGTCTTACCTAGAAGTGCCCATAATAATCCATGTTATACATAACACATTCCATATACTTATAATTGTTATAAACAAAAATATATTTGTTTCATGCACATAGAACCCCAAAAGATGAGATGCAACAGAATAAAGCATTTGGAATACCTTCACCAGTTCCACAGCTACTCTTTTCATTTCGAGTGCATTTCAAATATTTGGGCGGAGGAGGCTCTAGCTGCTCAACATTTTTACTGTGTGGCTGCTCAACCCTTGCAACCTCTTGCTGGGGTTTAGGGAGTGAGTGTATCTGGGCTGACCTCGTAGGAAAATGGTGATGTGGTGTGGGTAGGCCAAGGATGGGTATAAATATCCTTGAGGAACCACCAGCCAGGTCCGTGGAGGCAACTTTAGTGGTGAGTGTGGCAGACATAGGGGTGGAGGGTAGGGGAAACCAAGGGGCCCCATGAGTAGTGGATGGCTCAATATCGTCATTGGGGGTGAGGGGTAGGGGGGACGAAGAGGCATCATGAGTATAGGATGGCCCAATATCATCATGGAGAGTGGTGGGTAGGGGGGACGGTGGGGTGTCATGAGTAGTGGATGGCCCAATATCATGATGGATCATGCATGGGCGTATCCCAATGTCATCAATGGACAAGCCATAATCAGAATCAGAGTCTATATCCACTGCAGATGGAGGGTATTCATCAGAATCAGAGTGGTCCTGATCATGTGAGCTGCCACGCCCTCCACGTCGCCCGCCACGCCCTCCACTTCGCCCACCATGCCCTGCAACCGGTGTCCTCGTGGAGCTTACAGCGCGAGCACTATCTAGATTGACCCGATTCATCTCACCCACTAAGTCGAGGACATCCATGATGTCCTTATAGTTTTCAGAATTTGGTTGGCACCTGCTTAGCATACAGAGCTGGGTGTTAACCTGTCATATAAGAGAGTAGTGTTAGTAGATGGAACACAAACCATGCAATCGAACACAATTCATAATACAATCAACATTATAATCTCACTATAATGTCCCATTTTGCACTATTGCGACTGATATGACATCGACTGATACGGCGATACCACTTCATATATGAATGATTATATTGCATAACCCCATCAAACACAGGTGCATCGTGGACACGCTGGTCACGACTATCCCATTGCTGAATATACACAGCGTGTTCTTTCCTCCAGTCTTTATCCATCTTTGCCCTCAAGGTTATCCCATGAAGCTTAACTGAAGTGTTAACAATAGGTGGTTCACCCTGCTGCATGCCGAACTGACGTAGGACACGTTCAGGGTGATGAAACTCTACAATCCAAAAACAAATCAGTGGGACAACAGACCTCCATACTCGTTGGCCTGCAGTACAATAAGTGGGCAGGGTACTCAATACCTCCTTATATGGCTCCCAGACAATCTACAATAGCCAATAATAAAAGCAACAGTATTAACAATATATTTACATGAATGATCATAAACATAAAATGAAAAATGATGCCTAAAAACAGGTATGATACCTGATGGGCCTGGGTCGTAGAAAATGAGGCACGATATGCCTCTAGTACATGTGTGGGAGTGTTTTTTGTGCACTTTGCCCCTTGCCATCTAGCCAACATGCAGCATAATATGCTCATTAGCTATTTACATAAAACTCATAATGCCTAAGGTGTAATTAAACCATACAAGAATAGTGACACAATAAGGATACAATAGTATGTACCTAATGGCATGAGGACCTAGCGGCAATTCCAGGTCCAAAGCACCTTGAAGTGGTTCCTTCATCTTTGGAACCATGTGTGGGAACCTAGCAAACGCCCACAACTGCACCAAGAGTAGTGCACCACTAATATGCTTCGCCTTCAGGTTGGTGGCGTTGCATAGCTGTCTATACAACCATGCCAAGGCTGCACTACCCCAACTGTATTTCTTGGCATCACTAATGGGATCCAACAACTGAAGATACAAAAGAGAGATCCGTCCTCCCGAGGTATCCATAAACAAGCTGCCACCCAACAGCTCAAGTAAATAATACCGAGCATATTGTTGCACCAAATCTTCACTGGCATTCTCAGGTAGGGGGGCTCTAAAGTGGTCAGCGAGCCATTTTGATTTAATTCTTGTCCCATCTAGCACCGACTTGTTCTGATTAGGCTTTGGTACTGGGGCTGGAGGCTTAACACCAAGTAAGCGTTCACATTCTTCCTCCCAAATCAAGTTAGTCTTCCCTATCACTGGCAACCCCTCTACTGGTAACCCCATCATGACCTCCATATCCTGTAAAGTAATGGTCATCTCACCATGGGGTAGGTGGAAAGTGTGGGTCTCTGGACGCCAGCGCTCAACCAATGCAGTGATCAATGCATGATCAAGCGATATAAATGGGACACCATATAACCCAGATAACCCGGCCTCGTCGATGTAACGAACAATCCGTGGATCTAGCCGTTGATGTCGTAGCAAATCAACAAAGCGGTGTCGACACTTTAATATGCCCGGCATATCCTATAAAAGAAATAACAATGTGTTAATATCATTTACAGTAATAACAATATAATTACTTCCATCAAAAACTAAATCATAAATAGATTTGGTATTTACAGAACAATAACTTGTTTTTTTTTACACATACGTTACCACTAATGAAAACTCATTACTTTATTAGAATATTAGTAATGTGACATATACTCTTTTTTTTAAAAAAAGAAAAGAAATTTGAAATAAGCATAACTTATTTTTTACATAAAGACATGGAGATTTTCACAAAAAGAAGACATTAGATTTAAGCATAACTACATTAAACCTTAGATTGACTAGAATGTTACGTGAACTAAGTCATCAATACCTATGTTTAGGCGGAAGTTTAAATGAATAGTACTCATTTTTATTTCAAAGAAGAGTGACACATGGCACTAAATAATTATTAGATGATATGGAAGGCTAAGTGAAAAAATTACCCAGAAAGTGCCACTTGGTAGGACCTAGGGCTCATATATTTTGTTAAAAGTATCATATCAAGTGAAGTACATACCTCACCCTCATCAGGGCCATCCCAAATCCAAGTGGACCGATGCTCGGCTTGTCTAGTCAAAACACTTCCATCACTGGGCCCAGGATCCATATCTAACACGAATGCAATGAAATGAATTTGTAAGGAGACAACCACTAAAGATTATAAAACTTAAATGCAATGCAGGTGAAAAATTACACACTATTGTAAGGTCCCCATAGTGATATGTCACATCAATTGTATTTCAGACAACCACTAATGAACATCGTACGCAATTATATGCAATGCACGTGAATAATAAGACACATTTGTAACAGCCTCAGTGATAAGACAAAACTTGACTTGTTAGAGCTTTTCAAAAACTTCATCAAAGCAAACACAAAGGAAAATTTTTTACAAACCTGAACTAGGTTTTAAGTTACAAATAAACCATATGCAGAGTGTATATGTGTGTGCTAATCTTTACAAACTGACTTCATTTAAATGCGTGTGCTCATCTTTACACACAAGGTAGAGTCCTATAAAGATTCACAAAAACAGCAGAAACAAAAAAGATTGAATTCTATCACTAACAATACTGACTTCATGTTGCACAATGATCTATTGTATGGTTAATTTTGGTCCCCTAGGACATATAGATCTCATACTTATTTTACTTTTAAAAGAAAAAAAAAATGGTTCTTAACTAGCTAAAAATGAAAGCTGATTGTTGACATCTAATATAATTTATATAATTTGTCGCATTGCAGATCCAAAAGGCATTGCAAATGCCCAAAAATAACTTGGGATAGGATTGGCAGAAAAAGGCTCATCAAGTTCGTTGGAAAAGAAAGAAAGGGGTGGGGGGTGTTGATTTAGAAAAGCAGTTGAAGACATTATTGGTGATTTTAGATTTAACTGCTTTTAATGGTTTATAATATCTGAAGATTGAAAGAGTAATCTTAAAGAGAACTCCATCATCAAAATTTATGACTGCTCAAATGGATTTGCATCATGAGCTGAGGGTTTCAGTTTTTGTGGAAAGAATCTGATGCATCTAAAGGAAATATTAAGCTCTAATGGGAGCAGGTGTGTTATCCTAAGAAGGAAGGAGGGCTAGGCCTTAAAAGGGTGGAAGATTGGAATGAAGCAACAGCTATGAAGCATATTTGGAATCTTTTCACTCAAGCAGGTTCTCTTTGGGTGGCCTGGGTGCATGCTATGTTACTTAAGGGCAGCAGTTTTGGGCTGTTAGTATTCCTCAGAATTGCTCTTGGAATTGGAGGAATCTATTGAAGCTTAGAACTAAAGCCAAGAAACTTGTAAGGCATGAAGTAGGTAATGGAAAAAGCATATTCCTATGGCTGGACAACTGGCATATGGGCCTAGAGTTATCTATGATGCAGCTAGTTCTTTTGAGGCAACGCTCTGCTGTGTACTTAAAGACAAGGAATGGCATTGGAGGTCTGCTAGGTCTGAAGATTTGGTCAAGATTCAAAGTAAACTGCAATCGATAGATCTCAAAGAGAATGATAGAGTAATCTGGACTGCATCTCCTTTAGGGAAATTTGGCATTGCTGCCACCTGGAATCATCTTCAAAGAAAGAAAAGCAAGGTCCCCTGCTGGAGGCTGATTTCATTCTCTGCTGCAATACCAAAGCACAGCTTCATAGGGTGATTAGCAATGAAAGACAGACTCTCAACTAACGTAAGGTTGATACAGTGGGGAAACACTGGGGATAGCCTATGCTCCTACTGCAGAATGATTATTGAAACTAGGAAGCACTTGTTCTTTGAGTGCCCTTTTAGCAAAAGAATTTGGCAAGCCATAATGGAGCTTAGTTTAGTTCCTAGTATGCCCTATAAATGGGAGGAGGTGGTCAACTGGGGAATAAATCTCTTCATGATTGCGTATAACAACTCCCAGGCCAGACTTGTTTTCTTTTTCAAAGATGGCCCCGTCTGATAAGGTTCTGCAAAACCAGAACCTATGATAGAGCAACTGACTTCGAGGGCAGCTAGCCTCCAAGAATTGGGGAAAAGAGAGAGAGAGAGAGATAGGAATAGAATGTAACTGACAAAATAGATTATTTCATTGCTTAATTCCCTCATACATCAAGTACTCTCTATATACTAGTACATGTCTATCCCTTAGCTGTAACTAACAAACATAATAGGAATCTCAACTAACTACTAATAGTTTAGCAGTTATATGGCATAGCAGCTTGCTATACAATTTCCTACACTCACTCAGCCAATGATTCTAACATTACCCCCCCCCCCCCCTCTCAAAGCACCTTGCCCACAAGGTGAGGGAATTGTTTTTGTAAACTGTATAAGTTCTCCCAAGTAGCATCATCTTGATTGTTTCATTGCCACTGGACTAATATCTGAGTGATGGTTCTGTTTCGAAGCCTGTGAGACCTCTCTTGTAGCACTGCAACAGGTTCAGGGTTAACAATGCCTTCTGCAGTAATATCTGGTAAGGTAGGAATGGGAATGACTTGCTATCCTAGTTTTGCCTTAAGGCAGGACACATGAAATACAGGATGAATTAGGGCATTGGAGGGTAGGTTCAGCTTGTAAGCAACTTCACCTATCTTCTGCAGAACTTGGAATGGCCCATAGTACTTAGGAGCTAGCTTGCCAAGAGTTTTATGATTAATTGACTTCTGTCTGTAAGGTTATAGCTTCAAATACACCCACAATATAGTGTTTAAAAATCTAATATATTAAAAGTGCAACAATAAAATATAGTCACATACCCTGCACAATATAGTGTTTAAAAATCTAATATCTATGTAATCCTGTGTATCTATTAATGGTGCATGGACCTAGTATATGCAGAAAGAACTAGTGCAAGTAGTTGAAAGTTGAAACTAGCTACACCTTGGCCAAAGTGAACCATTTGTAATGAAAAGGAGGCTCAAGTAATTAATATTGGTTACTTTATGGAGGTAAAGGCATCGTCAAAAGGTCAGTTGGAGCAAAAATAAACTCTTAATTACATCTCTAAATAAAAGAAAAACAGAATTTACCACTTTTTGTTTGATTTTTTTTAAAAGTATTATATCCTAAAACACATATGCAGTTAACAACAACCAGTGCCAAAAGGTATCCTCTAAGCACTACAACTCCTTTAGAAAATCAAAGAATTCTCAAATACCATTGCAATACCAAACCAAAAAGGTTCAAAACACGGCTAAAAAGCAAACTAGTTTTAGAAATGTTGGTGGAATTGTTAGAAAAGACTAATACCAAATAAATAGGATGAATAACTATTGAAATATAAATATGGGGAAGATGTTTATTCAAGTTGCATGAGCTTATATCAGCTTCTATTCCTAAGATAAACTATATTAACCCTGAACAGTTTCAAATCAAGCTCAAGACAGTTTGAACATGATGCCCAATCATATGGCACACACAATACAAGTTTGACCACAACTTTACTGCATAATGTAACTCAATCATGATTATATTGCTTCAATGGCTCATTCCTGTGTTCTACAGTTTAGAAACCAAAGGCACAGTTGGGGAAAAAAATAAGGATAATTATACCAACAGAAAAATCAAACCTGAGCTTCCAATACTTCTTTGAAGCGCTATTTGCTGCAATCAGAAAAAATCAAGCAGATTCCACTGAGAGAGAGAGGCAGCGAGAGTGATGAATGAGGGAAACGCGGGATTAGACCGGTACTTTACTTCCATGATATCAAGTTCAATGAAAACTAAGTTTTATACGGTACTTTACTTCTAAGATATAAAGTGTTCTTTAAAAAATGGTTATGGGCCGAATTCTGCTCTTTCTTTTTTTGTATTTATCATATGGGCTATGGAACCCAACTTTATGGGCCTCCCAATATCTGATAAATCCAATATGGATTGAACCAACCGAATTACATACAAATGAAACAAGCCATTTTAGGAATTTAGCACTTAGATTCATGATTCATCAATAGTTTAATTAGCTAATTTTTAATCTGTAAAAAAAAAAAAAATTTATTTTCTTAATAAGATCTTACTCAAGAATATTTTATTCACTAAACTTAAAATCAACCTTTATTTCCCTCTTTCAAATGGGTTAATTTGTTATAAAATAATTGACAAATTTTGTTACAAGAAATAATTAATCTATTACCATGTAAAATGGTTGTAAATTTATAATTAATATTCCTCCTCTTTTTTCTTTTTTTTTTAGTTGAGAACAAAAGCTATCCCTTGTTAGGTATAACAACTTTTGGAATTTATATTTTTCAAAAAAATGAAAACTTCTATTTTACTCATGATACTAGGGGCTAAGGGTTCATTTCTTTTTTTTTTTTTTTTGGTCAGCAAGGAGATAATATTAGATTAGGAAATTATAAGTCTGTTACAAAACACACTAGCTATATCATCAGCTAGAATTCTTTCCACCACAAGCGGCGGATACAAAAATACAACATACGAGCTTACATAACTAGTACCCAATCTTGCCATAGCATCCGCACAGCGGTTGGCCTCCCTATAGATGTGCCTAATCTGCTTGTTGGGAATTTCCCTCACAAGATTCCTACAATCATTAAGCAAAGGTTCTAATGTCAAATTGGTAGTGTTATTGTTCAATAGAGTAACAACACTTAAGGCATCTAATTCAATAATGAGGTTATTTAACCCCATTTCCTTTGCTAGTAAGGGTTCATTTCACTATTGTGTTATGCTTCTCTATTGGGCATTTAACTATATAAGTGGTATTTTAAAAAAAATTCACCCCAAACCATAAAAAAGGTTCATTTCACAGTTGTGTTATGCTTCTCTATTGAGCATTTAACTATATAAGTGGTATTTCTACAAAATTTCACCCCAAACCATAAAAAAATATATGACTTAGATATAGTATTTAAGTGTTATTTTTTATGTTCCCCTTTTAAGATTCTGCCATGTGGATTTTTGCTCATGGAATGAAAGTGTATTTTTTAGTTAAATAACCACATGGCTAAATCTTAAGAGGGGAACTTCAAGAACAGCACCTAAAGTACTGTACCTAAATTTTGTCCTTAACAAAACAGCTGTGGTTGGGAATACATGTCTAAGATTCACAAAACCAACCATCAATTACAAAAAAACAAAAAAAACAAAAAAAAAAAAAAAAAAAAAAAAAAAAAAAAACCCAAGGCTGGGAGTTCACACTTGAGCTCACAAAACCAGTCATTGAAAAAATTAAAAAATATAGGCTAAGAGCACTAAATTCAGCTCACAACATCAGCAATATATGTCGAAAAAAAATTGTGTAGGCTGAGAGCACAAATTAGTTAGCTCAAGGAATAAGCATATTATGCAATGATAATTAAACTCTAATGGAGTTGTTTCAATCCCAATAACTTGATAAAAGAGACATATAAGATTGATTCTCCAGTAATGTTTGAATATATTATAAATAGAAGTGATATGATGTTGGTTTTGTTTACACGATACCAAGTACAGTTTAAAAATGCATGCACAATTTTGGGGTTGGCCGAAAACAAAACATGTATCAAGAGGGAAAAAAAATATAGGGACAATTGTTATCTTAAAAGCAAGTATTTCTCCCTAACTTTTCCCCACACACATACAAAAGAAGGAATTTCGCTCTCTTCAAAGAAACCTCTTACACGAATAGCAAACAAAACCATGGAGAAAATACATGCACAATTCAGAATAATGTATTTCATATGTAGCAACTAGTGATTATGAACCTTCCAGAGTAGTTCCCATTGATGCCAGGTCCAATTCTTCATCAGAGTCAATCACATTTACATAGTCAAAAATAAGGATTTGCCTCCATCCATTAGGAAACACTGTCACCACAAAAAAGAAAAAGAAAAAAAAGGAGCAGCTCTGATATGGTCATAACTCAAAACTTGCATAAAA
The DNA here is from genome assembly GCA_032727855.1 of Quercus ilex subsp. ballota. Classification (NCBI taxonomy): domain Eukaryota; kingdom Viridiplantae; phylum Streptophyta; class Magnoliopsida; order Fagales; family Fagaceae; genus Quercus; species Quercus ilex. The sequence goes on from CM064916.1 coordinate 2,752,198, forward strand.
CAAAGTAACAAATATGAAATACACAACCTTATGAGAGTGATGAATAAGCGAAAAGAGATTGTATTAGTTTTAGACGAAGACTTTAGCTCCTTGAAATCAAGTACTGTGAAAAAAAATAGTTCCCACCATTAAGAGCCGAATTCTCCTCTTTCTTTTTTGTAATAATCATATGGGCTATGTGACCGCCCAGGTCCAATTCTTCATCAGAGTCAATCACATTTACATAGTCAAAAATAAGGATTTGCCTGCATCCATTAAGAAATACTGTCACCACAAAAAAGAAAAAGAAAAAGAAAAGGAGCAGCTATGATATGGTCATAACTCAAAACTTGCATAAAACAAAGTAACAAATATGAAATACACAACCTTATGAGAGTGATGAATAAGCGAAAACAGATTGTATTAGTTTTAGACGAAGACTTTATCTCCTTGAAATCAAGTACTGTGAAAAAAACAGTTCCCACCATTATGGGCCGAATTCTCCTCTTCTTTTTTTTTTTGTAATAATCATATGAGCTATGTGACCACCCAAATGACACAACCTTATGGGCCTGACAATAAATCTAATATGAGTTAAAACAGGCCAATTTGGGAATTTAGATTCATGATATATCAATATTTAATAGTTTAATCTCTTAAAAAAAAAATTTGAATTTTATTTTTTGAATAAAATATTTTTTTAAGAATATTTTTTTCATTAAATTTAAAATCAAAATTTATTCCTCACTTTCAAATTGGTTAATTTGTTATAAAATAATTTGCAAAATTTGTTAAAAAAATAATTAATCTATTTCTATATAAAATGATTGTAATAATTTTTTTTTTTTTGGTTGAAAACAATATCTATCCCTTATTTGGTGTAACAAATTTTGAAATTTATATGTTTCGAAAAAAAAAAAAAAAAAAGGAAGAAGAAAACTTCCATTTTACTCATATTTTCCGGCTTTTCCATAAGTAACAACTAATTTACAACCAAAACCATGACTACAAAACTAGGCAAAATTTGCCAAATAATAGATTTTTAGAAAAAATTTTGGTGCATGGCATGCAGATGAAAGATTTTAGTTAGTTGGACTGTTTTTGAAAATCGAGTTTAAGAAACTCGACTTCCAACCCATTTTTCTTTTGCAATAAGTCTGAAATGGATCAAAAAAAAAAAAAGTGGAACTCGAGTTTAAGAAACTCGAGTTCCAATTACACAACTCGAGTTTCTTGAACTCGATTTTCACTTTTTAAAAACAAAAATAGTCTAACTTACTAAAATATTTGATCCATGTGTGTTTTTGCAAAAAAATTTCTAAAATTCTATTATTTGGCAAATTTTGCCACAAAACTATGACTAAATGTTTTTTTTTTTTCCCACTTATCATTGATGGAAAGATATTTCTTTCACAATTTTTTTTCCTTTTCTTAGAATCTTCTCTCCCAAAGGGCAAAGTGAATCAAATTATTTGTCTTATATGGTATACTTAGGATATGATATCCACTGTGATGGAAAATGGTTTACTTCAACCGTATTAATCTTATCATTTTATTTATACTCATGACGGAATGATAGACATTAAAATACTTTAAAACACATTATTAAGATCATAATACTTACCTATAATGGTCATACCCTATAAAACATAGTAATGTTATAAAATTTTCTTTTATCCAATAATATGATAAGCGATTAATAACATATTTATACTGTAAGAATGGTAAGGCGGTGCAAACAATTTAGATCATATATATATATATATATATCATTTTCTTCCCTCAAGGGAACGTATTTTGCCATCTTTAATGAAATGACTCCAAGAGCATTAATAAAATGTTATTTTGACACATCAAAAATTACTTTATCTATTTTAACACATCATTTAACAATACACCTTACATCATATCTTCTATTCTTTCATCACTTTATTTTTTTTTTTTTGATAAATTACATATTTGGTATCTATCCTATACACCATATTTCAATTTGGTCCTTAATCTTTTAGTGTCTTGTCAATTTAGTTTATGTTGTTATTTTTGGATAAAAACTAATGACATAGTAAATGGCCAAAATAAAATTTTGGTGTATTTTCAAATCAATGAAAGCTAATTTTTTTATTTTAGCCATTAGACGCGTCATCAATTTTCATCTAAAAAATAACGGTAGAAACTAAATTGATACAGTATTTAAAGGTTAGAGAGCAAATTGACATAATTGAAATGTTATGTATCAAATTAAAATATGGTGTATAGGATAGGGACCAAATACATAATTTACCCTTATTTTTTTAATTATTTATTTATTAATAAAGTAGAAAGAAAGTAATAAAATAATACCCAAATTTTTAACACATTAGCCGTATTAACAAAGGAGAAGTAACTATAATACTAAAAAAAAAACAAAAACAAAAACAGAAAAAAACAAGTGTTTTGGAGATGATATTTTTAGGTGATGGATTTCCGGATTGAGCAGAATAGGGCCTGCCATCACTAGAAATATGAGGTGATTTGCCTCAAAAGCCACGTGACAAAAAATATAAACGTAACAATTGGACATAATCTTAAGATGAGTGGAAAAAAAAAAATGATCTTCTTTGGATAAAATTAAAAACAAAAGAAAAGAAAAACAAATTAAGGAAAAGATTTTGTGAGGTGGAGCCAAGTAGTCCTAAGTTGACATGGATACACGTGGATTCTCTACTACATACTGCAGTGCACGTCGTCTGCATTGTTTTCTTTTCTTTTTTTGCTAACAGTCACAAACTCTCTCTCTCTCTCTCTCTCTCTTGCAAGCTACAATCTCTATGTGTCTCTGCCAGAAGGACACAGATTCCTAACATTCCTATTTCTGTTTCATACATGATACATGTATCTATCTATCTAGATACATGTTCATTTTCCTTAGAGATTCTCTCTCTTTCTCTCTCTCTCTCAAGAGAGATAGAGAGAGTTAAGCTAGGTCAGCTCAAACAAGCACCACTCTGTCATGTCCCAAAAACCTTTGGTTTTTCGCATTTCTAGGAGTAACCCACTTCCGCAAATCTCTCTCTCTCTCTCTGTCTCTCTCTCTCTCACACATGACCCACATTCCAACTCAGGGCAATCTCCAAGACCCTTAATTTTTTTTCAATTCTTTTTTCACTTTTATACAAATTTTTTTTTTTTGAGATTTTCCATTAATGTCCTCTGCATTTCTTCAATCTCTAATCTTTGCATATACTAAAGGAAAAATACATTAATTTGAACTCTTTTGATTGTTTCTTCAATTGAAAACAAAAGCAGAAAAAGCCTGCAACCCAGAAACTCCTGCATCAAGAACATATTTGTTTTTTGTTCTTCTTTTTCATTTTTTTTTTTTCACATTTTAATTTCTTTTATGTTCAAAGCAGGATTTTCTGGTCTGGGTTTTTCACGATCAATTTTGAACCTTTGAAATTGTATTATTTTTTGTTGATTTTTATTGTACAACTTAAGTTTTGAAATTTTACATTCTATAACATTCTTTGTCACAATTTTTTTTTTCCTTTTGTTCTACATTTCTTGGATTCATTGATTTCCTTCCCACCCTCATTGTGATTAAAGATAGAAACTTTACAATCGGGTTCTCTAAAGTTTTAGAGCATTGATCTGCTGGAAGAAAATTCTGAGGCTGCAACTTCCTTTATTCTGAAGGGTCTGGGAACCTAAGGTCAATCATATTGCATTGCAATTATAAATAAGGGTGGGCTTTCTTTGTTCAAAAAGAATCAGAAGCTTGATTCTTTTACTGGTTTCAAATTGAATTTGAGAGCACCCAGATTGAGAATTTGAGGAAATATGATTTGCTGAAACTGGAAGCTTTGGCTTTTGAGGAAAAAAATACAGGTCTACCCATTTGATTATTGGTTATAACATTGCAAAAGGGATTGTTGTTGTTGTTGTTGCTGTATATGTTTAGAACATTCTGAGGTGAGAATATGGGGTGCATTTGCTCCAGAGGAGCCTCAGACGCTGAAAAGATTGCTGATTGGGAGAGAGCACAGGAGCTTAGTAAGTCCACAGTTCAAGTGGTAGCTCCAGCTCCCTCTAAGAGACAGGAGGTGGTAGTAGAGGTAATAGGTGGTGGAGGAGTTGATTGTTCATTGCGTCCGAAATCAAAGGCATCCTCAACAGTGAATTCGGGGTCTATCACGTCAGCAAAGGACACTGAAGAGAAGAAAAAAAGGATTGTGGAAAGACCAACCAATGGCCATCACCAAAGATGGGCAACAATGGATTTAGGATCAAGTGGAAGACATTCTGAGGTGTCTAAGATAATTAGCACGCCCCAAGGTGGTAAAGGGGAGCAAAGTGCGGCTGAGTGGCCGTCTTGGTTAACTGCAGTTGCAGGAGAAGCCATCAAAGGTTGGGTGCCTCGACGCGCAGAATCGTTTGAGAAGTTAGACAAAGTTAGTTTTCTAATTGATCACTTCTTTCAATGTCTCTTATTGCGTGCAACGTATGCCTTGTTTTATTATGTTGATAATGTTTTGATTGTATCTCTTTTTGAGATAGGCCTCTACTTTTGAAACACTGTCCTTGTTTGTTGATGTCAGTGGCCGTTCTGAAAGAATAGTTTTGTCATCATGTTTGAGATTTGTATGCGATCTTGTGATACTGATAAGTATATGGATTTTAGCATGAGAATCATATGAACCATGAACTAGGAACCAACAAAAATCCTACGTATAAATGATATTTCTATATCATTTTCTTGAAACTGCATGAGATTTTTTTTTTCAGGAATAAATATTTCTTAAAATGAGACACAGATGAAAGGAAAGAAAATTGGGGCAGTGGGACAAGCTTATATATCTTAACTTGATAGAAATATGAGGTTCATCCCATTTTAATAACTAAAATAACATATCAAAATTTATTCATACAAAACAGGATGTGAAAGTATTGCAACTCCTTAAGATTTACAGTAAGAATGTATTGACTATAATAGTTATTTCCTTGAAAATGCTAAGTTTAATATATATATATATATAAATATATATATATATATATATGTTGCTTACATGTTGCTTAAGTGAAAATTGAGTAGTTTGGGGGAGAAAAAAAAATGAAGGGTTAGCAATTGTAGTTCAATCAGAGTAAGATATCTCAACATAGTGATAAATATTCAAAAACTTTGAAGTTTTTTTCTTCCTTTTTTAAGTTCTAAGTGAAATTTGAGCATGGCAGTGTTATCAGGTACTAAAATTATTCTCTTTACTTGATAGAGGTATCGTTTTTCTTTTTGTGGTATAGGATTTTGATTTGTAGTTATAGGCTCGTTCAATATCTTATATATTGATGTCCAGATGGGATGCTATTAATGCAGATTGGACAAGGAACTTACAGCAGTGTATATAAGGCTCGTGACCTTGACACTGGCAAAATCGTTGCATTGAAGAAAGTTCGATTTCTAAATATGGATCCAGAAAGTGTACGTTTTATGGCTAGGGAAATCCATATTCTGCGTAAACTTGACCATCCAAATGTTATGAAGCTTGAGGGAATAGTTACATCTAGGATGTCAAGCAGCTTGTACCTTGTCTTTGAGTACATGGATCATGACCTTGCTGGGCTTGCAGCAACACGTAGCATCAAGTTTACCGAACCACAGGTACCTTCTCTTCTATCACTTACTCTTAAAAATTTGAAGGTATCCATTTTGAGCATGGTTTCTTAATGCAAAGGGTGTTCAGGCCCAAAAAGAAAAAGTACATGGTGGACCTACCAGATTTATATTTGGACTGTAATATACTAAGCAGTTAATGGTAGACATTTCATGGTTCATTAAGAGCTTTCCAATCTCTTTTTCAACAATTAAAAAGATTTTGATGATTTAATTTATTTTATTTTAAAAAGAGAGATACACCTAGCCAGTTGAAATAGACAAAAAGAAGAATATTCAAAGCTATATGGAGGTTTTGATTAAATTTATTTTGCCTTGGGCATTTTTTCACTATGATCAAGATACTATGCTTCTGCCTTGTCTTTTTTTCTTGTTCATTAATTTCTTCTTTTTATTATTCATGGAAATAAATCAAAAGAAATGAGGGGATTCACTTTTTCAACAAATACCAGAAGTTTGAATTTTATATGCACTTGGCACCTCTTCTGGTCCACATACTTCATGCTCTGTAATTTTCATATGGGGAAAAGATGGACATGAAATTTTCCTTTTTTGCTTGTTCCATTTAACAGATTTCTTTGCTCGAAATGATGCTAGTCTAAAATTGATATTTATATGATGTGCGTGCAGATTAAATGTTACATGCAACAGTTGCTTTGTGGCCTTGAGCACTGCCATAGTCGTGGTATTCTTCACCGAGACATCAAGGGTTCAAATCTTCTGATTGACAATAATGGAGTTCTTAAGATTGGAGACTTTGGTTTGGCCACCTTTTATGAGCCTGATCAAGAGCAGCCGTTGACAAGCCGTGTTGTAACTCTGTGGTATAGAGCACCTGAGCTCTTGCTTGGGGCTACAGAGTATGGGGCTGCTATTGATATGTGGAGCTCGGGTTGCATCCTAGCAGAACTTTTTGCTGGGAAGCCTATTATGCCTGGAAGAACAGAGGTAAGGAACATCATCATCTATGCTCGTTAAGTATTATTTCCTACTTTCTATACCCGTAAGCCTGCCAATCAGCACTGAGAACTCAGAGCTGATCCTGGTTTTGAATTTGTGTTAATATAGTAGTAACATAAAAACATATCATTTACTGCTTCAAATATTTTTTTAATGGTGGTCAATAACATCCCAACTATTACTAGGTGGAACAAATGCATAAGATTTTTAAGCTTTGTGGGTCACCCTCTGAGGACTACTGGCAAAAATCAAAATTGCCTCATGCAACTAGTTTCAAACCTCAACATCGATACAGGCGTTTTGTTGCTGACACATTCAAAGACTTTCCCTCTTCTGCTTTGGCTCTTGTTGATAAACTCCTTTCAATAGAACCAGAGAAACGAGGATCAGCTGCATCTGCACTTAGAAGTGAGGTAACTTTGAGTTTCCCTTTGTATCCCTTGGACCTTACCACTAACTTGAGGTAATTAACCTCATTTATGTGTGTTTCAATTATTGGATTTATAATTTGGACTTTTCCATTTCAGTTCTTCACAACAAAGCCCCTACCTTGTGACCCATCAAGTTTACCAAAATATCCTCCAAGCAAGGAGATTGATGCCAAGCTTCGAGATGAGGAAGAAAGAAGGTATGCTTTGTTGGACATTGTTTCAATAGTTGCAAAGACAACTAAAATTTTAGTAAGAATACTATATTTTAAATTAATTGTTCCTCACATAAAATAAATAAAAAATAAAAAAAAATCAATTGTTTCTCGTATAAATCTTAGAAAAATGATATTAAAATTTCATTATGCTGAAAATAATTAATATAACAAAATAAACATATTCATTCTATTAGTTATCTTTCTAATTACATAAAATAAATAACACAATGTTAATTCCACATACATACATACATATATATATATATATCACATGTCACTAAAAGGAATCAGGAAATTTAAAGGGTTAAGATTAATTTTTAGTGAATTCACAAATGTTTTATTTATTTTTTATTTTTTAGTTTTTTAGTTTTTGTGTCAATTTTTGTCAAAGCAACTAAACATGAGGAATAATGTCATATTGTAAATCTAATATTATTATTCCAACTAAAAATTATTTCTTAAATAAAGTTTATAAAAATAATCTTATAAATTCATTTAATATAAATAACTAATGCACAACTATAGATAATTAGTATATACATTTACTCTATTAACTGATTCAATGAACTAATAATTTGATATAAATGCAAACTCTTTGAAGTAGAAGCCTAAATAAAAAGAACTTCAAGGAATGCGTCACTTGTAGATTTTGTGTGGAAATATTAATTTGTGTGGAAACCTCAAATGTAACATTTTGCAGAGCTTGAAATTAGAGTCCCTTTTTTTGTAGATTTTGTTGAAATTTCTAGGTGGTGATGCCTTGAAATTTTATTGGGATGTTGCAATAAATGCACTCTTTTTTATTTCAGGAGAAAAGCTGAAAATGTAAAAGGACGTGGTGCTGATTCTGTCAGAAGGGGTTTAAGAGATGCCAAGGCAGTGCCAACACCAGAATTCAACGCCCAGGGAGATGTTTCTTTGAAGGTATTTTAAGGCTTGAATGACAACTAATTATTATTATTATTGTAATTTTCATTTCACTTATCTGGCTAACTTAAACATGACAGGGGCAGACTAATCCCAAAACCTCCAGTCACAAGTACGATCCCACGGAGGAAAGTGGGTCTGGTTTCCGGATGGAGCCACCTAGAGGAGCTAGGAAGAATGGCTTCACTCATTCTAGTTCAGTGGCACACACTAGTTTAGTAGGATCATCATTGAACAGGCCTGGAGCCCCTGCAAGATACAATGGTGAGTCAAAGGCACAGAAGTCTCACATGCCTCCAGCAGCTGCAGACCTGTCCAATTCTCCGCATAAAGATGAAAGAGTAGCTAGAAAAGAACCTGGGATGGTAATAACTAACTTTTTTTCTGCTCATAATCCTTCCTTAACTATATACTTTTCTTTCACAAGTCAAAACTGTGGACCTGAAAACTAATACATGAACTGTTGGGCTATCATAACATAAGCTACTTGTGACAGCACTCAATTTTTTAAAAATTGTGTTGCCTAATGTGGTCGAAAAATTTATATAATAATATTTTGACGAATTTGTAAGTTTTTTTTATTTAGCCAAGAATTTTTACAATGTTTTCCAATACAAAATATACACTTTTTTTGTACATTTATTTCCTGATACTGAGTTATCACCAAGTATTTAAGATTACTGAGACTCTCCTCGCTTGATTACAGGGATATGTACCAAAGAAGAACAGAATCCACTACTCTGGACCATTGATGCCTCCAGGAGGAAACATTGAAGATATGCTCAAAGAGCATGAGAGACAAATCCAACAGGCTGTTCGTAAAGCACGCCTTGACAAGACCAGAACCAATAAAAACTACGATGGTTACCATTAAAGAAATGTTTCATGATTCTCAAAATTTGAAACTTCTCTTCCTTGGTAGGAATGGATTTTCTATGACCTGGCTGTTCTGACCAGTGAATTTATCGTGCATGCCAGCCGGAAGTGATCACCACATACTGAATAGAGATAATATGCCACTAAGGTTTAAACCAAGAATAAGGTGATTATAGTTCTGCCCTCCCTACCTCCCCTAAAGAAGAAAAGAAAAAGAAAAGAGAAGAAAACAAGGCATTCAGACGGTTGTATGTGCTGCGGGGTTGCTTTGAAATTGTCAAGTTAGAAGGATCTGTGATTATTTCTTTGGTTGCTTAGACATTATGTGCAGGTTTTTGCTTTGTATAGTAGAAAGGGTTTGTTCAATTGAAGCCAGTATATACATGCAATGTATAAATATTCATTTTCTTTTCATGTATTTTACTTGTACTTACGAGAAAGGAATATACAGAATTTTAGTCAGTGTGCTAATCTGTTAACAGTTTTGGGCATTAGTTACCAGCTTTTGATGAGTAATAAATCTTAGATCTTAAATTTTATTTTTTGATCAACATTAATTACTAGTTAGTAATTACTGGTTAAAAGAATGAGGGATAAAGAGGAGAGGGGTTGGTGGGAGGAACATTGAGAAAAGCACTTTTTGGGAGCCCCAGTTTCTTAATAGATTCTGAAATGATTTGTTACATTTTCTGTGGTAGCCTATACAAATTTTGCAAAAAAATGTAAAGAAATACAGAATCTGACAATTACTCAGTTCTGGTCTTGCTGAGTCTTGGGAGAGGAGCTAGATACTTTCCTAGCCTAGTCATATTTTCCACAAAAATGTTGCCACAAGTATAAACCTGCACTGCTTCTGTTGATGGATCATCAAATGGCTGCAGAAATTAGTGAATGCTAATGCAGTTTGATCAGTGTACATAATCATTGTCATTTGGATTCAGGGATTTAATATTTTTGGCATCTCCTGCATCCTGCTGACCTGTTCTCTCTGGTGGTGTCAACTCTTGCTAAAATAATGTTGATCATTTAGTCAGCATTAGAAACATTCTCACCTCCTTCATGAATAACTAAAGTGCATACGTACATGATCCGGCTAAGAGGTGCTCAAATTGTTCAAGTTTAGTGAAGAATAACTATTTTCCTTATTTCAGTCTGATCCTTGGAAAGACAGCAATAAATCCTCTTGCAAATATTCTAACATGGGGGTTCTGGTGGTAGCCTGAAGGGTGTGTGTGTGCGCGCACGCGCGCATATTGCCAATAAAATAGGGAGAGAAGCTGGTGGAATTCAAACCTCAGTGCCCAGGAACCACAAGAGGTGCTGGATCCATTTGGGTATCCCTTGCACCTAACCTATTGAATCATGACTACTCTCTGTGGAAGTTTATTTCAAAACAAAGGAAATCACTGTCATCATTAGACTCAAACTTCCCCACAAGTATTTCTGGGTGTCTAAATCTTGTACCACTAGAGCAATTAGCCAATTACAGAAATAAACTGCATCACTGTTACAAAGCTATTTGAAATTGCTTAACTTCTTATCAATGAGGTAACCTAAAGAGTATCATTACATACAAAAACATATAAGGTTCTCTAATTATAAATAAAATAAAATAGAACCGGGGGAAAAAGGAAAACAAAAGGCTTAAGAAACAGAAAGAAGATCTACTGATTTGAAAAGCCAGAGAACTTTCTGTACAATTGGCTTTACTAATAATTTGATTACATGTCTCCCTTCAACTCTTCGATTGGTTTTTATTTAGTAAACAAGCATAGGCTCTTCCAATAACTACATATCTTGCTTAGGCTTCCGGCTCAATTCTGAATAGTGACCACCCATTAGTTGCAATATCTCCTCCCACAAACCTTCTGATGAAGAATCTGATGAAGCCCCACAAATCAAATTTGAGCTGCAAGCAGCTACATACCAATAATCAGATTCAATCTCCTCTCTCAATTGGTCCAGCTGCCACCCAGCATAACCAACAAAGAATCTGAAATCCTGAGGCTTAAGAATACCCTTCTTTACCAACACTGCAGCTTCATCCAAACTGTTTCGAGCACCAAAGCACAGACCAGGGATCACCTCTTCAAATCCAGGAAGCTTTGATTTTTCCCCAGTTTTTAACAAAAACATGCTTGCCTCAAGAGGTCCCCCAAAATGCAAGGAACAATCAGAAAAGGTGGTTGCTAGATCAAGATTAGTGGGTTTCATGTGTTTGATCTTTTTGTGAAGTGGACGGTTGATGACAATCCCAAACGGGCCTTCTTGTGGGTGTCTGGTTCCAGATCTAAGAAGGAGAACAACAGTTCTCTCGAAAGTTCGCACTCCATCAAGTTTTTCTGTGGCGACAAGGACACAGCCAGTCTCAGGTACTGGAATAGGATGGGCCCATTTAAGGCCAAGAGGTTTGGACTCATGGGGCTTCACATCCTGGTTGTGAGTATCAGTCTCTACCTTTTCCGCCTGCAAAATAATCATTTTGAGTATGAATTTTAATTCTACAAAAGAATAGAAGTGATTTTTACAGTTTATGAAGCATGGTTTTGAACCATCTTGTCTACTTTGTTAAATCACACAAGCATTCAACATTTACAAGTGGTTCGCATAACCAAAAAGGGGGGCCTAAATTTCCAAGAACCTTATAGATGAAGGTTAATCTCATTTAATTGAACTCTCAAAGCAATATCCACCACAATTGCAAACTGGTAGATTTGTGCCAGGCATCAAAACCTAATGAACCCCAGAGGAATCAGATTATAAGCAGGTGACTATTTGACCCAACAACCCAGCACTGTGCCAGCTCTTAAGGCATGTAAGGAAATTTTTCACAAAGTTTCCAAATTAATAGCCTTACCCTCCCGTGGAAGGCTAGATAATTAAAAACAACAAACCAGACAAGCCCATAACAGATGGGGTCAATCTAATACAAACATTAGCACTTCTAAAAAGCTCTTATCTCAGCGCCTTAATGTTGTACATCACATTGAGTGAAACACATGATACATTTGGGACTTAATAAATTTCGGGAAGATAACAGCTATGCTAAGAGAGAAATATATCACCTGCTCCCGAGCAAATAGGTTTGCTCTGAACTCTCTCCAGTCCAAGCTTGTACGCTCAGATTTATTGGAAGCAGTGTCATTGGATTTGTTTCCATCAGAAGAATTGTTCTTTTTCTTCCCATCTCCTTCTGGAATAGAACGATCACCATTTCCTGTATTTCATTAACAACAAAATATTTCTTATTCGGTCACATTTAAGTATTCAATTTTAAGTTATAAAATGACAAAAATAGATCAGATCCTACTCCATGCTCAATGAGAATTAGTACCATATGAAAATTAACATCTGCACTATTGGTGCGGACACCACATGATAGCACATCTGTGGAGATTATCTTTATCATTTATGTTATCTTTATTTAGGTTTATTGTTAGTATTCTATTAGTATTTGAGATTGTTAGGATTATCGTATTAGTATTTGAGATTGTTTAGGAGAGTTTATCTTTATCATTTTAATTCCTGGAAGCTGTATATAAAGCTCCAGATGGTTCCTTTTGTATTTTACAGACTATTATTATTATTATTGAGATTATTTGCAGAGATTGCATTGTATTTGTTTCGTGGTGATTCCAAACACCTTAGGTGGGAAGCCTAAGGTTCTACGGTAGGACTAATCTAGGTGGGAAGCCTAGGTTGTCCTACATCAACTATTTTGCAATAACATTCCGTTTTGCATTGAAGAAGAACACATTCTGATTTCCACAGTTGATACACCTAGAATCAATTCGTAAGAATGACCAGAAAAAAAAAATCCACACTTTAATGAATCATAATCCTCGATCAATATTCAAGGTCCCTCAATCATCTTTGCGCATGGAATTTGTGACTAATGAGAAAACATCATAAATCCTCCAGTGCTACCCTAAATTCTACCCACAAAACTGGATGTATTGTCTTTATAATGGTAGGACGCTATTTTTCCCAAAGAGTAGACAATAACTTAAGCAAGGTCTAGGCATACAATTCTAGTGAAGTTGTTACCTAGCATACATAGACAGCAACTACGCACCAACATGTCAGATTCTGACATGGAGACCAAAACATGTCTTCTATCCGAAGTGGTGGACACATTATCTTTCAGGAGGCAAGTGTATATTTAATTAAGAAAAATATTAAAAATGAAATTAAAGACTCAAAAAATTTCATGAAAAAATCATTTGCACCTGCATCGGTTGATCATTTAACATTTTCACAACAAAAATAAGTAGTGGTGGAATTTATAAGAAGCCAATGATTCTTTTTATGGGGGAAAGAGAAACATTTAAGGGAACAATGATATAAAGCCTTAAAGAAGTACCAGCCAAATATATCAATATAATCAGAGACAAGTATAATAGACTATTACTAACATGTGAAGAAATAGAGGAGAGAAGATAAATTTCCAATCAAAATAAGCTTATGCCAAAGATTACACCAAGGCCCTATCTGTTTGCTAATCATACAGTCATACAATATTTTAATTGTCTAAATTACTGTTAAATTTGAAGCTAATCTTGAAACAGGACTACAAAAAACATCACAAAACTGGGAGAAAAAACAAGGGAATAGTAATAAAAGATGACGGCGAGCTTGAATAAACTATTCATGAGAAGGGGATATGGTCAGAATCCCACCCCTGTATATATAGTAGTAGAAAGCATGCAGAGAAGTGTGTCTAAATAGTGTGATTGCATTAAACCTATTAAAAGAAATTGAAAGAAGAAAAAAAAAGAATCTGTAAAGCAGAACATGCTTTATGATTAATAATATTAACCAAAGTCAATGGGAAAAGTCGATAAGCGCAACTCGGGTAAAAAGATTTTAAGAAGAGGATTATAAAATATGAACGCATTGATAAGAAGAGAAGTAGCATCAGCTTAAAAGCAAAGCTCTGAGAAAGATGGCTTAGATTGTTTAGTCATATGCTAGAATCACAACTATTACTTGGAATATGATTCACAAACAAAGTGCCAGAGGCAAGAAGAAGACCCTAAAAACAAAGGATGCAGTAGTAAGTAAAGATGTGCAATAGAATAAAATTTTATGCAAGACAGTAAACTGGCAATAAGAAATCCATACGGCCATATGTATACTTATTTTACGGCATTAGTTTAACAAAGCTACAAGCACACATGCATGCACATAAATGCACATGTACACATGCGCACACACACAACATCACCTTGCAGAATTTTTGGAAGGCAAGGCATCAATTATGACAACTACATGTTTTGATAACGTGCAAACATCTTTTCTTTCATGTCGGCATTATCCACGTGCACTTGTTCCCACAATTTGTATGTATATATATATATATAAAAAACAAAGTATTCTCAATGTCAAGTATATCAAAGATGCTTTCATAATTGTCCCTGCTTAAAAGATTCGTAGCACCAAACTATAACAACTATTAGTTTTGTTTTATGGACTATCGTCAAGTAAGCTAAAAATAAAGAGGCATAACATTTTTCCTCATTTCATTTCTAAAGCCTTTCTTCTCAAGCAAAAGAGGTAGTTTCTGGTCCCTCATTCCAAATCATCACTCAAAATCTTAACAAAAAATCGCTAGCTGCATCTCCTGAATGGGATTGATTGAATTTGCCCATGCATTCTTTTGTAATCCAGAACGCCTTTAGAGACCAGCTTTTACAATCTGGTCTATTGCTTTATTAAACTAGATCTAGGAGACAAAAAAAAAAAAAAAAAAAAAAAAAAAATTAGTAGAGCCAAGTTATAAGCCGTATGAAGTATGATCAGCTAACTATCTAGAATCTGGTACAAGAAAGTGGCACCAGTCAGATGCCACAAAATGTGCTTTTGTATAGATCAACAAGCTACAAAGGCAAAACCTTGTGCATTGAGAGATCACACATAGAATATGAGTTTGCTCTTCAAAGTATAGAAACTCTTAACTCTAGTCTTCTAGACATTTGGGTATGAGATTGAAGAAATCTCTAACAACCAGATAGACGAGCTTCAAAATATAAGAACTCCCAGAATGTGATCCTCTACAGATTTAAAGATCAAACAATATATATTAATCACATAAAAACAACCCTGAATGAGCTTTGGTTCTGCAACTCATATCATCCACATGGGGCAAAATAAAATCCATAGCTTTCAAATGTCCAAATGCTATCAGGTCAGGTTCTTTCAGTGATTCAGCAAAACATCAATAGATATCCATTCTGCTTCCAGACAACAGAACATCACCACTCAAATCATTTTTTCCCCATAGAAAACATCATGTCTCCACATTAATGCTTCTAAATCAACTAAATAGAAAAAAATATAAAGAAAGAAGAAAGGACAAGAAGTGTGTGATTATTGAATTACCATGTCTAAGACTCTAAAGCCTTTTTCTTTTTTCTTTTTTCCTTTTAAATGGATGACTCTTAAGGCCTATAATTCAACAGCACTACCATTATTGGCCGCCTCAACCATGTAACAAAATATTCAAATCTCAGGTTAAACTAGTCCATTTAGCTAAAAAACCAACCTGAGCAAGTTTATTCCAAGCAATTTGAAACCTCTAGTAGATCCGGCCCTTATTTTTCCGCTATAGATTAATTAACTTTACAAACCTAAAGGAAAATTTTTTTATGTAATCAGAAACCTTCCGCTTTCAAATCAGTCCTCAATGCTATATAGATACCTAATATAATAACGTAATATCTCAGTAATTAACCAACTAACTTGCCTGCCCAATATCTAAACGGTCTCAAACCAACAGTCACTCTCTCACATCAAGCACCAACATATTGAACAACCCACAATAACAATTCTGTTTACCATCTCTTCCCACAGCCTTTAATAAAAATTGAACCTTCTGTGAATAACCTCACATGTTCAAACAATTCCAGTCCCATTTGCTTCTAGCTAATAATCATAATTGACACACTCTCAGACACCCAAAAAGCCTTAAAATAAAAATAAAGTTTCTAGTTTTTGTTGATGGGCATTTTCGAACATAAAAATTCTAACTTTCATTTTTTTTTTTTTTTTTTCAAGTCCTTTAGTTTATGAGTTTTTGAACATAAAAACCATTCCTTTCAAAAACCCTCCAACATGTCAGCTAGCAAAGAGAACAAAAAAAGTCAACCTTAAACAAAAATCAAACACCATAAGACCCAATAAAAAACACACACATCAATCAAACCAAAACAAACCCAGAAACGAAACCAATTCGAAGAATCCCAGGAACCAAAAATCCAACAAAATTTAAAGCAAAGTAAAAAAGAAAAAGAAGAAGAAGAAAACCCAATACCGGAATTTTCATGATTCTTCTTTGCCATAGCTCTAACAGCAAAGGACGAAGAAGAAGAAGTGGAAATCCTGCGTCTCCTCAAAACCCTGATCTCAAAGACCTTGCCTTTACAGTCAGCTCCGCTACAAGAATTGGGTTTTCCCAAGTTCCAAGAATTGGGTTTCTCGGAAAACGAGTTCCTGAGAAAGACTGGGGTCCGGGTCGTGTTCTTTACATGATGCACTGCCCACAGATCCATCCCTCTTCTTCCTCCACCACTACCCCCAAAAGATTTTGTTTTCCCGGAAAACCAAATTCCGATTTTATCTCAATCTTTGTGTGTATGTTTTCTTTTTTCTTTTCTTTTTCTCTTCCACTGTTTAACGTTGGAAACGATGAGAAAGTTAAAGGAGGGTGAGATAATCAGTAACGGATATATATAAAAATAAATATTTTTTTTTATATATTAACAAAAAAAAACAAAAAAAAAAACAGAGAGAGAGAGAGAGAGAGAGAAATTGAAAGCGAAATAGAGAAAGAGAATATGCTTTATTATAACCGAATTGTGTATGTGTGTGAGAGAGAGAGAGAGAGAGAGAGAGAGAGTGACTGTGTTCGTGTGTGTGGATGGGTCTTGGTTCATGGGGTGGCACTGGTGATGAGTGTAGAGGATTTTGTTTGTTGTGCGCATTGTGAGCTCACGTTAGTGCTACTTTGAGTGCATCTTGCATTAATGTGCGCCGGCGGGTAATTTGAGGCCCACTTTACAACTATCATTGGTGTCTGTTCCTCTCTCTCTCTCTCTCTCTCTCTCATGGCTAAAAGAGAAAATCTAAGTACGCCAAAAAAATTGACACTTTGTTGATGTGTCACAATTATTAGTGACAAGCTAAAAAGTGATATAAGTGGGTTAAAATGAAAATTAGTAAAATTTTGATAACTTAATAGGTGTGAAAAAGGTTTTCAATTTTTTTTTTTTGTATGTTACATTACTTTGGCTAAAAACCAGGTATGTTAATAAGGTTTCTAAAGATGTTATGTGTTTTGGTGAGAGATAGGAATAATTAGAGTAATGGGACCTACACAAAAAAAATTGACAATAGTTGAATTGGCAAATATGTATTGGTTTTTATTTCAAACCAATACAAACATTATTTTTTTTACTTACTACTAACAATCTGCAACATTAGTGAGTATCAAATTTTGTGTGTCTACTGTCTATAGACTTTCTTGAATAATTATCGTGTTAATAGTATCTTTTTCAATTTATAGGGTCCTTAGAGAGGTTATGTGAATGGATTTTGTTAAAATAAAAAATCTCCAAAATATATTTATTATTCAATTGATTAAAATAGGTATGGTGGTCTGGTGGAGTTGTAATTAGTGTGAGAATAAGTTAAGACAATGCAAGTTTCCTATATATAACTATAAGTTTGAATCAAGGATATATATATATATATATATGTATGGGTTGGATTCACGTTACACCTAGTGTAACTCTAAGTAATGTTACATCATTCAATATTTTTTAATAGAATGCCAATTTTGACAAATCTACCTTTGGATTACATTATCTTCATATATTCTTTATACTTGCAAAATTTCAAGGTGATCAAATATCAATAGCCATGTCATCAATTAATTGTTTAAATTCAAGTTTTTGTAGTTTAAAATAATGCATAAAAAATAAGTTTATGGATGAAATGGTAAATAAGATCCGATTAGTATGAAAATTAAGCATGTTAAGAACATATAGAACATGTAATCCAACAGTAAAATTTCCAAAATATGAATTTAATAACAAGTTATTGGGTAATGTAATATTACTTAAAATTACACTAGATGTAACTTGAACTCAACTCTCTCTCTCTCTCTCTCTTTATATATATATATATATATATATATTTGTACTATGCCAGTGATAAATAAGCTCATTACATTGATTTGATATGAATGTAAAGGGTTTTTTTTAAGCAAGACCAAAACATAGTACATGAAATGTAAGTTTAGTCAAGGTAGTAACAAGGATTAAGGGGCTCTAAGACTTTATGATTAGGAGATATCAAGCAATAGGAGTTTTTGATATATTGGATCAATAATTCAAAGAGATTGAGAGAATGGAGATGATGTAATTAATCATAGGATAAGAGTATGGTGGATTAAGAGGAGAAGCACAACATGAGTATTGTATATTATAGAATACCTTTTAAGTTAAAAGAAATTTTTTTTATTATTATAAAGACGGCTATAAGATCAATTGTGCTCTATGACATTGAATGTCAGGTTGTTAAAAAACAACATATTCATAAAAAAGAGTGTAGCTAAAGGCGAATGTTAAGGCATATGAGTGAACATACAAAGAAAGATGAGATTCGAATGAGGGAATTTGTTTGAAGATAAGGGTAAACTTTATTGTTGCAAAAATGATAAAATAGTATTTTAGATTGTTTGGCCATGTTTAAAGAATAAATATTAATACACCAATGAAAAAAAATTCAAAAATTTACACATAAGCCTATAATTATTTGGGTTGTTTTAAACATAAGAATTTGTGAGCGATGTAACAACAAAATTTACACATAAGCCTAAAAAATTGATGTGTCAAATTTTAAACACACAAAAAAAATTCAAAATTTTATTTATTATGTTGATGTGTCACTAATCAAGTAATCATATCTATTATCAGTATTGCTTTTTTTTTTTTTTTTTTTTTTGAGAAAGTATTATCAGTATTGCTCTAGTTCGTAAAATTTTTGCAAAATAATAATAATAATAATAATAACAACAACAACAACTTTGGCTTTTTCCAAAATTTGTAATTGCTATTAATTTGTAGGTCACTTGGATCCTCCTCCTCCCGTAAAGTTTGGTTGAATCCTCCTAATCTCTTTATTACTTTGAATATATATATATATATATATATATTCAATCACCCTTGAACAATTAAATAGCCTATAATTAATTATATCTTACAAGTGTCAATAGAAATGCACTAAAAACCGCCATGTGCCTTCAGTGAGATTGTCATTTTACAAATATAAGTATTTGTGGAGAAATTATAAGGTCATCCTAGTGGACAAGTAACGTGGTCCACCATTCCACTAAAAGATTTCCACTTGTTTAAAATTGTTGAGTTAAAATTTTTTTTTTAAACAAAAAATGATTACTAACTCAGTAATTTTAAACAAGTAAGAGTCTTTTAGTAGAATGGTGAACAAGTGACGTGATTCACCAAAGGACTATATAATTTCTCATATTTGTGGGGTGTGGGGGGCAAGGACTAGAGTTTTAGTCTTCAAAAAAAAATTTCACATACATACATATATACTTAAATTAGGCTAGAGTATAATTTTTATCTTGTATAAAAAAAAAATTTAATTATTTCTTTGGTTATTTTTTATTTTTTAAATAAGAATATAAAAACATGGTATTGGGTATTATACTAAATTTTTTTTTTTGTTGAATGGTATTATACTACATTTTAAAATTTAATAAATTGACCACACTAATAACCATTTTAAAATGTAAATTTAAATTATAAAGTTGGATAAGGCTGAAAATGATAGCAGCACATATAGGGATCTTTCAATAATTTTTTTAATCTTCTTCTTCTTCTTCTTCTTCTTCTTCTTCTTCTTCTTCTTCCTATTTTTTATTTTATTTTTTTTTAACTTTTGTACTTTTCTTAGTGATGGGTAAAAAGTCATTTCATGGACATGGAATAAAGAATCTAGATTCAATCCCCGCTTACCACCAAAATCAATTGATGTATTGCTCAGATGATAAAAAGCGCAATCATCAGAAATATACGTCATAGATTGAAACTCTATTAAATAAAAAAATTATTTTTATATGAAATTTAATAGAAGTACTGTAGAGACCGGATTTGAGCACTTCTGCTATTGAGAGAGTGGACTCAAGCCCGGTTAGCCCATTACAATGAATTTGTAGAGGATGGGTTGAAGAACCAGGCCCTAACAAGCAGGCAACGTTCAATCGTTCCATTAGGAGACGCCGGAGGCTGGCACACCGAGATTATGATCCAGAATCTGTCCTCGGCCCAGGTCCGAGGAGCTTTTCGATTGCCTTTTCCCTGGGGATCCCCCCTCTTCCGATCCTCTCCCTCCTCTTATATAGTCCCTCCTTTAACCTCTCTCTTCCACCTGTTGATCATCCATGCTTCCTCATTTTCACTGCCCGTCCCATCAGCCACTTTCCTCACACCCCTGTGAGTTGTGGCAACCAAGGCAACCCTGTCTAGAAGTCACATCTCCATTAATGCGGGGGGGGGGTTAGGTGAGCGCATTTAGTGTGGAGGTGACAATTTGTCTTGAGCGTGTTCCCCCTCCGTGCTGCTACGGCCGACGTGTTGGTCTCGGCAGGATTGTCCTCGACAATATTCTTGGCCATTAGGGCCTTCACACTCCTTCCTCGGACTGTTCTTCCTCCTCGAAATGGGCCTTGAGCCGGATGTAAGACGGGCCAGAGTTGCCAGAGTATTAGGCCCCACAAGTACTATATACTAAGAAACTCATTAGTGATTTACTTCATTTTTTAAAACAATAAGTTAAACACATGAGTGTTTAAGGTTAAGGTTCTAGAGAGAAGAGTGATGCCTTGAGGTTTTTTTTTTTTTTATAATTTTTTTTATAAATAAAATAAAATCATGCCTTGACTTTTATGGTTATATAGATGGACACGTAAGAATTATAAATCGTTTATTTTTATGTGTTGGTCAATACTCAACAACACCTACTCTTAAAAAATAAATAAATAAATAAATAAAAGACAAAAATGAGCTTGTGTCTAATGAAAAAATAGTGGGTGTTAATATTCGTACTTATCTGTTTCTCTTCAAAGTGAAATTAAATAGGGAACATTTAATGTGGGGGGGGGGGGGGGGGGGGGGGGGGGGGGGGGTGTTGAGCTTGCTCAATGATCAATATGAAACCGCAACCTATTATTATTATTATTGTTGATTAAAAGATGGAAACAAACTTTATAAAAAAAATAATAAAAAAATAAAGACCTTTCTATTAATTATTTGAAAAAATAAATTTTTTTCAGAAGAAGAAACTTTTGATTAATAATGAAATATTGGCCAAATCAGCCTGATAAATACATATAATATACACTTATTATCAGATAATAATTTTTTTACATAATTGTTTTTAAGAGAATCATACTACCAATCATCTAATTAAGCATGATAAAAATTTTGAATTTGTCGCTTATACCGCAAAACATAATGCGTCGAGTTACAATTGAATGAATGGTCATAATACCATAATAATATAAGTCGCTCACGTTTAATGAAATGGAGGCCCAATTATTGTACACATATGGACAAATTAGATGGTGGACTACTGGGCTGTTTACACCTTAAAAAAAAAAAAAAGAATTCAGGTGAAAATATTCTCACATACTCCTTAAAAAAGTACACTATGCATACTATGGATACAGTGTTCATAATTTACATGTGTTGTTCATATTTTTTAAATATGTTCATACTTAACACATGAAATATATGACGCATATAAATAATGTACTTTAACCAACGTACAATGCCCTATTTTATATATATATTATTGCACAAGATATTTTTACAATTTTTTTTTAATTGTTGACATGACGGTTTGTTATTAGTGTATAATGAAAGCTGTGACATTGTTTAATACGTTTTAACAAGTTTTAGAAAAAGGACGTGAAAATATTTATGTTCTTAACATTACTTATCTTAATAATTTTTAGCTATAAAAATAATAATAATAAGCTTTAATTTGCAGCATTGTTTTAATTTAAGCATTTGAATTTTTTTTCTTCCTTTGAATTTATGAATTAGATACCATGTTTTTTTTTTCTTTTTTTGTGTGTGGATAAGTTGAAAGTTACAATGGAATAAGACAATTTGAATCTTATATGTTTTTGAAAACATCAGAAGGTACCAACCAATTAAATTAAATTTTTTTTTTTTTTTTGAGATGGTTAGAAATATAAATATATCATGTAGTTCAACAGTCGTGTAATATAATTCATTTCAATAATCCAAGAAGGAAAATATATACAAATTTTGCGAGGGAAAAATAAATTGTTTCTAAAATTATTTTGAAACTTGTTGAGGTGGCCATTACAATGATTTTGTTCGCTTCAACAAAGGCAGATCATAACAAATATTTTAAAGTCATTACATAAATGATATTTGAAATCGGTAACGTCGCCATTAGAGCATCTCCAGCGGTAGAGGCATCCACATATATTAGCTAAATTTTGGAGAATATGTGCTGTTTTAGTGCTCCAGCAGACTCGGCAAACTTAGTTTTTTTTTTTTTGGCTCATGAACAGTAGCCCATCAAGTCTGATGGGCTACTGTTCATTCTTCAAATTCTTATTTTCTATTATAATAATTAGGTGTTGAGTAAAAAATGTTGGAAGATGTGTAGTTGTTAAAAAAATAATAAATAATGAATGAAGAAATAATATTTAAATGAAATAGAGAATGTGATAGAGATTCTGTTGGAAAGTGTATTTAAGAGCATCTCCAGCAGAATAGCCAAATTTTTGTACTGTTTGGCTAATGAACAGTGACATTTAGCTTTTGTCTACCCACTTTTCAAATACACTTTCCAACAGACTCTATATCCCATTATCTATCTCATTTAAATATTATTTCTTCATTCATTATTTATTCTTTTTTTAACAACTACACATCTTCCAACATTTTTTTACTCAACACCTAATTATTATAATAGAAAATAAGAATTTGAAGAATGAACAGTAGCCCATCAGACTTGATGGGCTATTGTTCATGAGCCAAAAAAAAAAACTAAGTTTGCCGAGTCTGCTGGAGCACTAAAACAGCACATATTCTCCAAAATTTAGCTAATATATGTGGATGCCTCTACCGCTAGAGATGCTCTGAAAAGTGGGTAGGCAAAAGCTAAATGTCACTGTTCATTAGCCAAACAGTACAAAAATTTGATTATTCTGCTGGAGATGCTCTTAAAACATCAAAATGAAAATTTTAAGAACAATTGGCTAAGAGTCCGTTTATTTAGACATTATAACATTTTCTGAAAAATAAATTATTTTTTAAAAAGTATTTTCTAGATAATTATTTTATTTTTTCATGTTTGATAGCAATCTTAAAAATGGATTGGATAACTATCTTTTGACTTCCACTATTTAGTTTGACATGAAATACAGTTATTTTTAAAAAAAATTTAGTGAAAAAAAAAATTATGTTTCATGCTAAGTTAAACTAGTTATTAACCCGTGCTATGCACAAGAACTTACTTATTCTTATTTGTGAGGTAGACTAAAATAATTTTATAAAAAATTTAAGAAACTACATCATTGTATGATTTGCTTTTGTATGACTTCAATTTGTGTTACAATTTGATGAAGAAGTCATTGCTTGAACGTGCAATGGCTTACAAAAAATTTGTCAGACATATTCAAATACTGCAAAAAAATAACTTAAAAATTCAGATATTAAAACTTCTGAAAGACCAAAAAATATTAAAGAATCAGATGATTGATTAGTTAGAAATTATTGAAAAAAAAAATATACATATATATATGTGTGTGTGTGTGTGTGTGTGTGACTAAACAATAGAGAAATATAAGAAAAAGATGGGTTACATTCGAAAGAATAATTTCAATTATTGTAAGCTTTTTTATGTTGTAAAAAAGGGCTAAAGAGAGTTTGGTGGTTCATGTACGAAAATTACTTTTAAAAAAATACATGAAAAACCATAATATATATATATATATATAAACAAAGTAGATGAGAAGAAAATAACATAAGAAAAGCTCATACCTCTACTCGGCTTAAAAAAAATATATTGGGGTTTGCTTTACTTTTATAGTGTTTATAATTAATCTCGCAAATTTGGATATAAATTATTAATGTTTGAGTTTGAGTTTAAGTTGGTTTTGTTAAAGAGATAGAATATCATTCATTGTTAAGTTTGGATTAAATAAAAATAATTTTATATAAAAAAAATTATAATGATGAGTTTGAGTTTAAGTTGGATTTGTTAAAGAGATAGAGTTTCACTTCTTATTATGTTTGGACTAAATAAAAATAATTTTATTTAAATATTATGCTGAAGTGGAAAGTTGTGAGAGTTTCAGAGGTTTTGATTATATATATATATATATATATAATAGATAAGGGAAATTAAATGATAATTTTCACCTAATTTTTTTATATTACCAAAAATAGAAAAACACGAAAAATCAACAAAGAAAGTCAAGATGATATAATCCCGGTGAGAAAAGATGGTTATTTATTTATTTATGGGAAGTGAGGAAAGATGTTATTTAATTTTCTAGTTACAAATTAGTTGGATAGTGATCCCATATATATATATATATAAAAGGTCATAAACTCGTGAATTTCAGCTAACTCAACTGGTAAAGTCTCTGATGGTTGAATAAGAGATCTGAAATTTAATTCCCGCCTACACTAAAAACTTATTGGTGTTTTGGTTTCATCAGAAGCGGACCCCATACGTTGAAATTCTCTTAAAAAAAAGAGAGTCATAAATCCATTAAAAGATTTTGGATAGGAATAGGATACTGGTGAATATATAACACTAATTAGTGTTGTATTCCGAATAAAACTATATAAATAACCAATCCGTGTTTATATGTACCTTAATTAATATTCATCTTCCTCTTTTATTTATTTAATGGAGTGAGACGTTTAAGATTCTTATAAAAGACCCTTTACAATCACGAGCTAGGATTGCTCGTGATTTCTTTCTCCTAGCTTTTGGCTGTGAATATAGACTCTGAAAGAAGAAGAAGAGGCTGTGAATATCGTATAGACTCTCTGAAAGAAGAGGAAGTAGAAGAGGTACATTCTACGAGTCAATTTTATTTATTTTTTATGCCGTAGTACATAATGATATTATACATATGGATCGATAAATCAATTTATCAAGAAAAGAAATTAGAAAGAAGAGAGAAATTTTTTTTTTAACTATTAGTTTAGTTATTGCTGAGTATCCACGACTAGTTCAAGTTCTTCATCAAGAGCCACCTGTTAATTTATAGAGTAATCCCATGTCTTTAGGATATCTTAGATGTTGAGTTCTTCTACAAAATCTCCTAATTTTTTCACAAGTTGAGTTGCTAAATCATTAGAAGTTAAAATAAAATTATATTTGGACTTATCACAACTCAAAACAAGAATATTATGAAAATATTGTGAGATTTTGTAGAGTTATTAAGTTTGGATTACACGTGACAAATATTTTTTTCTCACGTTACTCTAAATCTTTGCTCCGACTGAGCTTTTTTCGGTACACTTTTGTAGGAAGGATAAGCTTATCTGATTTGTCTTTTTATTGTGGTTGAGATTCCATGACTGATTCAAGACCCACAACATTAGGATCTATTAATTAGATACCCATAAGATCTAATTAACTCAAACTTTTAGTTTTTAAAAACACTGCAGATCATAGTTTCAGAAACACTGAACTTATTACTCTCTCAGCAAAGAGTAAGTGCTAAAGGAGAATGTGCAACCACGAGACTTCAATGGTATGTCTTAATATCCATGCACTGAAGCACATACACAAACTACGTACTATGAATATTTGGTTTTGTTGCTACAAAATTAGTTGTAGCGTAAGGTTACAATTTTACTCAATATCATTTTATTGAATGTGAATTTTAATAAATCTACCATTGGATTATATCTTCTTCATATACCCTCCATGCTTACAAAATTTCTAGAAAATTAAATATTAATAGCTATGTCATCAATAAATTGTTTAAATTGTAAATTTGTGTAGTTTAAAATTATGCATAAAATATAAACTTATAAATCATATAGTAAATAATATCCGATTGACATAAAATTTGACATGTGTATTAAGAGTGTAAAAAACATGCAATTCAATGGTTAGATTTTCAAAATATGTAGTAATGTTTATTTTATTGAATAAAATTGTAATCTTGGGCTACAACCAATTTTGTAATTAAACTTTATTCCTTACTTAAAGCATTTATCGTTATGTTCATGGAATGCTATACAATCTAATTTCAGGAAAACAATGGGAATGCAAGTGATCAAATGGCTCCTCAGTCTAGGGAAACTGAGCAAGTGGTAGACCTTAATAGTTGGCTGCCTATAACTGCATCTAGAAAAGCAAAGTGGTGGTACTCAGCTTTCCACAATGTTACGGCTATGGTGGGTGCTGGGGTTCTTGGCTTACCCTTTGCACTATCCCAACTTGGCTGGTACGTACTTATTAGCATTTACAAAACTAAATCTAATTGAATATTGTGTTATTTTTATATATGTGATTGATCTTGGTTAGTCCGATCTCAAAATTTTAAGAGTATGACTTGGTTGTTATCGTCGTTATTGTTGTATTGTGTTACATTTACTTGAACTTATATGCTCTTTGGTTAATTAATTTGCAGGATCCCTGGAATTGTAGCGATTCTTGGTTCATGGTTGATCACTTTTTATACGTTGTGGCAACTTGTTGAACTGCATGAAGCAGTGCCTGGAAAGAGGTTTGATAGGTACCCTGAATTGGGAGAGCATGCTTTTGGTCCTAAATTAGGGTACTGGATTGTTATGCCTCAGCAAACGTGTGTTCAAGTGGCGTCAACCATAGTGTATTCGGTCACGGGTGGGAAGTCATTGAAGAAGTTCTTTGATCTGCTGATTCCAAGCGTGGCTGATGTTAGACTAACATATTTCATCCTCTTCTTTTCGTGCCTGCAAGTCTTCATCTCCCAAACCCCTAATTTTAATTCCTTGAAAGGAATTTCCCTACTTGCTGCAGTGATGTCATTCTGGTACTTTTCGTCCTCCTCTTTCGTATAAGATAACTCATGTATTCGACATATGTATTAATCATCTCACAATGTGTAGATTTCATACAGTAGTGGAAGTCACAAAATGTGAGAGAGATGATGTATATATTAGATATGTAAAATAGTAATTTTTATTTTTTATATGTTAAATCAATATGTATGCTACATTTTTTTTTTTTGGTATATGATCTAGTGGTTGATGAACCTCATTGGTGGGTTCCTCTTGGTAAAAACCTAACGTGAATCAAAAGCTTTCACACAAATCTACTCATATGCACAACACAAAGATGAAAATCTACTTGCTGATGGCCACACAAGTATAGCCATGTGAAAAGAATATGATCATGTGGAAAGAGTATTTTAAGATTAGGATTTCATTTTACATTTTATATTTTATATTTTGTATCTAATAATATACATAGTGTCATATAATTTAAAATTTTGAATAATACGACACTAGATATGTGTCAAATTTATAATATTTAATATAAATTATAGAATAGATCTATTTGAAATAGCTTTTTGACAAGGCATGTGCACATGTACAATATAGTTTATAGCTTAATATATACTTAATTGAATGATTAATTTTCTTTTTGTATTTAGCTTACTAAACAAAATGTAAATCAGATTGTGTTTACTTACATAAAACAAAAGTTTTAAAAGTGATTGTGTAAATTGTTGCAGTTATTCAATGGTGGCTTTTATAGCATCAACCATTAGGGGTAGTCATCACCATCCAGCAACATATGGAGTTCGATCTCACACAACTGCTGGCCAAATCTTTGATGTTCTAAATGGTATTGGAACCATAGCATTTGCATATGCTGGTCACAGTGTGGTTTTAGAGATTCAGGCTACAATCCCTTCAACTCAAAAGAACGCATCCAAGAAGCCCATGTGGAAAGGTTGCGTGGTGGCTTATATCATTGTAGCCCTTTGTTATTTAGCAGTCTCTATCTCTGGGTTCTGGGCTTTTGGCAACGTTGTTGAAGATGATATTCTCATTTCACTTGAACAACCCCGTTGGCTTATTGCCATTGCAAACTTTATGGTGTTTTTACATGTCATAGGAAGCTATCAGGTATGTCTTATAAATTGATGTGTTACTAATTAATAATTATAAAACATTTATATTTATTATATTGTTAAAGCGGTACTATAAAATTGGTATTAGTTTTAATATTTTTCCAAAATTATACTAAAACTCAACAATTTTTTTTTTTTTTTACAATTGATATATATATATATATATATATTTTTTATAAAAGCAGTACCAATAATATGTTTATCTAAAAGTGAAATTGTTTCAATCAAAACATTTCATCTCAACCAAAAAAAAAAAAAAGGGTTATCATAAATTTTGTATCTGCCCCAATACTATTACTTTTCCCATTATAGAAAGAAAAGGAAAAGCTAAAAAAAGGTGGCTAAGAATGATTTAAAATGAGAAACAAAGATGTAGTAAATATTGTTGTTTCCCTTACCTTTTTCAGGTTTTTGCTATGCCTGTATTTGACATGCTTGAGTCATGTTTGGTGCAAAAGTTACATTTCACTCCTGGACGAGCCCTACGCCTCGCTGGTCGTAGCACATACGTAGGTAAGTATGGTTAATTAATGGTGTTCTTTATGATTTTGCATTTTGGTACCAAAAAAATAAATGAATAAAAACTTTGTAGAGATTTTTTTTCTTTATATATCTCTATTGATGACTGATTCATATTGTGAATTTTATAACAGCCATAACAGGGTTCATTGCATTGTGTATTCCATTCTTTGGAGGATTGTTGGGGTTCTTTGGAGGACTAGTGTTTGCCTCAACCTCATACTTTGTAAGTTTATAATACATTATATATCCTTTTTCAACTTTGTAAAAAGGAAAAAAAAAAATTGAAACCAAAATTATATATTGAGTGTAACTTTTGTAACTTCTCAATGCAGACCCCTTGTATCATTTGGCTTGTCTTAAAAAAACCAAATAGATGGAGCTTTCATTGGATTGCATCTTGGGTAAGCTTAATTCCATTTAAAACTTTAATCTATTCATACTTTATTATTCCATTATTCAAAACTAGTAATGGGTATTTCTTTGTTTGTAACTAATTTAACATATTTGTGTTTAATTTCAGATTTCAATTATCATCGGAGTTTTGATAGCAGTCCTTGCACCCATCGGAGGAATACGGCAAATTATCATCTCTGCCAAAACCTACAAGTTTTTTTCATAAATCATTAGATAAATGTAGAACTTAACTTTTGTGTCACTAGATTTAATTATTATCCTTTCAGCCAAAACCTACAATATCATTTTATTATAGTTGTTTTGACATGTAAAACTCA
The DNA here is from genome assembly GCA_032727855.1 of Quercus ilex subsp. ballota. NCBI lineage: Eukaryota > Viridiplantae > Streptophyta > Magnoliopsida > Fagales > Fagaceae > Quercus > Quercus ilex. Next base: position 2,781,708 of record CM064916.1, read on the forward strand.
TTAACTTATTGTATTTGTTAAGGTGGATTTCAGAATTTATCCACTCAAATTTTTGCTAAGGTGGATTTCAGAATTTATCCACTCACATTTCAGAATTTTAATCAAGGATGTTATGATAGTCTCTCTCTTGTAGTATTTTATTTCACTTGAAATTTCTGTCAAGATTTGCTCGAGTAATTGTTTTTTTCCCAACCTTTTATGTGTGATTTGTGTGTTCTTGTGCTTTATCTAAGAATGTTAGTCATGCACAAACCTATGGACATGAAGGAGGCATATGCCATGAACTGAGTAAGTTCCTTGAAACAGCAACAAGCTATATACTACCTTCTTGTGGTGCATGCATAGTCGTGTTGGTTGAATGGCAATGTGACAGTGGTTTTGTAAAGGTGATGGACTCTTTGTCATAGCTTGGTAAATTAGACACCATGTATATGCTGTGGTGTGGGCGACATGTGCAATAGGTAAGGCACAATAGTCTTACCGTGGGCTTTGCCATGGGCTTATTGCTGGGTTTTAGCTTGCTTGCCATAGTGTGGCTGGGTTGCATAAGGGTAGTGATGTGTTGTAACATGTGCACAAGTAGTGCATATGTTAAAACATGAAAAAGTGCCAAGACAAACAGGCACTTCCAAGATTGTGGTAACAGGTCTAGGTTTAGTTACTTGGCAAGCAACCACTGCAACAACCATTTCGTGTATGTTTACATAAACAGTTAGATGTGTCAACGTGCAAAAGAGGAAATACTTAAAGAGTATATACTATGTTGGGAACCATTGTAAACTCTATGTTTGCAAGTGTAGGTGGCTGATCTAGGCTAGGGCGGGTTTTGTATGAGAACTTTAAGAGTGTCTTTGTACTTTGCAGTAAAAGTAATAAAGATTGTGTGTTTTTCATTAATCTAATTGTGCATGCTTTTGAATTGTATTGTTGATTCATACAAACGGTTGATTCTTATCTATGACTGAGAAATCTGCACTGTGACACATACTGCAATTGCCAATACAGTGTCTTGATAGCCTTGATTATAGAACGAAAACAGTAAGTGTACTTGTCAAACATATTGGTGTTCCAAAATTTGAAAGTAAAAGTGATGCCAAAGGCACAATTTGTATGCAAGGAAAAAAAGAAAACAAGAAACAATTAGAGATGGCATTTCATGTTGTACTTAAGAAATATTTTGCTTAATAAAGGTTTACCCCCATTTTATGCTGAATATGAACCATGCTGTTGTCTATCTTTCATCACTTGGTAACCAACTTAGAAGTAAAGGTTTCAGGTTGCAAGCTCATCATCAAATTGAACAAAGTGTGGCCTATCTTTAATCAATTAGGAACCAACTCATCAAGAATTTTATTAACAATGTTTTATTAGTTTAACAAATGGAGAATTTAAAAAAGAAACGAAAAAGAGCACTGAAAAATGAAAAAAAAAAAAAAGAAGCTATTACAGTTTTTATTTTTTCAACTCTTTGTTCATCCAAGGTATACTGGGGGGAGAGAGAGAGAGAGAGAAAGAGTGTTCAGTTCCCATTTCCAAATTTCTTCTGGATATCCTTGAAAGATACAGTGGCAGACCCCCTCCTTTTGGCCTTCTGCTGAGAAGAATGTTCCCTCCACCCTGTCATGAAAATTACCTACAACCAAGAGCAGTGTCAAACGTAGTATACGGCCAGGGAAGAGGATTTTACTTTCAGCAGTACTCTACTTCCTAATACGGAAAGAAATAGGAATTGGAATGCTGGATACTAGTCCACACAGATTTGCATATTTACATTCTATGTTAAGAATAGCAAACTGTATTTTTTTTTTCCTTTTCCTTTCAAGTATTTGAGAGTCATTAGAGGTCTAAATTCAATTAGCTGCCCCACAAATAACCATGAAAAGTTTGTGCCATGATATTCCAAGCAAACAATTGTGTACAACAATAATGAATGAATACAACTTCTACATTGAATGATGAGCAAATTTTATAGTTTCCAGGTCACACTGAGAGAGAGAGAGAGAGAGAGATAGAGAGAGCAGACTCCCTCTGCATCTAGTTTCCAAGTTTTCCAATAGATAATATGAAAGTCACCAAGCAAAAGGTGTTCTGAAGGTTATGGAAGCTGGGTTCTGGCAGTGGTTACAGAGATCTATCATTGGCATAGTGTCACATAAAATAGCCAGTTAACCCTATTTAAATAACATATAGCTGCCCTTAACAAAAAAATATTGTGTATTAAAAAGACCAAATAGATTCAATGTGAAAAACTACCCACATTATCAATATGTGGACTGGAAATATTGAACTGTTTCCTTTCTGGCAAAAATGAAGAGACTAAATTTAAAAAAAAAAAAATTGGAGTGCCTTGTATGAAAAGCTTCTAGCAACATGATATATTCCTTTTTGGCTATGCACATATAACATATCTTGTGACTGAGTATATAGAAGCATAATGATTTAAGAGTACCCAGGACCATTGTTGATGGCAAATATTTTACTAATCACAGACAACTCCAGAGTCTTCATTGGTGCATTCCCTAAATTTTTAAAGAAAGTGATATCTTGCTTATGTTATTTTATATATGATCTCACTAATATTGTTTAGCTATGGGATTATTTGTAATTTCCCAAGTTTCATTAGACATTAGCAAGAAAAAAAGTCAATGGTGAATAGGTAATCTACTATGTTCACCTGGAAGGTTGCAGGGATGGTGCCATCTTCTGCAGCAAACATTGAGTCATAAATAGCTGCAGTTGCCAGTGCTGTTTCTCTGTTTAGCATCTGGTTTCATCAATAAAAACATCAAATTTCAATTGAGATTTCCAAACTAGCTCATGCTCTGTACTTGAGTCATTGGAAAGAAAGGATATTCAGCATTTAACAAATATAAAAACTCTCACATTATTCCTTTGCAGGAGAGCATTAGTTTCACCCATTGAACGCAAATGTTCTATCAGCTCCAGAGCTACACCAAATAGAGAGAAAAAAGAATATTAAAAAGGAAAAGAAAAAAAGGACTAGATAATTATCATTCTAAAGGGTTTATATTGAAATTAAGTGACAAGCAATAAAAAAAGAACAGAAAGATATATTTCAAAGACAAAGGAGGATCACGTACCAACTTTGTAATTAAATTTTAAATGTCAGCACTGATAAGCAATTCAATGCCACTAATTCCGCAACTCAAAAGAACATTGATGAAGAGGATACACTATCTCTTATGTGCATGCATCATTTGATGCCAAACCGGGCTTTACACTGAAGAATGAGTTTTATGCCATTTTCTTTGGTAATATTTCATGAGAAAATTATGTTAACCCTCAACAACACTCTACCTCTCTTGTGAAAATAAATTGCAGGAGCTTGACCACATCTGTGTATCAACTTCCCAGCATTATTCTTTATTTTTCAGAGGAAAGAAAGCCTTGCCCCCACCACAATATTAAATAAAGAGAGCAAGTGAAACATCATAGTAACATGAAATCAAAAGCTTGAAGCCTTGAACTCATTTGATGCTTGTAGTTCATATACAATAAAGGGTATTTTGGTGAACACCAGTTCATTGACCACTGAATTTGTAAACCAGCAATTAATTTTTGTTCTAAAAGTTCCATTTTTAAGCTAAATAAACATCACAAGAGGATAAGAAAATTCTTACCACTTTGATATTTAACAACGTATTCATCAACATCAACACCTGGCAGCGCGAAGCCAGCCCTAGACAAAAGATTGCCTGCATCCCGCACCTAAACAAGATAAGCAAAAAATCTGTTGACTGGTTCACAATGTGAAATAGGGCACATATGAATTTTCAAATTAAAATTATTGAAAAAAAATTAATTGTGAGTGGTCATGGAAGCTAAGACAATTAGGTAGCAACATTAATCATGAAGAAATATAACTGCATGGATTCACTTGAAAAAGAAATAAAAATATATATTTTTTCAATAAAGAAACTGGAACAAATTCTTCAAAAAATAAAATAAAAAAATTTACTTGTGCCAGAGGTGATATTCGTGGACTGATGCCTCCTTCACGCTCCATTTGTGCGACAGTGCATGCTATTCTCAGCTCCCTAGTCACAAGTATGAGCAATTAGAAAAATCAACCAGGCATTTCAAGCACTGATGTATAATTTTAACTTCAGATAAGTGAATAAAGAAATAAATGAAAAGGAATAGGCAACTTTAAGGTTTCTCCACCAAGAATAGCTCCTAAAAATATGCCATCCGGCTTCAATGCTAATCTACACTGGCAAAGATAAACATTTGTTAGAAATGAATCCAGCAAGGATCCCTTTACATATATGAAAGGATTAGAATTTGGGAGCAAAAGACGGAAGGACAACTTTGACTCACACAACGTTTCAAGCCTTTAAGTCAGCTTTAACAAATTTCTGGCTTCCATTATATTCATTGGTACAAGGAGAGATACAATATATATATATATATATATTTGTTTTTTATGTTGCAAAAAAAAGAAGGTTTTAATTTACTTTAAAACCACATAATAAGTTATTAATAAATATCTGTGTGCGCACATGCACATGAACTACTCTTTGTTCAATGCATGTACACACATTCGATACCTTTGGCAGTCAAATTGCTAAATAAAGAAATACTTGATATTTCTTTGTGTTTAATTTATGATTGAAAACTTTCAAAGTTTTTTAATCAATGAAAGAAAATAAATCAAGATGAAGACCAACTGATAGCTTTACAGGCATTTCCAGTGCTTATTATTTTACAACTTGTAATCTTTTGTATATGTACTTGATCTTTGTGCTTCTGACAACATAAAGAAATAAAACATACAATACAATGATGAGGCATTTGTTCCAATACAACTGTCCCATTATATTAAAGAATTATAGAGTTTTGCAATCAAAATTCTAATGAATTTGTTGCATAATGGACCACTGAAGTCTACACTAAGATCGCATACCTGTATCATGGAACCTGGAAGATCATTTGTCCAGTGTAGCCCCAAGCAGCTTAATACCACATCTACAGAACTTCAAACCACAAATACATTCTATATAAGTAAATTAAAAATCCCTCATTTAGTGTATTGCACATGAATCCATAAAGGGGAAAGAAGAATACATGCACACCTTTCTTTAAGAGGCAAAAACTCCTCATCGCCAACTACGTAGGACGTTTCAATGTTTTCATTGTGCACATCTTTTTCAGTATCCTTACACAGTTTTATCATGTCATATGATGTATCCATCATAATGAGCTTTTCAATGCCACCTGACATCAGGGAAAGTGTTTATGATATTACAATCTATTAGAGGGAGCATCTTGGAAATAAAAATAACGTACAAGAAGAAAGAAAAAAAAAGACAGGTAAAACAAAAAACAACACTGCTGTAATGATCACTAAAAAGACAACAGACCACCTTGCCCTAATTGCACAGGTAGCATCTTCCTCAATAGAGCATTAAAATGTTGTCCAACAAAAATAAAAATAAAAAACCACTGGACTAATTCCTATGCAATTAAAAGGATAGCCATAATGCAAATTCTAATTCCCATAATTCCATCAAGGCATCAACTCCAAAGTATCACATCCATTACATCCTAGTCCTTCCTAATTCACATCCCAAATAATTCTTTAATCTTTTAAAGTGATTGCAGACAACTAATTACACAGCAACACAGAAAGTAAAAGGTAGATAAATGGTTGGAGGGAAAAAAAAAAAAAAAAAAAAAAAAAAAAAAAAAAAAAAAAAAAAAAAAACGAAACTTTAAATTCTTACCACGACCACCTAACAGACGCCTGACAGCTTCCAATGAACCACCCAAACATAATGCTGTTGGAAATGATTTTTTACAATCCTGCAAAAGGCAAACACATAGCCAACATAAACCTAATGAGGAAACAATTCTGAAGGTATAACAGGCATAAAATATTTAAGACTTGCATTTGAATTCCAAGTAGTAGAAACTCAAACTTTGGAAGTGAAATCAGCATTGCATATTACAAATATTTACCCAAACTTGAGAGCTTTGCCCAACAGAAGAACATGTAACCCTTCAGCGTTACCGGAGAGAATGGAAAAAGATTAAATTATAAAGATGCTTATTACTACCTCCAAGCGATCCAACAGATTCTCAGCAACAGCATCAACAAAAGAATCATTTGGACGCATCAACCAAGCAGCTCGATCACGCTGCCACCAAGAAACAACCCATGAACAGATACAGCAACAACAATAACAACAGCAACCAAGCCTTAGTCCCAAAAATTTACAGGGCTACTAAAGAATTCAATTATTTCCCTTCTCAGATGATTAACTTTTGTGGACTTCATGTTATAGGTCAAAAACCATCACAAGATTTTCTATTGCAAGCTTTAAAAACTAGATTATCCATTGAAAAGATGGAATCCAAATCCTGAACCAGACAGAGCCCAAGTAGGATCAATCAAAGGCAAGACAGCTAGAGCGTAGCATTTCAACATGATTAGATCTCCTTTAGTCTTTTCATCCAAATTTCACTATCTAATTTCTGCAAGTAGCAGAAAGAAGCATCAAATTTTGATAAACCTTAAATGGTGTAGCCTAACCACCTCATTTCTAAAAGATTTGACGAAAAGAGTAGCATATAACTTTAAAATGTATTTCTTTCACATCTTAATGTAATAAAAATAAGTTCAACTAAAAGATTTATTCAAATTTATGAACAAAAAATGTTGAACTCAATTTCTTCATACACATCCCTAACACTTTCTCAAAAAAATTTAACTAACACAAGATCTTTACCAAAAAAAAAAAACTTACTTTCCTTTCCTTTCCTTTCCTTTTAGTTCCCACATTTTCCTTGAAACCAATCAGAACTCACATCTTAATGCAACCAAAAAAAAAAAGCTCAACTAAAAGATACACTCAAATTTATTAAAAAAAATGAAATACAATAAATATTACACTACCTCAAAATTTTTTAAAACAACACACCAAGTTTTCTCAAAAAAAAAAAAAAATCCAACTTCAAAATTCCTATCCTTTCTCTCATTTTCGTCACAACCAAACAGAACTCAGTGGCAGACTTCTAAACAATAATTTCCTCAGCCTAACACAACTCACATTAAGCATTATCTTTCTAGCTTATTCTTAACTACAAAAGAAAATCAAAACAAAACATTTCCTTTCCTTTCCCAAATTTTCCCACAAGCCAAACAAAGAACAAAATTAAAAAAAAATAAATTAAAAAAAACCAATAAAAAGGTCTAAACTTTAAAAAAACATTATAAAGTAATTCATTGTTTGGTAAGTAAGTACTTTTTTTGAATTTTAATTGCATAACAAAAATGAATTGTGAAATGGGTAAACAAAACAGTGGGTTTAGACAGAGAATTTATAATTACAATTGTTTGTGAACCTGTTTGCGTTTGAGTTGGCGATCGAAGATATTGACTTTTGAGCTTTGGTTCCCATCTGGGTCTGTGCTGAAAGAACCGGACAACAATATACGGTACGGTTCGTTTGTTGTTGTTAATGTTGTTGTTCTTCTCCATAGTGATGAGCTTCTCTGGTACATAGATAACAACCCTCTCATTTCTTTCTTTCCTTCTTGTTCTTCTCATTCGTTTTGTTTTGTTTTTGTTTCTGTTCTTTTTTTTTTTTCTTTTTTTTTACACTTCTAAAAAATTTTGCTTTTTGTTTAAATATTTTTTTTACAATTAATTAAAATTTTTAATTTTTTGAAATAAATTTGACTCTAGATAAGAAAAATAGACTTTTTTATATGAATTTTTTTTTATAAAAAAACTAACTAATTTTCTGCATTACATTTAGCATAAAAACTATTATTTTAAAAAATATATTTTGTAAATAAGCTAAAGAAAATAAATAATTCTCAAATGGATGGTAAATCCACCCTCTATTAGAAAATTCATATTTGAGGTTTAGGATAATAATAAGTACTATCAAAACATTTTAAAGATATTCAGTTATTTACTTTTTTTTAAAAGTAAAAAATATTCAATTTATTTCCTAAGAAAAAAAATATTTAACACTATTTAAAGTTCCTTCTTTTCCAACAGTTCACGTACCCAAAAAACAGGAAAGAAATAAATAAAAAGGAAAAAGAAAAAGAACCAGAAGCATTTTACAAACAAACTAATTTTAAGATTTAATTTTGCCAAACAGGTTAATTGGGGTGATATTTTATTTTGTTCATTGGAAGTCCATTGTGTCTATAAAATATGTATGACACATTTTTTATTCTTACTCAGACAAGATGAGCATTGAGGGTGATTTTTGCATGAATGCTCTTACGAAGAACCTAGAGCACTTGCATCAGTAAGTGCAAAATAGTACAAGATAGAAAAAGTATTGAGATATGCACATTTTGACTAAAAAAACACCCACATAAGTGGGCGTAAAATTGTATATAAATGCTATAATTTGTGTATTTAATATTTTAGTATTTTTTGGTAGTGTTAGGTACGTGAGAGAGAGGGGTAGTGAGTGAGAAAATAATAAAAAATTGTAATATAATGAATATCTTATTAAATAGATGTGTAGAATAGATTGACAGATGTAGGTGTTTTGTAAAAATTGATGTATAAAATAGAAAAAATAATTTTTTTGTGCAAAATAGACGGAAAATTTACATTAACTAATGCGGTTACTGTTTATGTATCCCTTGTTTTTTAATACCATTATTCTTTTACACAAGTAAAACAATGTCAACATTTGAAGGACCAGGTGCTTTTTTGCATTTGTGGTCTCATATTTTTGTACATAAGTCGGTTATAACAATTGTTTTAAATAAGGTATTGATTAAAATTAAAATTTTTATTTTATTTTTAATCAATACCTTATTTTAATTTTAATTTTTATTGTTATTGATTAGTAATTTAGTATTTTTAGGAATTGCACAACATTTTATTTTTAAAAAAAAATTATTCATTTGTTTTTGTTACTTTTTCGAACCTTACCTCAGTTCGATGAGACCATTTTTTCATTAGCTAAATGCACCCGTTAACAAAATACTTTATTCCTCCTCAAAAAAAAAAAAAAATACTTTATTGAGAGCAAAACAGGCTACAGGAAATCCAAATGTTCATTGGCACAAGAAAAATGGACGTGTTCAAACTCAGATAATTCGGCAAAAAAAGAAACTCAGATCGCTTTGACCCGCACCAAGTATGATCCGACCCAATTCTACTGAACCCGATCCATTACCAGGTTAGAGGCTCAGAGCGAAGCCTATGCGCACTGTACTAGTGTAGTACCAATCAGAGTACTAAAACAATGTCACTGCTATCTTTGACATGCTCTCAGTCTATCTATTTCTCAACTTCACCACCACAACATCTTCCTACAAAGTTTAAGAATTTTCCATTCCCAAGTACTTCTTCAACTCGAGCTGCTACTTTGAAATTCTCACCATTTTCTCAAAGGTTGTTGGGAAATGGGAACTGGGTTTCTCACAGAAACAGATTTCATGCAAAATCTGCTGACTCAGAACCCAATGCCAACCAGCCATCCCCCCAAGTTTCCCAGGAAAATGGTACAGTTTCCAATAGTAGGGGCAACCCATCAACCAGTTTTCTGTCCATTCTTTGTCCTCTGCTCAAGCTCTTCTCTGTAAGTCTCCATCCCCCCTTTTTTAAAAGAAATTAAACTATGGAAAGTTGAAACCTTTATGCATCTTATATGGTAAATCTGTTTAGTGCTATAGTATTTATTGACATAGGATGAAATACAATTGTCAGAACATATTAGTCATCTGGATGGAAATTCCTATGTTTCAATTGGTCCAAGAGAATGTGTTTATGGAACTGGTATTTATTGTAAAATGGATTTGGGGTATTGGAATTAGCATCCAACATGTGTGATGAAGTGGATTATGCTGGATAAAATATTGGAATTTTGGGTTTACAGTCAATTTTGTTACTCCTAACTGGGGAATTATGTATAGAAGAATTTCAGCATTAGTCAATGTTACATGTTGCATGAGCACATACTTGGGATACAGATATCATATGATTGTGGTGTTGGTGTTATCTGCATCATATGACTAAGTGGAGGGATTTAAAGGTCCCATAAGGTAACAGACAAGGTTGAAGTAGTGTTTATCAAATTTTAGGTTCTTGTTGTTCTCCCCATCAAGTGGATGGATTAATTTTGATAAGGTCACTTCAACTAGGCATATTAGCATAGAGGAGTATAGCCACAGAGTTGCACCTGTAAAAATTGAGATGTAAGGAGCCTATGCAGCCGAAATTCCCTGATGGGTACAGCCAAATACCCTTTAAATTGCAATTCTAGAAATTGCATAAAAAAAAAGTCTTTAACTTGACATGTTGTATTTAATCACTAATTAATGCTACTTACCTTGAAAATTCTGTTGTATGCATGATTTAATATATTCTGTAAATATGCAACCTTTTATTGTGGTGCCCAGTTGCATAATTCTTCTTTTGATTTTGTTATGTATAGTACAGGTCCAAACTTCTTGTTTGTTTTATTTTTTGTCATTTATATATACCATTATGTTTGTCTTCTTTCTTTCAGGGAGGAGATCCTTCTCAAGAACGGAATTATAGTTTGGAGGTAATCTTTTTTAAGGGTTTCTTATTTTCAGAACTCAAATTTAATATCGCTTTATGTGGATTTTTCTTGCCGCTATTCTTCTTTTTGCCTTTTCACTATTTTCATTCTTAGTTGACGCTTTTCGCCTTTCATCTTTTCATATAAACATACATCAAAATCTTCTACTTCATTGCTCCATAGCTTGGGAGTTGTGGTCTTTGGTTTTCTGCTTGTTTGGTATTCAATGGGTTATGCCTAATATTGTTCTTGAGTTGTTTGAGGCTTGGCAAGGAAAGTTTGCACGACATCGTCACATTGATGTTTGGAAATTAGTGCCTCATTGCTTGATTTGGTGCATTTGGCATGATAGGAATGCTAGAAGCTTTGAGGGTTGTGAACATTCTTTGCTGGAGATTAAGTCTTTTTTCTTACACACTCTCTTTGAATGGAGTGTGGTCTTTTCTCATTTTTCTTGTTCTTCTTTTTCTATTTTTCTTGATCATTGTTCTTTTGTTTCCTGATTTGTGCCCCCATAGTACATCCCCAATGTACTCGGTTTGGCAATCTTTTTATTATTAATAATATATTCTTACGTTATTTATAAAAAAAAATACCCTGGATGAAGTAATCAATATGGTCACTAGATGAATCTTGTGGCATGAACAAAATTTAGTTTGCGTAACTTCTCTAGATGCGTAGAAGAGAATACTTCGAAAAACCTATTAAGATTACCAGCATCTATACTGTTCATTAAGTGTAACATGCATTTTACTTTGTACCTCCTTTCTTGTACCCCTGCAAGTACTTCTCTTTATGATATGTATGCATGTAGGCATGCATGGATCTGTACATTTGCATCGTAATATCAACTTTGCACTTGGTGGGCTTCAATTGCTAGCTTACTCAGACATCCTTGCTTTTGCTTCTGAATTTAGTTAGCAACATCTTCACTGTCCACTCTGACAAGACTTCCATGGGGATCCAAAGCACTATCAGACAATTTATATAGTGAAGAGATCACCACTTTAGATCCACCTATGCATTTGCAACTCTTTGAATTTGGTAAGCTTCTCCCTGATAAGACTGTTGGCTAATCATCCGTAAAGTGATAATCAATTTTGTTGCTAGTGGAAAAATACCCTCTGTATCATGCACTTTTTAAATTATGAAGATCAATAATGCTTTTGGAACATGATTTATACTGCTTGAATGTGTCAATATGATTGAATACGGGCTATAAGCTTAGATATAGGTATGACTAGACCATAATGAAGAATCAAGTCATATATTGGTCTAGGTAGTCCTGATACTTTTTTTTCAGATAAGGATTCCTCAACTAAGTTCTCGTATCATGTGTTGCAGATTGTTTTCAGGGATTGGCTTTTTTCTGTAACTTTAATCTTTCAAATATTATTTGTCAACAGAGGCGTGCCCCTTTTGCCGGAGGGTTCGAGAGGCCATGACTGAGCTAGATCTTTCTGTAGAGGTAAGAATGGATACTTTAGATATAATCACCAAACCATTGCTTACCTCAATTTCCCATGCTTGGTAGCTGTCCTATTGTTAGAGTGCACAATCATTATCTTTGCTGTCTCATTGATTTGACACCATTCTATTTTGCATTCTAGGCATATTCCTTCATCATGAAAAACATTAAATAAGGAAAGTCATAGACAGTTTGAGCCCATGCTTAAGCTGAGAATTGTGGACTTGATTCTATGTCCAGCATGTATCTGTTATGTAAAAAGGAAATAAAGAAGGTTTTCATACTTGGCATGGAAAATGGTAGGAGTAACTTTGTAATAGTTGTACAACTAAAACTAGTCGGTTCAGAGCAATACTTGGATCAGGCTGTTGAATCTGAAAATGGAACCTTACCTTCTGAATATCAGATAGATTAACACAATAAGATTAATTTTACTCCTCCTTCATTTCTTATTTTTTGCTTGTCAGATAATTAATTAAGCCCTGATATAAACTTAGTTTTGGGGCAAAATGGTTTGAAAGCCATAACTCATCAGGTTACCAAACCTGATCCAATTATCTGGATATAGCTAACATTACATTCTTTCATAAACGAAATATAGATGTTGCATGATCAAGCTGATGATTATCCCACACACCTAGTGGAAGTCTTAGTTCAAACTCATTCAAGCAGATCTTGATAATTTGTTAAAACTGGCTTGTATAGCTGAATGTGATTTTTTTTAGAGAAGACATTGTGTCTAGTATATTTGTGGATTAACTATTTTATGTCCTTTATTTTTCAGCCTTGTTTGTAAAACTTGGAAATTATTTTCTTATTGGTGCTCTTTTGTCATTTACTTTCCTAATTTGAACTCAATGGCAAATATATATAGGTCTATCCCTGTCCAAAAGGCTCTCTAAGACATAGAGATATGGTTAGAAGATCCGGTGGAAAAGAGCAGTATGTAATTAATTCTCTACCAAATTTCATATATGAACTTGTTCTGTAACAATCAGTTATGTGTTTGAGGTCAGCATGTCATTTTTAATCTGGTCCAGTATGAACCTTTATGATGTTGATATCCTTAATCTGTTTTGGACATTTATTCTTTGAGAAGAGGATGTCTTCCTTTTTTTGCTTCTCTACCTTCACAAAATTTTGTATATTTATAGAGCTACTTATTTTCCATGCAGGTTTCCTTTCCTCATTGATCCAAATACTGGTATTTCATTGTATGAAAGTGGTAAGTATAAAGCTTAGTCTTATTTTCAGATCTCGTATGAGCAAATTTGTTGATAATGGATGCCTCAACTTTGTATTCTCATTTATTGAGTGTGATTATTGTTGTAAAGGTGATTCTTGTAATCTCTTTAAAATTATATATGTTATTCCTTAATGAGGCATTCCCAAATAGTGTCTATGGTTTTTATGGCCACAATTAGCCATAAGCTGCAAGATTCTTAAAGTGCCAGCAGATCTGTATAGTAGCATGCTTGTTTGAAACTCATTATGAAATGCCATGCAGGAGCAGGACTGACTAGATGCATAAACATGTCAAGACCTCTTGGTGTATTTAGTGTATTACATCAAAATATAAGCAATGTCAGAAACAATTGATTATCCTGTAGGAAATGGTGTTCTAGTTTCACACATTAAATTTGAAATATATAATTTTTTTTACCTGAGTAATATATAAAATATTGACCAGAGGGTAATTAGATAATTGGGTTTGACCAATCTATACATAGATGGCCCACAGAGGAATTTGAGGATAAAACCTCACACAAAATTGAAGATATAATTTTTTGGATAAATTGGATCTATGGAACCATTCCCTGATTTGGCATAGTACTGATGATGACAACTATGTCAATTTATAATTTATTCCAAAAATAATGCAAAATATTGGTCAATAAAGCAGACACAACTGGTTGATGAAAGTCATTGTCAGCATTTGTAATTTATCTTGTACCTAATTGCATTCTGGATAACAAGTTCACATGTTCTTTAACATGCATTTTTTTTCTAACTTTGGGTGTTAGGTGATATTGTGAATTACCTATTTCAGCAATATGGTAAAGGGAGAAGCCCATCAACAGGACTTTTGGAAAGGTATGGACATCAGAAATTGTCTCAATGGTCAAGGATTTTGTATTTTTTATGAGTACAACTTTGAGACTTGAGATGAAGTTATCAATTGCTGGTATTTTCCATGTCTTCTTATAGTTATTTTGAGATAATCAATTACACAGCTTTGAGACTTGAAACAAAGTTATCAATTGATGTTATCTTCCATGTCTTCTTATAATTATTTTGAGATAATCAAGTACACATTTACCTTAATATGATGTTAAATTGTTTAGTGTACTCCTGTCTTTATGCGATATTGCACTTTTTTTTTTATGAATGAGAATATTTTATTACATCAAGTGAATAGGGTACAAAGTTCATGTAACAGCACCTATTAGCAAAACTGGAACACCATTTAAAATATCAAATCTAACTCATATACAAGGGAAACAATCACCTAGCTACAACAATAGAAAGGAATTAAGAAGAAGAGGATTTAGGAGCATCTAAAGAAATTTCCCATGTACACAAGACTGTTTTGAATAGAGTTAGTAAAGTATCCATTCCCTTTAATTCTCCTTTGAACTTCCCATTTGATCAAATGAAGAATATTTTCTTCAACATAAATTCTCCCTCGATGTAACAACATATCTCTGCTGATGTTATCCGTAATAGAAAGGCAATGACTAGAAATTTTTACTAGGTCTATAATCATCATATGCACTTTGAGGGTATGAATATGATTATTTTATGCATTTCAAAGTATGAAGATGACAGTTTTGAGGTACAAATGGATTTTGGCATGTATTGGATGTATGATCAATACCCACTGTCAGTGGTATCACTTTTTTTTTTAATCTATTATTATTAGTAAATTGTAAATAGGTCCTAAACCCATGACCCCACCGTTCATCCATTTTTATGAAGGAGGAAAGTCTCATTTGAATTAGAGCTTATAGTCATATCAATCCTGTATTCACTTGGCTCTCATTCTCATTCTCATTCTCATTCTCTCTTCCTCTCTCTCATGCAGCACACTGTTCACAGGATGGATGCCGACAATTCTTCGGCCTGGAAGAGGAATGACATTGTGGGAAAAAGCCAGACAAGACCCACCACCAAAAAAGTTGGAACTTTTCTCTTATGAAAATAATGCGGTAAGATAATGTCTGCCTACTTCCTTTATTGTCTAGATGATTGTGTTTTATAATATGAATGGTATTTATTTCACTTCTGTATTATGTAACAGGGCTGACATCATAGTATGTCGGAAAATAAGTATTTTTGTTTCTTTCTTTTTCCCCCTTTGTTTTTGAGTAAGTAGGTCAGGAAACCAGAGGTCTGTTGCAGTTTTAAGTAGTAAATAAAGGGTATCCTCTTTTTTTTTTTTTTTTTGAAGTCAAAGTGTACGCTCACTATAGCTAGCTAAGTTTGATTAATGACCTTCATTTAGCCAAATCAAGGCATGTATTCATTCAGAGAGGTAACAACACTTTCATTTGTGCAAAGTTTGGATACCACACATCCCTGAGTTGTCAACTAAAAGAACCTGGAAAAAAGAAAAAAACTCAGACAGTGTGCAAGATTGTCAAATTGGGTGTAAAATAAGTCAAAAATACTAGGACCAGTAGAGTACACAGAAACACTTTCTAGACCTGCCATGTTAGTCATACTTTTTAAGTATATTCTAGTAGTTTAAGCATTCCTTGATATAGTGTAATATGTTTCACTTCCTTTTTCCCAAACTTACACTTTACAGTATGCAAGAATTGTGCGGGAGGCACTATGTGAGTTGGAGCTTGCGTACATCCTCCATAATGTGGGAGAAGGTTCCGCGCGGACAAAGTTACTTCTTGATGCATCTCAATCCAAAGAGGTTAGTTTTGTTATAATATTTAGTCATTCTTAATATCTATGACATATTGTACTCGAGATGAATTCAATTTTGCTAGTATTTTGCTTGTCTGAATAGACTAGTTATAGTGTTTTTCCATTGGCCTTGAGACTCTGCTGCCATCCTGAGATAGAGATATACTTGAATGTACTCCTACCTTAATTAGGCAGAAATAAACTCTTGCGGATATTAAATCTGTTTATGTGCATTGCCTATCCAATGGCCTAGGCCTCATGTAACCTTGTGATATAGGGAAAACACACACACACACACACAGACAATCGTTAACAGCTTGCATGGTAAGTTGAAGACTTGAAGGTATTTTGCTTTCCTGCACGCATGTTTTTTCACCTACAGGGGACTTTAAGCATTACTAAGGAAAGTTTGTCATCTTTCAGGTACCTTACTTTATTGATCCCAATACTGGTGCTCAATTTGGTGACTACAAGAAGATCTTGTCTTATTTGTTCCAGACATATTCAGCAGCCACTGTATAGTTTTAACCTCTAGTACTAAATTCTATGTGTTTATAGCCTTCTTTGTTTGTCTAGGGTATGCCCCATGCCTGTACACTTATTTTTTCACCCTGGGGTAAATGTATTGCTTTCCAAAAAAGAAAATGTCTCACTAGTTGTAGATATTTATGTAGCTAAATTCAATTCTGAATATGCTGTAAAAGAAACTCTCCAAGCTGATGGTGATAATAAAATAATTGCTAGGCCTAGAAGTATCATTATCTCCTCTATCAATCTGAGTGGTCAATTATAAAGCCACATAGCTGGCACTGAATATGTTTGAACTTTTACAGTTTATATATCGAGAGCATGGTGATGGTAGACAATTAAATTTCTGATGGTAATCTTGACCATATTGAGGAAACACTTATAATGCATTTTAAATTATTTTTTTGTAAAATTTTGAGAGGTTTTACTTCAGTGGCATTATATGTTCCATGGTTTCACTCACTCAAGAGTTCCAAAGGATATGTTCACTATGAAAACATAGAGTGTTAACCGGTAACACTTAACGAGAAACACATTTAAATTTAGCTTTGTTGAGGTTACAGTATGAAGTAATGCCTGCCAGAACTCCTCTACCATTTCTTGTTGCCAAATTCATTTTGATAACCAACTAATAAGTCTAGAAACTTTCCCTTCTCACAGAATACTATTTTTTATATGTTTATTTTTCCTGCGACTGAAACTAGTAAATGTGATAGTCACGACTCAGAAAAGGTGAAGAAAGTAGCAGCACAAAGAGGCCTTTCTGGTCTTTTTTGCCCCTCTATTTGATTAACTTAGTAAACATTCATAATGGAAGATGCTAGTTGGAATACCTGTATGCAAGGCTATGTTTGCCAAATTTGAACTTTGAAGTAGGTTACTAAGTTTGCTAGTATTGATGATTGAAGAACCATATAGAAAGCCTCGTTATTCTGGTATGCAAGGCTATGATCAAAATCCGTCCTAATATTCTGGAATGGCCTGGCCTCAGCTTTCATTCGGCTTTTCCCGCCTAAAGTCATGTGTCATTTTTGCTTTAAAATGAAATAATTTAATGATTAGCACAGTCTCGCCCAAAAAACACCAAAAGAATACAAATCAGGATTGGTTATTGTAGGACACATGGATGAGTGCTGCACACAATCATTGATCATTGTAGGACATAAGTGATGATGGCCAATATGTTTCATGTATAAGCTTGGTCACTCAATGATAACATAGCTAATTTCTGCAACCAAATCTAACTTGAAGTTGATAGGAGAAAAATTGCACCAACCAAATGTCAAGGGGTTATCAGATTAATAAACAGTACATATCTTTTCTTTTCCAAGTCATTACATAATTTAGTTGAACTATTACACTCATAAAAAGGAACCATCTTCAACGATAACTATATTGTACTAGAACTAATGCATGATTGCCAATGGCCGTCTGGCCTATTGACTTGCCTCGTTGCCCTTCGTGGGTTAATATCTGGGATTTGATCCCTCCTATTTACCTTTTAACAAAAAAACTCATGCATGCACAGCAGCCACTGCAACACAATTACGCCTTCCCTCAATAAACTGTTGGTGAAATTGCTCAAAGTTTCCTGTCTTAATTGCTTCTCTTATTGCACGGAAGAATCCCAGATAATGGTGTGTGTTGTGTCTGCAACATCAAGGACAGGATTATGATTATTACTAAAACAATAATAACAATTATCATTATCGTTGGGACCAATGAAAACTTGTACATTTCTATTAGTGTCTGAGCCAGCATTTCGTGAACGTTGAGCAGGTGATTAATGTATGCTTTAGTATGGTTCTGGCATGTATAGCAGCTACATCCTTCAACGATTGGTGAAGTATCTTTCCTGGAAAAAAAACACATTAATAAAGGTAAATCGGGTTCTGACACATAGAATTGTCATTTCATGCATCCATTAATCTTCAAATTACTAAGGAAACAAACACAAGTACATGAAACTGGAAAATGACATGAATAGAGCAAAAAATATGCCATCACATTTTTCAAGCAATAACATCAATTTGACATTTTTGGTCAATGGCGACCAAACATTAGGCAAGAACTTAAATTGAACATGATATTAGAAATCATGTATACTATATAATAAAAGTAGGGTCTTAGAAACCATGGTTATGAAAAGTGGACACCTTTTCTTTACTTTACAAATGAATTTAAATTAATTTGTGCATTGCACGGACATACACTATAATGAGGGTTGATGGAAAGTACTCATAGATACCACCAGAAAAGGATATTTTAGTCAGGCATGAGAAAGAAATTATTATGTGATAGATATTTGGAGTCTCATACAGATTTCATCAAATTTCCAACTTAATTTAGTGGATAAAATCTCTTAACCTCAATATATAACATGGAATGTATGATGATCAAAATTTTGAATCCTGTGGCCGAAAGGCTATCAACAATTTTGAAATATTCAAGTAGTAATGTTGGAAGTAGAAAAAGATCATATTAGTTACCTATAAACAGTTGCCCTTAAATTAATCTTTGTCCGGTCACTTCCAATATCACTCAGCTGAAAATTAGATTCATTTTCATCAACTCCATTAAATGGAAAGGTAAGTGCAAAGCCTCCAAGGGTAAGGTGATATATATACCTGCAAAAATTTGCATATATTATTCAAAAAATGGTGAAATTAGCACAAGAAAGAGAAGCTCAGAGATGATAAATAGTGAAATAAGCTACATACACTGAGTCAAAAAGATCAATGCCTGAAGCAACCCCCTGCAACACCTCCTCTGTGAGATTAAGAAAAGATTTTATTCGCTGAATAATCATGAATCCATACTGATAAATTTAAACAAAGATACATTTGAGTATCAAAAAATGTTCCTTAGATGACATTGTCCTAATGATAACTATGTGCATATGCATGAGCAGTTACTATGAGCAAGCTGCAAGTCATGAACCAACTATACACCCTCTAGACCTAAGTCAACATCAGAGATTAAAGATCGAGCATCAGATCCTCAATTCTTTTAAATGCTAATCTGAAATTCATAATTATTTTTAATTGGCTGCATACAAGACAGGCCGCATGATACATTTCGAATTCAAGCTGTGATAAAATTTTCGTAAGTGATACATACCAATTAAAAGAATTTAAAAAAAAAAAGAAAAAAAGAAAAAAAAGTAAGTTTATAGTATCTCCTGGGAGATGAAAAACCTGATATTTAATCAAAGTTTTATTAATGATGAAGCTGATACCTGGAAGTCCAAGCCCACATATCAGGCGCGGCTTTTCCTCTGGTAAAATATCCTGAGTATTTGGCAGCAGCATTAGATTTCAGAATCAATAAAGGAAACAATCAGTTTCAATATATGAAAAAACCCTTTCATGTATCAGGGAATGTCAAGGGATCAGCTGACAAACTCAGCTTGGTAGAAAAATGCATTGATATCAGTAATCAACTAATCATTCACGTAGCTACTTTTGTAATATGCGGTACAGCTTATTGACAAAATCAGGAGATTAATTAAAGAGCCAATGCTTAGAATTGAGTGTCTTACGGTAATAGTATTAAGGAGAGCAGGGCGCTCATCCCTGCTCTCCCCTAGCCCAAAGCCTCCAATCCAGTAACCTGCAGAAGATATGTTGTGGCCAAGTTAAGAAAAAATAGATAACCAAAAATAATTTTAGAAGGAAACCAAATTCCTATAATAATCCAATTGAAACTAGTCAATATCATAAAAGTAAGATGAGTTCTATTTCCTAATTGTTGCACAAACCTACACAGAAACAACAATGTTCAATAATTGCCACAAAAAACAGCACAACAAGAAAATATAAGCCCAATGTTTAGATTAGGATATTGGAAGCATAAACTCAAGACATAGTGAGAGACTGCAGAGATTTTTTTTTTTTTTTTAAATATTTTTTTATCAATATAAAAACACAAGTGAATATGTTAACATAATCAACTAAAACTTCCTTAAGCTATGAGTCAACCTTCTTCAAAAATAATTGAAATGTTATGCATGCCAAGCAAGCATTAGACAAGTCTAATTTTCTAATTACAATAAATGCAGGACATGACTGAACCTACAGTTACTGCAGCGGAGAAGTACTACAATAGTGTGCTGCTCATATTTACAAATATATGTAGCATGAGTGAACAAAAAAATTAGAATGATGATTACTATTCTACTCATGGGTTCTATTTTGTAGACAAAAAAGTACATAAATTAAAAGATGATGATTGATTTGGGATCAAATTCTAACTAGATAGACAAGTCTAAATTTTTTTTGAAACCTGATACATTTCGCTTGGCTAACTCTTGTGCACATCGGCGGCGTTCTTCTACATTAGAACCTCCAACAATGGCTCCAAATACAGCTCCGCCTGCCTACATATATGGGTTAAAACAAGCCCATTATCCAATCTATACAACAAGGGGTCTATCAAATTGATCTAAAACATGTCAATACTCAGCAGTCAGCTCACAATTTACATGATTCTACTAACAAAATTGAATGAAAACCACAAGGTGGGAGAGCAAGCAGCTATGAATTTGTGAAAACCTTCTCTCGATCTCACATTTAATCATAATAAATGAAGTTGAATATCCAAATGGGAAGGGAAAGTGGGTTTCATGTCCATGAATGTGTGCAATAATCATTAGTAGGGAGATTCCCACATAGCATAGCAGCTAAAGATTTTTCAATTGCCATAATATTGATTAATCAAATTTCATTTGAAATCTCAAACAATGAATATTGACTAGCAATTGATAACTCAGAAACATCTTAATACAGTAACTCATAATGTCCAAATATGGGGAAAAAAATGTATAGTTCTTACTGGACTTAATGCAATGCAGTCATCAAGCCATCTCACAGTTCGATCCACTGATGTCCTGTTTCTCTTGTCAGATACCCATGTAGGCACTTCATCAGCTAAAGTGGCCCATATGTTCGGCCTCATGGAAGAAATCAATTCCATGTATTCTACAGGTTTGATCTGAGAGCAAACAATTTTATTTAGAAATATTTTCAAGTTGATCACTAAAATATTATCACTTAGACTTTTTAAGCATACGAGAAGCAATACAGGCCAATTACCAAAAGACGCCCGCAAGGAGTCTCAAATGACGCTCCAACTTTGTTCGTGCTGTTATATTCTGGAAGGCATTGAATAGAATCTCTTGTTACAGCTGCAAGTCCATAATCATGCAGACCAAGCATTTGATGAAGTCCTCCACTATTTGATATTGTTTTTGGTGAAAGGCCTTCCAAGCTGCAGAATTTAATGAATAATCATTTATGCAATGTTAAAATATGCATCTCTCTTGGAATTGTTTCAATCCCTATTACTTGATAAAACATACATAGAAGAATACACAGTTTCAACAGGGTAGCGAATTTTTTTTTTTTAATGAGTAACAGAGTAGCAATCTTTCATCCCAAAAGGCCCTCACTTTCCACTGTTTAAACAATTTTTAAGGAAAATAAGTACCACTTTACTAATTCATATTTTTTTTTTTTTTTAAAGTACCACTTTACTACAAAGGCCATGACCACATTACTCATGTACAATATCTAAGTGTGCAAAACATAACAAAAACTTCAACAACACAAGCTCAAACAAACCCAATTCACTAAACATCTAAAAGGCACATACTTTATTCATGTCCAAAAGGAAACCAAGCACTCACTGTATATGTGTGCAAAACATAATAAAAACTTCAATAACACAAGCTCAAACAAGCCCAATTCACTGAACGCCTAAAAAGGCACTCACTTTATACATGTCCAAGAAAGAAACCAAGAAACTCATTGTGAATTAGTGAGCAAAACATAACACAAACTTCAATAACACAAGCTGCTCAAACAAACCCAATTCACTAAACACCCAAAAGGAACAAACCAGGCACTCATTGTATATTAGTGTGCAAAACATAACAAAAACTTCAATAACACAAGCTCAAAACAAACCCAATTCACTTAACACCTAAAAGGCAATTTCTTTATACATGTCCAATATACAAACCAACCATTCAATGTCCATTAAAAAAAAACAAATACCCAAAAGAGATAAATAAGCAAAATTGGGGTGGAGTTGTGAATACATACAAGTGAAGTGGGCAAACTTGGAGGAGGTGAGAGTCAGGGGAAGGAAGAGAGGGAAGGAGGTCAGGGGAGATGAAAAAGGGCAGCCCTTTACGTGTGGAAAGAAGAAGACAAGGTGTTTCTATTGGGTGTGGAAAGTTGCCCAACTGGACCACCCCTGCCCTTGCACTTCCATTGCTCCATGCTTTCACTGCAAACTTCATGCTCTCTCTCTCTCTCTCTCTCTCTCTCTGTGTCTTGTACTTGAGGGAGACAAGTAGACAACAAAGTCCTTTTCTTTTTTGGGGAAAGCAGTGGAAGAAAAACGTTGGGTTTTGCTCCTAAAATCAAACCCTTTGTTCTGCTCTGTTTTGTTTGTTTGAAACTTTGAACAGGCTCTTAAACCCTATTGGAACCTAAAGCTGCGAGCAATAATTTTGGGTAGGCTGAATCCAAGCCCAATATTGCTTTTGATTTTCCCACGTTTGGGCTCTCAACTAGGATTATTATAAATTAAAGGGTAAATTCAGTAACATATTTTGAGATTTGGGGTAAAGCAAAGTTTAAAACTTTTTAAAGCTGACCAATTTGGTTATTAAAGTCAACTTAATCCCTAAATATTATTAGACATGTTAATCATTTTTCTTAACTGTTTTTTAGGGACAAAAAGTTGGCTTTAGGGATCAAATTGGCCAATTTTGAAAAATTTTGGACTTGATTGGTATTACCCCAAATTTCAATGTATGTGATTAGAATTTATCCTAAATAAAAATAACAAGGAAAGTAAAAAAATTTTAAAAGAAAGCTTTTGTGGTTTCCTCATAAAACACATAATCATTGAGCTTTGAATGTAAAAACTTAATTCACTATGATATTATTTTACGTATAAACAGTTTTTTTTTTTTTTTTTGAGAAAATATGTATAAACAGTTAAATCATATAATACTTGACTTTTAGGGGTTTGCGTGTACCACAATCACTAACCCTCTATGGTAATATTTTATGCACAAATAATAGGCCAAAATGGCCAAGTACCACTATTTGGCAAAATATATTGGAATCTATAACTGTTGTGAAATAAATAAAAATCTACTACTTTTTTAAAACTTGAGTTTGTAAAAGTCGAGTTTGCCATTTAACTCGAGTTTCACAAACTCGAGTTCCATAAAATATAGCACGACAAACTTGAAGACTATTTTTTCAAAGAACTCAAGTTCCTAGAACTCAAGTTACATGGCAAACTCGAGTTCCATAAGAGTGGTACATCCATATATATTTTCAAAACATTGGTAGATTTTTACATATTTTGCCAAATAGTGGTATTTGGCTATTTTGGCCCAAATAATATAAACACATGTTATTAGATGAACAACTTATGTTTTAACTTTCATGGATGTTTAATTATTTCTATATTTAACAATATCAAGTGGGTTAAGTGTTAAACTTAAAACTTCAAGAGGTTTTATGTTTTTATGATAATTGTAGAGAGGAAAAATTTCCGACCTATCACAAGCTGACACGTCACACTACCAAATCCACAAAATACAACCAATTATAAAGCTTCATGTATTGCTGCTAAGTTTTGCTATCACTACTCAGAAACCAACAGAAATTTACCAAGTGTCATGCAAAAACTAATCACGCATCAGCGCATGTAAGTGATGACATAAGCAGCCTCGCACGTGTAAGCGATGACATAAGCGGACCAATCAGGCTGTGACATGTGTCACCAATCAGACTCCGCCACGTGTCGCTCATCCACCCCCAAACTCCTATAAATAGAAGCCTTCCTAAGACATTTAGGAGGGCACTAAGCCATCTGAAGCACAGGCAGCATCAGAGGAAGCCATCTGAAGCACTCAGAAGTCCAGAAACTTTGCCGGAACCAAGCCCTAAAGCCTCCAAGAACTTCAAGAACTTCAACTTCGAATACGAAGAACATTCGAAGAGAAATCATCCAAATCATCTTCCTAGATCCTAAAATTTGCTAGAATCAAGTTTAAAAGCCTCCAGAAACATTAACAAATCACAAATCAGTGAAGCTCTACAGATTCAAGCCCCTAAGGCCCCGAAGAACTTCCACCACAAACCTTCAAAGACGAAGAACGCATGAAGAACACATGAAGAACACGAAGAACGTGAAGAACAAAAGATTTCTAACAAGCTCACAGCCAGAGATTCATTGTAATTCTATTTCAACAATCTTCGATCCATCCCTCAACCAAATTGAAGGATATTTTGTGTTCAAGTCAAAACCACATCACCACAAATCCCATCAATAAGTCTTGCAAGGAGATCGAATTAGAGGATCACTCTTTTGTAATTTCAGAAAATTGTACCACACAATCATCAATATAAATCCACATTTGTGAAACTACTTTACTTGTTTGACTTATTTCGAACTAAGAAATTTAGTCGTCCACAATAATACTATAAGGGATTTGTGTATATTTCTCTAAAAAGAGCTATTCGGTAGACTAATAATTATCTTGTGCATTGAAGATATGCATCCCCTTTCTCATGATGTTTGGGATTTACTATTACAAGGAATCCAGGTATTGGGAAAAGAAAATTGTATATATCTTATAGATGCATACCTTATTAAGAAATAGGAGAATTTAAAAGTATTGAATTTTGGGATAGTAGGCCTAATTTTGGGTTTATAGTCGTCCAAAAGAGTATTTCCCAACCTATTAGTCCTCACGGCTAAAACATGATTACAAGGATTTATATATCACACCTCAAAGTTAGGAGTGTTGCATTAGATGAGAAATAGGGATGTTTTATTCCACATTGATTGTATGTATTTAGTGTCCGTTGTTTATAACCCAGTCTATAAAGGTTAGACCTTTTTGGAGTTATACTCTTGTTATGTAATGTATTATAAACCCCGTTTAAAACACTAATATTAATATTTTCGTATGTATTCTAATAAATATTATTGTTTATTAAAAAAAAATTTATAAGTTTGGAACATGAGGGAAAAAAAAAGCATTTCATTTATGTGAAACCGATATAGTTTTTTTCTTTTTTTTTTCTTTTTTGAATTTAGTACAACAAATCAGCCTTAGTTGATTTAAAAGTTCCCATAAAGCGAAGAGTACATATTTGTAATGTCTTTGATTAATGTTGGAAAAGGGTCACAAAAAAAGGTTGGGAAAAAAATATTTTTTTATTTTTTATTTTTTGGTAAAGGAAAAAAAAAAATTTATTGCATCCATGAAGTTGGCCTCTTACAAATACTTGGATCTCACATATATGAGACCCACATACGTGTGGTTTGCTACATAAAGCGAGCGTAAAAGATAATTTTCACTAGTTGAAGGCTATTGAGGCTAAAAACTATTTTTCTAAGAATGCATGTTCTCGACCAAATTTTAAAGACTTAATTTATATTTCAAGCTGACACGTAGCATGAATGTCGTGTTTTTATCAGGCATAATAAATAAGTACCATGCCATAAGAGTGTCAAATTTTTATTTTTGAGAAAACTATAGGGGTCTCTAATAATTGCACGAAGAAAAGACTAAAACAGAAAAATTAGTACAATCTTAAGTCTCAACTGTGTCAAGTTAGCCCCTCAGCATGACATGTATAGTCATGGTCTTCTTTCTTTTTCCGTCTCCCAAAAAAAAAAAGATGATATTAATTTACTTAATGGGGTAATTCTTCCCTCTCTAAATTTATAATCCGAAAGGAAATTGAATTTTTATTTTTTAAAATTAAGTAAATAGATTTTCTGGACCCATCTTTAAGTATCAATATACATAAATCTTGCAACTTTCAAATACACGGGTCATGTTAACAGGTTTTCTTAGAATAATTGTTAATAAATTATATTTAGAAAATTTTGATATCACTTTTATGAAAAATATAAAAAACTGTTAACAAAATTAATTGTTTTGTCATTTTCCTATAAAATATTTATAAAAATAGTTCCTAAACCAATGTTCTTAAGACATTCGTTAACATTTACCTTGTTATATTTATATGTACTAGCTTGTAATCCTATACATATATATGGATATACTTAAAGATATACAATAAGATGCATAATATAATTCCTATATATAAAATTAAAATACTATTGATAGTCATTTTTATATTTTGTTAACTCTTTAAAAAATTTTGTATGGATATTATTAGGTGTAAAATGTAAATTGTACATTTTTTTAAAAATTATTGTGAAGCACTTTTTTTTCTTCTTTTTTACGATTCATTTATTCTAAACTCTTTGGTTTTTGTATTTAATAACTCACTTGGATGAATATTTATAATGTGGTCCCACATATGATTCTAAAATTAAGAAATAAAACTCTTTAAGAATAAATAGTTTAAGACACATGGTGCAAAATTGAAACTCTAATTTGAGGATCTCTTAGCTTCACCTATTATTATTACTAGTATGTAACCCCGTGCTATCGCACGGGACTGGTTAATTGTAATGATGCTATTGGCCAATTTTTATTGTTTTTGTTTTTTTGGGTTTATCACACGGATGATAGAATTAAATCAAACAATGAAAAATATATATCGCATTTTATTATTTAAGTAATGCTATTGGTTTTTTTTTGGGTTTATCATACATAGAATAGCATTAGATAAAACAATGAATAAAAAAAAATATTTCATTTTATTATTTAAGTGATGATACAGTGAAGAAAAAAGAGAGTATTACATTTTATTATTTAAAATATATAAAGGGACATTAAAAAATAAAAACTGATCATTGAGTTTGGAATTTCTTGGAGGCGCCAATGAAGTGCTAATGTATGAGAGTGTGAAGCAAGGAAGAGTGGGATTGAACATTGTGTTTGAACCCGGCCTTACTTTGAGAAATCCGTAAGGAGGAGGAGAGGGTAGTGTGTGGATCTAGTTGGTAGAGGTTGAGAGAGGAGGAGACATGGGATGACGATATGAAATTAGGAAG
This sequence comes from Quercus ilex subsp. ballota, assembly GCA_032727855.1. NCBI lineage: Eukaryota > Viridiplantae > Streptophyta > Magnoliopsida > Fagales > Fagaceae > Quercus > Quercus ilex. The sequence continues at coordinate 2,809,185 of CM064916.1, forward strand.
AGATGATGTTTTGTTTTTATAGTCTTTCTCGTTGGACTCCTTGGTTCTGGTTGTGGAATTAGAAGAGTTCCAGACTCTATTGAGATCACCCATAAAAGTGTGCAGGTGAGATGTTCTTGCTTAGGCCAATAAGTATTATCATTGTGGTTTTCTTGGCTTCCGTGTTAAATGTTAATACATCATTTATTTGGGCACAAAAATTAAAAAATTTAGATAAGATACATGACACAAAATTTGAGTCAAATTTATAATCTCCATAAAAGTGTGCAGGTAAGATGTTCTTGCTTAGGTTAATGAGCATTATCATTGTGGTTTTCTTGGCTTCCGTGTTAAATGTTAATGCATCATTTATTTGGGCACAAAAATTAGAAAATTTAGATAAGATACATGACCCAAAATTGGAGTCAAATTTATAATTTAATTAGATTTTTTTTTTGAGTTTTGGTTAGGACAAGTGGCGTAAAATTGAGAATTCAATTGAAATCTAATTGGATTTTCTCTCTGCTTCACCTATTATTATATATATAGATATATAGATTATTATTATTATATATATATATATATATAGATCGCACATCATCAATTTATCTTTTAATTCAATTGAATCTCAATCACTATGCTCTCCCATAAAAAAGAATCTCTATGACCGGTTCATCTTTCCCCAAAATAAAATAGACTTTTAAAATTCCATACACATACTTCTATTATATGTTAGCTTTCCAAGCTGCAACAAATTTCAAGGTGTTGTTCCCGGTTGTAGAATAATTCCGAGTCCTACCACCTGAAAGATGGATGGCTTGGATGCAATGCAATATAGTAATATATTTATATTAATTGGAGTGTGAAAACTGCAACAGTTGCAAATATCATGGCAAGTGTTACAAGAATCAACAAGACAACAAGTCACAAGTGAGGTAAAAAAAAAAAAAAAAAACAGTATAATAACTAGGTCGTACATGTTTGTTGGGATGGGAACTGAATCCACCAGATTAAGATTCTCAATTTGTTTATACTTATATAATATAATAAGTTGTGTAAATCTTTTCAGACATGTGCAAGAATAGAAAAATTATTGTGCCATGGTACAACATTGGCCACAACTTGCCCACGTGGCGAGTTGTGGTTAGTGTCCACATGGACGAGTTGTGGCCAATGTTGTGCCACAAGAATTATTGGCAATAATATTTTGCTGAAGAGTTAAAAAAAATCTTGTGTTTAAAGTTTAAACACAAGATTGTTGTTAAATTATAGATGCCAGTTTGTTGCATATTATGCTAAACTGAACATTTTCTCATTTCTGGAAAAGCAAAAAAGAAAAAGAAAAAGTTGTGTAAGTTGTATAAAATATGCCTGATAACAAACAAAAATTAGGTTCATATAATGTCAGCTAATATATAGAGTTTAGAATTGTGTAAGTTTCGTTTGATTTAAGTTAAAATGACAAGCTTAGACAATTTCTTTTAATTTCCCCATTTAATTTTCTTTTTCAAAATTTTTTCCAAATTTTATATATTTAAACTAAAATCTGCCTAGTAGTCTTTATATATTTGAAGACTTGAAGCAACTGGGTCAAAATTCTAGATGAAAAAATCAACAACTTTTTGTGAAACTTGTGGTGGTAGTGCTTGCATAAAGATATTAATATAAGTATAATAAATTCCATAATCAAACAATTTCCCAAGAATCATTCGAGTAGCAATAAGGTGAAAAAAAAAGTTATAAACTGACATAATAGCGAGAAAGTGAAGGTTGTTGAGAAATGATAATAACTTGTGGGAAAAAAAAATCCTAAAAAACATAAGCCTTTTGACATAATAAGGATTTTTAGAAATGTTTTCTTCTTCAGATTAATGTAGAAAAAAGTAGATGTGTGTACTGAGGTTGAATCATTGTATATACTATACCCTAGTTTACGGTTTGAAAGAGACTGAGAATTAATGAAGATAAATTGAAGGTCCATCAAAGACTAGAAAGCAATACATACCTTTACTTTACACAATTGGCTGCTGACTGTTGGTTGATATTTTATTTTCTGCCTTAAATATGGGATCACAATGACACCACACCGCCAGTTGTGTTCTTGAACCTGAATTTGACCCCTTGGCCCCTAAATTTGTGGAGTTTAGGGGTTGAATATTGCATGCGTGAAAGAGTAAATTGACATATTGGGTTAGGTCAGAAAATTTGTAATTGTATCTAGCAGGTGATATCTTAGGTTTGAACAATTACTCCATACACCCACTATATTTCACTTTCTCGGATTGATTTGACAATAACATTTTTTGGGAGATGAATAATTTTTCAATTTTTTTTTAAAATTTATTTCATTTTTTGACTTCCTTCGTTAAGTTTTGGTGTGAAATAAAATTGTTTTTCTTTATTATATGCCAAGCTAAATAAGGTAAATTAAAAGATAAATTTTTTTTAACCAATAAATTTTTATGACACTACCAAATACAAGAAAAGACGAAGAATTATATTCACGTAAAGTTTTTTATTGAAACCAATGAATCTACATAAATGTAGTTTCCCCTCAAGAAAAACAAAACAAGATAATACATGTTTCATGTACAAGATTTACACCTAGAGTTTTTTTTTTTTTTTCTTCATTTTGAAACAAACACAAACACATAAAGGGAGAGGGGATGGATAATACTTTGAGTGCCTTTAATAATATAATTACCTAAGTCCTAATAGACGTGCTCTGTATTATTATTGCCTAATCAAATTCAAACGCTTTCATGATTAGGTGCAAAACTTTTTTATAATAAAAGACATTAAAGCTAACAACTCTTTTGCCTTTTCGATTCTTGAACCTGATATTTGTTTCCCAAAGCCAGCAAACGAATCCCTTCCAAAGGCATTAATTTATCACAATGCAATATCTTTTTTATTTATCATCAAAACCTCCAACTACATTACGGCCCCGTTTGGGGGCAGCGTTGGGCGTTTGCGTTTACGTTTTTTCCTTTTTTTTTTTTTTTTTTTTTTTTCCACGCGCGTTTCCAGCTTTCAGAGGCCACTTTTTCACTGTAGATACACTGTTGCGGTTACTGTTCATTGAACAGTAGCCGCAACATTTGACTTTTCCACAAAATTTTACTGTTTACGGACCCACAATTTTCACTTTTCAGCAACTTTTTCATTAAAAATGGGTCCCACTGTACTATTCACACATTTAAAAATTATTTTGCTACAGTGTTTTCAGTTTTCAGTTTTCAGTTTTCAGTTTTCAGCTGTATCCAAACAGACCCGTACATCTTCCATATAGGAGAAAGGAAATAATAATTAGTCACAATAATTCAAAAAACACTTGTAGATCTACCAACCATGTTTTATGACCTTAGTGGCTTTCATGTCAACATCAAAGCTACCTTCTTTGCTTCATCTCTAAAAAAAAAAAGATTTAAAAATCATATACTAGAAACAATCATTGCTTAGGTTTCCTCCCTTCCCTTTCAAGTCACCTCTTCTATAACCTCAAGTCCTAACTCACAATGAATATACCATTTCCTTGATCAAAATATAGTTGAATCACAAGCCTTGGTTGTAAACATCCTTTATATGAAAAGGAAAACTGTAGCCCCAGTGTGACAATTACGTTGGACCTTATAGTCCTCTGTCTTACACGTAGCCAAGTTTCATCTACCACTTCATTTCTCACCACTAAAAACAGAATCAAATAATTTCTTGTCTCCTCTTCCTCAAGGCTCAAGCCCCTCTTTTTTTGATTATAACCTCAGATCAAAATCATATACCTAAAACCCAAAGAACCCATTTTTTGATATCCCTATCTCTCCCCAAAACAAAATTCAAGGCCATCAAGAACCACCATGAAGTCTAAAACTCCATTCTCAATCAACCTCAAGCTCATCCTTCTCTGCTTTTTCTTTCTCTTGCTCCTCATCTTAGTAACAAGATCAAGTTTTTCGTCTTCCCAGCAACCAATCTCAGAAACCCATCTCTCAAACTCAACAAGCACCACTCAAGAACCACAACCATCAACAACTACACCATGTCCATCCCTACCCTCATCACAAACTTGCTCCAAAACCCCACCTTCCTTAGCCAATGCTCTCATCCACTATGCAACAACAAACATAACCCCACAACAAACCTTCAAGGAAATCTCAGTTTCAGCAAGAATCCTAGCCAAAAAATCACCATGTAACTTCCTAGTCTTTGGCCTAGGCCATGACAGTCTCATGTGGACCTCACTGAACCATGGTGGCCGCACGGTTTTCCTAGAAGAAGACAAGTCATGGATCGAGCAAATCCTTGAACGTTTGCCCACATTAGAGTCATACCATGTTGAGTATGACACCAAGGTTCACCAAGCTGACCAGCTCATCAAGATTGGAATGGAAGAAGACTGCAAAGTTGTGAGTGATCCAAGATTCTCAAAGTGCCAACTTGCACTCAAAGGCTTTCCAAGTGAAGTGTATGACATAGAATGGGACTTGATCATGGTGGATGCACCTACTGGGTACCATGATAATGCCCCAGGAAGAATGAGTGCTATATACACAGCTGGATTGATGGCTAGGAATAGAGAGGAGGGTGAGACTGATGTGTTTGTGCATGATGTTGATAGAGTTGTGGAGGACAAGTTCTCTAAGGCTTTTCTTTGTGAAGGGTATTTGACAGAACAAGAAGGGAGAATAAGGCACTTCACTATCCCAAGTCACAGGGCTCGCCTTGGTAGACCCTTTTGTCCATAGAGGTTTCATTCTCTGTCCTTTTTTTTTTTTTTGCCTGTATGTTTTTTTACCACAATTCTTGTTTTGTCATAGATTTATTATTTACTTGAGAGAACTGGAGCTGGGACTTTCCTTTCATATATATATATTTTCAGTTGTTACAAATTTTTTATTGGATGAATTATACTACTGAGAATTACTAAATAAACATAATGTGGGGTGACCATCTTTGGTCCTTGATGCTACCAATTTGGGCAGAAAAGGTTTACTATCCAACTAATTGCATTGCTGGGGAATGGGAATTGTGTCTCTTTGTTCAATGTAGTAGTTTTTTTTTTTTTTTTTGAGAAACAACTTGATACTTTATTGAAAATTAGTTTGCCAAATTGGCTACATCTTGTTGAACAACTGTGAATAATGGGTCGGGGACTCCCTCCATACAAACTACATAGTTAAAGATATTAATAGAATATCTTGCTAGACTATGTGCTAATCTATTGTCTTCTCTTCTACAATGAGAGTATAGCAATTTTGAATAACAATTTGAAAAAACAGTGGCAGAAGCTATTGACTGACCACCTACCTTGAGTGAGTTTATTATAAGTTCTGTTCAATGTAGTAGTTATAACTACTTATAATATAACTACATCTTCTTAGCAATAAATGTAGTAGGTATAACTTATCTATAGGGGTTAGTAGATCCTCCACAATTCTTTGCACATGAAACTTCAAAAGATGGCAACTGATAGTGGGGTCCTAATTAAATTCAAAATTTGCTATATGAAAGAAAAACCAGAAGGCATTCCCAATTAAAACTGTTCTACCAATGGATAAATTATCATTTTTTATGTACATAACCTTATGTTTGGATGGGGAATTGATGAGAACATAGAATAGGAGTAGGAAAAGTGATCAGAATATAGTCCCCCTGCTTTTCAATAAGAAATACAATGTGTTGTACTATAAAAACAACAGTGCGTTTTTATTTTTTAAATTCAATTGTTACTAAAAAGTGGTGTGTGGAGATTTCAAATTCTGGTTATCCTAAATAAGATTAGACAATGCAATTTTTTTTGGTAAGAAACAAATGCCGCACACAATTGAGTCACAAAATTCTTAACAAAACAATAATGTCTTATTATGTTAAAAAAGAAAAAACTAATCAGTAGGGCTAAAGAAAAGTGGTCTGTCATATTGAGAAACAAATAGGCAATAAATGTCAGTAAATCTTAGAGCAAATTACATTTTAAACCCTATACTTCAGAAGTGGTTCAAATTAAACTCTAAAAATTAAAAATTATAACAAACTAAACCTTAAAGTTTGGTTAGTTTTGTTAGAGACCCAAATTTATTGTAGGCCCATGTAATTATTGAACTAGCAAACTAGCCTTTGGATTAGTATAGGTTGAACCAATGATTCTCTACTATATAAACTCTATATTGAATTCATTATAATACGAATAAGTCATATAGTAAAAACGTAGCTATAATGGGTTTTATAATATATTTACCTTCAATCTTTACAATATAAATTCAAATAATTTTTACATTGGTTCATTAATATTTTCTCTCCCATTTTGTTTTTGTTTTTACTTAAAAAATTCTTTTTATGGGAATATTATCATGGAAATAAGAAAAAAAAATTATTAAATTCTAAAACTGAAAGTTTTCAGTCTTAATTTTCAAAAAAAAAAAAACAAAAACAAAAAAACAAAGCTACCGGTCTTAATTTAAACTCAAATAAACCAAAAGGAAATTAGTATTGACTTTTCAAATGATAAAGGACTAGTTAGAAAAATTATAAAATTGTGTTATTAAGCTTTTAAAGTGGGACATTTCATAATAGAATATCTTTTTTCTTTTTCTTTTTTTCTGGAGAAAATTTCATAATAGAATATCAGTTAGTAATCAAAATAGATAAGAATGGAATAATCATTTGTAACAATTATTTATTTCTAAGATCCTATAAAAAAAAAACAATTATTCTTCTGATAATCACAAATCACGGGTTCCTTTTTAAATCATCAACTGCTTCGCAAATAACATCACCAACAACAGCATAGAAAAAGGCAAAAAAGTGACATGCACAGTTGAACAGTTATCAAATCAAATTAACAACCACTATAGTTTGTCGTCCAACATTGTATAGTGGAAATTTTTTACCATTCTATCATCATTATGGTAAAAAAAAATCACAAAGGAGACAAGGATTGAGAAAAATCAAGTTTTCATGGTCCTCTCTTGGGATAAGAACTCAGCCATTCCATTTGTAATGCACCCCATGTTCATGCTGAAACTTTCAAGAAATTTGCAAAAATCAACTTGCACAACTCCTTCGTTTGTCTATCTTGGATTTAGTCATAAATCATATTAAATTTTACAAATTTTACTATTCTATCATCACAAAATAAGCTAAGTATCAATGGGCCAAAACCAATGTTCACAGATAGCTATAAAAAGCCCAATAGTAAAAAGTCTAGAAAATGAGGAAAGATAAATGGGTCAAAGTAAAATTGAATGGTTTGAACCAAATTCACATCCGTTAGACAAGATAGGATGCACATAAGCACATGTATGGTATAGATAAAGCCATATGCCAAAGCTAGGTCTCTTGTCTAAAAGATACCAAGAGAATTGCATAATAGTGCATATAAACTCAAATATGGGTACACTTCTAATTAACATGGAACTCCAAGAATTGGACACACCACAGGGGCTAACATGTGAAAATAACCAAATCTCCATTCTCCATTTTTGCACCATCAATTTTGAGTTGCACAAGCAATTTCCACTTACTAATTGACAAGTCGTTTGATTTAAATAAACATTTACAATTATAGTAATTTTGAAAAGATACATTCTCATGTTTTATTGCAAATAACTTAAGGGGAATCTAAGTACTAAAGTGCACCTAGATTCCCCCAAAACTTGATTACACCAAAAATCAATTTGGTGACTTGACCTAAGCAATCATTATTAACTCACATTTTTGGGGGAACTTATAGATTAATATTTTTTTAGGAACTTATAGATTTAAAGGTATACTTATAGTTACATATGCATGCATTAAAGTTCCCAAACATTATATTCATGAAAAACAACAAGTCCAAATGTACAAAAAAATTTGCAATTGTCAAAGTAACTAGATAATTAAATAAAAATAGGACCCATGTAAAAATCAATAAAAACCTGACAAGTCTACTATTTTGAAAATTGTTGTATCTGTAATATTAAATCATTAATCTTCATCAATTAGATGCTCCTAACCAAACATGAAGCTTAAGACTATAACCATTCCCTCTTATTTAAAGGTTACACTAAACAGGAATGGGCTTTAACCAAACATAGAATGCAAGCAATAATAACCCACATAGCCAAACACAAACCTTATCACCTATACAAACAACACTACACCTCTCTCTCTCTGTAAACTCCGATTGAATAAAAATGGCAATTGGGAAGAAGAAGTTGATGTCATCGGCGCCATGGAGGGGCGAAGAGGAAGCCACCGAAGAGTTCCAAGACGTGAAGCTCAAAGTCACAAAGCAGCAGCCTGGAGCCGAGTCAGTGATGCACGTGCCTCGCAAGAAGAAAGACAAGTCCAAACGCCACGACCATGACGATTACGATGATGATTCCCTCGTCGAGATTGATCCCCAGCTTCGCTACAGCTTTCAACGTAACTACCAGGTCTCTATTTTCTTGATTTTCATTTTTGTTTCTTGGTTTTTGGTTTTTTGCTTACCCAGTTGAGAGAATTCTTAATTTCTTGCTTTAAATTGTGTTTCTTTGGTTACCCAATTCTTAGTTTCTTGATTACTTGCTTTAAATTGTGTTTCTTTGGTTACCCAGTTGAGAAAATTCTGGATTACTTGGTTTAATTTGTGTATCTTTGGTTACCCAATTCTTAATTTCCTGATTACTTGCTATTGGTTGTTTAAAGTTCATGTCTTTGTCATTAGTCGTTACCCTTTTGCAGTGTTGGGGATTCCTGGTTGTTCTCAATTGTGATTAAATAGATTTGAGTTATGTGTTATATGAGAGATTGTTAATTTGTTTAAGGATAAATTGGGAATGTGAGCTCCTACCAGTTGGCCAATGTATTGCAACTCTATGATATCTCTGGGTTAAACTACTCAAAACCTCAGTATTACTATAATAAACCAAATTAGAAATACAACTGGGGATAACCCATTGTAGTAGTGGTTGATAACTTCTACCCAGCCGAGAAAACTGAAAGCAGAAGGAAAGAAAGAAGAAATTTTATTCTTGTTGCGGATGAGAACTTTTATCCAATATAGAGTTTCAAGTTGATAGACCATGGCAGGTCATTTTGTTTCAAACAGTTAGAATAATGGTTAAATGATTATGCTCACTATTTTTTAACAGTTTAAGCTTTTGGGACATCTGATAGTTTAGTATCAAAGTAGGTGGTCTTGAGTTCGAACTCAATCTTTGCTCTACCCTCTCATTTAAAAAAAATTTAAAAATCAAATCTGTTGGGCTCTACTTATTAAAGGAGAGTATAGACCCACACGCGAGAGAAAGTGTTGTAATAATGGTTAAATGATTAAATCTACTATTTCTTAATAGTTTAAGCTGTTTTTATAAGTGGTAAGACAACTAACATGAGGTTGAAGCCTCTTATTATTGAGGCTTCATATAGTTGATTCTTAATATGGTTGAAGCCTCAGTTTTATGAAGTGAGGTTACATATTTGTGCTTTCTATGATGTAGATCACTGAAATTGATTGAGGGTTTTTGTGTGTGTGAACGCCATCAATATCCACATTGTTATTATGGGCAAGGCATGTCTGTAGGATGTATATCAATTAATTGATATAGTCTTTATTGTCATGTTCTGTTTTCCTGTTGATTGACACTTTTATAGCCTATCCATCACTCACTGCTTGGAATTATACAGTTTACATCTATGTTTGTTTGGCTCTCAATAATATTTTTACTCCTCTTTTCTTCTTCCATTTGCTTACTTTGTATAATTTTGCATCTAAATCCGTTTGTAATTGAGTTTGTGATATGATACTTCTTTTGAGTTTTGTGTATGCAGTTTCTTCAACGAGTATTCAGCATTGACACCATTGTGAAACCTCTTCCACCTGCCATGGCCTACAATGTTTCCCGCAACTTGAACTTCTTCACACGCATTTTCACGCAGTTCTTTGGTGAGTTTTGATTTCTTTGTGCCATTTATGGGCAACAAAGAAGATGGGATACATTACAAATTCTATTGAACAAGATAATGATGTCACTCTTAATTACTTTTGAGGGTTCTTTTTCCTAGTCTTCCTCTTATAACTTCACTGGAAGTTACAATGGGCTTGACTCCTACATCTTTTAGAACGACTAAGAACTATATAAATTCAGGGAATACAACTGGTTTGGAGAGATTTTCAATGTCCAATCATGTATTTTACATTGCAAAACTTTTAAACTTAGAATTGGTGGACATTTCACTTGATTCTATATTTTGGTTTGATCTTTTCAAACAATAGCTAACCTGGTCTCATGCTTATTATAAAAATTAAAAAAAGAAGAAGAAGCTAATCTTGGTCTCATGATTGCACCCAAGTTCTTTGGAAGTTAAAAAAAAAAAAAAATTGTGTCATGTGATCAAACCTTTGGCATGTTTCCTTTCCATTAATGCATTGATGATTGTTACAGAATAGCTGATTTTTGATGTGTAATGTAGTTTATGTGATTTATTGTATTGCAGATCCAGAAGGTATAGCAAATGCCCAAAAATCATTAGGGATAGGACAGGAAGAGAAAGCTCGCCGCGTTCGTTGAAAAAGAGAGGAAAAAAAAAAGGGAAAATGAAGGAGGGCTTGGGGGGGGGGGGGGGGGGGGTTGTTATTGCTGATTTTAGATGTAACTGTTTAAAATTATTTTTAATATCTGGAGATTTCTTTTTTGGAGAATCTATAATATCTGAAGATTGAAAATGTAATCTAAGAACCCTTTCATAAAATTTTTTGACTTTGCAAATAGCTATATGAGAGTTTCAATGATGATATTTATTGAACAAAAAAACAAGTACTAATGAGATTTCTCATTAGTAAATGGTACTAATTTAATATGTTTTGCCTAACCTTGGAAGAAATCAATTGTTTTGCAGCATAGCAGATATTAACTTCTTCTTCTCTTTTTATTTTTTATTTTGCTTCAAAGTCTAGATGATTCTGCACTAGATCCTTTTAAATTGGAAGTATATAAAAACAACCTTTACAGAAGGAAGAGAAATTTCAATTTCTGTATTTGATAGAAGTTTAACAGAACAATCCATTTGAAGGGCACAAAAAAAAAGCATGTTAATCGGTCAGAGCCATTAGATAGTTAATTCAATTGCTCTTATTTGAATCTAAAAGGAGAGTTGAATAAGATTTTCACGTTAAGTACACGAATCTCTTATATGATGTCTTACAATGTTAATGACTGCATGTAGTTGCATGCCATAACTTAAATTAGTCCAGAAAAGGTGTTAATTTAACTTATTTCTTTTCGTCTTCTTTGTTCTTTTTGGGTATGATTTATTAATACAATAATGTCTGAAGCGTTGGCTGGTAGTAGAGTCCAAAAATGTTCAAAAGAATTTGAAGCAAGGCCCCAACATCTGTAGCAACTCTCTTATGCACAAAATATACAACCACTAGCGTTCTCCAGCTTCCATGCACTTGTGGTATTCAATCAGCACAGCAAGTTGCCAAGGAAACCTTCTTCTCAGAAATAGGTCCTCCACTCATAGAAATTATGGAAACAAGTCTACAAAAACCAAGCTGTATAGCCTTAGTTAATGCTTTCTGAATAGTGGCATCTAGCTGCATGCCATTTGATTGCATATGGAAGAACTGCAACAGCCTGCCGACACTTGATTTGGCTACAAAGCCAAAACCATCCCGTTCACACTATCTCTGCTAGTGTCCCTAAATTGTCAGCAACTCCTACAACCCTCCACAACTTGAAACACCTGTCTTGGTACTTTCCTGCAGTTAGTCTGATCTGCTTGTTGTGCATTAAAGACTTGTGCAGACCTGCAAAACAAAGCATTAGCACTTCTTTAGAAGCTATTTTGCACCCTTAAACATCAATCTAGAGAATATTATATATTCCTGTTTTTGAAAATTTGGATCCTCCATCCACTGAGGCAACCACCGCTTCAAAGGGCAGGGAGAAATGAACTCAATTCTAAGGCTCAAATCTATCCAAACAATACAGCCCAAGCAAGATTGCATTTCAAGAATAAATGAACCAAGTTTTCCTCTTCCTCACACAATTAATATCACTCACTATGTTTCATTTCACTATTCTGTTTTAATCAGTTAAGTCCTCATGCCAAACTTCCACATAACAATTATTAACTTCAAAGGAAGCTTCAATTCCCAAAGATGTCTCCATCTAAGAGCTATGACCCTCCAATGAGAATCCATTACCTGAATTCCCCCCTACTTTCAACAGTAGCTTAATTTTGATCTCACCATGTGTTACATTGAGGCGATATTTGTTTATTAGTAGCTCCTCACCTTGAGATAGGGGTGGCTAAAATTTGAGCAGCCACTTCACTACTTCAGGAGAGAATAGCTCCCTAACCAGGTCCTGTGTTCCAAGTCAAAGTGTAAATTTTTGTGTTGACCCTGCATTGACCCATTTTTCAAAAGGATTAACTAATGGGGCAAAACTATTTTCAAGCATGTGAGAGAGTGAGACACATGCATGAGTAGATTCTAATGAATCAAAATCTTCTGGTGGTGGTGGTGGTAATGGGATGAATATGCTTTATCATGCTTTTATGATTTTTTTTTTTTTTTTTTTTTCCATTTTCTGGGATTAGTACTGTAGTGAAAATTTGATGACAATTACTCCTACACGTTTTGCGTAATTTCCTAGTGCCCAACTATATAAAGTCCTACTCGTATTACTTTTTTTGAAAAGCTATAAACTTATTTTTATTCGTATGGCTTTCTTTCTATCTATCTATTCACAATCAAGGTTCCACCATGATGTATCACGTACAAATGCTTTAGTGGAATCTGGAAACTTTATGACTAATACATCCACTAATTAATTTAGTATTAGCAGTGTAAAGTAGCTGAAGAAAGTGTTCAAGCAGGTCATATTACTTTAGTTTTCTTTTACATTTATATGAGGTAAAAAGTAAAAATGTCACCAGATAGGATTATACATAATTGCATTGTTTGTCAATTTTTGATTTGCTTTAAATGCAAGCTTGCAAGGCAATGCTTCTTCCTTAGCTAGATTCGTTTATAATCTAGTAATTTTCTACTTTGTTATAGATAACTATTGAGTTGCAACATGCAACTATACAAACACAAGATCCTTAGTTCAATCATGTCTCCACTCTTTGATAAATTACTAATTAAGTAATTATTATGTTTTTAGGTGAATATGTAATTTACCACAGTATAAGAGCATGAGATCCTTAGTTTAATCCTGTCTCCACTCTATCTTTAATTTAAAATGTTAAATACCCCACAAGTTGGGCCCTACTTTTTAGGAAGAGGTTTAGGTCCACATGTGAGGAGAAGTGTTAAAATTATGGTTAAATGATTAAATTCACAATTTCTTAACAGCTTAAACTTTTGGGAGAATTAGTAATTTACCAATGTTATCCAAATTTGGCTAGCCTTGTTGATTGACGTTCCAAGCCAACTCTCAGGCTCATGAGCCTTGTGATTACCTGTTGGTATAAAATTTGGGGGGTAGAAAATACCATTTGAGCTACCCAGCTCATTGGCAATTTTGACTATCTATTAACATGCGGAGAATATCAACTAAACATGAACAGTTTTTGCTGAAAGTAACTCTAAAGTCCCACTATTGAAACAAATTGGCTATATATTATCCAGACTGCTAAAGTTAACTCTCTAGTAATAGAGTTAAAAGCCCAAAAAATGTTCATAAAAGAGTTAGAAGCAAGAGTAACCTGGGCTTTAGCCTCATTAGTGACTCCCATGCACAGCCAATGTACACCACTGGCGTTCTCCAACTCCCTTGCACTCGTGTTCTTCAGTCAGCGCAACAAGTTGCCAAGGAACCTTCTTCTTTTCCAAACACAGGTCCTCCAATCTTCCACTAACCAAAACAAGCCTGGAAAAAATGCTTCTCAAACAGTAAGCTTCCACTCGTTTGCATATGGCATTACTGGAACAGCCAAAAAATTATCTGCCAGCACATGATTTAGCTACATAGGCAAAACAAACCCATTTGCACCTGCTCTGCCAGTGCCCTTCAACGGTCAGCAACACTTGCCATCCTTCCACGACTGGACACACTTGTCCTGGTACACTCTAGTAGTTACTCTAATCAACATGTTGCGCATCATAGGCTTGTGCATACCTACAAAACAAAACTTTACTGAGCATTAGCACATCATAAGTACACTGTTTTGCACCCTCGTCCCTCAAACATCATTGTGTTGAGGTTATACAGCCCAAGCAAGACTGTGCTTTAGGAATAAATGATCCAAGTTCTCTTCCTCATTGCATAAGACACTTGGTTTCACTCACTATGTTTTGTTGTATGAGGCCATAGCAGCTTATCAGTAACTCAACAGCTTGAGATAGGGATAGCTAAAATTTGAGCAGCCACTTCTGGAGAGTACAGCTCTCTAATCAGGTCCTGTTTTCAAGCCAAAGTGAAAAGATAAGTTTAAATACCTATTAATAGTAGTAGCTTATTTTGACTTAATTGAGGGATTACTAAAGTATGGGTTTTATAACCTAGCAAAATAATATTTTTTGTATTATTGAAAAAGATTGACACACACATACATGACTAAACTTAAATTCTGGACAAAACACATCAAAATAAAACTGTAGGATCTTTCCACTACAAAATACAATACATAAGGCTAAAAAGACAACCAAGCAGAAAAATATGAAAACTTATATTCTGGATGTAACGCATCAAAACAACGATAACAATTAGAGCAGGGCTTGTCAATCAAAGCAGGATACCTTCTCTATTTTTCAACCTTTTCTGCATAGTTGCTTGCCTGATTGAATATGCACCAGAGAATTAGGTTAGTAATTTATGGCAAAGTTTGTTGTATGCTCAGGTTTAATTTCTGTTATCCTTTGATTCTAATTCTAGTTGAGTCACTTTGATAGGGTAGCCAAGCTAAGTTACCTATGGAGATAAGTCTTTTGGTTTGTTTTATCCTGTGAAATGAGCAAGAACAGTTTTGCCCTGTTCGTGATCTGATATGGGTAAGTACAAATTTCAGTCAATAATTTCATTTAGAGTTAAGTTAGAAAACTTCAAGAACATCAAGAGGAAATAGCACAAAATTTATTTGGTAAAAGCTTAAACAATTAAAGAGCAGTACTACGTATAAAAAGAGTTTCAAACTATTACTATTAAAAAGTAACGGGGCATTTACATGTGGTATTACCTGTCTACTAAATTATATATATAAGAAAGCACAATAGAAAAAAGATATGTCACAGGGCACCTATTAAACTCCTAAATCTCTGAAGTAAAAGAGGAAGGAGAAGAAAGAATGAACGAAAGAAATATCTAAATAAGAAAGCAAAGGAAGAAAGGTATGAAACTTTAAAAATGAAACTCAAATATTATAAAGGTCTCACCAATTCTTCTTCACAATCATTACATGGGAAGATGAAGTCTTTGATGATTTCCCAACATTGACTAAAGGCATCAGATGGCTAAGGTCATTTAGTAATAGATCCAAACGCGCTTCTCTTATGGTAAATCACAAATCTGACAAGACAGGTCTAACAATTGAGTAATATGCAGTCATTCACAACATTTTTTTGGTGACACATAAAATTGGACTAAATGCTTTTAACTTTGAAGATTGTCTCCCGTGAGAGCTGCTCAATTAGTTGGTGATGGCAAATCTATTAACATATAGGTACAAGCTTAGGTTCCCAATGCTGATAGTTTAAGCAGTTCACCAAGAATATTACTGCTGCTGATGCAGACCTTTCTCTGTTGATCAATGAACTGATCAATTGTCAACAACATGACAATATTTGGATATATCAAGAACATGGTAATGACTTGGTCATTGAAGAAATTTTGCATATCAAAATTAAATCCCCATTAAGGTAAGTTATGATCAAGCTCCTCATGGTTGAAAATTTTGAACCATCACTAACCATGATTTGATTCTAAAGATTGTTGCATTATGAGAATTGCAATAACATGCTAATACAAGTCATTTTAGTAACTTTATGATTGTTGTCATACTTTTAAATAATAAAAATTCAGAAAAAAAAGAAATGAATAGAAAAATCAGTTATACTCTTAATCAGAAAAAGAGCATCTGCTTTGGTTTCAAGTTAGTAAACAACCCTAAAAAACCTTCAACAAGGGAGGAAGCTAGACACAACCTCTAGGAAGACTAATTATTCCGATACGATCAATTGTCAATAATGTTGATATTTGGATGTATCAAGAACTTGTTTTAATGATTTGTTCTTTACAGATATTTTAAATATCCAAATTAATTCCTCATAAAAGTTATTATCAAGTTCCTCATTGCTGAAGATTTTAAATTTTATAACTAAATTTGATTGTAAAGTTTGTACATTTTAGAATTGGAATCCTGATTGTCTTAGCTATATAGCAAGTGGAGTGGGGAAAAGTTATATAACTGTTGTCATACTTTAAATTAATAAGAATTTTCGGAGCAAAACAAAAATAAAAGGAACAAGAACTAGAACAGAAAACGCAGCTGTTCTCTTAAACAGAAAAAAAAAAAGAAAAAGAAAAAAGAGCAAAACAAAAATAAAAGGAACAAGAACTAGAACAGAAAACGCAGCTGTTCTCTTAAACAGAGGAAAAAAAAAAAAAAAAAAAAAAAAAAAAAAAAAAGAGAAAAAAAAAAGGCATTTTCTTTGGTTGAAGGTTAGTACACAACTTTAGAGAACTTTCAACTAGGGAGGAAGCTAGATGCTACCCCTAGCTAGACTAATCATTCTGACTGCAATCTATGCATGACTTCACATATATAATATGTAATGAGATAAAAAATAATTTTGATTGTAATGTTTGCAGTGGCATGCATATATTGTTTTTGCACCTTGAAAAATTTTAAAACAATGACGAGAGAAATTAAAAAGCATACAACGGACTGCACTTATCTTTTTGTCTCTTGGCCACATGACAGATTCACCTCATGAAATAGTCCAATGATCCAACATCAAGGAGGCAACCAGCACAAACAAGTAACACAATCACTAAACCAAGATGACCCTAATCATTGTTTATTTCATAAGACTGTTTTTTATATGCGTATCAAATTAGCTAGGAGTATTGCTTTGTGTTTTTTGATTAAGGAAACAAACTAGAAGGGAGTTTGAATAAGTGCTAGTAATTAACTAAGGTAAAGCTAGCAAGAAACTTTTTTGAAGTTAAAATTAACCCAAAAGAGTACAAGTATATGCCAAGGGAAAGGGAAAGCGATGATGCATCAACCAACAAAACTCAAATTAAGAAGGATAGTGACTTACGGGCGATAGGGAGAAAAACGTTGATCAACTTTTTGGGTCACTTCACAAAATTCCTTCCAATGAAAAAATCTCAGGTCACTAATCACTCACTTGACTCCTCACAAGCAGCTATGGACATGCATATTCTCTATTTTTAAAAAAGAAATTGGATCCCTGCTATTTCCATCCCCTACCCTTGCAGCTCTCTTCCAACAGGATTGGTTGCAGTTGAACCCTCTCTAAAGGTCTGGATTTGCTTTTCTTGTTGCTGTTGAGGCTTTTCTTTGTTTTTTGAACTGTTAGTTACCCTGCACATTGAAATCAAACAAACTTTTAAGTCCAAATAGACCATAAGATAGAGACAAAAGACAACGAGAAGTACTTTAAGTTCTCTAAATTGCCTTGATTTCTCTTCATCCATGCCTGAATCAAGTAAGGCTAAATGAAATTAGTTCTAATCGACAGATTAAACCAAACCAGATTTCTCTAGATGACAAAGGAAAAAAATATGGTCTAAGCTTTCTGCATCTTTGACACACAGGAAAAAAGTCCTCACAAGTCTTCTCAATTCTGCCCTCACAAGAAGAAAATTCAATAAAATCCTCCAAAGAACAACAATAATTTTAGAAGGTGATTGTAACCTACAAAATGGCTCCAATGCGCAAGGTCTTCACTTATGGTTGTGCTAGTGAGATCAAAAAAGGACCTGCCGGCATGGTTTCTATGATTTCTGCTAAGCAACAACCATTATCCTTTTCAACCAAATAAGCACCAGATTTAAAATGAGACCTTATGAGCTTGTCAGCAACACAAACTTGAATTTGTAAAATTCTCTCACAATCATTTTGGCTATAGAGTTTTCAAACGAATCCAGAATTCCACCCAGGCTAAAAGTATCTTTGACTAGCACATCTGCCACAACATTTACAAAAACTAAATAGTTTCATAGGACCCCCCTTTGTCGACATGCAAAAAAATTGGAACCATATGTATATACTAGGATGTCTATAAAGGTATATTATCAATTTACTATGAGATGTAATAAATCAGGCTAAAATGGCAAAACAATGACGAAAATGTGACCAAACTTAAATTGTAGGCGTAACGCATCAAAACGACAATAACAAGTAAAGTGGGGTTTACAAATCTAAGCATACTACCTTCTCCCATTTTCAATCTTGTTAAATACTTGCTTGCCTGCTTGGGTCTGATTACTATAAGGATGAACATGTGAGATGGGCATGGGTGGTTGAACTTAGTCATGATCCGAAAAAACCTGGAAAATTTCAAGAATATCAAGAGCCAAAGAACAATAATCATATGTCAAACACTTCCATAATTAAAGAACAATTATAAAATGAGTTATAAAGTATTAATATCACAGATAAATGAGGTAATTATATTACAGATGGAGGCAATACATGTGATAGGCTATAGCACCCTTTCCATTCAAACTTGACATTATATATATTCTGTTAAGCTCCTAAATGTCTGGGGAGGAAAAAATAGAATAGGAAAAAAAAATTCTAGCTAAGAAAATGCAAAGGAAAAAGTTATGTCTATTTAAGATGAGATTTGGCAGCAAAAACTTCCAGTTTTGATGTTTACTCACTTTTAATCACATTAAAAGCATGCTTTTAAAACACCAACAAAAGCATTTTCTTGCTATTCTTTGTTGTCAAATCGCTAGGAGTCTCATTGACAACTCTACTCAAACATGTGGTGGGCAATCCATTACTAAATGTACACTAAAAGAAAAACAGAAAAAGAAAATGCAGAAACCAACAGAGGAAAGACAGTGACTTACTGAAAAGTTGATTAAGCATCGGGGTTACTGTCATTAGATTCGTCCCAATCGCTTAACTCCTCATCACTGTCCTTGTACTCACTTGACTCCTCACAATCAGAGCTTCCTTCTCCACTGGGTCCAGCCATATTGTAATCAGAGCTTCCTTCCACTGCCACTGATGAATTGCCGAAATTATGATGGAGAACATCCATGCCATCATAAGGAGTGATGCTGCTGTTGCTATACTGGACCATTGTTTTGTCAAGATCTTCTATGTCTTTCTGGTATATCAGACGGAACCCCCATTTCTTTACGTCGAAATCGCTGCTTTCAATTTTAATTCTAATTTGACTGAATCCATTCACGTCATCTTCCCACAATAATTTATTTGATTCCTCGTCGAAGAATTGAGGAGTCACATAGACTAGCGAAACGTGATCTGATGAAAGCTGATCAGTTGACACAATAGAAGAATAAGATATTGAGTCACAGGTAGGCCTATAAATTTCTTGTCCAATGCATATATACCTAGAGGTATCAACACAAATTCTTTGTCCAATGCATATAAACCTACGGGTATCAATATAAATTCTTTTTCCATTGGCTATCAACGAATATCTTCGATATGCATGCTGACAATAATCATACGTACAAAACACAACGCAAATAGCAATTCCCACCTTCTTACACAATTGAGAAGGTTGTTTTATTTTCACTTCATTCCCCATGCTTTGGTGGCTAAACCACTCAGGAATTTCACTTCCAGGAATAATAATGGAATATGGATGATATGCATAATAAGGCTTGGTTTTTAGGATTGAGAGAGGGAGAGAGGGAGTGAGCTTGAGGTACTTTTTTATCCCTGAGATAAACCAGTCCATGCTGCTTTGATTGTCAGCCAATTGAAAGCAATTAAGAAGATAGAGAGATGGTTCCAATGAATCGCTTGGTTTTAATGGATCTGTTAACATTTCCAGTGAGATACAACCTTCTGCCTCAACTTCGCCAATATTCAATGGAAGCTTTGGCAGTGATCGAAGACTTGTGCATTCGTATGGCTTTCTTTCTATCTATCTATTCACAATCAAGGTTCCACCATGATGTATCACGTACAAATGCTTTAGTGGAATCTGGAAACTTTATGACTAATACATCCACTAATTAATTTAGTATTAGCAGTGTAAAGTAGCTGAAGAAAGTGTTCAAGCAGGTCATATTACTTTAGTTTTCTTTTACATTTATATGAGGTAAAAAGTAAAAATGTCACCAGATAGGATTATACATAATTGCATTGTTTGTCAATTTTTGATTTGCTTTAAATGCAAGCTTGCAAGGCAATGCTTCTTCCTTAGCTAGATTCGTTTATAATCTAGTAATTTTCTACTTTGCTATAGATAACTATTGAGTTGCAACATGCAACTATATGAACACAAGATCCTTAATTCAATCATGTCTCCACTCTTTGATAAATTACTAATTAAGTAATTATTATGTTTTTAGGTGAATATGTAATTTACCACAGTATAAGAGCATGAGATCCTTAGTTTAATCCTGTCTCCACTCTATCTTTAATTTAAAATGTTAAATACCCCACAAGTTGGACCCTACTTTTTAGGAAGAGGTTTAGGTCCACATGTGAGGAGAAGTGTTAAAATTATGGTCAAATGATTAAATTCACAATTTCCTAACAGCTTAAACTTTTGGAAGAATTAGTAATTTACCAATGTTATCCAAATTTGGCTAGCCTTGTTGATTGACGTTCCAAGCCAACTCTCAGGCTCATGAGCCTTGTGATTACCTTTTGGTATAAAATTTGGGGGGTAGAAAATACCATTTGAGCTACCCAGCCCATTGGCAATTTTGACTATCTATTAACATGTGGAGAATATCAACTAAACATGAACAGTTTTTGCTGAAAGTAACTCTAAAGTCCCACTATTGAAACAAATTGGCTATATATTATCCAGACTGCTAAAGTTAACTCTCTAGTAATAGAGTTAAAAGCCCAAAAAATGTTCATAAAAGAGTTAGAAGCAAGAGTAACCTGGGCTTTAGCCTCATTAGTGACTCCCATGCACAGCCAATGTACACCACTGGCGTTCTCCAACTCCCTTGCACTCGTGTTCTTCAGTCAGCGCAACAAGTTGCCAAGGAACCTTCTTCTTTTCCAAACACAGGTCCTCCAATCTTCCACTAACCAAAACAAGCCTGGAAAAAATGCTTCTCAAACAGTAAGCTTCCACTCGTTTGCATATGGCATTACTGGAACAGCCAAAAAATTATCTGCCAGCACATGATTTAGCTACATAGGCAAAACAAACCCATTTGCACCTGCTCTGCCAGTGCCCTTCAACGGTCAGCAACACTTGCCATCCTTCCACGACTGGACACACTTGTCCTGGTACACTCTAGTAGTTACTCTAATCAACATGTTGCGCAGCATAGGCTTGTGCATACCTACAAAACAAAACTTTACTGAGCATTAGCACATCATAAGTACACTGTTTTGCACCCTCGTCCCTCAAACATCATTGTGTTGAGGTTATACAGCCCAAGCAAGACTGTGCTTTAGGAATAAATGATCCAAGTTCTCTTCCTCATTGCATAAGACACTTGGTTTCACTCACTATGTTGTGTTGTATGAGGCCATAGCAGCTTATCAGTAACTCAACAGCTTGAGATAGGGATAGCTAAAATTTGAGCAGCCACTTCTGGAGAGTACAGCTCTCTAATCAGGTCCTGTTTTCAAGCCACAGTGAAAAGATAAGTTTAAATACCTATTAATAGTAGTAGCTTATTTTGACTTAATTGAGGGATTACTAAAGTATGGGTTTTATAACCTAGCAAAATAATATTTTTTGTATTATTGAAAAAGATTGACACACACATACATGACTAAACTTAAATTCTGGACAAAACACATCAAAATAAAACTGTAGGATCTTTCCACTACAAAATACAATACATAAGGCTAAAAAGACAACCAAGCAGAAAAATATGAAAACTTATATTCTGGATGTAACGCATCAAAACAACGATAACAATTAGAGCAGGGCTTGTCAATCAAAGCAGGATACCTTCTCTATTTTTCAACCTTTTCTGCATAGTTGCTTGCCTGATTGAATATGCACCAGAGAATTAGGTTAGTAATTTATGGCAAAGTTTGTTGTATGCTCAGGTTTAATTTCTGTTATCCTTTGATTCTAATTCTAGTTGAGTCACTTTGATAGGGTAGCCAAGCTAAGTTACCTATGGAGATAAGTCTTTTGGTTTGTTTTATCCTGTGAAATGAGCAAGAACAGTTTTGCCCTGTTCGTGATCTGATATGGGTAAGTACAAATTTCAGTCAATAATTTCATTTAGAGTTAAGTTAGAAAACTTCAAGAACATCAAGAGGAAATAGCACAAAATTTATTTGGTAAAAGCTTAAACAATTAAAGAGCAGTACTACGTATAAAAAGAGTTTCAAACTATTACTATTAAAAAGTAACGGGGCATTTACATGTGGTATTACCTGTCTACTAAATTATATATATAAGAAAGCACAATAGAAAAAAGATATGTCACAGGACACCCATTAAACTCCTAAATCTCTGAAGTAAAAGAGGAAGGAGAAGAAAGAATGAACGAAAGAAATATCTAAATAAGAAAGCAAAGGAAGAAAGGTATGAAACTTTAAAAATGAAATTCAAATATTATAAAGGTCTCACCAATTCTTCTTCACAATCATTACATGGGAAGATGAAGTCTTTGATGATTTCCCAACATTGAATAAAGGCATCAGATGGCTAAGGTCATTTAGTAATAGATCCAAACGCGCTTCTCTTATGGTAAATCACAGATCTGACAAGACAGGTCTAACAATTGAGTAATATGCAGTCATTCACAACATTTTTTTGGTGACAAATAAAATTGGACTAAATGCTTTTAACTTTGAAGATTGTCTCCCGTGAGAGCTGCTCAATTAGTTGGTGATGGCAAATCTATTAACATATAGGTACAAGCTTAGGTTCCCAATGCTGATAGTTTAAGCAGTTCACCAAGAATATTACTGCTGCTGATGCAGACCTTTCTCTGTTGATCAATGAACTGATCAATTTTCAACAACATGACAATATTTGGATATATCAAGAACATGGTAATGACTTGGTCATTGAAGAAATTTTGCATATCAAAATTAAATCCCCATTAAGGTAAGTTATGATCAAGCTCCTCATGGTTGAAAATTTTGAACCATCACTAACCATGATTTGATTCTAAAGATTGATGCATTATGAGAATTGCAATAACATGCTAATACAAGTCATTTTAGTAACTTTATGATTGTTGTCATACTTTTAAATAATAAAAATTCAGAAAAAAAAAAGAAATGAATAGAATAATCAGTTAGTAAACAACCCTAAAAAACCTTCAACAAGGGAGGAAGCTAGACACAACCTCTAGGAAGACTAATTATTCCGATACGATCAATTGTCAATAAAGTTGATATTTGGATGTATCAAGAACTTGTTTTAACGATTTGTTCTTTACAGATATTTTAAATATCCAAATTAATTCCTCATAAAAGTTATTATCAAGTTCCTCATTGCTGAAGATTTTAAATTTTATAACTACATTTGATTGTAAAGTTTGTACATTTTTGAATTGGAATCCTGATTGTCTTAGCTATATAGCAAGTGGAGTGGGGAAAAGTTATATAACTGTTGTCATACTTTAAATTAATAAGAATTTTCGGAGCAAAACAAAAATAAAAGGAACAAGAACTAGAACAGAAAACGCAGCTGTTCTCTTAAACAGAAAAAAAAAAAAAAGAAAAAAAAAAAAAAGAAAGAAAAAAGGCATTTTCTTTGGTTGAAGGTTAGTACACAACTTTAGAGAACTTTCAACCAGGGAGGAAGCTAGATGCTACCCCTAGCTAGACTAATCATTCTGACTGCAATCTATGCATGACTTCACATATATAATATGTAATGAGATAAAAAATAATTTTGATTGTAATGTTTGCAGTGGCATGCATATATTGTTTTTGCACCTTGAAAAATTTTAAAACAATGACGAGAGAAATTAAAAAGCATACAACGGACTGCACTTATCTTTTTGTCTCTTGGCCACGTGACAGATTCACCTCATGAAATAGTCCAATGATCCAACATCAAGGGGGCAACCAGCACAAACAAGTAACACAATCACTAAACCAAGATGACCCTAATCATTGTTTATTTCATAAGACTGTTTTTTATATGCGTATCAAATTAGCTAGGAGTATTGCTTTGTGTTTTTTGATTAAGGAAACAAACCAGAAGGGAGTTTGAATAAGTCCTAGTAATTAACTAAGGTAAAGCTAGCAAGAAACTTTTTTGAAGTTAAAATTAACCCAAAAGAGTACAAGTATATGCCAAAGGAAAGGGAAAGCGATGATGCATCAACCAACAAAACTCAAATTAAGAAGGATAGTGACTTACGGGCGATAGAGAGAAAAACGTTGATCAACTTTTTGGGTCACTTCACAAAATTCCTTCCAATGAAAAAATCTCAGGTCACTAATCACTCACTTGACTCCTCACAAGCAGCTATGGACATGCATATTCTCTATTTTTAAAAAAGAAATTGGATCCCTGCTATTTCCATCCCCTACCCTTGCAGCTCTCTTCCAACAGGATTGGTTGCAGTTGAACCCTCTCTAAAGGTCTGGATTTGCTTTTCTTGTTGCTGTTGAGGCTTTTCTTTGTTTTTTGAACTGTTAGTTACCCTGCACATTGAAATCAAACAAACTTTTAAGTCCAAATAGACCATAAGATAGAGACAAAAGACAACGAGAAGTACTTTAAGTTCTCTAAATTGCCTTGATTTCTCTTCATCCATGCCTGAATCAAGTAAGGCTAAATGAAATTAGTTCTAATCGACAGATTAAACCAAACCAGATTTCTCTAGATGACAAAGGAAAAAAATAAGGTCTAAGCTTTCTGCATCTTTGACACACAGGAAAAAAGTCCTCACAAGTCTTCTCAATTCTGAAAATTCAATAAAATCCTCCAAAGAACAACAATAATTTTAGAAGGTGATTGTAACCTACAAAATGGCTCCAATGCTCAAGGTCTTCACTTATGGTTGTGCTAGTGAGATCAAAAAAGGACCTGCTGGCATGGTTTGTACGATTTCTGCTAAGCAACAACCATTATCCTTTTCAACCAAATAAGCACCAGATTTAAAATGAGACCTTATGAGCTTGTCAGCAACACAAACTTGAATTTGTAAAATTCTCTCACAATCATTTTGGCTATAGAGTTTTCAAACGAATCCAAAATTCCACCCAGGCTAAAAGTATCTTTGACTAGCACATCTGCCACAACATTTACAAAAACTAAATAGTTTCATAGGACCCCCCTTTGTCGACATGCAAAAAAATTGGAACCATATGTATATACTAGGATGTCTATAAAGGCATATTATCAATTTACTATGAGATGTAATAAATCAGGCTAAAATGGCAAAACAATGACGAAAATGTGACCAAACTTAAATTGTAGGCGTAACGCATCAAAACGACAATAACAAGTAAAGTGGGGTTTACAAATCTAAGCATACTACCTTCTCCCATTTTCAATCTTGTTAAATACTTGCTTGCCTGCTTGGGTCTGATTACTATAAGGATGAACATGTGAGATGGGCATGGGTGGTTGAACTTAGTCATGATCCGAAAAAACCTGGAAAATTTCAAGAATATCAAGAGCCAAAGAACAATAATCATATGTCAAACACTTCCATAATTAAAGAACAGTTATAAAATGAGTTATAAAGTATTAATATCACAGATAAATGAGGTAATTATATTACAGATGGAGGCAATACATGTGATAGGCTATAGCACCCTTTCCATTCAAACTTGACATTATATATATTCTGTTAAGCTCCTAAATGTCTGGGGAGGAAAAAATAGAATAGGAAAAAAAAATTCTAGCTAAGAAAATGCAAAGGAAAAAGTTATGTCTATTTAAGATGAGATTTGGCAGCAAAAACTTCCAGTTTTGATGTTTACTCACTTTTAATCACATTAAAAGCATTTTTTTAAACACCAACAAAAGCATTTTCTTGCCATTCTTTGTTGTCAAATCGCTAGGAGTCTCATTGACAACTCTATTCAAACATGTGGTGGGCAATCCATTACTAAATGTACACTAAAAGAAAAACAGAAAAAGAAAATGCAGAAACCAACAGAGGAAAGACAGTGACTTACTGAAAAGTTGATTAAGCATCGGGGTTACTGTCATTAGATTCGTCCCAATCGCTTAACTCCTCATCACAGTCCTTGTACTCACTTGACTCCTCTCAATCAGATTCACCATGGGCTTCTGTGTGCCTTTTAATCCTTTTTGGGTTTGGTATGTCGTTAGAGCTTCCTTTTCCACTGGGTCCAGCCCCATTGTAATCATCACGACTGCGCTTGACTTTGTGACATTCCACTGCCATTGACGAATTGCCGAAATTATGATGGAGAACATCCATGCCATCACAAGGAGTGATGCTGCTGTTGCTATACTGGACCATTGTTTTGTCAAGATCTTCTATGTCTTTCTGGTATATCAGACGGAACCCCCATTTCTTTAAGTCGAAATGGCTGCTTTCAATTTTAATTCTAATTTGACTGAATCCATTCACGTCATCTTCCCACAATAATTTATTTGATTCCTTGTCGAAGAATTGAGGAGTCAGATAGACTAGCCAAAGGTGATCTAATAAAGCACCAAATGAGGCATAGCTCGTACTGTTACAAATATCAATTCTTTTTCCATTGGCTATCAACGAATAGCTAAGATCATTTTGACAACAAGACACAACACAAATTGCAATTCCCACGTTCTTACACAAATGAGAAGGCAGTTTTATTTTCACTTCATTCCTTATGCTAAACCACTCAGGAATTTCACTTCCAGGAATAACTACGTTATATGACTCTTCTAGGAGTTCGAGAGGGAGAGAGGGAGAGAGCTTGAGGTACTTTTTAATCCCTGAGATAAACCAGTCTATGCAGCTTTGATTGTCTGCCAATTTAAAGCAATTTTGAAGTTGGAGAGATGGTTCCAATGAAGCACTTGGTTTTAATGGATCTGGTGACATTTCCAGTGAGATAGAATCTCTTGCCTCAACTTCGACAATATTCAATGGAAGCTTTGGCAATGATCGAAGACTTGTGCAATTTGTCAAGTACATCCATTTCAATTTCGAAAGTCGAATGATGCTTTCCGGAAGGCAAACAAAATCATTCCAACTTAGATCCAAATCTTCCAAAGAGACTAAGGAACCAATATCATTGGAGATTGCCGTGAGATTGCAGCCACTTAAATCCAAGCGGGTCAAAGAAGACGCACCTGATAGAGAAGAGAATAGCAAGTCCATGGGATGAGAACTTGTTGGCGTTGAATAAAACGGGAGGAGCTTATACCTCGATTTATTAGATGATAACCCCTTACATCCTGTTAATGTTACCGAATGAAGATGTTTTAAGAGACCAATGGAAGAAGGGACCTCTCTTATAGCAGTTTTCCACAAATCCAACTCCTCTAGACTTTCGGCATCCCCTAGGTTCTCTGGCAGTCTATCCAGTTTTGAGCTAAACTGGAAACTGACTTTTCTAAGCAACTTTAAATTAAAAATGGTACTAGGTAAACGCACAAGATTTTCGCAACCATTTAAAGTCAACTCAACAAGGTCAGTCAAATGCTCAATTGACGTGGGTAGTGTTGTAATTGCAGTACCACCTAAATAAAGGTTGCGTACACGTTTCATGTTTCTCCCGAAGCCTGGAATTTCTGTTAATTTTGAGCACCAAGTAAGATTAAGTTCCGTAAGACACTCTATTTCAAACTTGCTTGGAAGACTTGTGAGGTTCTCGCACCCATATAAATTAAGAATAGTAAGCTTTTTATGAATTCCAATTGATGGATGAATCTCACGTAAATTTATACAATGTCTAAGAACCAAACTCTCAAGATTTGGGACTTTATCTGGGACTTCAATAAGTTTTAGAGATTCACTCAGATCCAAGAAATTCAAATTCTCAAAACCCTGTTAAAAGCCAAAAATGAAAAAGAAAAAAAAAAAAAAAAAGAGAGTAAAACAATTAGCTTCTACAAACAAACTTATTATAAAAAAAAAAAAGGGAGTATAAGGGTACCTAAATTACCTTTGATTGGGAACTTGATGTCAACGATTTTGAAGGGTACCCTCTCCAATCAAGAATTCTTAAGCTAGTAGGAAGATGTTTGAGATCACACATAAGTTGAACACCACAAATTTTAAGCAATTTTAGATTTCGCATCTTTGAAAAGGCCTCAGGATTCCAATCTACATTTTTTGGTTCATGCATCTCCAGTCCTATGCATTGAATATTCTTTGTTCCCTAATAATAAAAACAAGAGGGATTAGTATAAAATGTATAATTACTAGACTAATATAATTTAAACTCCACTATTATTTATTAAAAAAAATGTTGAATAATATAATAAGATATATGCTTATTAGTTTCTTTCAATAACCCCTTACCGTATTTTCTGTCAACACATTATCAATGTCGTCAAATGACCACAATCTACTACGTTCCTCAGGATATTTGCACTCTTGACAAACTATATCTCGACCCATTTCTTGTAGTAAATCATGCATCCACAACAATTGATTTCCATGCAATTTAATGAGAGACTTGTCCATAAGAACCCTCAATCCAATTATAGCATGAAGCCCAAGATAGTTTAGTATTTTTATGACGTCATCTCTATTCTTGTGATTAAAAAAGCATGCAATATTTAAGAAAATTTCCTTCTCTGTTTGCCGTAGTCCATCATAACTTATTCGAAGCACATTGAAAATTCCTCTATCACCAAATTCGGCAAACCTATTCAATGCACTTTCCCATTCATCAATGTTTTTTTTGCACAAGAAAGAACCCAAAACTTCAAGGGCCAAAGGAAGCCCCTTACAATAATCTACAAAAGCTTGAGATAGCTTTTCATAATCTTCAGCTGGATGGTCCATTTTAAAAGCTTTCAGACTAAGAAGTTTAAGAGCTTCTTCATGATTCAATAATTCAGCCTCATATATTTCTTTTACATCATGCGACACCAACAAATGCCTATCTCTTGTTGTTATCATAATTCTACTACCTGAACCAAACCAACAATGCTCCCCTGCTAACTTCTTCAATTGGTCTAATTTATCTACGTCATCAAGAACAAGAAGAATCTTTTTGTTATGTAACCTATTCTTGATCATTTGAACTCCATCATCAACATCTTGTAGATTCAAAGTTTTAGGCATCAAAAGTTTTTTCAAAAGTTTTTTTTGTAACTTGCATAAACCATATTTTTCAGATTCTTCCCTAACATTAGCAATAAAACAGCAAGCTTCAAAATGATTGGAAACCATATAATAAACAACTTTTGCAAGTTCTGTCTTACCCATTCCTCCTGTCCCCCAAATTCCTATAATGCGAACATCATTTGACTCTATAGTTAAGTATGACTTCAATTTCTCAACTCGGGATTCCATTCCTATTAGTTCCGTGGTATGTGCTGTATTTCTCAATTTATTTAATACCTCTCCCACAATGTCTTGGATACATTCTGCCTCAGGCCTACAAAGAAGAGAGAACAATAAGTTGTGAATCTGAATCTATGGCATTAAGTTTAGTAGGTTAAAACTGAAATTGGGATTCTATTTTGTCTTAAGCCAATTAATATATAGTTTTCTATTCA
The DNA here is from genome assembly GCA_032727855.1 of Quercus ilex subsp. ballota. Taxonomy (NCBI): domain Eukaryota; kingdom Viridiplantae; phylum Streptophyta; class Magnoliopsida; order Fagales; family Fagaceae; genus Quercus; species Quercus ilex. The sequence goes on from CM064916.1 coordinate 2,838,916, forward strand.
CTCAACATAATCAAACACGGGATTTCTACTTCTTCTTTTCTTTTCCACACAACATTTTGATAACAAAGAAAGGTCAAGAGTCTTGTAACTCAATGCAATTGCTTGGTTCTCTCCATGTGGAAAACTTAGATTCAAACCCCCTAAGAAAGTCTAGAAAATTGAAGAGGATTATATAAGCTATCTAAAATTTAAGATAAAGCAACAACCCAAACTACTCTAGTAAAATTACTCCAAAAGAGTCTTAAAAGCACAAAATTAATTATATGATTCAGTATGAAATCTTGTATTACATGGCAGACGTGAACTTTCTTTTCTATCCAATTCACAATAAAAATTAAATATGAGCCTTTTATCATGATTCTACCATCCTGTGATTCAGTATGTCACCATGAACATGTATGTAGGTATGTTTACGGTTCAACAAAGGACTTAAGATAAGGAGTATTCTTTTTATTATTTAATAGAAAGAATTATGTCAAATAGGATTACCTATTTGTCTAATTACTACAACCATCATTAGGCCCCTCCCTGCTATAAATGTAGTTTTGTGTATAATATATTAAAGTGAAAGTTCAATAAAAATCCAAATCATTATGTATATTAAATTATAATGAAAGCTAAAAAGAAAGTTCAATTTAGGATCGAAATTAGATTCTAAATCAACTCCAATTTTGTGCCAAGTATCCTTGTAATTGCCCACAATTTGATGCCAAGTTTCCTTTTTAATTTCCCACTAATTTGATGACAAGTGTCTCTATATTTTAAAGGAGGCTTCAATTTTTTTTTTTTTTTTTGAGAGGAAAGGAGGCTTCAATTTGCATCAACTGTCTTCCATCTCTCATTTATAAAAATTAAAAAAAAAAAAAAAAAGTCATTCCGTCTCACATTTTGCATCAAGTGTCGTTACATGTAAATTCATGAATCTGAGAATAAAATTTATACATAAATGTAAAATTTTAAATTTAAAGTGTCATTACATGTAAAAGTTTATTATATGTATATGTAAAATATTGAATGTATAATACTTACAACCTATTCAAAACTATATTAAACTTTTTTTTTGAGGAAGAATAATATTAAACTTGTGTAAGAATTTTAATATGCATCTAATTATGTTTATTTTTAAATGCATACATGCATATGAATGAGGATAGAAGCTAATTAGATTCTAATTACACTTAAGTTTGTGCCAAATATCATAACAATTAGATTTCACATACTCTAATTTTGTGTGAATCGCCTAAATTATTTCTAACCTATTCAGAACTATGTCAAGCCATAAAATGATCACTTCCACTAATTCTACTTGAAGCCCAGTAAAAACTAGCTAGTTCCACTCATTTTAACCATTCCAAGTCTTCTTTAAAAGAAAGAAGAAGGGGAAAAACGCCTATCGTATTTGTTATATAAAAAAACTATTATTAATTTAAGGCTAAATTTCAATGAAAATTCGTATTATATTCTAAAAATTGCCTATTCCTTTTCATTATATCTTCATAATAACTCAACTTTCGTAACTTACATGAAAACTATAAATAGGGAATAAATTACATACATGACAATAACAAAAATTACGTTAAGAAAGATTATTAATTAAGTATATAGATAATTCAGCAAACAACATTTTATTTTCTTTTAACTAAAATAGAGCAATTAATAATGAGTAATTTACATCTCTTGCAAATGTTATCCTTACAAGATTTTTCAAGAATTGATAAAAATTATAGAAAGTAATATTATAAAATTAGATAAGAACCTTTAATATGAATCTAATTATAAGTTTATAACTAAATGCGTCTATATTTATATACAAAGAGTTAGAAGCTAGTAAAAAAATTGATTTGAAGCTCTTTCTTTCATTAAAATTTTAGTTTGCCTAATTATTATTTTTTTTTTAAATTTCATTAACTCCTTCACTACTTTAAATGTAATTAAGTATGGTTCAATTTCAAAAGATAACTGTCTCTTCTTCAATCATTTTCCCCCCTCACTTCCCACCATTTATGTCTTTTTTTTTTTTGTTGTATCTTTTTAATTTGACAAGCTTAAGCTCATCATATTCTGTACTTCAAATTTTGTTATTTAATGATAGCTGTTTTGGTAATTAAAATATGAAACCAACAAAAATTCATGTTTTGAAGGGTTAAAAATGGGGCTAGAGATCTATATTCTTGTTGTTCGTTGGACTAATTTTGTTATATGTTTGATAGAACAAAGTGCTAGTGTTGACTTTGTTTTTTCTGCCTTGTTGTACTTCAATCTCAGATATCAATGGAAAGTTTCGAGTTTCATTTCAAAAAAAAAAAAAAAAATTGTTATATGTTTGGGCTCAGGATCATACTAGGGGGCCGAGAAGAATTTGGGCCAGATACTAAAATTCCATGTAAACATATAGAGTATTCACCTAGTCTTACTTTATTATTTATACACATATATCTCTCTGTGTTCACCAAGTCTTACTTTTATTATATATATTTTTTTCATTCTTTATGTTTGAAGTTTTCTACCATTCAAAAAAAAAAAAAGAAAAAAAAAAAAAGAGAGAGTTTTCCCAAGGAGACAGCTTTTTTGACCGGGTGGTAAAAGAAACATAAATTGCAGATAAAGTAAAAGAAAAAGAATAAAAGTTGTTATACACGCTTGAAATAGTACGATTTTGCTTGAAATGACTTAATGTCACAATTTTAGTTGTTTGTATAATAGGAAACGAACTACATTTTTAGTTAATTAAGTCTATAATTCACCAACATCAAAAAAGGTAAAGTAGTATAAAAATATATAATTATTATAATTATCATGTAAATTTATGTTGCTATTATTTATTTTGCCTTTACTATTTTATTCTTTCTTTAACTATCTTAAAGATGAAAGGAATGAGGTAATGATTATTTTTTAATGCGAAAGAAAGAGAAAAAATTAAAAAAAAAATCAACTAAAATTAATATTTTAAATAAAATATTTTGTAAAATAGATAATTTGATATTAAAAATTTTAAAAAGTGAATAAATAAGATAGAAAAGTAAATTTTTATACTAAAATACACATAACTTTTAAACAAGCGGATGCAAATGCTTTAAACGTGTGTAAGAGTATAAAAAATGCTACTAAAAAAACCACCATGTGTACCTTTGATGATTCAGTAAATGCTTGCCGGATAATTCCCCCACTTCTCTCATAGCATCCTTCCATTTCTGGATCTTCTCTCTGTCTATTTTGTCATTTTTCTGATGTTTGTCAAAGTCTTTTTCAAATGGCCCAGTCTGGTTCCGTACGTCGGAGGGATCTACGTGGTAAAAGACGGGCACCACTATAAGTCTCTTATTTTTGTTGCATTCAACAATTTTAGCAAGTTCCTCCAAGCACCATCTGGAATCTGCATATTTTTTTGAGAAAACAACGATTGCATACTGGGAGTTTTCTATTGCTTGTATGAGCGCATCAGCAATTCCTTGTCCTAGTTGGAGTTTTTCGCTGTCTCTAAAGGCTTCAATGCCTCTCAATGTAAATGCCTCGTATAAATGGTCTGTAAAGCTATGGCGGGTGTCCTCACCCCGAAAACTGAGAAAAACATCGTAGTTCGAACCAGGTAAAGAGGGTGTTTCGGAGCTAGTGGAAGCCATTGGAAACTTAGTAACAAGCTTGTTTGTGGAAAAGTTACAAAGGAAGTTGCAGAACAAAGAAAATGGAAACCTGGAAAGAGAGTTATCAGAGCTTTATGAGATCTTACTTTCTGTAAGAAGAATGCCCTATGGCATGGAACGTAAAGCTAGCTCTAGTAAGATGAATAGATAGAGGTGTAGGCAACGCTGGTATGGGAAATATGGAATGATAGGAACAAGTTTATATAGAGAGATATCAAAGGCTTGCACTTGGCTTAGAACGCAGCACAGCAACCTGCAGACTGCAGTGTGAACTTGGCTTAGAATTAGGGACTTTCGTGCATGCGGGCCAACGAGCGTGATGACCGGGCTATAAAAAGAAGAGTTGTTGGGAAATTACTCTTTGATTGGTCGGTAGGGAACATTTGTACTGTGGGATTCTTTCCAAGCAGTTTCCTGTACATTTGTGTTCTCTCTCTCTCTCTCTCTTTCTCTCTATATACATATATATATATATATATATATATTATTGTCAATTTGGTTTATAATAACAACCACCAAATTGGCAATAACAAAATGTAGAGAACACAATAACCCTCATAAAAAATTAAAAAAAAAATTGACAATAACTCCAAACTTTGGTGACTAAAATGGTATTTTCACCTAATTAATATATTATGTACATTTTCATACCGCTTATAAACTCTTTCTACTGTTTACATTAAAAAAATAAAAAAAGTTCCCATCAATACTATAAAAGGAAAAAAAAAATGTTTGATAGTGATGTACTGTTCTTTCTAATTGTGATGAACTGGTGGTGGTACCAACTTTTTCTTAATCTTAGAATGAAATTAATTATCCTACTCATTAAAGCATAAATAAACTAGAAAGAGAAAATTGGTAAAAAGAAATATTTAAATGGGTCTAGGGAAAAAAATAGAGTCTTGTATAAGGATCTGTGAGAACTGAACTATTTTTTTTTTTTTTTTGTTTACTTGTGAGAACTGAACTAAATTAAAAAAAAAAAAAAAACTAAAAGTATATATTATATAATAAAATTTGGATATTAAAAAAAACTATAATTTTGTAATAATTGTACATTATCTGTAATCTATCTACAAAATATATAAATGGAAGTTGTTTGACTTTTGGTTAGCTTTATAATATTATTATGCCACATAAACTTGTAAGTCCTCACAATTTACAAGTCATTATTATATATTTTTTTAATTGAATTTAAATTCTATTCTTTATTTAAATATTCCATTATAATCTTGGTACTTCATGCTTTCTTTAGATAGTAGAATATAAATTCTTTATGCAAACACAATTATAATGAATGCCTCATGCTATAATATAAAGTTCCCTGCAAGTACAAACATAATCATAATAAATGTCTATTAATAACTACCATAATTATCAAATTTCAAATTAAAAAAATATATATTATGTTATATTTCTAGTGTATTGCATGTGTTACTGAATAATTTAGAATATTTTAGTAACTATAATGATTAGTCTTTCCTAAATCCTTCCCAAGTATTTTCTATTGTTTTATTTTTTTATTTTTAGGTCATTTAAGGGATATGACAATTGTTAACAAACTATTTTGGGAAATGTTTGACACCACTTTTATGATAAATAGAAAAAGCTATCAAAATATTAATTATTTTTTCTTTTCTTATAAAAATTTTCCTAAAATGATTAACTAACCAATACCCTTAGAGAGTCTGTTAACATTTTCCTTTTTTTTTTTTTTTTTTTTTTAATTTTTATGTTGGTAAAGTAGTGATGCAAAGTGAAATGAAAAATATTGAAAAAGTGAGAAATTGGTGGGAGATACAATATGAAAGAGAGGGAAATTTTTGTCTCATTAAAAATTGTGAGTGGAATTTAGCGATTTTGGTTAAGCTAGAGGAGCAATCATGATAATTAGCCATTTAAAAAAAAAATGTCTCCATGTAAAAGTCAAGAGCTTTATAATTCAGTAGCATAATGCATGCTCTCCTTTATTATATAAAATTAATGATAATCTCGAAATGATATACTAGTATTAATTAGTACCAAAATATTTCGCTTTTTTATCAAACTAAAATGACATATTGAGTCACTTCTTCCCAATTCCTTTTGTCCTTTACAACCTTTCTTTTTTCCCTTGAGAGGTAAGTGGTAATTAGTGGTAATTGGGGTCTAAACTAGTGTTTTTTCGTAATAATTTTTCACTATGCATGCCTTGTAAAACTATAGCTTATAAGCGCACACTAGAATCATTTAAAGTATGCTTTGATTTTTCAATTAATTTAACGTTTATTTGGGAACAGTCTATTTAGCTGAAACTGAAATTCTTTTACTAAAAATACTGTAAATAAAGTTAAAAACTAGCTAAAATAGTACAGTGTAACCTATGAATGATACCAAAAAATGCAATAAGATCGATAAATAATAATAAAAAATAAATTAAATAATAACAAAAATAAGTTAAAAAAAATGAATGTTAAACACAACCTTAATATTCTTAAACAGTTGATAACAATCATTTTTAAATATGAATAGGATAATAATTAATATTTATTACTAAAAATTAGTCAAATAATCATGGCTTTTGGGTGTTCGTGAATAAGTTAATCCATTCTCATGTACTTTCTTGCAAAGCCCTTAGATATTTTCTCCTGGAAAAACTCAACACTTTTAATGACAATTCAATGTCGTAGTCAAGCCTAGCCAACTTTCCATGCAAGTTCCAGAGAAAAGCATAGCTTTAACTTCAGACCAGTGTTTAGCCAATTGTCATTGACTGATTGCTTTATTAGTCTCAAATGAAGTGTGAACTGTGAACCGGCTTTATCCAGTCTCCATCTTTCTTTAGCAGGGTGGAGTCTTTGATTTCTTCTCCACCCAATTTAGGCACCCACTATTTTTTGGGTAAAAATTAATTAGATTGAAAAAGGAGAAGAAAATATCTAGTGCAATGGTTGCATACAATCATTTTTCGGAACACATAAGATCTGTAGTTGTGTTATTTAATATGTACCTTTTACATTCAAGTTTTTAGAATACTAAACTTTTTGTCAGCCAAAAAAAAAAAAAAATACTAAACTTTTTTAGCATAACAACTAAAATGATTTTTGTTTAGCAATGCAAAAATTAGTGCTTTAACATGAGAGACTCAGTTGAGCTATATGATTTGATAAACACCATCAACTAATATATAAAATGGGGTTAAAGAAATGATAATTCTCCATGTCACAAAAACTAAAAATGAAACTCTTGCAAGATTCTTAATTTTCCCCCTCCTTATCTTCCATCTACTCTGGACCAAAACTGGCCACAAAAGCTTCACACTCAAATTTGTATATCAACCAAACTATGATTATAGATGTGAAATGGGGAAAAAAAAACAACAGAAGAATGAAAAACAAAATCTATATTCAATAGATTTGACAAAAAAGTGAATCTTTGTGGAGGCCAAAACCTTAAAGACTTAGACAAGCATATAATATAATCAACGAAATGCTAACAAGCTTTTTGATCCCTGTTAGCTTATTAATCTAGTAAAAATTAGAAGAATCCTAAATATCAAATTAAAACATAATCGATGGCTTAATTCGATAAGGGTGATGATAAAAATTTATTCACCTCCATGCATTCGATAGTTTTCCTAGAAAGTGAAGTTTCAGCCTTCAATCTCCAAGTATAAAATTTTTTACAAGGTAATTTATTAGGATGACAGTGCCATACTAATAATTACAGATACTTTGATAAGATTGGAATGTGCTGCATAAATTGCTTTAGCGTTAGTGGTAACTACAATTTTTTTTTTTTTCCATTTTTATATGATAAGAGTTAAGTTTATAGTATCAAACTACCAAGTTTTATAATAATAATTTTTTTTAACCACCAGACAGATAAAAATTGATTTTTATTTTTAGTGTAAAAAAAATTTAAATCTAAATTTTGTATTTAATCACAAAAGAATTACCAATTGATCTAACGTAACCCAAGACATAAATTGTAGACTTGATGACTGGTACAGCCAGTCACACAATTACAGTCAACCAAAGAAGTACAATCTGCACACAGGTAGCAGAAATTTAATTTTTTTTTTTTTATCACCCAATTGTGTTCCAAGTTTTCCAATTTGCTTAAATATATTTATTATAGGTTGATTTTGATAATGGGTAGGGAAAGTTAGTTTGCAATTGACATTAGTTGAAAAAGACAGATTTTTTTTTTTTACTATTTAGCTCATTTTTGTTATTACTTATGGGTTTTATTGTATTTTTTTTGTACTATTCATGAATCTCATTGTACTATTTCAGTTAGTTTTGAGTTTTATCTACAGTACTTTCAACAAAAAATTTTCAGTTTCAACTAAATAAGCTCTTCTCAAACGGACTCTTAGAAAATGATTTGAACTATACACATAAAACACCACAAAATATACCAATTACATAAATATTGTGTAGCTAATGGTGTCATGCTTAAACTAATGCTTATAAATGCATATTTGAGTAACTAACAAGTGTTAAAACACCGTGTTTAATGAAAGCGCTGAAGGAAATTATGAACTTAATTTATGTGGGTTTTTCAGATAGGCAATTCTTCGTCCCTCATGATTTGAAGTTTTCTTCTGTCACATTTCTTACTATTTTTACTTCAATTTCTTACGAGTATGTCTGCATCTCTTTTTTTCTTTTATAGACTTTATTTGAGTGCCTATACCCTTGACTTACACACCGTCTTTAACGCTATATGCAAGACTTGCAAGTCATTGATTCCCCCACTTTCTTTAGTGCATGCATCTTCCCCTTTCTCTTTTTCCCACCTACCAGGAACAAGAAGACAAGGCTAGCGAGTAATTTCATGGTGACTTTATATAATTCTCTTTCCATTAATCAGATCAGGGGTGGGGTATGTATGTTGGAGGATTTTGGAAAGTTATAGGAATTTTGCCCGAGTAAAAGGAAGTTTCCCCACTAGTCTCTTCGTTTGGACAATTGAGAGGTTTTTTTCTAGAAAAACAAGAAAACCAAGACCACAATCTGAGTAGGGTTTATTTATTTACTACGCAAGTCATCAAGAGATTAAAATTAATGTTTGCGTGATTTCCCATATTGCAAATCTTCCACAACCATCAAATTGGAAAGGATTTTGAATTAAATGAATAAATAATAAAAATTCCATCTCTAAAAACCCAAAATATAAAAGTAACAAATATTAAGAAACCAGGAAAATATCTGATGAAATTTGTATATATGACATCGAGCCCTAGCCATTATTTTCTTCGTGTCATCATTGTTTGAGTAAGATACGAACACTGTGTTTGGTTGCAAAATGGAGGAAGAGAAAAGAAAAGAAAAGATAAAGGAAAAAAGAAATGATAAAGAAAATGTTTCCTTGGTATATGTTTCGAAGCGGGGGGGAGGGGGGGAAGGGAAAAGAAAAGAAAAAAAAAAAAGGAAGAAAATGTTTGTTTGGTTTGCAAAAGCAGAGAAATGAAAAGAAGAAAATGTTTTATTTACTTTAATACCCTTATTAATTGAAGAAGTGAGTAAAAGGCCTAATAGGCAAAATTATAATTTTGAAAGAAATAAAATGTCAAAAAATTCGGCTGCATTTCCCCATTCCACCTTTCTCTTGGAAAAGGTGGGCCCGGATGGATATGAGATCCTTTGTTTTCTTTTCTCTCCAGTCAACCAAACAGCAGAAATACTATCCCTTCCCTCCATTTCTTTTCCCCTCCCCCCTCTTCCTGCCATTCCAAGCACAGCGTGAGAGAGTGAGAGAACTCAGAGAAGAAAAAGCGCTTGCAATTAAACAATCAAATCAAGTACAAACACAATATATATATATATATATATATATATTTTTTTTTGTATATTTTATTTTCTAAAGATGTTTTAAACTATCATTATCTTGGTATAACGGATTTTCACCTTGCCTAGAAATTATCTAGAGCACGCTTTGATTATTTAATTAATTTTCTTTTCTTAATCTATCGATCACAAGGTGGTAAGATTCTCCATATTGCTTCACATGATGCTTGGTAAAAGTTGATTGGTTCTAACAGTGGCTTTGTAACAAATTTGTTATGCCCATAATGATAGTCCCATTAAGACTCCGGTGGTTCTGTGGTGATCGACTCTAAGAATTTATTTTAGGGTAGTTACTAAGAAACGTAAATTATACAAAATATAATAAATGGTTAACTTTTTTTTGAGGAAGAACGGAATTCATTCTAATTAAGAAAAACCGGCTATGTCAGCCAATACAACTGGAAATAAAAGTGGCGGAACATCCTCCATCCACACTACAACATCCGAAACAGAAATAACATGACGAGCTAATTTATGAGCAACAATATTACCCTCTCTCTTTACATGAGAGTAGTGTAATTCATTAAAAAAATTAACCTTACGTCTAATCTCATCCAAAACTAAGCCCACGGCTAAAAGGAACTCCGTATCTTCCCGCAAAGCCTTCACCAACACAAGTGAGTCAGTCTCAATGATAGCCCTTTGAAAACCCAGATCAGAAGCAAACTCCAAGGCGGTTGCAATAGCCATTGCCTCAATTTCCAAGGGGCTGTAAGCGACCAGCTTCGACAGTGAGCCTAAAACCAAGCCTTCACTATTTCGAATGACCACCCCAACCCCAGCACTATTTTCCTTCGTGAACCTGGCACCATCGCAATTAACTTTCACCAAACCATGCTCAGGTGGTTTCCATTTTTGCACCGTAGGAGGACCAGTCCGACTTGAGTGAGGGAGCGCATTAACTGCCATGAATTCTTGCAAACGTTCCTTTGCAAGTTGGGAGATTTGATGCGAGCTACAGCTGGGTTTATTAAGTCTGACTTGATTCCGTTGATTCCAGATGGTCCACGCCGTGACTGAAAAGAGCTCCACGTGGTGCTGGTTTTTGATCAGCCAAAACAGCAGCTCTTTGAAGGTGAAGAAAGTGATTGAACCACGACAACTCCATAACGTAACGTCCTCCCAGACCACGTCCAATTCAGCACATGACCACACGGCATGGAGGGCAGATTCATGAGCGCCAGAACAGCGATCACAGAGCGGGTTATCGATGACAGTTCGACGCACCAAATTTTCCTTGGTGGGCAGGGAGTTTCGGCTGGCCCTCCAAATGAAATTTTTAACTTTGTTTGGTATCCTTAGTGACCAAATACCACGCCATAATTCCCTATCTTCCTCTTAACGGGCTGCACTACTAGAGTCTTCCTCCTCCGACTTCAAATACCGATATCCCGATTTGCTGGTATAAGCCCCTGTTTGAGTGAAGGGCCAAAAGAGTCTGTCATCCACACCTTGTTGTGGCAATGGCATGGACTTGATCAGTTCAGCCTCTTCAGGAATAAATATGCCGTCAATGACAGAATGGTTCCAGCCGTGTGTCTCTTCATCTATCAATATCTCCACCCTTGCATCTACCATGGAATCAATGATAGCAGAAAGAACTTTGGTTGGGTGTTTTCTTGGCAGCCATTTACTCTGCCATATGTGCACAGACCTCCCATTCCCCATCCTCCACCTACAACCTCTAAGTAGCACATCTCTCCCACGTAAAATACTCCTCCATGCGTAGGAACCAGTGGATGATTCCTTAGCCTCCATTATAGAGCAATTTGGGAAAAAACGGGCTTTGAAAAATTTATAGAAAAGTGAATCGGAATTTTGCAAGAGCCTCCAAGCGTGTTTCGCCAACAAGGAATCATTGAAAATTTCTAAGTCTCTGAAACCCATACCCCCCTCCATCTTTGTTTTTGTCAAATCCCCCTATTTCACCCAATGAATTTTCCTTTTATCTCCCCTCTGACCCCACCAAAATTTCCTGACCATTGATTCGATCTCATGGCAAAGTCCCACTGGAATTTTAAAGCACCCCATTGCATATATTGTTACACAAAATAAAAATACCTAATTAAATACATGAAGTATATTACAATTTTGTTCTATTAACACACACACAGAGATGATATTTGCTATAATTGCAATTTTTTTTTTTTTTTTTGAGAAATGCTATAATTGCAAGTTGAGTTGCTAAGTAGAGCAAAATTGATGCGACTACAAAGCCAAAGAGAGCATTAATGTCAGCACCACCTAGGACAACTTATGACGACAATGTTTATTTTGGTACATTTTTCAATTAAAAAGAAAATAAGGGATTACTTGTATTAAATGAATTGAATGAGTTACAAATTTGAATTATTAGAGACTTTTTTTCATAGGATTTTTATTTAACTTGTTGTTAGGTCTAGTCTTCCTCTCTTCTTCTTCTTCTTCTTTTTTATTTTTTAATTTTTTTTTATTGTTTAAGGGGTTAAGGATTATGTTTGGGACCAAAATTATTTTTGGAATAACACTATATCCACAACATTTTAATAAAAAATCTTATGCGACAAACTTTTATTGATGGGTAAAAAAGTGATGGCAATATTAGACCCAAATTAGAATCAATAACAATTTACCACTTAAGACTTATTATAAAATTATTGAAAAAATATTGTGGATGTAACATTACTCTTATTTTTGTTGGACCAAAATTTTTTTGATTCCCAACGTAGGGTGTTCAACATTTTTATTAAGATGGTTAAAATAGGTTAGTTTAGTGCATCATTCTTTTCGTAAGTATATATTTACATTTTTTTGCAAGTCAAGGTGGTCCTGACATAAACATGAAGCCACTCCTGTGCTAACACACATGGTATATATTACACTTACTATCACGTGACATGAGATTAATGAGTCCACATTAAAAATATTATTTTTTTATTTAGCCCTAAAAAGAAAAAAGTCATGGCTTTTGGATAGCTGTGAATATATGTTAATCCCTTTTCATATGTTTTGCATGTTGGGCAATTTAAAGATAGAACGGTTCCTACTCTTGCATAAGATAATACTCTCTCCGTCCCAATTTATTTGTCCTGTTTAAAAAGTCAAATTTTTTAAGAGAACCTTATTTATTGTCTTGTCTGCTTTATAAAAATGTATAAGTTTACAAAACCACCCTTAAATAAATTTATTAGTTTTTTTTAAAAAAAAAGTTATTCTTAACGAGGCAACTAAAAAGGTGCCCCAATTAAATTGATTTTTTAAATATTTGTTAGTTTTCTTTTCAAATAGTTTTAAAAATAAAGTATGGGTATAATATAAACATTAATCAATTAATAACTTTTATTTTTACAAATAGGATAATATTTTGAGACATTCTAAAATAGAATAGAGAACAAACAAACTGGAACAGAAAAAGTATGATTTTAATATGTCATATAATTAAACGCACATTTATTCAATTTGACATGCAATGAAGTTTTTTTTTTTTTTTTTTTTTTTTTTAAATTTTTTTTTAAGGAGGTATATATAGTGTATTAATTTTTGCTCAATACCTTTAGGCTTTAACGCATCAACGAAGAATCAGTCTTCAAGCCTAGCCCATCCCACTTTTCACTTTCCAAGTTCTTGGAAAGAGTGCAGTAGGATATAACTCCTGCCTTAAAGTTTTGTTGATATTGCTTTCATCAATATAGATAGACATCATTATAGTGGACTGTGGACTGCATGATTGTTTTTAGAGGAAATGGAGCCTTTGTAGCAGTGGAGCTAAAAAGCTATAATGCTATTTTAGCTCCACCAATATACCAAAAAAGCCTTGCAGCAGTGGAGGCATACTTAAAATTTTTTGCTGATTTGCTACAGTGCACATCTATAAATAGATGTGCACTGTAGCACACATCTAAAAAAAAAAATTAATTTTTTATTCAACCCCCCTATTAAAATAATCTCACCGTCTCTCTCATCAGCTCTCATCTCATCTCTCTCATCAGCTCAGCTCTCATCTCTCTCATCTCTCTCTTCAAGCTCTCATCTCCCAGCCACGCCGTCGTCGTCACCGTCCACGCCGTCGCCGTCCACGTCGTCCCAGCCCATGCCGTCCCACGCCGTCGCCCTCCCAGCCCACGCCTCAGCCCACGCCGTCGCCCTCCCAGCCCACGCCTCAGCCCACGCCGTCCCACGCCATCCCGTCCCAGGCCGTCGCCGTCCCCGCCATCCCGTCCCACGCCGATCAGCACTTTTTGTATTTTTTTTTTTTTTCCTGGTGTGGGCTGTGGTGTGGTAGGTGGTTGGTTGATTTTTTTTTTCTTTTGTTGTGGGTGGTGGTGGTGGTGGTGGTGGTTGTTGTGGTTGTGGTTGTGTGTGTGGACTTGGTTAATTTTTTTTTTCTTTTGTTGTGGGCTGTGGTGGTGGTGGTGGTGGTGGTGGTTGTGGTTGTGGTTGTGGTTGGGTGTGTGGGGCTGTGATTTTTCTTTTGTTGTGGGTTGTGGTGGTGGTGGTGGTGGCGGCGGTGGTTGTGGTTGCTGCCGTGTGTGGCTGTGATGTATGAGTGTAGTGAATATATTATTTTATTATAGTGAGATATTATTTTATTGTAGTAGATATATTATTTTATTGTGATGTTTATATTATTTTATTATATTGAAAGCTAAAATAGATCAACTGCTGCAGCATGTGTATAGGTATAATAGATAAAGTAACTTTTGGTGGAGCTAAAAAGCTAAATTTTTAGCTCCACTGCTGTGGATGCTCTAATGCATGGAGGAACTTTAGCCGAAAATTCTAATCAGCTTTTTATATTCATCCTTCGCTAATAGCATTTTTTTAATTAGTGTTTAATAATGGTCTATTTTTTACGTTGTTTTTTACTATAGTGTTCAGCTTTAACCATGTCTCAGTTTCCAAACTTTGGAAAAGAGGAAAATAGGACACACTCACATACTTAATAGTGACTAGTATTCAACAACTTGTTAAACAACATTATTTAGGACATGACTATGAACTGGTAAGGAAAATTGTTTTATAACATAGTTTTTTTTGAGTTAAATTTTACATGGTGCGGATCTCAAACTAAAGACTAACTTAAAAGGCATCCACCAATACCAAACTTATTTATGGAGATTCATTGCTAAATATCAATAGTATGACAAGATTAAATCCAAAATCCAATAATCTTATATGTATTTTTCATCTTCATATGTATAAATATCTTTAAAAATTTTTAATTTATAATAGATCGAAGACATATAGCATCTCAAAGTTACAATGTTGCAACTTAAAAAACTGTTGCATTTCATCAAGATAACTAAGTTGTTATTGCATTGAGGTTTCATAATCACAAAGAATAACTGCACATATGCAAGTACTATCTTTGTAAATTCCTCTACCACTGGTTATGTTTCCGAACCCTGAATTGAAACTCACCGTTCAATTTTCTCCTTCTTCTTCTCCTTCTCAGTGTTCTCACTTATTGAATTTCACAGTGAACAAAGTAAAATGAAAAAGGGGGAAAACAGAGAGAGAGAAAGCAACAGAAATTTGATTTGAGGAAAAATGAGAATAGAGGATATGTGATTAGCTAGGAATTAACTTACCTGAAACTGACTAAACTTATCTACTTAAACTATCTAACTAATTAAAACTAGACTTTAAAAAAAGTCTATGTAATGTTCTAACTGCGCCGCTTTTCTAATTTAATGGCATGACAGCGTTTTGTCTTCAATTACTACTATAATTTTATGAAGCTACATCGTTTTGTCATTAAAGACGAGCGACAGACTTTCATTAATATGTGACATAAACAACTAGTACTACCCTACAAATGTCTTGTAAAATTTAAGAATGGGCGTTGGGTATTGGAATCAAAGAGATATAGTCAAGTGCAACCATGCACATCCTCCGTTTTGCAATGAGGTCAACAACTCAATTGTTTAAACAAGGTGGGCGTGAAAGTAAATACTTAGAAAACAAAGACCAAAAATTATTCAACTACGTTAAACAAAAGAAAAAATAATTATGAAAGACTAAAATGACAGCAGGGGCAAAGTTTGTCATCAATCGTCATCAACAAACAGGTAATTTCTCTCTTAACAGCAAAATATAATCTTAAAATTCTGTGGATTTTTATTTTGTTCTTCAAAAATTTATGACTTGAGTTCGATTTGCAAAAATTTTGAGATAGATTTTCAGAGGGCAATACTAATTTGCATCTTCTACTGTGGAACGCTTGTAAGTGTATTTTGTCATAGCGGTCCATCATTAGCAAAGAGTGACATAACATTTTCTGTTGAGACTGCTCCTATCATATTTTGGAGTCATTAAATTTTTTTTAATGTATGTTTGTATACTATGGTTATATTAAATTTTCTAATAGTAAGTTTTTAGGGGCCATAGGATTTAAAAAAATAATAATAATAATTTGGGGAATGGGGACAATAGTCGGTGTAGCTTCATGGTTATCTGCTAAAAGTATGTTGATGTTGCTTTCTTCCATTTAGACCTAATTAATCATAGCGTGGACTGCATAAATGCTTTGGTAGAATTTGATCATCAATACATGCAGTAGTTTCGTGAAGAAAATTCTACCCTCCTTGATGGTAGTCTTCGACTTTGGCCCACTTCCAGTTCCAGGGGAAATTATTTCATGGAGCGAGGTTAATTCTATGCACTTTCGGTGCTCTTTTTGACTTTTGTGTTGACCATGACCCAGTTTTCGTAAAGATTAGCAAAACTTGACAAGTTTTCAAATAGAGGAAATAGGAGACATACAATCATACATTGTCATGTGAGTGACCAGGAAAAAAAATCCATTTTATATCGCTTTTCAATAATTTAGAGGCTATTGTAAGGAATGGTCTGCATAATTTGTCTCATCAAACTTTTTCATTTTCTGTCCATATATGAGACACTCCAGAACAAGTAAACGGAGCTAAGATTTAAGTTCACAAGGGTGAAATTTGTAACTATTAGACATTCATTTTTTATACTCACAAACATATTTAGATTTATACACACTTATGGACAAGCACAACACATACATTATAATTTATTTATATATATAAAACCTGACCAATTTGTATAATAAAATAGCACTCATGTGAATATTATGTAGCATTTTAATGTTAGAAACCCATTAAATTATAGTATATTTATTATGTTGTATTTATTCACTATATTTTTTTATTTATTTTTTTATTTATTTTATTTTTCTGTCTGAATAAGTTTTATTGTATTTTTTTCATAGTAAAAAATTCCACTTATAATTCTCAATAAAGATTTTTAATAATTCAATAAGCCTCAAGTACAGTTTATATAAGTTTTTGTTAGACTCATAAAATGATTAAGTTATTACAATTTTAAACCATATAATAACCATTTCTGCGTCGAAACCTTTAAAGAAAAAAAAATATCATTTTTAAAGTTTAGTATATAAATATAAACATTATATAAAGGATCAATTTATTTTTAGTCACTCAATTGAACACAGATTGGTGACCAGCTTTAAAGCATAAATTTCAATTTATATATGGAAATGGAATGGGCTGCATAAATTGCTTTAGTGATAACTATAATTTATTTTTATTTTATAAAAAATCTAGATAAGATAAAGATTTAAATTTATAGTATTTATGGCCATTTCAAAATATCAATTAATTTTTTTGTATAATTATAATTCAAACTTTAGTCTTTTATTCCACGCAAGAAAATTTACTAATTGATATAAACTTGAACGCACAATGGAAAAAAAAAATTCAATAAAAAGATAAAAAATACAATTAATTTGTCATGGAATTTGCCAACATGCTACAAGACTTAACAGAGTTCAGGCCACTGCACCAAGCAATTGCATAGCTTGGCTTATCAGAAAGTATAAAAAAATTCTTGTCTTTTTTTCTCTCAGTGTTTTATTTTATACTTTAGCAATCGTAGTCTACCATATAATTTTTTTTTTCAACCCCTTATAAAGTATCCAATATTTAAAATAGAAAAAACCATATGCATGACTTACTGTAGTTAGTGCCTTAATGGAGCATAAAGTGCAATAGTAAGACTAAGATGAAAGATTTTTATTTGTGAATGTCCATATATGTAACAGGAATGAGAGAATTACCACGGAAAACAATAACACAATTTTTTGACTTGGAACCGATGGCTCAAAGCTGATACGGTACCGTTCTGAAGCCTAAGAAACGCTGTCATTTGCTTTAGTGGACTTAATTTGGAGTCAAACACACACTTAGTGATAAGTAGTCTATGAAAGAGCATCATTTGAATCATTATGTTTAACACGTGACACCCCTTTGAGAGAGGCTTGAGATTGAGCTTTGAATAGCTCCGCCAAAATGTTTCCAAAATAAACAAGCATGATTTCTGTTTAGTGATGCAAAAGTTGGTGCTTAAACATAATTAACTCTAGCTTTCTTATGAAGTAAAATTTCAATCTCTAATTATAAAATCTTTTACAATGTAATTTATTAGTTTGATACTAAGATCTAGCATATACGTTGGTAAATTAGTGGTAATTGGGGTCTAAACTCGTGTTTTTTTTTTTCATAATGAATTTTCACTATGCCTTGTGAAACTATAGCTTATAAGCGCGCACTAGAATCATGTAAAGTATGCTTTAATTTTTTAATTAACTTAATGTTCTTAAATCTTCTCACAAAAAAAAAAAAAAAAGGTGGAAATCACATTTTCGTCCCTACATTTTCAGGCGATTCCCACTTTAGTCCCTAGATTTTATTTTTACCGCTTTTAGTCCCTATCTTGAAAAACGCTTCCCGTTTTGGTCCCTACTGTTACATCAGAGACGGAAAATGCACACGTGGCAAATGGCAGAAATAAAAAAAATATTAAATTATTGTCCACGTGGCCTATCTGCCCTTAGTTAGTTCCATCCCCGCCCTTAATTATTCCCTAAACCAAAAAACCCCAAATCAGCAAACACAATCCCTAATCTCTTACCCGTTGCTCATCACATGACCATAGACTTGCACAAAAAAATCACAAATTGGCAAGCACAATCCCAGATAGCTTCAGAGTGTTTGTGCTGAGCTCTCTCTCTCTCTCTCTCTCTCTCTCTCTCTCTCTCTCTCTCTCTCTCTCTCTCTCTCTCTCTCTCTCTCTCTCTCTCTCTCTCTCTCTCTCTCTCTCTCATGAATGCCATTTTTAAGTGATGGGTAATCGTTCTAGGTCTAAATCTCAGCTTTTGGGTTTTAAGAATTTGAGAATTTTGAGATGTTGTGTTTTGTTATTGCTTTGGAATTTCAATCTAAGGCACTGGGTTCTATCTCTATTTCGTGTCTCACTCTCACTCTCTCTCATCCTTTCTCCCTTTATAGCTTTTGTAGTGGACATAATATTGATTGTGATAGTGGAATATTTTTGGGATTTGCATTGTTTGGCTGTTGTGTGTTACTTTTGTTTATAGCTTTTGGTATTTGCAGCTCTGTTTGTTTTACTTTTGTTTATTATGGGCCACAATATTGACTATGAAAAACAATGGGATATTTTTATTGGTAATTGCATTGTTTATCTATATTGTGTGTCATTATTGTTTATCAGGGGCCGCTATATTGACTTTGATAAACCATGGAATCTTTGTGTTGGTATTTGCATTGATTGTCTGTATTGTGTCTTGCTTTTCGAGAAGTGGTTGGGTCCATGTGTTCCCTTTGTCTGTATTGTATGTTTTTTTATTTGTTTATTAGTTTATTAGCCTAACAAAGTATTATTAATTTCAAAAAGTGCATATCTATTTTCATTATGTTTTCTTTCTGTGACTTGCATGCAGGATGGATGAGTGTTTTACCCTACATGTCCACCATGGTGGGCATTTCATGTGGGACCCTCAAGTGTATGTGGGAGGGACAATTGATATAGTGGGTAATTGTGACCCAGATAAGTGGTCAAAAGTAGAGGTTAAAAGTATCTGTAAGGAGTTTGGGTACACTACAGTGGATAAGCTATGGTTTAAAATGCCTGGTGTGAACTCAGAGCAGGCAAATTTCCATTAGATGGTTGATGATGATGCTGCTGTGTTCGTGACTGACTTGGTGAAGGGATATGGGGAGATTCATGTCTTTGTGGAGCATCCAGTGCATGAATCACTTGAGTTACCAGTGGAGGATTTTGAGCCCTTAGTTGCTAGACAACCTGGTAGTGAACCAGAAGGTGTAGATGCTAAGGCCTTAGAGGTTTTTGTTAGTAACAGTGAGCTTCAGAGTGATCACTATTATGAGTATGCTAAGTATGATGATGAAGAGTACAGACCTGATTTTTCACAATTTGGAGGCCATGATAATGCTGAATTTACTAATGTTGACCATGGTGAGCCACATGAGGTAGATGCTAAGCAAGTTTGTGCTAGGAGGGCTGGCAAAGCATTGGTTGTTGATGACCAAGTTGAGGAGAGTAGTGAGGATGAGGGGAGTGACTTAGAAGAAGAGCCAGAATTGCAACCAATGAACATTGGTGAAGATAGTACTGATAGTTGGGACAGTAAAGCTGAATATAAGGTTGAACTAGGACAAATGGGTGGTGGTGTCATGAATTCTGATTATGAGAGTGAGGAGCTGCTTAGCCTTGACAAATCATCATCAAGCAATGAGCATGGTGATGATTCAAGTGATGATGACATCCTCATTGCTGAGGTTGACAATTCTATTAAGAGGAGCAGATACCCAATCTTTAGGCCAGTAGCCAAAGCTAAGCACCTTAGGTTTGAGAAGGATAAGTTGTTCATCTCAGCTAAACAATTTAAAGATGCTATAAATAATTATGCAGTCCATGGTGGGTGGGGTATAAAATTTGTGAAAAATGACTTGGTGAGAGTGAGAGCCCGATGCCAGCTAGGGTGCAAATTTGTTGCCTACTTTGCAAAGGTGCCAAGGGAGAAGAGTTTTAGATAGAAAACACTGAACATGGAACACACATGCAGCAGAAGTTATAGAAATCCAAGGTGCATAGCATCATACATTGGGAAGAAGAGTGAAGAGGGTTATGAGACAGCTTGACATAAAGCTCAAGGACATTCAGAATGCTGTGCATGAGAAGTATGTGGTTGACATAAGTGCAGGCAAGGTAAGTAGGGCTAGAGAGAAAGCTCAAGATACTGTTGATGGGGCCTACATCGCACAGTTCAACCAGTTATAGGAGTACTGTGATGAGTTGAGAAGGTGCAGTCTTGGGAGCACAATATTGATGAATGTGCATACTTATAATGATGGTGATTTGGCAATTGAGCATGCCTTGGCAATTGGGATGCCATATTTTGAAAGAATCTACATCTGTCTCGAAGGTTGAAAGAAGGGCTTCTTAGCAAGGTGCAGGCCAATCATTGGTCTAGATGCATGCCATTTGAAGACCAAGACAGGTGGTCAGCTGATGTGTGCTGTTGGCAGAGATCCCAATGATGAATACTTCCCCTTCACATATGCAGTAGTCGAGGTTGAAACAAAGGACACTTGGACCTGGATTCTTAATTTATTGCTTGCTGACATAGGAGATGGCAACAGATTAGTGTTCATATCTGATCAGCAGAAGGTCTAATGGTAGCTTTATTGCTTGTTGAATTAATTGTGGTTGATGGTAGCTTTATTGCTTGCTGAATTGAATGATTGTGCTTTGCAGGGGTTGGTGAACACCTTTGTTGACAATTGGCCACAGTACGAGTACAGGATCTACTATAGACATTTATACAATAACTTGAGGAAGAATCATCTTGGTGTCCTTATTAGAGGCCTTTTTTGGAAAGCAGCCAAGGCTACCTATTAGCAAGCACATGAGAGGACAATGAATGAGTTAAAGGAGGTGGATGAAGATGCATTCAAATGGCTGCAGTCTCACTCAACAACTATCTGGGCTAGGCACATGTTCAAAAGTGATGGCCAGAGTGACACAGTCTTGAACAACATGTGTGAAAGCTTTAGCAACAGGATAGTTAAGTTCAAGAGCAAACCTATAATCACCATGGTAGGCTATATCTGATGGTAGTTAGCACTTAGTATGCATAAATGTGCATTATGATCCATAGACCTGTTTTGATTCATGAATGATTAATTCTCCCTTTCTCTCTATATGCTTGCAGCTTGAGTGTATTAGGCTATATCTGATGACTAGATTTCAAGCAAACAAACAAATGATTATGAAAGTGGAATCTGAGTTGGGTCCTAAGATAAGGAAGAGATTGTACAAGGAGAAGTTGGCATGCAGCAAGTGGCTAGCATGTTGGGCTGGTCGTACCAAGTTTGAAGTGAAGAATGGGCTAGAGAGTTTCACTGTGGACTTGGAAGAGAAGAAGTGCAGCTGTAGGAAGTGGGACATAATTGGCATACCATGTTACCATGCCATTTCCTATATCTTTTTCAACAGGGAAGATGCTGAAAAGTATGTCAATGCTTGCTAAAAAAGGACTACCTACATTGATTGCTATGACCCCATTAAAGAGCCCATCAATGGCTAGAATATGTGGAGACCTAGTGGACTGCCACCTGTGCAACCCCCTATCAAGAGGAGACCTCTTGGTAGGCCTAAGAAGAAGAGGGCATTGGAGCTTGATGAACCTAGAAGTCACAGAAATAACAGAAGTCTAAGCATATCAAAACAATGCAAGTCATGTGGGAAATTAGGACACAACAGGAGGAGCTGCAAGGGAGAAGTAGGAGGGAACTCCTCCCTGCCTGGGAGTGCATCCCAAGTCAACAAGACCACTAGGAGTGTAAATATAGTACTTTGACTTAAATATCCCTATTGTTTTGTTTTTCAGTTGGTAGATTATTAATTGTTATTGTACGTGCTTGTGCTTGTAGGCAGCCAAGGACCTTGCCACGCTCGCATATTTCATCATTAAGCCATTGAAAAAATTTACACTTGCGTCCAGCCTGACACTCAAGAGCCAAATAAAACCCATTATATCTTCAACCAAAATCATGAAAAACAACAACAAATAGTATTAACAAAATATGGTCACAGCCAATCTAACACTTTTATTAGCAAAATACTAAAATCCTTGAAACTAAAAAAGACCCACTAAAAAAAATAGCTATAAAATACAAACCCAATAACATAATCTTTGAAGGGTGTGATGAAATTGAAACCATTGTGCGAAGCTGAAAAATATATTCTCCAATGACATGATTGAACAACTCTTTGAACTTGAACACTTCAGTGTTGAAGAATGTCATGAAATTGAAGAGATAATTACTAAGTCTAAGAATCGTGGGTTGGAACCTGAAGTGCTTCCAAAGTTAAAAACCCAAAAACTGAATAGAAATTTAAAAACTTTACAAAGAGAGATACTAACTTACCCAGAAATTTGGACACCCATAGAACCTTCTTCCAGGGTTCTCAGGTGTCCACGAAACAACCAAAGCAGGTTTCTCAGAGCAGAAGCATTGGGTTGGGCCCCTTTTCCTCAAGCTTCCACTCGATGACATCGAGCTTGAATCCATGAGAGCAGTTGATTTGAAGATGTTTTTGGGCTGTGTGGTGATCAAGGAGTTGAGTAAATTTGGGGGTTAGGGATTTCAATTTGGTGAGAAGTTGAATTTAAGATGTTAGGTAATGTCACGTGAGGGCCACGTGACCAACTAAGGGCGGGAATGGAACTAACTAAGGGTAGATAGCCCACGTGGACAATAATTTAATATTTTTTATTTCTGTCGTTTGCCACGTGTGCATTTTCTGACTCTGATGTAACGACAGAGACTAAAACGGGAAGCATTTTTCAAGATAGGGACTAAAAGCAGTAAAAATAAAATCTAGGGACTAAAGTGGGAATCGCCTGAAAATGTAGGGACAAAAATGTGATTTTTGCCAAAAAAAAAAATTATGTTCTTAAACTTTTGATAACAATCATTTTAAAATATTAATAGGAAAATAATTTATATTTACTATTAAAAATTAGACAAATAATCATGGCTTTTGAATATTCGTAAATAAGTTAACCCCTTTTCATAGACTTTCTTAAAAAGTCCTTAGATATTTTCTTCTTAAAAACTCAATACCTTTAACGATAATTCAAAGTCGTAGTCAAGCCTAGCCTATTTTCCATGCACGAAGTAACTGGTTGATAAAAGTGTGGAATGTACGAGTACGACCATGACCACTAATAAATGCAGTAACTTTCGGTGAAAGTCCTATCCACTTTTCGCGTTCTTCTTAATAATATTTGCGTGTTTAATCATGGTTCATTTTTTGCATTGTTTTAACTTTTTGGTTTTTAGTGTTTAACCATAGCCCATTTTCCACTCTTTTTAACAGAGGGAAATAGGACACAGATGGTGACTAGCTAAAGCATAAAGTTCAATTCTGAATATGTATGGAAATGGAAGGGGCTGCACACTTAAATTCACATTCAATTTCGATTGAATTTCAATGCATACACACGGACCACAACTGTTACTTGCTAGAAAAAAAAAAAAATTAGGTGCACTAATGACACTTAATCACAAGAGAAACAAGAGTTAAACCCTTTTGGATATATACCACTGTAAGTTTCTTTAAAAAACTTTCTCCCCTCCCCCTGTGTGTGTGTGTTAAAAATACTTAGTATTCTAAAAAAAAAAAAAAAAAAAATCACAAGAGAAACATGTAAAAGTGATGATGTTTTAATCACGGCTTGGCACATCAACATTTGTGAGAAAAAAAAATTAGAAACTGTGTTCTCAACATTAGTCTTCAGATTATATTAATTTTTTTTTTTCTATGCATGCCATTTTAGTGCTGATTGCATAAATGCCTTTGTAAAAACTTGACACATATGCATAAAAGCAGATTTTATTTTTATTTTTTTATAGATAGGATAAAATTTTAATCGATGGGATCTGTTTCATAATGATTGGTTTTTATTATCAGACTAAGATATCAATTGATTTTTTGTGTAGATAAGGTTCAAACCCTTGTTCTCTTTTTCAACGACAAAAAACTTTATTAGTTGAGTTAACGGTAACTCACGCATAAAGGTAGATCTTGTAGGGCGGATTTCTTGTTTTCTCACCACCCAATTTAGATACCAACTATTTTTTGGGTCAAAATTAATTAGATTGAAAAAGGCCTTTCAATCGATTTCTCTAAACACATGGGTCTATAGTTGTGTTATTTAATTTGTATCTTTTACATTCATGTTTTTATAATACCAAACTTTTTTAGCGTGCAAACTAAAATGATTTCTGTTTAGTGATGCAAAAATTGGTGCTTCAACATGCATGAGAGACTCAGTTGAACTATATGATTGATAAACACCATTAACTATTATAATGGGTAAAAGAAATGATAATTCCCCATGTCACAAACACTAAAAATGAAACACTTGCAAGATTCTTAATTTTTCCCTCCTTATCTTCCGTCTGCTTCGTACCAAACTGGCCACAAAAGCTTCAAACTCAAATTTGTATATCAACACAACTTTTTATTATAGATGTGAAAGGGGGAAAAAACAATAGAAGAATATAAACAAAATCTATATTCTATAGATCTGACAAACAAGTGAATCTTTTAAGGGCCCAAAACATTAAAGACCCAGACAAGCATATAATATAATCAACAAAATGCTAATGCGGCAATAACCTTTTTGATCCCTGTTGGCTTATTAATCTAGTAAAAGTTATAAGAATATTTAATATCAAATTAATACACTTACCAATAAAATGGAAAACTACACAACTCAACGCACGACAGATGGCATTAAGTTTTTCAGTAGAAAATATCTACGGGCTTTTATTGAAATCTTGACACTTGAGGCCTTGGGCCATATTATGAACTAATGAAACCTGATTATTATGCATAATCTAATAGCATGATAAGAATAAGAACAATGGAAAGGATACTACAAATTTATTTTGGTGGGAAGTACTGAACCAAATTTTATAAATTTTATTAGGGTGATAGATTTGATTTAATTGTTGATTCTTATTTGGTGAACCTTGTTAATGGTATGAAGTCCATGTAACATGACTTTCAAATCACTCAATTGATGACTTTCGAGTTTGGCAAGAAGACATAATTAGTGTGCCGTGTTGGACATAATTAATGGGCAAGTTTAATTTATAGTTTTATTTTCCCAATTTGCAAAATATTTTTTTTTCATAGGTTGATAATAGGGGAGGGAAAGTTACTGGTAGGTTACGAACTATATACATAAAACACCACAAAATATACCATTTACATAAATATTGTCTAGCTAATGGTGTCATACTTATAAATGCATATTTGAGTAACTCACAAGTTTTAAAACACTGTGTTTAATGAAAGTGCTGAAGGAAATTATGAACTTAGTTTATGTGGTTTTTTAGATAGGTAATTCTTCGACCCTCAAGATTTGAAGTTTTCTTTGTTATATTTCTTACTATTTCACTTCAATTTCTTAGAAGTATGTCATCTCCCCAAAAAGAGACATTATGGATTCAATACCTGGGGCGTAGTGTAATCCCTTTAATTAAACAAATGGTCACGCTAACGGGTACTCTCAGAGCAATGAATAATAATTTATTTTAGAAAATTTTTGACATCACTTTTATGAGAATGAAAAAAATTGTTAAAACATTAATTGTTTCTTTTTTTTTCATAAAAACTTTCTTTTCCCATAAAAACTTTCTTTAAATATATTGTTAACTATTAGCCTAAGAGCATCGGTTAGCATTTCTCTTAAACAAATCGTCATGTTAATGAGTGTACATAAAACCATTGTTAATAAACTATAATAGGAAAGTTTTACCATTTTCTTATAAAATATTTCTAAAAATATTTCCTAAACTAATGCCTTTAATACATTCATTAACATTACCTGAACAAAAAGGCTACCCGATTCCTATCTCATTTTTCTTTAGATTTTGTTAATGTATACCCTTAGAGCATATTATTTTTTATTTTTTAAAAAAAAAATTTCAAAAATTTCAAAAATATTGAATTACAGATTTTAACACTACAGGCAAGACTTGCAAGTCATTGATTCCCCACTTTCTTTAGTTCATCTTCCCTATTTTTTTCCCACCTTCCAAGAAGACGAGACTAGCGAGTCATTCGGTGGTGACTTTATTTCGGTGTCTTTACCCCTGACTTGCAGTCTTTAACGCTATAGGCAAGTCAGGACTAACGCTATAGCTCTCTTTCGATTAATCTGATGGGGGTGGGGTTTGTATGTTGGAGAATTTGGGAAAGTTACAGGAAGTCTCCTCCCTTTGTTTTTGGGTAAGAGAAAATTTTCTCACTAGTCTCTTTGTTTGGACAATTGAGAGGTTTTTCTCTAGAAAAACAAGAAAACCAAGAACACACAATCCTAGGAGTTTTTTTTTTTTTTTTTTTTTTACGCAAGTCACCCAAGAGATTACAATTAATGCTTGCGTGATATCCCATATTGCAAATCCTCCTCAACCATTATTTTCTTCACGCCATCATTGTTTGAGAGAGAGAGAGAGAGAGAGAGAGAGAGAGAGGAAAAAGCGCTTGGGATTAGACAATTAAATCAAGTACAAAGGCAATATTGTTTTGTTTTTTTGATTTTCTAAAGAAGTTTTACACTATCACTATCTTGGTATAACCTTTTTGATCCCTGTTGGCTTATTAATCTAGTAAAAATTAGAAGAATATTTAATATCAAATTAATATATAATCGCTTACCAATAAAATGGAAAACTACACAACTCAACCCACAACAGATGGCATTAAGTTTTTCAGCAGAAAATATCTAAGGGCTTTTATTGAAAACTTGTACACTTGGGCCATAAATGAGCCGATGAAACCTGATTATTATGCATAATCTAAAAGCATGATAAGAAGAAGAATAATGCAAAGAAGACTACAAATTTATTTTGGTGGGAGGGACTAAACCAAATTTTATAGATTTTATTAGGGTGACAAATTTGATTCAATTGCCTATTCTTATTTGGTGAACCTTGTTAATGGTATGAAGTCCATGTAACATGAATTTCAAATTGCTGAATTGATGACTTTCGAGCGTGCTGTGTTGGACATAATTAATGTGCAATTTTAATTTATAGTTTTATTTTTCCAATTTGCTTAAATATTTTTTTTCATAGGTTGATAATGTGTGGGAGAAAGTTACTAGTAGGATTCCAACTATATACATAAAACGCCACAAAATATACCATGTACATAAATGTTGTCTAGCTAATGGTGTCATGCATATAAATGCATGTTTGAGCAGAGTAAGTCACAAGTGTTAAAACACTGTTTAATGAAAGTGCAGAAGGAAATTATGAACTTAATTTATGTGGGTTTTTCAAGTAGGCAATTCTTCATCTCTCAAGTTTTTTTTTTTTTTTTTTTTTTTTTTTTTTTTTTTTTTTTTTTTTTTTTTTCTGTTTATATTTCTTACTATTTTTAATTCAATTTCTTAGAACTATGTCGATCTGTATCTCCCCAAATTAAAAAGACATTATGAATTCAAAACCTTATGAATTCAAAACATGAGAGCGTAGCGTAATCCCCTTAATAAAACAAAAAAGGCTTCCCAATTCCTATCTCTTTTTTCTTTTTCTTTTTTACTTTTGCAGACTTTATTTCAGTGCCTTTACAATCTTTAACGCGATATGCAAAGACTTGCAAGTCATTGATTCCACACTTCCTTCAGTGCATGCATCTTCCATTCTTCCCCTTTTTCTCTTTTTCCCACCTACCAAGAACAAGAACACCAGGGTAGCGAGTAATTTCGTGGTGACTTTATATGGTTCTCTTTCAATTATTCAGATGGGGGGTGGGGTATGTATGTCGGGAGGAAAATTCCACCCTCCTTGATGGTAGTGTTCTACTTTGGCCCACTTCCAGTTCCAGGGACAATTATTTCATGGTGCGAGGTTAAAATTCTATGCACTTTCGGTGCTCTTTTTGATTTTTGTGTTGACCATGACCCATTTTTCGGAAAGATTAGCAAAACTTGACACGTTTTCAAAGAGAGGAAGTACGAGACATACATTGTCATATGAGTGTGACCAGGAAAAAAAAATCCATTTTATATTGCTTTTCAATAATTTAGAGGCTATTGTAAGGAATGGTCTGCATAATTTGCAGTCTCATCAAACCTTTTCATTTTCTGTCCATATATGAGACACTCCAGAACAAGTAACGGAGCTAAGATTTAAGTTCACAAGGGTGAATGAATGTCTGATAGTTACAAATTTCACCCTTGTTAAGTAAATTTGTAACTATTAGACATTCTCTAAGATCCCTAGGTGTTTTACTTAACCATGCCCCACTTTTCACGCTCTCCTCTCTTTTTTTTTTTTTTGTTCTTTTTATATATATATATATATATATATTGAAAATACTAGAAACTTCAATAAAAACTAGAAAAAGAAATATGATATACCTTAGTCACCGACCCAGATTAACCTAATGGTGGTGACCAGCTATATAGTATAGTTTCAAATTTTTTTATGGAAAGGGAATGGGCATAATAGGTGTGGGGGCTGGGTTTTCGGCTGCCCAAACCCAATGGACCCGGGTCAAAAGCCCAACGTACCCCGCAATGAATTTATAGAGAGTGGGTCGAAGGTCTAGGCACCCGCCGGCGCTCGGGTGGCGTGGACTCTGGCGTATTTTATTTAAAGGAAAAAAGACTTAGAACAAATTACATTTGGGAGGGGCTCCTCGGCCCATGGCCGAGGAGGTTTTTCCCCTTTACTTCTCTCTCTTTCTTTCTCTTCTCCTTTTTGTTTTTCTTTCTTTCTTTTCTGAAGAGTGTCCCTCCTCTTTTTCAGGAGGGATTCCTTTACATTATATATCCCCTTTACAATTGATCCTAGCCCT
Source organism: Quercus ilex subsp. ballota (assembly GCA_032727855.1). NCBI lineage: Eukaryota > Viridiplantae > Streptophyta > Magnoliopsida > Fagales > Fagaceae > Quercus > Quercus ilex. The sequence goes on from CM064916.1 coordinate 2,868,131, forward strand.
ACATTTGTTGAGTGATTGGGCCCTTTGTTTAGATGCTTGTCCCATTAGCCGCCTTCCCAGTCTCTTTGGGGGTCACGGCTTCCAAGGCGACGCTGGTGGAGGTCCTTTCGTTATTAAGGCGGTCAGGGTGGTTGTCAGGCGTATTTAATGTTGAGGTGACCTGCTTAGTTCGAGCCTATCCCTCACATCCTCGGATGTCCGAGGATGAGGTCGTCCTAGGACTTGGATGGTCTCCTCGGCTCGGGCCTTCGGCCCAGGAATGCAGTGGGCTGGGCCGCAGGATTATTTGGCCCCACAATAGCCCCTCAAAATTCTGCTGTCCGCCTCCTCGGGCGGAGAGGAGGATTTTGGTGTCCTCGGGCCTGCGACGTGTCCCATCAAGTTTGGCCCTTCGTGGGCACTAAGGTCTTTTCGCCTGGCTCAGAAGCGTTACTGGTGCCTCGAAGGGCGCGACGTGCCCTTCATTAAATCCTGACGGCTTTTTGCTCCCCACGTTCAACGGGAGGATGTCAATCCAACGGTGGGGATTCGCATGGCAGTTATGAGTGGGAAAAACCCGCACTGTTCCTTGATTTTAGGGTATAAATACCCATTTGAAAACTCGGTTCTTCTGCATCTGTTCATCCAAGAGTCCACGTCTCCAGCATAAAAAGCCTGTCCGAGGAGCTTCTACGCATTTCTGTAAGTCACTTTGTCTCCCTTCGAACTTTTTCCCTTTTCCTCTCTGCCTCTTTTTCGTTTGCACCTTCTTAGCTCGTCTAGGCTTCGTTTGGGATGGGTATTTTTAAGAAATATGTCTTTACTGAGGAGGCGATGGAGAAATTCATCGCCGATTACAAGATACCGGCCAACGTGGGCTTGAGGTATTGTGCGCAGGGGGAGTGGCGCTTTCGGAGGCAGGAAGGTGAAGTGGTGATTCCCATCGCTACCTTCGTTGAAGGTGGCATGAGGATACCCATGGGCCCGGTGATGAGGGACTATCTGATGCACTTTCGACTAGCCCCCACTCAGTGCGCCATTAACGTCTTTAGGATTCTGGGCTGTGTGGATGCCCTAAACGAAAAGATGGGCCTGAGACTGACCCACCATGACGTCAACTGGTGTTATAATCTCCAGTGTCTGAAGGGCGAGACCTACTATTTGAAGACCAGGGATGACAGAGTCCGGCTCATTCAGTGTCTCCCTGAGTCCAGCAAGGGGCTGAACAAGGATTTCCTCATCGTGTCCGGAGAGTGGCATGATGGCCTTCACTGCCCGACGACAGAGGGGACCTTAGGTGGGCAGTGGAAAAAATGGAGAGAGAGAGTTCTGGGATCCTAATCAGTTCCATCCTTTCTCTCGCCCCTTTCTCTTGCGATATTTGGTTTCTAATGTGGATGTGTTTCCTTTTGCAGATCCACACGCCTTCACGCGCCACTTCAGCTTAATCAACCGGGAAGACTTGCAAAAGGCGCTGAGGGCAGAGACTTTTGTGAACGCGGCAGATAATCAAGTTAGGGCCGCTCACGAAATTTTGAAATACGACCCGGTTCACAAGTCATTTGCGGCACCGAAGCACGTGATCAGAGCAAAGGATCCTCGTCTTAAGAAGATAATGGTGACCGAGGACGGGTTTCGATTCCCTGAGGTGCCCCCCACATCGGAAGGCGCAACACCTGCGGGTCCCTCTTCCTCCCTTAGGATTTCGGAGCCCGCTGAAATAGGCCCTGAGAGGGAAGTGGAGGTTGCTGATTTTGGCCCCGCCGAGGACGAATTTGACGTGTTTGCTCAAGCTCACCAGTCCGAGGATCCGCCAGGGGATTTGGGTGACCCTCATCTGACCGAAGCGGACTTCTCAGCATCCAAGTCCTCTTCTCGGCGAAAAATGGGCTACAAGAAGAAGCCGCAGGTTAGCTTGGCTGAACTGATTGAAGGCCAGCCGGAGAAATCTAAGTCAGAGCTTCCTCCTCCTCCGAAAACTCGTTCTGCCCAGGTCAAGTCGGCCTCTGCCCAATCAGGGCTTCCTCCCCCTCTGCCCGAGACGAGTCTGCCTCCCAGGCGTGAGCCCTCTGACCCTAAGCAGAAGAAGGACAAGGGCAAGAGGCCAGCTGAGGAGAGGCCTGAGCCCCCACGGGAGGAGGGTGATGATCGGCGGCCCTCCAAACAGCTGAAGATAGGCTCCCGAGGCCCGGACAAACAGGTCGACGTCCAACCCGAGCCTAGGGCCTGGCTTCCTGCCCCAATGCTCCGTGGGGCGCCGCTGAGGGAAGACTCCTCCCTCAGAGATTTCAACGAGGGCGAGGGCACATACGTAGCCGATGCAGTTGAAAGGTGCCTGTTGCTTCCTGCCGACATGGCAGAGCTGGCGACCATGAGGAGCAGGGAGGTCTTCCTCTGCCTCAAGCGGTATTTGGGGATGGTAAGCTCTTCAACGTTTGTGACTTTTCCTAGTTGTAGCTCTCCTCTTCCACTTTTTTGGTCTCAGCTAATGGCGTGTTTGTTTTGTTGGGCAGGCCGTTCAGGCTACTTTTGCGTTGGAGAACATAGCCCAGGACCAGGGGAAGGCCATGGAGGTGGAGCGCGAAAAGCGTCTGGAGGCCACCCAGGTCCTTAAACACTCTGAGGCTGACCTGTCCAAGGCCCGGGAGGAGTTAAGTGCGATGACCAGTGCCCGGGATACTGCCCTGTCCGGTCTCGTTGGTTTTCAGAAGCAGGCCGAGGATTACTCGAAGCGCCTGGCTAAGGCGGAGGAGCAGCTGAAGACTGCCAAGGGGTTGCTAGCTGATCTACCCCAAAAGGTAGCTGCCGCCGAGTCTGACAAAAAGGCAGCTGAGTGGGCGAGGGACGAGGCCCTGAGGGCCAAGTTAGAGGCTGACCATGGCAGGGAGGAGGCCTTGGCCACTAAGAAGGAGGCCGAGGATGAGGCTTACGCCGCGGGGATGGAAGAGACAGCAGCAACTTTTAAGTCCGAGGTCCCCGCGTTGTGCAGGCGCTACTCTGCCGAGGTTTGGCGGGAGGCTCTCAGGCAGGCTGGGATCGAGGCCTCATCCGACTTGTGGAAGGAGGAGAATGTATACTACCCTCCTGCCATCCGCGAGGCTGCTCCTAGCGGCGTAGAGGCCGAGGAGGCTGCGGAGGGAGCCGGCGCCGATAAGGGTGAGGACACATCAATTGCGGATCCCGCGACTGAGCCCGTCCAAGGAAGTGACCCTCCCAAGGCGGATGAATCGGGTAAAGGCCCTGTTGGGGAGGCGCCCCCGGAGGCCGTGAAGTCTAGTGCTGGGGCTGAAGTTCCTGCTGTTGAGGAGGCGGCTACTCCTGCTTCGCCTTCGCAGGCTGTCCCCTCTGGCCAAGGCTCAGAGGGTCTGGAAGCTGCTATGGTCCAGCCCCCAGCTGAGGGAGGGGTATAAGCGAGTGGGGCAGGCCTTTGTCTTTGTTCCTTTGCATTTTTTTTTTTTTTTTTTTTTTTTTGATTGTAATGTAGGACTCACCATGTAACATTCGCAAACTTAATGGAATGCTAGTTTTGTTTCTCTTCTTGTTTGTTGTGGTTGTTTACTTACTTGCACGTTATTCGTTCTTTCTCCACTTGTGTAATTTTATGTTCCGTTGCATCTCGGCCAGTTACGGTATCGATTGTTGTGGCGAGAGTATGTATGCTTGACAGGGCCCATCGTTCCCTCAGGGTTGGGTAGAAGATTCTTTGGGTTGACACTTAGGTTCCCCTTAATGTGGCTCACTTCTCAACAAGCTTGAGTCCGAGGACCGAATAGTGCTCTGGGTTCTGCCTAACACTTAGAATCCTCTGATGTAGTTAGTTTCCCCATAGGTCTGAGTCCTAGGATCGTGCAGCGCTTTTGGTTCTGTCCAACACCTGGAATCCTCTGAAGGAGTTAGTTTCCCCATAGGCCTGAGTCCTGGGACCATGCAGTGCCTTGGTTCTGTCTAACTCTTAGAATCATCTAAGGTAGTTGGTTTCCCCGTGAGCCTGAGTCCGTGGGCCATACAGAGCCTTGGTTCTGTCTAACTCTTAGGATCATCTAAGGTGTTTAGCTTCCCCGCGAGACTGAGTCCGAGGACCTTGCAGCGCCTTGGTACAGTCGCTGCCTTCAGGATAAGTGGCTAGCTCCCCGTAGGCTTGAGTCCGAGGACCATGCAAGACCTAGGTGCAGTTGCTGCCTTCAAGATAAGTGGCTAGCTCCCCGTAGGCTTGAGTCCGAGGACCATGCAAGACCTAGGTACAGTTGCTGCCTTCACGATAAGTGGCTAGCTCCCCGTAGGCTTGAGTCCGAGGACCATGCAAGACCTAGGTACAGTTGCTGCCTTCACGATAAGTGGCTAGCTCCCCGTAGGCTTGAGTCCGAGGACCATGCAAGGCCTAGGTACAGTTGCTGCCTTCAAGATAAGTGGCTAGCTCCCCGTAGGCTTTAGTCCGAGGACCATGCAAGACCTAGGTACAGTTGCTGCCTTCAGGATAAGTGGCTAGCTCCCCGTAGGCTTGAGTCCGAGGACCATGCAAGACCTAGGTACAGTTGCTGCCTTCAAGATAAGTGGCTAGCTCCCCGTAGGCTTGAGTCCGAGGACCATGCAAGACCTAGGTACAGTTGCTGCCTTCACGATAAGTGGCTAGCTCCCCGTAGGCTTGAGTCCGAGGACCATGCAAGACCTAGGTACAGTTGCTGCCTTCACGATAAGTGGCTAGCTCCCCGTAGGCTTGAGTTCGAGGACCATGCAAGACCTAGGTACAGTTGCTGCCTTCGCGATAAGTGGCTAGCTCCCCGTAGGCTTGAGTCCGAGGACCATGCAAGGCCTAGGTACAGTTGCTGCCTTCAAGATAAGTGGCTAGCTCCCCGTAGGCTTGAGTCCGAGGACCATGCAAGGCCTAGGTACAGTTGCTGCCTTCAAGATAAGTGGCTAGCTCCCCGTAGGCTTCAGTCCGAGGACCATGCAAGACCTAGGTACAGTTGCTGCCTTCAGGATAAGTGGCTAGCTCCCCGTAGGCTTGAGTCCGAGGACCATGCAAGGCCTAGGTACAGTTGCTGCCTTCAAGATAAGTGGCTAGCTCCCCGTAGGCTTGAGTCCGAGGACCATGCAAGGCCTAGGTACAATTGCTGCCTTCAAGATAAGTGGCTAGCTCCCCGTAGGCTTGAGTCCGAGGACCATGCAAGACCTAGGTACAGTTGCTGCCTTCAAGATAAGTGGCTAGCTCCCCGTAGGCTTGAGTCCGAGGACCATGCAAGACCTAGGTACAGTTGCTGCCTTCACGATAAGTGGCTAGCTCCCCGTAGGCTTGAGTCCGAGGACCATGCAAGGCCTAGGTACAGTTGCTGCCTTCAAGATAAGTGGCTAGCTCCCCGTAGGCTTGAGTCCGAGGACCATGCAAGGCCTAGGTACAGTTGCTGCCTTCAAGATAAGTGGCTAGCTCCCCGTAGGCTTGAGTCCGAGGACCATGCAAGACCTAGGTACAGTTGCTGCCTTCAGGATAAGTGGCTAGCTCCCCGTAGGCTTGAGTCCGAGGACCATGCAAGGCCTAGGTACAGTTGCTGCCTTCAAGATAAGTGGCTAGCTCCCCGTAGGCTTGAGTCCGAGGACCATGCAAGGCCTAGGTACAATTGCTGCCTTCAAGATAAGTGGCTAGCTCCCCGTAGGCTTGAGTCCGAGGACCATGCAAGACCTAGGTACAGTTGCTGCCTTCAAGATAAGTGGCTAGCTCCCCGTAGGCTTGAGTCCGAGGACCATGCAAGACCTAGGTACAGTTGCTGCCTTCACGATAAGTGGCTAGCTCCCCGTAGGCTTGAGTCCGAGGACCATGCAAGGCCTAGGTACAGTTGCTGCCTTCAAGATAAGTGGCTAGCTCCCCGTAGGCTTGAGTCCGAGGACCATGCAAGGCCTAGGTACAGTTGCTGCCTTCAAGATAAGTGGCTAGCTCCCCGTAGGCTTGAGTCCGAGGACCATGCAAGACCTAGGTACAGTTGCTGCCTTCAGGATAAGTGGCTAGCTCCCCGTAGGCTTGAGTCCGAGGACCATGCAAGGCCTAGGTACAGTTGCTGCCTTCAAGATAAGTGGCTAGCTCCCCGTAGGCTTGAGTCCGAGGACCATGCAAGGCCTAGGTACAGTTGCTGCCTTCAAGATAAGTGGCTAGCTCCCCGTAGGCTTGAGTCCGAGGACCATGCAAGACCTAGGTACAGTTGCTGCCTTCAGGATAAGTGGCTAGCTCCCCGTAGGCTTGAGTCCGAGGACCATGCAAGACCTAGGTACAGTTGCTGCCTTCAAGATAGGTGGCTAGCTCCCCGTAGGCTTGAGTCCGAAGACCATGCAAGTCCTAGGTACAGTTGCTGCCTTCAGGATAGGTGGCTAGCTCCCCGTAGGCTTGAGTCCGAAGACCATGCAAGACCTAGGTACAGTTGCTGCCTAGCGCTGGGCGTCTGGAGCGGTTAGTTTCCCCATAGGCCTGAGTCCGAGGACCATGCAGTGCCCTGGTTCTGTCTAACGCTTGGCCTCTGGAGCGGTTAGTTTCCCCATAGGCCTGAGTCCGAGGACCATGCAGTGCCTTGGTTCTGTCTAACGCTTGGCCTCTGGAGCGGTTAGTTTCCCCATAGGCCTGAGTCCGAGGACCATGCAGTGCCTTGGTTCTGTCTAACACTTGGCCTCTGGAGCGGTTAGTTTCCCCATAGGCCTGAGTCCGAGGACCATGCAGTGCCTTGGTTCTGTCTAACGCTTGGGGTCTGGAGCGGTTAGTTTCCCCATAGGCCTGAGTCCGAGGACCATGCAGTGCCTTGGTTCTGTCTAACGCTTGGCTTCTGGAGCGGTTAGTTTCCCCATAGGCCTGAGTCCGAGGACCATGTAGTGCCTTGGTTCTGTCTAACGCTTGGGATGATTCCCTCTTCGGACGGAGTGTGATCTGACACGTGGCATTGATCTCATCTCCATCTCGAACATTCATCTCTGTCATTTGCGAAGCGTCCCTTGGCCGTTCGTGTTCCGCGCCTGACGCTTCGGTGCGCGAGACGCACCTTCATTAATAGCCTCGCGAATTGATGGCTTCATTATTATCCAACGCTTCGGTAACCCCCTTTTTGGGCTGTGCGTGAATTAATTCTCACCCACCCTATCCCTCTATATAAGGCCTTCTGGGGGGATGGTTTCCTCATTCCATGCACCTCTCTGCCCAAGCATAAAGTGGATACCCCTTCAACTCCTCATGCCCCTTTAAAAACCCCACCGGGATTGCGACCGGAGTTAGGCAGCATGGGGCGGCTTTGGGCGGACATGAGAACGTCCGCGCCAAGAGCCGTCGTGGCAGTAGCCCCCACTGGGCTTTCGGTGCGGCAGAATATAGGCGTAACCCTGATGGCGCCATGCACGGTGGTCCGGAGGGATATTGTTGAAGTACCTAGTGTCCCTCCTCAGAGCGCACCCCCGACGGAGGAGACATGCGAATTCTCATTATGCGCGGCGCCCGAGTGTTGCCGTCACCAACGGCCAGCGCTCGTGGGGGTTGGAGAGAATCAAGGGAACATCATGGGGAGGGCGTCCCGGAGCCCCTATATCTGCTCCTCGCTTTGTTCAAGCTCCGCTGCTCCGAGAAAGGAGTCGTTGAGGGCCTTGGAACGAGCTAGCCCCAGCCCCTTTCAGCCCGCTTACTGTCAAGTTCTCCCATTCTCTTGATGCCAGTAAGAGCACAGGTTGACACTTCCCTCTAGCTAGTTTTAGGTCGGGTCCGCCTGGGCCTCTGATTGTAGGACTAGCTGGTAGGAATAGTTGTAAAACATGCCTGCCTGAGCCTCTGATTGTAATCTGTAATAATTTTTTTTGAAATAATATAAAGTCTTTTTTTTTGTTGAATTTTCTGTCTTGAGCTTTTATTTTTCTGCAACGCTCTTCTTTTTTATAATTCTTTTGCATCACCGCCGATCTTCCATGGAATGGTCGTTTAGAACAGTCGCCTGTTGCGCCAACCGGTGCACTAATCCATTCCCACAGACGGCGCCAATTGTGGGGGCTGGGTTTTCGGCTGCCCAAGCCCAATGGACCCGGGTCAAAAGCCCAACGTACCCCGCAATGAATTTATAGAGAGTGAGTCGAAGGTCTAGGCACCCGCCGGCGCTCGGGTGGCGTGGACTCCGGCGTATTTTATTTAAAGGAAAAAAGACTTAGAACAAATTACATTTGGGAGGGGCTCCTCGGCCCATGGCCGAGGAGGTTTTTCCCCTTTACTTCTCTCTCTTTCTTTCTCTTCTCCTTTTTGTTTTTCTTTCTTTCTTTTCTGAAGAGTGTCCCTCCTCTTTTTCAGGAGGGATTCCTTTACATTATATATCCCCTTTACAATTGATCCTAGCCCTACATTTGTTGAGTGATTGGGCCCTTTGTTTAGATGCTTGTCCCATCAGCCGCCTTCCCAGTCTCTTTGGGGGTCACGGCTTCCAAGGCGACGCTGGTGGAGGTCCTTTCGTTATTAAGGCGGTCAGGGTGGTTGTCAGGCGTATTTAATGTTGAGGTGACCTGCTTAGTTCGAGCCTATCCCTCACATCCTTGGATGTCCGAGGATGAGGTCGTCCTAGGACTTGGATGGTCTCCTCGGCTCGGGCCTTCGGCCCAGGAATGCAGTGGGCTGGGCCGCAGGATTATTTGGCCCCACAATAGGTATGTGTTTGAACCTATTATATTAGGCTAATATGTCTAATATATCTTTAACATGCATAAATTGCTTGAAAGTTGAAACTATATTATTATTATTATTATTATTATGAGAGGATTTGAGAGAAAATGCACATTGAAGAAGTTAAGGGAAATTTGTGCAATTTATCATATTTTTTTGTCAAACTTAACTCAGTTGTTTCTCAAAAAAAAAAAAAAAAAAAAAACCTCAACTCAGTTGTTAAGGAAGGCTTAGGAGCAGGCTGCGACAATGCGTGACCCCGCTTTCCGTGTTCGTGAAAATAAAACAATAGGATGCTTTGTTCAATACCCATGTCAAAACATAATATTTCTGTCTATGTCTACAGAATAGAGGTCACTTAATTACTGAATAATTTAAAGTTAAACTAGTAACCCTTTTGAAAGGTAAACAATAGGTTTTGTATCTTTTTTCCCTTGAATTATTTTTTTTCTTCTATATTATATTTATTTATTTACCCTTTTGAAAAAAAAAAAAAAAAAAAAAAAAAAAACCTTTTGAACCTCAAATTTTAATTTGATATAATAGGAAACACCCTAGACTCCCTTGGTGCCATTGTCGTTGGAAATCCCACAGGCCCATAATTGGTTTTCCGCCGCCTATACAATGGCCCAAGAAAGAGCACAGCTATCGCAGATTTTATTTTATTTTAGTTTTTACAAAAAATTTCTTTTTAGCCACCCAATTACTTTTTTCTCTCCCCTTTTTTCACAGTAGTTTTGACGCAAGTCACCCAACAGATTAAAAATCAATGTTTGCTATTCTTCCACAACCATAAAATTGGAAATGATTCTGAAGAAAATAATGTAAATTTCCCTCTATTAAAACCCAAAATCTAACGTAACAAAAATAAAGAAAACAGGAAAAACATATTAAAGCCTAGCCCACTTTCCACGTTCTTGGAAAGAGTACAGTAGGACATTAAGTCCTGCCTTGGAGTTTTGTTTGACATTGCTTTCTTCAAATTATAGTGTGAGCTGCTTGATTGTTTTTAGAGGAAAAATATGTCCAATAATGCATGCAGTAACTTTCGTTGAAAATTCTATCTGTTTGTTACATTCATTCTTAACCTTATCATGTTTAGTCATGATCCACTTTCTACGTTGTTTTTTACTTTAGTGTTTAACTATGTCCTAGTTTCCACACTTTTGAAAAGAGGAAAATAGAACACACCGACACAGATTAACCTAATGATGACTAATATTCATCAACTTGTTAAAACAACATTACTTTAGGACATGACTATGACCTGATGAGGAAAATTGTCTTACAACTTAATTTCTTTGGTGTTAAATTTTTCATGTTATATGTATTTTTCATCTTAATATGTATAAATATCTTTTAAATTTATAATAGAAGACAGATAGCATCTCAAAGTTATATTATTGCAACTTAAGCTTTTGTATTTCAATAAGATTGCAACTCGAAATTGTTATTGCATTGAGGTTTCATAATCACAAAGAATAACTACACATATACAACTACTATCTTAGTAAAATTATGATCCTCTAACACTGGTTACGTTTCCAAACCTTGAATTGAAACTCACCGTGCAATTTTCTTATTCTTTTTCTCCTTTTCAATGTTCTCACTTATTGAATTTCACAGTAAACAAAGGAAAACGAAAAAGAGGGAAAACAGGGAGAGAAAGCAACAGAAAATTTGATGTGAGGAAAAATAAAAATCGCTCGATAACAATTGCAACCAAAGATCTATTTATATAACTAACAAACTAGCCGCTGTAACTCTAACAGAACTAACAGAATTTACAAATAATGTGGAGCCAATGAGGCATTGACATCTGGCAAGGACCAACAATGTTGCTTCGTAAAATAACAGTAGTAGCTGAAGACAAAACGTCGTCGTGGCAATAAATAAGAAAAGCGGTGCCGTTTAACTCAAAGAGCCGTTAAATTCAAAAAAGGAACTTCCGTGGTGGGCTTTTCATGTTTTAAAGAAGAAGAATCATAAACAATTACTAGTACTACTCTACTAATTTTCTTGTTAAATTTAAGAATTGGCATTGGGTTTTGGAATCAAAGAGATATAGTTAAGTGCAAGTATGCACATCCTTAGTTTTGCAGTGAGGTCAACCATTCAATTGTTTAAATAAAGGCAAGGGCATCACAGCTGGCCTCAAGTAGCAGAAAGGAGTAGCAGTACTAAAGCTTCAGTGGCAAAGTCTAATTGGGCAAGCACAGAATTAATGGAAGTAATTGAGGCAATGCCACATCTTGAAGATCTTATTTATTCCTTTACAGAGCAGTTACCTGGAAAAAATTGTGGAACAGTATATTTTTAGGAAAATATTAGGCGTGTGACACGTGTTCAAAGTTATTTAGTTAGTTAGACTCTTTTTGAAAGTCGAGTTTGGCAAACTCGACTTTGGGCTGGAAAATGAACACTACAGTGACAGTTTTTTAGTTCCTGTAGTAGCGTTTATAGAAAACGCCACTATAGCGTACCTATAGTGGCGTTTTTAACAAACGCCACTAAAAAAAACGCCACTATAGTGTTCGTTTTCTAGCCCAAAGTCGAGTTTGCCAAACTCGACTTTCAAAAAGAGTCTAATTAACTAAATAACTTTGAACGCGTGCCATGCGCCTAATATTTTCCTAAAAATATACTGTTCTACAATTTTTTCCTCAGTTACCTTTTGGACTGAGAAGTTAGAGGCAGTTGCATTTTCTGATACACGTGTACAGTTAGTTAGAATAGAGTAGACTTGTAACTGCTTTTCCCACTAAGTGAGGGAGTTAGTTTTGCTTAACCTTTACCTGCTTAGATTGTATATAAATAGGATCAGTAGTTATGTATTTCACTGAGTTGCTTGTATTCATTGTCTCAATCAATAAAATCTCATTTTTCCAGAATATTCTAGACTTCTTATAGAGAGATTTTTAATTTGTTTAAGGATAAATTGGGAATGTGAGCTCCTACCAGTTGGCCAATATGTTGCAACTCTATGATATCTCTGGGTTAAACTACTCAAAACCTCAGTATTACTATAATAAACCACATTAGAAATACAACTGGGGATAACCCATTGTAGTAGTGGTTGATAACTTCCACCCAGCAGAGAAAACTGAAAACAGAAGGAAAGAAAGAAGAAATTGATTCTTGTAGTGGATGAGAACTTTTATCCGATATAGAGTTTCAAGTTGATAGACCATGGCAAGTCATTTTGTTTCAAATGGTTAGAGTAATAGTTAAATGATTAAGCTCACTATTTTCTAACAATTGAAGCTTTTGGGACATTCGATAGTTTATTATAGTATCAAATTAGGTGGTTTTGAGTTCGAACCCTATCTTTGTTCTACCCTCTCAATTAAAAAAAGTTCAAAATCAAATATATTGGGCTCTACATATTAAAGGGGGGTATAGACCCACACGTGATAGAAAGTGTTGTAATAATGGTCAAATGATTAAATCTACTATTTCTTAATCATTTAAGCTTTTTTTATAAGTGGTTAGGCAATTAACATGAGGTTGAAGCCTCTTATTATTGAGGCCTCATATAGTTGATTCTTAATATGGTTGAAGCCTCAGTTTTATGAAGTGAGGTCACATATTTGTGCCTTCTTTCCATGATGTAGATCACTAAAATTCAATTAAGGGTTTCTGTGTGTGTGTGTGTGAATGCCATCAATATCCACGTTGTTTTTATTGGCAAGGGCATGTCTGTAGGATGTATATCAACTAATTGATATAGTCTTTATTGTCATATTTTGATTTTCTGTCGATTGACGCTTTTATAGCCTATCCATCACTCACTGCTTGGAATTATACAGTTTATATCTATGTTTGTTTTGCTCTCAATAATATCCTTACTCCTCTTTTCTTCTTCCATGGTATAATTTTGTATCTAAATCCATTCATAATTGAGTTTGTGATATGATAATTCTTTTGAGTTTTGCGTATGCAGTTTCTTCAACGAGTATTCAGCACTGACACCATTGTGAAACCTCTTTCGCCTGCCATGGCCAACAATGTTTCCCACAACTTGAACTTCTTCATGTGCATTTTTGTTGGGAAATTTAGATCTCGGTTGATAGAATTAACAAGTTTTAAACCCAAGTTGTTAATTAGATTTATTCTGAATAAAACTTGTTAAAACAAATAAACATCAATATCATGTCAAAATCATGCAGCGGAAAAATAAATAAGACAAGATATGATGACCCAGGAAAACCAATGAAACCAACCAGTTTCACAGTAAAAAACCTGGGGGGAAACCTTCCCAAAAAGCAATCCACTATAATAAAGAGAATTTTCAGATCTAGTACAAAACCTTTGTCCCTAGACTCTACAATTCCCGTAGATGAACTCACAGCAGAAACCTTCTACCGCTTCAGAACCTCTGAACTCTTCAATATATGAACGCCACCCTTTTTGTTGCACGGATCCCAATACGTGACTAACTCCTTTGCACGAATCCCAGTACGTGACTCACTCACCAACTTGAGGAAGAAGAATGTTGGCTGCAAAGTTCTTCACTTCATCAACAATGAAGATCAAGAAGCACTTGATTACAAAACCCTAAGGCGTAAAGAAGCAGTAACTTCTTTTAGAGAGAATAAGGTATCAGTCACCTTTTGCATATGTTCTCCTTGTATTCTCTTATGTGACGGCCTCTAAAATAAGCCTTATATACGTCTAGGGTTGTGAGAAAAGAAACCCCACACAAATACAAAAGCCTGGCCTAAAAACAGAAATCTGAATTTTCGTAACCTCGATAGATAGCAGCTATCGAGGAGGTGTCGAGAAGGTGTCGAGGGGACAGAAGCTTTCTCGATCGATCGATAAGAATCAGCTGAAGAGCTCGATAGATAGCTAGGTGTCGAGGAGGTGTCGAGAAGCTATTGAGCTATTTGTCCGCAGGTGTCGAGTTATCTGTCCAGCTTTATTGAACACCTTTTCTTCACTTGTTTCTTGGTTAAATCTTCATGGTTTTAATACTAGACTTGAACAACATGTTTCTTCAAGTATTAAACACAACTTAGATCTACCCAAATACAAGTAAAGTGCATTTTGTCAAACGATTAGCCAACTACATAAAATAGTGACATATGTTCCTAATAAGTGAAACACATATGTCCTAACAATTTTCACGCAATTCTTTGGTGAGTTTTGATTTCTTTGTACCATTTATGGGTAGCAGAGAAGATAGGATAAGATAACGATGTCACTCTTAACTACTTTTGAGGGTTCTTTTTTCTAGTCTTCCTTTTATAATTTCATTGGAAGTTACAATGGGCTTGACTCCTACATCTTTTTGAAAGACTAAGAAATATAAATTCAGGGAATACAATTGGTTTAGAGAGATTTTCAATGTCCAATCAAGTATTTTACATTGCAAAACTTTTAAACTTAGAGTTGGTAGACATTTAACTTGATTCTATATTTTGCTTTGATCTTTTCAAACAATTGTTAACTTGGTCTCATGCTTATTTTTTAAAAAAAAAAAAAAAAAAAAATAGAAGAAGAAGAAAAGAAAAGAAGAAGAAGCTAATCTTGGTCTCATGATTGCACCCAAGTTCTTTGAAAGTCAAATACAAAATTTTTGTCATGTGATAAAACATTTGACATGTTTCCCTTCCATTAATACATTGATGATTGTTACAGAATAGCTGATTTTTTCATGTGTGATGTAGTTTATATGATTTTGGCGCCTTATGGGTGTCCTTCCAAGACTGCCCACTGGCCTGCTGACTACCCAGCCACTTCCTTGTAAATTTTCTGCTCAAGGCTTCCCATGCCTACTTTTCACTTCTTTACCTCTCTTGGGCTTTGTTGGCAAACATTCTTACTGTACCAACCAATTTTATTACGTTATTCTTTCAGCTTCCTCGACCCATTTATTACCTTTTTACCTCTTTTGCTCTAATGGGCTTTTTGCTAAATCTTTTGGGCTTCCTCGGCCCAGTTACCACATATTTACTTCTTAATACTATTTGGGCTTATTGGCTTTTGGGCCAACCCATTGAGTTTACTAACTCATTTCCTAGGCTTCCTCGGCCCATTTAGTCACTCTCTACCTCTTATTATTCCTATAGGCTTACTACTTCATTCCTTGGGTTTCCTCGGCCCACTTACTTCCTCTTTACCTCTTTTTATTCTTGTGGAGCCTACTGGCCGTCAATCCTGCCATTCCGGCCTGCTGGGCTTGTTTTATTATTTTCTCTTCTCATTTTCTTCATATTGTTGGGTTTCTTCTGTTGTTGGGCCTTTTGTCAAAAGTGGGCATCAACACCAGTCAAAATGCGGATCCAAGTTATCAAAAAAAAAAAAAAAAAACAAAGCTGGATGTAGTTTATCTTATGTAATTGCATGTTAATAAGAGACTCAGTTTTTAAACAGAGTAGGTGTGCAAGTGGTTATCTCAATTCAGACAAGTCATATACAATGACTTAGATTTATATTTGTAAATAAAATAAATTAAGGGTAAGCATTGCTTGGCCCCATGAACTATGTAACTATTATGGTAATAATTAGTCTAAGCAATGCTTATCTCAATTCAAAGGCACCCTCTAGGAAAAATGACTGAAAATGAGAACAGGGAGAAAAGAACCTTCATAGGATAAGAGAGCAGCTTTGATACATTAACAATGTTTACCAAACACCCATTTGTTCTTTAAAGGGTTGAGCATACACATCCTCTCCTTCTAGGCATCTTCCAGTCAAAAGGTGGACTCAAAGTTATCAAATCTATGAGGAAAACAAAACAAAACAAAACAAAAGGAAAAAAGCAAAGCCAGATTTAGTTTATCTTATGCAATTGCATGTTAAGAAGAAAATGGATTGGAACGAAAGTGAAAAAGAGACCTTGCTTGCCCACCACACCTACTCATTTTTTTTAAACAGAGTAGGTGAGCATTGTTTAACCCACAAGGTATGTTAGTATTAAGGCAATAATTAACCCAAGCAATGCTTATCTTAATTTAGAGGCATCCTCTAGGAAAAACAATTGAAAATGAGAGTTGGGAGAAAAGAAGAGTAGGTGAGCATTGTTTAACCCACAAGGTATGTTAGTATTAAGGCAATAATTAACCCAAGCAATGCTTATCTCAATTTAGAGGCATCCTCTAGGAAAAACAATTGAAAATGAGAGTTGGGAGAAAAGAACATTCATAAGATGGGAGAGCTGCTGTGACATCAACTATATACAATGCTTACCAATTCAAACTAACGTCTAGGCCTATTTAACTGTAGGAATCAGATCAAACATAAAGGGATCATTCTTCGAACACCCTTTTGTTCTTTAAATGTGAATTCATTCATACTAGCATTAGTCCATTGGTATCTAATGAGAATGTATAACTCAGTTATTAATATCACATGATTTTTACTAGTCTCTTGGTATCAACTGAGAATTTATAAAAGATTTCCAGTTTTGATGGTTACCTACTTTCCAGAACATGATTTATTCTGCCTTTAAAACACCAACAAAAAGCTTTTTCTTGCCATTCTTTGTTCTTTCAAGTCAGACTGTTTGTAATTTGTAGTCTCATTGGGAGTTCTAATCAAACATACGATGGGAAATCCATTAACTTTATGCTGCACCTTAAAAACCAGGAGCCTTTCTAATTCCTAAACTAACAAAAAAAAGGAGTTTAAAATATAACGAAAATGAGGCATCTTGCTCTTAACAATTCATGGTTCTCAGAACCGGACCAGATCGGGAGGTCGGACCGTGAGAACCGAGAACCGGGATGAAAACCGGTTTTTTAAGCCTAAAGAATTGGATTTTTTTTAAAATTCCGTGGACTCCTAAAACCAGGGTTGGACCGCACGAACCGGTGAGAACCGTGTGGTCCAACCCCTTAGCTTTTTTTTTTTTTTTTTTTTTAAACAACTTAACACAATTTTATTCTACTTAATTAAACTATCCATCTCTTACAAGGAATAAACAAAAATTATAATTAAAATCCTTCAAAGATATTCAACTTTACTTCAAAAATTAATCATAAATTTTAATGTTTTCATGGTTATTATTTTATTTTATTAACTTTCTTATTTAATTAGTAAATATATACTTGAAATATAAACTTGAAAATCATTAAATTTCCCTTATATATATAGATATATTAGTCAATTTTGCTAGTTTTATAAATTTAATATCTATATTTAGGTTTTAATTAATTATTAAATTAATTATGACGTCATCACGGTTCGACCCCAGTTTGACCTCGGTTCGACCTCAAAAACCTTGAACCTTTCTCTTTTACGGTTCAATGAACGGTCCGGGTCTGAAAACCTTGCTTAACATTACCATTACGCAATGGCTTTTGAATCACCAATAAATGGTCACTTGTAAAGATAGAGGGTTTTTTTTTTGGATACAGTAAAGACTCCTTTAAATTATATTATGAAAGTTACTAGCCATTATTAACACAGAATAATCACTTTTAGCTCGTTTTTCGGTAAAATTATATAGGAACAGTTAATTTGTCTGCTCAAGCGAACTACCTTCAAAAAATCAAAAAGAAAGTTTGCTTTTGGTCCAACTGTCATCTGCTTGAGCAGAACTGCATTTCACTCAAACGAAATTCCTAAAACATGTCTTTCTTCAATCCAAATCCTTTATTCATTCTTCCACTTCAAAGTGTGATCTTCTTACATACAAGAATGGAGAAAGTGAGGATGATTTAGGACACAATTTACTATTTAATTATTGTAATTTATTACTTTTGGTATTTAATTTGTAATTTTCATTATTTTAGGTTTAATTTGTAATTTGTTAAATAGAGGCATTGGAATTCAAATAAGAAAAGCAATCATTCTAATATATATATATATATATATTGAGAAAGCAAAAAACATATATAAATAACCATGTATATATATATTTTTTTAAGAAATAGGTAAAGTAATGTGGAATAATATTTAAAAGTGAGATAAAAATTGTGTTCTAATTTTTAGGCAAAATGGAGAAGAGAAAGGAAAAAGCCTAAAACTTGGGAACAATAAATTACTCTTTTAACCAGTTTTTTTTTTTTTTTTTTTTTTTTAATTTAAAATTATTTAACTAAAAGATAAGGGTATTTTAGAGACTTTAAGAATTTGTGTGAGGATAATTTAGGACTTTAGCGTTTATTAATTCTTTTTTTTATATATATTATAAATTTCTTATTATTCTCTCTCTCTCTCTCTCTCTCTCTCTCTTAGCTTTGGTTTGATTTTTGTTTGAATTAATACTTGTTATTTTGGAAGTAAGAATTTGAATTTATATCAAAACACAATCTTGGCTATGATAATTACAAATCAGCATTCGGTCTATTCAATCTAGTTTAGTTAAGCTCAGTCCAATTCGGTCTATTTTGGTCCATTTCAGTCTATTCAGTTCAATTGGGTCCATTTGGTCTTCTTCGGTCAATTCTATTCAATTCGGTCCATTCTGTCCACTTCGGTCTATTTTGGTCCAATTCGGTCCATTCGGTCTTGTTCGGTCCACCTCGGTCTATTCAATCCATTCGGTCCAATTCATCTTATAATTTGGTCCATCTGGTCTACTTCAGTCCATTTCAGTCTACTTCGCTCCATTGGGTTCACCTTGGTTCACTTCAGCCGAATTCGGTCTAATTCGGTCTGTTTGGTCTAATTTATTGTATACTATTTAAAAAAAGATGGGTTCTAGATCATGCTTTCGCATGGCTATCTTCACTCTACACAACGTAACTAAACTTTCCTTACTTCCAAATGGCTACCCATTCAGTAAAGAATTTTGCAACTAACATAATTTTCCAACAGTTTGGAGTGGTTTCAAATTGAACTAAGTTTTAATAAAATGCATGAACATTTAAATTGTTTTAATTCACATCCTCAATGAGTCACTATTAACGGAAAAAAAGTAACAGAAAATTCACATAAAATGTGACTAAATCCTTTTTTTTTTCTTTACTAAAACTTATCTAAATACAAAAAAAAAAAAAAAAAAACCCTCTAATACTAAATTATAAGAGCTCTAGTATATTATATGAGAATTATAAAATTATATAAATATTAATAATCAGTTATTAAGTTGTTATCATGATTCTCAAAAAAAAAGTTGTTATCATCAAAACACTCACAATACAATTAATATTATATAAATTCATGTCCAGAAAATATTATATCATATTCTATGTAATAAAGGTTGGATTCTAGAAGTAGAAGCATTAGTTGTGCCAAGTGACTACACATGCTTTGCACTAAATGGCTACTCTTTTTTAAGGATTGGTAATTGACGCAATCCTTATATATAAGTTGGGGTGGGTTCCAATTAGTCTCTAAATTTTAAAGTTTGAATTAAACGCATGAAATTTTAAATTGTTTCAGTTTGACGCCCTTAATGAATCACTTTAGACAATGTAAAGCTTTAAGATGTACACTATATGTAAATTGTAAAATTATATGACAATCAGTAATTTAGGTATTGCAACAACAAAGTTCACAATAAAATTGATATTAATTACAACCCCATATGGCAAACTTATATAATTTAATTAGCTAAATTATTCTAATTATATAATTTAGGTTATTTAGCTTTTATAAAACAATTATATAATTTTAATATATAACCATAAAACATCTATCAGCTTAAGAATTTTACAAAACCGTTATGTTGACTTGATTTTTATTTTTTTTTTAAGTAAAAGAATGTTGACTTGAAATGATAACAAAAAATAAACTGATATGTTATTTTATATTTTTCATTATCATTTTATCTAAATGATATAAAACGTTTATGGGACCGCAAATGATTACCAAAGCAAGTGATTTTTTTTTTTTTTTTCATTTTTTTACTTGCATTGTAAAAATATTTATGGGGAGAAATTAATTGTCTCTAATAGGTAATAATTCAAAAGAAAAACTATAATATTGGTCACTCAAGTTTATTTTGTGTACACAATTGGTCCCTCAAATTTGAAACGAGCATCATTAGCGCCCCAAGTTTTAAAATTGAGTTGTATTAGTCCTTTTACTAACTACTGTTAGTGATGTTACTTACGTGGCTAACGGAATAATAACTTGGCATAATGATGTGACATTGTTTTAATAAAAATTACCAAATAAATTTACACCTAACAAATTCACAAACCGCTAATTAAAACCAGAATTTGAAATTGATTCACAAACCCACCCACGAGAGAGAGAAGGGAAGGGGGTCAGTGGTTGTGCGAGAGGAGGAGGGAGGGGGTCAGTGGTTGTGCAAGAGAAGTAGGGACGCGGGTCAATGGCTGTTGTCGGCGACGGCTAGGGCTTGGGCTATCGCCGGCGGCAGCTAGAGCTTGGGTTTCCATTGGTGGCGGGTCAGTGTTGGGTTTCTTCACTCTCTCCCCTTCTCTCTCATGGATGGGTTTGTGAATCAGTTTCAAATTCTGGTTTTAATTTGGTACCGGTTTGTGAATTTGTTACGTGTAAATTTATTTTGTAATTTTTATTAATAAAAAATGCCACATCATTAAAAATGTCAAGTCATTGTTTCTTTAGTCACGTAAGTAACACCACCAATGACAGTTAGTAAAAGGACTAGTACAACTCAGTTTTAAAACTTGAGGGACTAATAGTACTCGCTTCAAACTTGAGAGACCAATTGTGCACATAGAATAAACTTGAAGGGCCAACATTGTAATTTTGCCTAATTCAAATAACAATGGGAAGGAATAAATGAGTTTTGACAAGCTTTTTAAGAGTAATTTTAAAATGGGATGGTATACATTTAAACAAACTCATTTATTTAGGAGTAATTAAGGAGGCTCATTACTCTATAATTAAATGATAAATAAGTAATAAATGTAAAATGTGTCAAACGTGTGTGATACGTATAATTTGTTGTTTGCCATATAAAGTTGTAAGTTTGTATCATTTTAAAAAATGGCTTGCGTAATTGTTGTATGGTGTAAAACATGGGTTTTACACCCCATCCTTCTAGAATTTAATCTCATATAAAAAAGAGTAATACTAAAACCACAAAACATGAGAGAGAGTGATATTAATTATGATAGATAATCAACATTTATGATATTGAAAGCTAATGATAAGAATAGAAATATAAATATTGTTGTGTGTGTGTGCGCGCCCGTGATGTATTAATTATGATGGATAATCAACATTTATGATATCGAAAGCCAGTAATAAGAATTGAAATATAGATAGTGCACATACACTATCTAGTAGTTTTAATATATTTATTACTCCTCTGTCCCATTTTTTTGTCCTGTTTGAAAAGTCAAAATTTTTAAGGGAACATCACTTATTGTCTTGTCTACCTTTTAAAAAAGAATAAGTTTCCAAAACTACCCTTAAAAAAAATTATTAAAAAATTGAATTAGTAAATTAATAGGGGTATAATAGAAACATTAGTAAATTAATGACTTTTATTTTTAGAAACAGGACAATATTTTAGGACATCTCAAAATGGAATAGATGACAAAAAAAGTGGGACGGAGGGAGTAATATAATTTATGGGTCATACTAACGAGTGCTCTTAGGGCACTCCTTAATAATCCATTTTAAGAAAGTTTTAATACCACTTTTATGGGAAATGAAAAAAGCTGTCAAAATATTAATTACTGTTTTTTTTCATTTCCCATAAAAACTTTCTTTAAATGGAATATTAACCAGTGCCTTAAGGGCACTCGTTAGCATTTCCCATAATTTATTTATGTGACATTTAAAAGTTATGAGTTGTCATGAGAGGTGGAGAAATTCATCATCAAAATTCAATGTTGATTTCCTTAAATAAAATAAAAATCCAATGTTGATATTATCTTATTTAATCCCTAATAATTTATTCTTTTTTTTTTTTAGAGAGTTTTTAACCTATGGCGTCCGCTCCTGATGATAGCTCTTTATCATCAGACCAAGACACCAATCAGTTTTTGATGTAGGCGGGGATTGAACCCCAGATCTCTTATACAACCATCAGAGACTTTACCAGTTGAGCTAACTGGAACCCACCCTAATAATTTATTCTAGTTAGCTTGTTGAGTTGTAACGATAATTTCTTCTTATTTATCAGCATGGTCTGTCTTCTATTATGTAACACCTCAGTGTTAGGACATATGTGTTTCACTTGTTAGGAACATATGTCACTATTTTATGTAGTTGGCTAATCCTTTGACAAAATGCACTTTACTTGTATTTGGGTAGATCTAAATTGTGTTTAATACTTGAAGAAACATGTTGTTCAAGTCTAGCATTAAAGCCATGAAGGTTGAACCAAGAAACAAGTGAAGAAAATGTGTTTAACAAAGCTGGACAGATAGCTCGACACCTGCGGACAGATAGCTCGATAGCTTCTCGACACCTGGCTGTCTGTCGAGCTCTTCAGCTGATACTTATCGCAATCTCGATAGCTTCTCGATAGCTGGTCGATCGATCGAGAAAGCTTCTGTCCCCTCGACACCTTCTCGATAGCTGTATCTGTTGAGATTCATTAAACCTCGACACCTTCTCGACACCTCCTCGATAGCTGCTATCTGTCGAGGTTACGGAAATTCAGATTTCTGTTTTTGTTCCAGGCTTATGTATTTGTGTAGGGTTTCTTTTCTCACAACC
The DNA here is from genome assembly GCA_032727855.1 of Quercus ilex subsp. ballota. Classification (NCBI taxonomy): domain Eukaryota; kingdom Viridiplantae; phylum Streptophyta; class Magnoliopsida; order Fagales; family Fagaceae; genus Quercus; species Quercus ilex. Next base: position 2,890,329 of record CM064916.1, read on the forward strand.
CTAGACCTATATAAGGCTTATTTTAGAGGCCGTCACATAAGAGAATACAAGGAGAACATATGCAAAAGGTGACCGATGCCTTATTCTCTCTGAAAGAAGCTACTGCGTCTTTGCGCCTTAGAATTTTGTAACCAAGTGCTTCTTGATCTTTTGTTGATGAAGTGAAGAACTTTGCAGCCAACATTCTTCTTCAAGTTGGTGAGTGAGTCACGTACTAGGATTCATGCAAAGGAGTTAGTCACGTACTAGGATCCGTGCAACAAAAAGGGTGGCGTTCATATATTGAAGAGTTCAGAGAATCTGAAGTGGTAGAAGGTTTCTGCTGTGAGTTCATCTACGGGGATCGTAGAGTCTAGGGACAAATGTTTTGTACTAGATCTGAAACTTCTCTTTACTATAGTGGATTGCTTTTCGGGAAGGTTTCCCCCCAGGTTTTTTACTGTGAAACTGGTTGGTTTCATTGGTTTTCCTGGGTCATCATATCTTGTCTTATTTATTTTTCCGCTGCATGATTTTGACATGATAATGATGTTTGTTTGTTTTAACAAGTTTTATTCATAATAAATCTAATTAACAATTTGGGTTTAAAACTTGTTAATTCTATCAACCGGGGTCTAAATTTCCTAACAAGTGGTATCAGAGCCAAGGTCATAAGTTCGAGTCGTTGGAGCAGCATTGTGAGGGAGGGATTGTGAGGGATTTCACAATTCGCTCCAATACCAATGGGCTTGGTCTGCGATCAAATGTTATAAAAGATTTGTGCCCCCTCATCCTTCACCAATTGGTCGTTGGATGGATTGGTAAGGCACACGGTCCGACAAGTGGTATCAGAGCGGGTTCACTCTGATTGGATTAATTTCCTGAGTGTGATCCTTGACCCCCGTTGTCATAGAATTTCTTGATTGTTTTGATTTGCATGATCTTGTGTTGAATGATGATGATGATTTTCAAGATACCTATTGCAAGCTTTATAATTTTTGTATTAAATCTCTTGAATGTTCTACAAAATTGAAAGCTAAAATTAAAAAGGTAAAACTTGAAAAAGATGATTTGATTGCAAAATTGGATGAAGCCAATAATTTGAATGAGAATTTTAAAAATCAAATTTCATCTCTGGTGGACAAAATTAAAAGTTTGGAAGAGCAATTAGTTGAATTTAAAACTGAAGTTGAAAATTTAACTAGTGCCAAACTTGTTATTGAGCCTAACTCAAAAGAAAAGGATTTTTATATTCCTCCATTCAAAAGGAATAATCAAGAGTTGAAGGCTAATATTGCTAGGATAGACAAAGGGAAAAATTTTGATGTCAATGCTGAAGTTTCTAAACCTATGTCTAAAACTCCTCCTAGGTTGAATGATAAATCTGAATTTGTCCCCATTTGTCATCATTGTCATGTTGTTGGTCATATTAGGCCAAATTGTCCCAAGTTGAGGTCTCTGTCAACCTCTAAGGTTAGACCTCCTTCTAGGAAGTCGAGTAGTTCTAAAACTGCTCATGTTTGTCACCACTGTGGTGTTGCTGGACACATTCATCCTAATTGCTTTAAATTGTATCCTCATAAGCAATTGTCCAAACGGTCATAGGTTTCCTCTCAAGGACCTACACCTTTGTTTGGAGAGTTATTAAAAGTCTTGAGCTTTTTAACTCAATTTCAGGAGAATTCTAATTCTTCTATGTCCTTTAGTAGACATACTAGGACACGTGCCTTTTCATCTTCACGGCCAAAGACTCGTGCTGTCTAGGTGAGAAAGGAGCCTAAGACTTAATTGTCTTTTCTGTCTGTCCTCTGCTTTGATTCTTTCTATCTAAAGTATGACTTTTTTTGCTTGATTTCTTATTTGTTTTTGGAATCATGCTTTCATGCATCTGCATCTTTCTATCATACCTTCATGCATATGCATTTTTCTTTCATGCATTCATGTTGTTTATTTGTTTTTGTTTGGTTGTTTAGTTCTTATTTTGTTTTGTTTTCAAAATAAAAATAAAAATGAAAAATCAGAAAAATACAAAAACAGTATGTGTTTGTGTACTTTGGTATTTGTGTACCTTGGATGGCCAATGAAACAAAGTTTTCCAAACTTTGTATCTCTTGTAGCTTAGATGAGCATCTCTATGCACAACTAAGCAAGTGAGCTTTGTGGCTCTTGTTTGTGACGAGTAAGATTAAGTTATCTCTTAAACTTAACACTTATATCACTCTTTTTGACGGGCAGGACTAAAAAATCATAAGAGAAAGGCATAAATGACCATCTCACCACTGTTGCCCGCCAATCATAGTATGACACCTGTATGCTTCGGCATAGCAAAAGTGCAGTGTCATAGACACCTGTATGCTTCGGCATAGCAAAAGTGCAGTGTCAAAGACATCCGTATGCTTCGGCATAGCAAAAGTGCAATGTCTATGCTTAACATGTTGGGTATTTCTTTTCTCTCTTTTTATGCCCATGCATGATATGCTTAAAAGAAAATATGCAAAGAAAATATAAAGCTAAAAGATTAAAAATGCTTTAAACATAATTGCAAGCGTGTTTTCTAGGAGATGTGGGAGTCATAGGATGTACCTTAAAGGTGATAGTCCCCATCAAACAGTTATGATTGTGTGTGAGTTAAAGTTATTTTCTCATATCTTAGATCGTCATAACATGTATACACATATGCAATCTTGCGATTTTTTTCATACACAACACGCAATATTCTTTGCTACTTTTGATACATGTGCAGGTACAATGTGATTTGGCCATCACTAGGTTTTACATGTGCTAATGTATGCTTACTAAACTGTCTTGACTTGTTTTTGAAATATAAAATTGGTTAGACTTGTTTAGTTTGTGTGTGTTTTGGGATCTATGTGCTTAACATTTTTCTTGTTTTTCACATGTTTTGCATCCTTTTATTATCTTGTCATCCATAGCATCTTGTTTCATTATATTCAAGCATTTATATGAATTTCTTTGTGCCCCCTTGATCACCTTTATGTTTCTCGGGTGAAGCTTTCTAGCTTTCTGTACCCTTTGTCAATCATGACAAAAAGGGGGAAAAATTGTGGAATGTGGTTTCTTTTTATAAGATTCTACATGTTAGGGGAAGAAATACATTCATTTGTAAGGGGGAGATGTGTTTCATCTTGTTAGGGGGAGTGTTTACTTCCTTCTTCTTGTACCTTGGGTCTTTTGACTAGTTTTACATACATTGTACTTATTCTCTTTATATGTGGATGTATATTTCTTTCACCTCTCTCTCTTCATGTGTTGTTTCTTCTCTATCTTGATACACATGTTCTTTATACTTGTATGTAATCTATTTATTTTTGTTTCACACAAGATGCCTTGATGAGTTTTGTTTAAAGTGTTTTAGAAATACAGGTTGTCAAAGTCTACTTGCCATAAACTCTCTTCTTGCAAAATTTTTCAAGAGTTTGTGTTAGGATAGATTTTATTGTATTCAACAAGTGAATATGAGTTGAGTGATTTATGACTTCTCTCATATGTTCATTTGTTTGTTGTGGTTTTGTTACGGATTGCCAAAGGGGGAGATTGTTAAGACATATGTGTTTCACTTGTTAGGAACATATGTCACTATTTTATGTAGTTGGCTAATCTTTTGACAAAACGCACTTTACTTGTATTTGGGTAGATCTAAATTGTGTTTAATACTTGAAGAAACATGTTGTTCAAGTCTAATATTAAAGCCATGAAGGTTGAACCAAGAAACAAGTAAAGAAAAGGTGTTTAACAAAGCTGGACAGATAGCTCGATAGCTTCTCGACACCTGGCTATCTGTCGAGCTCTTCAGCTGATACTTATCGCAATCTCGATAGCTTCTCGATAGCTGGTCGATCGATCGAGAAAGCTTCTGTCCCCTCGACACCTTCTCGATAGCTGTATCTGTTGAGATTCATTAAATCTCGACACCTTCTTGACACCTCCTCGATAGCTGCTATCTGTCGAGGTTACGGAAATTCAGATTTCTGTTTTTAGGCCAGGCTTATGTATTTGTGTAGGGGTTCTTTTCTCACAACCCTAGACCTATATAAGGCTTATTTTAGAGGCCGTCACATAAGAGAATACAAGGAGAACATATGCAAAAGGTGACCGATGCCTTATTCTCTCTGAAAGAAGCTACTGTGTCTTTGCGCTTTAGGGTTTTGTAACCAAGTGCTTCTTGATCTTCATTGTTGATGAAGTGAAGAACTTTGCAGCCAACATTCTTTTTCAAGTTGGTGAGTGAGTCACGTACTAGGATTCGTGCAAAGGAGTTACTCACGTATTAGGATCCGTGCAACAAAAAGGGTGGCGTTCATATATTGAAGAGTTCAGAGGTTCTGAAGCGATAGAATGTTTCTGCTGTGAGTTCATCTACGGGGATTGTAGAGTCTAGGGACAAAGGTTTTGTACTAGATCTGAAACTTCTCTTTACTATAGTGGATTGCTTTTCGGGAAGGTTTCCCCCCAGGTTTTTTACTGTGAAACTGGTTGGTTTCATTGGTTTTCCTGGGTCATCATATCTTGTCTTATTTATTTTTCCACTGCATGATTTTGACATGATATTGATATTTGTTTGTTTTAACAAGTTTTATTCATAATAAATCTAATTAACAATTTGGGTTTAAAACTTGTTAATTCTATCAACCGGGGTCTAAATTTCCCAACACTCAGCATATCCCATACTCCAAATTAGGTAATTAACCTGACCATTATTGCCATATCCACCATATAATTAATTGTCTATGGATAATGCTGTTACTCCATAAGTCATTTAAACTGTTCTATATATAAATATTGCTATGCTCATACAAGTATCTACCATTGTAACCCAAATAAGAGCATTAGAGAGACACACACACACACACAGAGAACATGAACAAGTTGGCTGTCTTTGTCGTGGTTTCTTTTGTTCTTGTATCAAGTCTACTTAACCTTTCTCAAGGTAAAGCTATTTTGATATTTTTGTCAAATTTAAGCTTTGTTTTGTCACCTCAATTTTACAGAAATTCATGAACGATTAATTGCTCAAATGATATATATATCTACCTCTATTTGCAAAAATAATGTGTCAATATTTATTTCTTGAATCTGATTTTATAGGCGATGATCAGCCTCGATGCCGCGAACAGATTATTGTACCGGGCACGTGTGCCCAAATCAATTGCGGAGCAAGCTTTCCAGCGAGTGCACAAGCCAGGAACTGCTCTTGCCGACCAGCTTCTGCTCACCAAAGCAGATGTGAATGCGATGTCGTCACTTGTGGAGAAGATAACACCATTAAACCAACCTCTTTGGGGATTCATTAGTCCTCTGATGTTGTCCACTTTAAGAGGTTCCTGCAAATGTTATCATGTTTAGTTCACATTCATGAACTTCATAAACAACCACTGTAATAGCAATAACAGTACTGGACTCTTTTGATTATCGAAAACTAAATAAATAAACAGTGGACTCTTTCTGCCTCTAATGCAATACCGTTCCTACAGCATGTTGCTTTTCATGATAATAGTAATGACAGCTATAACCAAGAGTTCAAATCACTACATGATCTTCTTAATCAAATCACTTAAAATGAAAACAGAAAAAACATATTAAAGCCAAACAGTATCTCAAAATTATATTGTTGCAACATAAACTGTTGCATTTCAATAAGATAACTCGAAATTGTTATCGCATTGAGTTTTCATAATCACAAAGAGTGACTGCACATATACAACTACTAGCTTAGTAAAATTATGATCCTCTACCACTGGTTATGTTACAACCAGAGATCTGTTTATATAACTAGCAAACTAGCAGTTGTAACTCTTAACAGAACTAACAGAATTTGCAAATAACGTGGAGCCAATGAGGCATTGACATCTGGCAAGGACCAACGACTACTTAAGTGAACAGTTCCAATCAATGAAATGGCGTCTCTTCTTGAATGATAAAACGATGTCGTTTCGTAAAATAATAGAAGTAATTGAAAACAAAACGCCGTCGTGCCATTAAATTTGAAAAGCGGTGCCATTTAACTTAAGGAGCCCTAATTTTCAAGTTTTAAAGAAGAAGAATTATAAACAACAACTTGTACTGCTCTACTACTTTCTTGTTAAATTTAAGAATGGGCATTGGGTTTTGGAATCAAAGAGACATAGTGAAGTGCAAGCATGCACATCCTCGGTTTTGCAGTGAGGTTAACAACCAATTGTTTAAACAAAGTAGGTCTGAAAGTGAGTAGTGAGAAAACAAAGAACAAAAATTATTCAACTACATTAAAAAAAAAAAGGAAGGAAAATAATTATATTTATGAGAGACTAAAATGACAGCTGGGGGCAAAGTTTGACATCATCAACATATATAATTAGGAATTTCTCTCTAAACAGAAAAATGTAATCTTAATATTCTGTGGATTTCTATTACGTTCTAAAATAATTAAAGATTTTGGTAATGGATTTGCGCCATGATACATTGAAACAAAGGAAAAAAAAACAGCACTAGAATAAAAATATACAAGATTAAGAGAGTCCACTGTGTGCTATATATCGAATCTAATGTTCATAAACAAGTTAGGAGCAGTGGTAGATAGAGATTGAGGCTCTTTCAGAAGACTTCTTTCCACCTGTCTGTCCGAACCCAAACATCTGTTAGCTGGTTCCTAAACATCTGAATGTCCTTCATCAGCTCTGCCACCACCTCTTTGTTACCAAAAAACTGAAAGAATCCCCTCCATTTCGTTCTTCTACCCTTGCAGCTCTCCTCCATCAGGATTGGTTGCCAGTTGAAAGACTCTATAAAGGTCTAGACTTGCTTATTTTGTTGCTGTTGACGCCTTCCCTTGGTTCTTAACTGTTAGCTACCTTGCACATAGAAATCAAACTTTTACCATGCATGACCACATTAGTGGCAGGGTAAGGATTTCCCTTGCCTTGTTCCTATAAGTCCAAATGGAACACAGAAACATAAAAGACAAATGAGTCTGAGAAGTACTTTAAGTTCTTTAAAGTGTCCCTGATATCCTTCAGCCAGCTCTAAATCCAAGCCTGAAATGAGTAAGGATGAATGAAACCACTTCTAAGGGACAGACCCAAACAAAAAAAGAAAAATCCTTTTAAAAGTTCCAAACAAGTAAAACGCCTTTGCATACTTTAACATAAAGCAAACCATAATATATGAAAAGTAAAAGAAAGAAATATATAAGAATTAGAATTCTAGTTTATTCATTTTGAACTACTTGTTGTCAACGTGTCATGCCTTTACTAATGAGCTTATGCTTATGGAATAAAAAAACATGGGGGATAGAACTATAAATTGATATACCTTTGGCAGTGATAGCTTCCAGTGTCGATGTTTGCTTGCTTACCAGCACATGAAGAAGAGCTTTGTTTTGCCATTCTATTTTTGCACATTAAAACCAAAATAACACAAGAAGAAAGTGTACAAGATTCAGAGTTTGCAGCCTGCTATCCAAGCTAGTGTTCATAAAGAACTTAGGGGCAAGGGTTGCTAGGGATCAAGGCTCCGCCAGGACATCTGTCCGCCTGTCAAACCCAAACATATGTAAACATTTGAATGTCCTTCACCACAGCATCTCTATTGGCTAACTCTGCCACCTGTTTGTTAATTCTAAGGAGAATGTAATATCTACAGAGTGCTTTTGTTCATGTATAATATGTGTTTGGCTTGCGTGCATGCATATACAATTAATGGAATTTATTCTTGAAAATCTGTGGCAACATCTACTAGTGGCAGTGTCATGTTTATTTTGTGAATGTCCACAAAAAGATTAAAACGGAAGAAAAAGCTCAGCTGAAACAACCAGCCATGGACATGCACCTTCTCTATTTTTTCAAAAGAAGCTTGGATCCCTGCATTTCCTTCTCCTACCCTTGCAGCTCATCTCCACCAGGATTGGTTGCTAGTTGGGACACTCTCTAAAGGTCTACATTTGCTTATCCTGCTGCTGTCATGGCCTTTCTTTGTTTTTTGAACTGTTAGTTACCCTGCACATAGAAATCAAAATTTTACAATACAAGACCTCATTAATGGCAGAGAAAGGAACTTTCTTCATGGTTGTCTTGTTCTTATAAGTCCAAATAGACCATAAAATGGACAAAAAAGACAATGCGAAGTACTTTAACATCCCTACAACCCCTTCCCTTCATCCAGTGCTTCATCCATGCTTGAATCAAGTAAGGTTGAATGAAGTCAGTTCTAATGTACAGACAAAGCAAACCAAATTTCTCTAGATGAAAAGGAAAGAAAATATATGGTCTAACATTTCAGTATCTTTGACAAAAAGGACTAAGTCCTCAGTTTCCTTATCAATTCTGCTCTCGCAGGAAGAAAATTCAATAAGATTCTCTAGAGAACAACAATCATTTTAGAAGGTAATTGTAACCTACATAACTAGTTCCAAAGCTCATGGTCTTCACTTATGGTTGTGCCATTAAGATTAATAAAGGACCTGCCAGCATAGTTTCTACAATTCCTAGCATGCAATAGCTATTATCCTTTTTCAACCAAATAAGCTCCAGATTTAGAATGAGGCCTAATGAGCTCGTCAGTAACACAAACATGAATTTGTAATATTCTCTCAGCATCATTGGCTATACAGTCTTCAAACTAATTCAGAATTCTACCTGAAAGTATCTTTGACTAGCACATTTGCCACAACATTTAGAGAACCTAAACAATTTCATTGGACATCCCTTTGCCTTTGGGGACTTCCAATAAAATAGGAACCTTATATAGATATAGAGAGAGAGAGAGAGAGAGAGAGACACACACACACACACACACTTGGATGTCTATAAAGGAGTAATATGAATTCACTAGGAAATGTAATGCATTAGGCTAAAATGACAAAACAATAATGAAAATGACACAACTTAAATTCTAGACAAAATGCATCAAAACAATGATAGCAAGTAGAGCAGGCTTTCAAATCTAAGTAGGCTACCTTTTCAAATTTTCAGCCTTGTTTACGCAGATGTTTCCTTGCATGAGTCTAATTACTATAAAGACGAACATGTGAAACGAGCATGGATGGTTTCCCTTGGTTATGATTTGAAATAAGTCTTGAAAATTTCAAGAATTTCTGGAGCCCAAAGCACAAAAGTCATATTGTAAAAACTTCCATAATTAACAAGCAATGTTATGTATAAAATGAGTAAACAATTAATAACACAGATCAACAAGGTAATGCAAGTGATAGGCTAATACCACACTTACCATTCAAATTGTCATTATATGTATTAAACTCTTGAATGTGTGAAAATAAAATCCATGGGGAAACAAAAAAAAGGAAAAACGAAAATCTTTTAAGGTGCCACCATGCCTCTGCATAAGCATCACGTGGGATGATGAGGTGTAAGATGTTTTCCTAACATTGCAAATCAATGGAAGCACATTAAGGCCATTTTGTACTTAAGTGTTCAATACAGTCTATTATTCACAGTATTTGTTGATTTTCATTAGTGTTTTTTTTTTTTTTTTTTTTGAGATAAAAGATATAGATTTTCATTAGTGACATTACTACATTTTTGAACTTTTTCTTCAATCGAAATCATATATTCACGGAATTCTACTTTATTCATTTTGAAAAACCTGTCATGCCAACAAAATGAGGTTGTGCTTGTGAATTTCTAAAATGAAGACAGGTAGGGCAGTGAGGAGGGTGGGGAGAGATTCAGAGTTTGCAAACTCTGCTAATCTAAGTAATAGAATCCTTAGATTTGGGAACCTAGAAGCAGGAGGATTGAGAAAAATATTACCTATCAAACTCAGAGACACTAACGCTGTAGAGAAGATACCGAAAGGCAGCCCCACCAATGGTTTAGTAATGGTTAGATATAGCTTTTACAAAACATGTGTAATGGTGGCACAGACCAAGTGTCAATGTAGAGGGCAAGACATTTGATGAAGCAATAGATCCGCAATGTGCATAGGGGTATGAGTTTGGAAATGGCATAGCAAGAGTCCAAATTCTGGACATTATATCCATAAATCTACGATTTTGATTTTGCCACCCGAAGTATGGGCCCTAGTCAAGAATAGCAACAAAGAGTTTAGAGATGTCTCCACCCCCTTGACAGAAAACTTGTGGAGACAGCACCTTGGGTTGGTAGAAACGAGAGGACGTGGCAGTGTTACTGAGGGCACTTTGTCGAGCAAAGGAGAGGGAACTCTGCAAGACCTCGTTCTCAAATATCTCTCCCTCTCTATAATTCTTTGCAAACTACAGAGTACATATATAACTGCATTGTTTGTCAATTTTGTTCTCTGTGAGTGATAGGCCACAATCTGAATGACCCATTGTGATAAACCCTAATTAATTAATTAGTCAAGTTGTTAATTAATCAATTAAGCATACAATTGCGTGGAAGCACAAACAAATCACCAAATACTAAATATGCAGTGGAAAATAAATAACATGGTAATTTGTTTACGAATGGGGAAAACTCTAACGGCAAAAACCCCACCGGGTGATTTTCAGGTCACCACTCCCGAAACTCCACTATTATCAAATCAAGCGGTTACAAGTAAAAGAATCTCAAGTACCTTACCAACCTACAGTTGAACCCTTACCCCAATACCCAATTGGACTTGATCTGTAGTGACAATTTCCACATTTGACGCACGGCTCCCAAGTACGTGACTAACCAATGCGCGGATCCCAGTACGCGACTTCAAACACCAACTTTAGAAGGAGAGGTTGGCTGCAAAGTTTTTCAGTTCATCATACACGATGAAGATCAGGAAGATGCTTGGTTACAAAACCCTATGGTGCAAATACACAGCAACTTCAAGAGAGAAGATGAACTAGGTTAAGAACTTCATCTTTTGATCACAATTTGCTTGAACAAGGATTGCTCAATGCTTTTGCAACTTGTGTCCTGTTTGATGGCTCTTAAAACAATCATTTTATATGTTTAGGGTTAGAAGAAAAGAAAACTCAAAACCATATTCACGGATCCCAAGAAAATCAAATCAGAAAACTGATTTTCGTAATTCTCGACAGATAGCAGGTGTCGAGGTAGCTATCGAGCAGGTGTCGAGAGTTAATGAATTTGCACTTCAGCTTGCTTTTTCTTGGACAGACTTGATGACTTCAACACTTGATCTTGAAACAATGTTTCTTGAAGTATTAAAAACACCTAGAACTACCCAATTACAAGTAGAGTGCGTTTTGTCATAAGGATTAGCCAATTTACATAAAAAGTGACATATGTTCTTAACAAGTGAACACACATATGTCCTAACAATCTCCCCCTTTGGCAATCCGTGACAAAACCACAACAAACAAATGAACATATGAGAGAAGTCATAAATCACTCAACTCATATTCACTTGTTGAATACAATAAAATCTATCCTAACACAAACTCTTGAAAAACTTTGCAAGAAGAGAGTTTATGGCAAGTAGACTTTGACAACCTGTATTTCTGAAACACTTTAAACAAAACTCATCAAGGCATCTTGTGTGAAACAGAAATAAATAGATTACATACAAGTATAAAGAACATGTGTATCAAGATAGAGAAGAAACAACACATGAAGAGAGAGAGGTGAAAGAAATATACATCCACATATAAAGAGAATAAGTACAATGTATGTAAAACTGGTCACAAGACCTCATATACAAGAACAATGTATCTAAAAGATAAGAAAAGAAAAGATACATCAAAACCTCACTACATCCCTCAAAAATATCAACACTCCCCCTATCAAAATGTCCTATACTAACTCTCCCCCTAAGATGACTACTCTCATAACCCAAAACTACTCCCCCTTTTTGTCACGAGTGACAAAGGGTAGAGTGTCATGTAGACATCTCATCAGTAGAGCTAGCATCTCCATCATCATCATCATCATCATCATCATCATCATCATCATCCTCATCCTCAGAATCTGAAGCTACTGGAGTAGGTGGTGAAGGAGTAGCCTCTAGAGCAAAACCACCCATGGTCACCTGCCGTCGTGCAATACGACCAACACGAACATTCACCTGATATAACTCAGCAGAGAGTGTATCAAGGCGAGTGTCCATGCGCTGCAGCTGCGCCATAATGTCTCCTAGAGATACATCGCCCGTAGAGGAAGAAGGAGCAGATGTAGATGGAGCGGATCTGGATGGAGCTGATCTGGACGGAGCCGAATGGGAGGGAGGAGTGGCATCCGTCTGTCTCGACCTAAACTGAGCCTCACTACGTTTTACGGTAGCGGCATCTATGGCACATATATGAGTGAAGTGGTCGGACACAGGAAAAGGGATAGAAAAATGGCGTAAGATCCTCGTGATAGCGGAAGGAAAGATGAGCTTATCACGGGACGCCGAATCTAGATGGACATCTATGATAGACAGGATGAAGTGAGAGGGAAAGTCTATAGTAAGATGCTCTAGAACGCATAGGGTTCCGAGCAGGAGTAGATTTACGTTTGGGTGCCATAGACACTACTAACGTAAAAGAAGAAGAAAGAGATAGAGAGGAAGACAATCAGAAAAGTCCCAAAACAGTTCAAATATGACAGATATATGAACTAAGAGTACGTATGCATGGGAATGCATGAACATGTGACATGCAAATCAAAAATATCATCATGGGCTCAGCCCAATCCAATTCTAGCAGCATATAAACAAAGTACTCACATCTAAATGCATGAAAATATCATTATAATGCACATGAAATGCAATGTATGACATTTTTAAAAACATTTAGTGAAAAACCCAACCCAAAATTTGAAGAAAAACTCATCAATTTTGAAAAACCCCAAAAATTTTCAAAAACCCCAAAACCTAAGTTTCAAAACATGAAATGCATGAATTATGAAGGAAAGAGAGATCATACCAAGTGATTTGAAGCAAGGAAGGGCCGAAAATCACGTGGATTGAGGATTTGGAGTGAGAAAAAGGAGTTTGGGAGATGAACAGTTGCGGACAGATCGAGAGAGATCGAGAGAATGAAGTTCAGATCGCGAAAACACCTTATATAGACACTTCAGTAAATCTCGACAGCTGAGGTGTCGAGAGGTATCGAGGAAGCTGTCGAGGAAGGTATCGAGGAAATGGCCTTCGACAGCTGAAGGTGTCGAGAAGGTGTCGAGGTACAAGACCAATTTCAGAGATCAGAAGCTCGATCGATCGACAAGGTATCGAGAAGGTATTGAGAAGACAGAAGATATCTCGATCGATCCACCAAGGGTCGAGGGAAGTGTCGAGATTGCGATAAGAAAAGCTTGAGAAGCTCGACAGATGACCAGGTGTCGAGGAGGTGTCGAGGAGGTGTCGAGCCTTCAGTGAAAAGCAGTTTTTCGAGAAGAAAAAAACACAGACATGAATGCAATTCAACTTACACCTCAACCATAGATCCACTCAACATATTAAGCTCTCAAAATCATCTCTCAAAAGAAGATAAAAGCACATGGATCCTCAGAAACACACACACACACTAAACAAGTCTAACCAATTTTATATTTCAAAAACAAGTCAAGACAGTTTAGTGAGCATACATTAGCATATGTAAACACTTGTGATGGCCAAATCACATTGTATCTGCACATGTATCAAGAGTAGCAAAGAATATTGCGTGTTGTGTGTGAAAAACATCGCAAGATTGCATATGTGTATACATGTTATGACGATCTGAGATATGAGAAAATAACTTTAACTCACACACAATCATAACTGTTTGATGGGGACTATCACCTTCGAGGTACATCCTATAACTCCCACATCTCCTAGAAAACACGCTTGCAATCATGTTTAAAGCATCTTTAATCTTTTTGCTTTATATTTTCTTTGTATATTTTCTTTTAAGCATATCATGCATGGGCATATAAAAGAGAGAAAAGAAATACCCAAGATGTTAAGCATTTGACATCGCATTTTTGCTATGCCGAAGCATACGAATGTCTTTGACACTGCACTTTTGCTATGCCGAAGCATACAGGTGTCATACTATGATTGGCGGGTAACAGTGGTGAGATGGTTATTTATGCCTTTCTCTTAGGATTTTCTAGTCCTACCCGTCAAAAAGAGTGATATGAGTGTTAAGTTTTAAGAGATAACTTAATCTTACTCATCACAAACAAAAGCCACAAAGCTCACTTGCTTAGTTGTGCATAGAGATGCTCATCTAAGCTACAAGAGATACAAAGTTTAGAAACTTTGTTTCAATGGCCATCCAAGGTACACAAATACCAAAGTACACAAAACACACACTGTTTTTGTATTTTTCAATTTTTTATTTTATTTTTATATTTAAAAACAAAATAAACAAAACTGAAAGTAAACACACAAAACATGTTAACAAAGCAAAGCAAAAACTAGACTGACTCAGCAGAAAAGTAAAAGACACAAGCAATGCAACAAACAGAAAAACAAGAAGGGAAAAGAAAGTGATGAAATCACTTAAAATCCTTTTTCTTCCACACCTTGGAAGAACCTTTCCTTTGATTGAATCCTTGAACCGGCGGTGAGGGGGAAGAATTTAAATCGTTCAAGTTCGAAAGGAACATGAGGGCTTTCAGAAGATCTCCAAGATGAGCAAGAGAGGATTGAAGCTGAGTTTGGCTTCCAGATGCTATCATGCCATTGCTCTGTTGAGTGGCTAGCCACTTATAGCAATTTGGTCGAGTATGACCAGCAGCTCCACAATGATGACAGAGATGCTGCTTCTTTTGTTTAGACTTTTGAGAGTTAGCCTTCTTAGCCCTAGGGTTTTTAGCATCTTTCTTATCTTGCTTAAGGGGTGCTCCTAAGATAGATTTACTCTTGTCTAAGTTCTCACTAGCTAATTCAGTTTTAACATCAACATTCTCAATTTCAGTGTTATTAGCAGGAGGAACAAAAACAGTATTGCTAGTAGAAGCAGTATTAGAGAAAGAAAGACCATACCCCAAACCAGTTCGATCCGAAGCAGATTTCTGATTGTTGAGCATCTCATCAAGCTTTGCACTTGAAGTCCTCTTGAGTTGAGCTCTAACTTGAAACAGCTCCACTTCAAGCTTCTTGGTCTTCTCAGCCAAAAAGTTGTTCTCAAATCTCAGTGCTCCAATAGTTTGATTCGCCTCATCAAACTTTGTGAATAACTCTTCACGATCGAGTTCCACCTCACTGAGCTTCTTGGTGGCTAGCCTATATAATTTCTCATGCTTTTTAGAGAGCTTGTAAAGCTTCTCATAGGCTGAATGGATATCATCTTGATCATCCATCTTCTCAAATTTTGACTCCACCAGTTCTTCTTCTTCATCCACTTCTTCAACAATCCCTTCAGTATGATTGACTGTGGCAGTGAAGGCATTTAAGATTCCGTCATCCTCATTGTCGGAATCATCTTCAGGCTCAGTATCACTCAAGGTTGCAGCAAGTGCCTTACTCTTCCCAATGCTCTTGAGATATGTCGGGCATTCATGCTTCATGTGACCGAACCCATGACATCCAAAGCACTTTGGTCCTGCAGGAACAGTGTACTGACCGCCATCCTTAGCATCCTTCTTCCCTTTGTATTGGCTTTTAAACTGGGAAGAACTGAACTGCCTGCGGTCCTTGTCGAAGCTCCTTCCATTGGCATTCTTCATAAACTTCTTGAACTGCCGGGTGATGTAGGACTTCATCTTGGAATCTTCATCATCGGAAGACTCATCTGTATCACTGCTCTTTGCCTTCAAGGCCATGCTTTTGCCTTTACTTGACTTGCCAATCCTAAATAGCCCTATCTCATAGGTTTGCAAGTTTCCAACCAGCTCAGTCAAAGGAATCTTGTTAATATCCTTTGATTCCTCTATTGTCGTAATCTTGACATGAAATCTCTCAGGTAGAGATCTGAGCACCTTCCTTACAATCTTGGGTTCAGGGATGGTTTCCCCAAGATTGAAGGCTGAGTTCACTATGTCTTTGAGCTTAGCAGAGAACTCATCAAACGACTCATCCTCCTCCATCTTAATTTCTTCAAAGCTTGTAGTGAGCCTCTGAAGTTTTGAATCTTTGACAGCCTTTGTTCCTTCATAGGTTGTCTGGAGGATGGTCCAAGCCACCTTAGCAGTTTCAGTTGAGGATATCTTCTTAAACTTCTCATTGGTGACTGCGCTAAATAGGGCATTTAACGCTTTGCTGTTGAAGTTAGCCGCCTTGATCTTTGCATCATCCCAATCGGCTGGCTCTTCATTTGGCTTAGTCCAGCTAATCTCTACAGCTTGCCACACCTTTTCATCTAAAGACTGCAAGAAAGCTCTCATGCGTACTTTCCAGTATGCATAGTTAGTGCCATCAAATAAATGAGGTATGATTAAAGATTGTCCTCTATCCATGACAAACAGGGGTCAATGGATCAACACAGCAAAGATTAAACCTAATCAGAGTGTGCCCGCTCTGATACCACTTGATAGGCCACAATCTGAATGACCCCTTGTGATAAACTCTAATTAATTAATTAGCCAAGTTGTTAATTAATCAATTAAGCATGCAATTGCGTGAAAGCACAAACAAATCACCAAATACTAAATATGCAGCGGAAAATAAATAACATGGTGATTTGTTTACGAATGGGGAAAACCCTAACGGCAAAAACTCCACCGGGTGATTTTCAGGTCACCACTCCCGAAACTCCACTATTATCAAATCAAGCGGTTACAAGTAAAGGAATCCCAAGTACCTTACCAACCTACAGTACCCTTACCCCAATACCCAATTGGACTTGATCTGTAGTGACAATTTCCACTTTGATGCACGGCTCCCAAGTACATGACTAACCAATGCACGGATCCCAGTACGCGACTTCAAACACCAACTTTAGAAGGAGAGGTTGGCTGCAAAGTTCTTCAGTTCATCATACACGATGAAGATCAGGAAGATGCTTGGTTACAAAACCCTATGGTGCAAATACACAGCAACTTCAAGAGAGAAGATGAACTAGGTTAAGAACTTCGTCTTTTGATCACAATTTGCTTGAACAAGGATTGCTCAATGTTTTTGCAACTTGTGTCCTGTTTGACGGCTCTTAAAACAATCATTTTATATGTTTAGGGTTAGAAGAAAAGAAAGCCCAAAACCATATTCACAGATCCCAAGAAAATCAAATCAGAAAACTGATTTTCTTAATTCTCGACAGATAGCAGGTGTCGAGGTAGCTATCGAGCAGGTGTCGAGAGTTAATGAATTTGCACTTCAGCTTGCTTTTTCTTGGACAGACTTGATGACTTCAACACTTGATCTTGAAACAATGTTTCTTGAAGTATTAAAAACACCTAGAACTACCCAATTACAAGTAGAGTGCATTTTGTCATAAGGATTAGCCAATTTACATAAAAAATGACATATGTTCTTAACAAGTGAACACACATATGTCCTAACAGTGAGTGATGTTGCCATTAATCTTTTCTCTTTAGTACAAAGTTTAGACCTTTCACTATGACAATGTATGATGAAGATGCTGAGAGAAACTGTGAGTTTATTTTTATCTGCTTTAAGTGCAAGGCAATGCTTCTGCCTTAGCAAGATCTGTTTATAATCTAGTAATTTTCTACTTTGCTATAGATATCTCCCGAGTTGCAACTTGCAACTATACTAACATTTTTCTTGCAACTATACTAACATTTTTCTCCTGTATATGTTTGATAAATTACCGAATATTAAGCATTTAGGAGAATATGTAATTTATCATGGTATTTTAGGGAAGGGTTTAGGCCCACATGTGAGAGGAAGTGTTAAAATTATGGTTAAATGATTAGATTCACAATTTCCTAACTGCTTAAACTTTTGTGATAATGGTAATTTACCAATGTAAACCCAAATTTGGCTAGCCATGTTGATTGACGTTCCAAGCCAACTCTCAAAGGCTCATGAGCCTTGTGATTACTTGCTGATATAAAATTTGGAGGGTAGAAAATACCATTTGAGCTACCCAGCTCATTGGCAATTTTGACTATCTATTAACATGTGGAGAATATCAACCAAACATGAACAGTTTTTGCAGAAAGTAACTCTAAAGTTAACTATCTGGTAATAGAGTTACAAGCCCAAAAAATGTTCATAAAAGAGTTAGATACAAGAGTAACCAGGGCTCTAGCCTCATCAGTGACTCCCATGCACAGCAAATGTACACCACTGGCGTTCTCCAACTTCCTTGCACTTGTGTTCTTCAATCAGCGTAGCAAGTTGCCAAGGAACCTTCTTCTTTTCTAAACACAGGTCCTCCAATCTTCCACCAACCAAAACAAGCTAGGAAAAAGTGCTTCTAAAACAGTAAGCTTCCACTCTTTTGCATACAACATTTCTGGAACAGCCTGAAAAATTATCTGCCAGCACATGAGTTAGCTAAATAGGCAAAACAACCCTATTTGCACCAGCTCTGCCAGTGCCCCTCAACTGTCAACAACACTTGCCGTCCCTCCATGACTGGACACACTTGCCTCGGTACACTGTTTTGCTCCCTCAAACATCACTGTTTTGAGGCTATACAGCCCAAGCAAGACTGTGCTTCTGGAATAAATGGTCCAAGTTCTCTTCTCATTGCATAAGACACTTGGTTTCACTCACTATGTTGCGTTGCATGAGGCCATAGCAGCTTATCAGTGACCCCACAGCTTGAGATAGGGATAGCTAAAATTTGAGCAGCCATTTCTAGAGAGTACAGCTCTCTAATCAGTACCTGTTTTCAAGTCAAAGTGTAAAGATAAGTTTAAATACCTATTAATAGTAGTAGCTTATTTGGACTTAATTGAGGGATGCCTAAAGTATGGTTCTTATAACCTAGCAAAATAATATGTTTTGTTTGATTGAAAAAGATTGACACTCACATACATGACTAAACTTAAATTCTGGACAGAACACAACAAAATAAAACTGTAGAATCTTTCCACTACAAAATACAATACATCAGGCTAAAAAGACAAAACCAAGCAGAAAAATATGACAACTTTCTGGATGTAACACATCAAAACAATGATAACAACTAGAGCAAGGCTTACTGATCAAAACAGGATACCTTCTCTATTTTTCAACCTTTTTCTGCACAGTTGCTTGCCTGTTTGAATATGCACCAGAGAATTACGTTAGTAATTTATGGCTAAGTTTGCCCTGGTCATGATCTGAAATGGGTAAGGACAAATTTTAGTCAGTAATTTCATTCAGAGTGAAAGGTATAAAAGTTAGAAAACTTCAAGAACATCAAGATGCAATAGCACACAATTCATTTGGTAAAAGTTTAAACAATTAAAGAGCAGTACTACGTATAATAAGAGTTTTAAACTATTACTATTAAAAAGTAACAGGGCACTTACATGTGGTCGTACCTGTCTACTAAATTATATTTGTAAGAAAGCACAATAGAAAAGAGATATGTCACAAGGCACCTATTAAACTTCTAAATCTCTAGAGTAAAAGAGGAAGGAGAAGAAAGAAACAATGAAAGAAAAATCTAAATAAGAAATCAAAGGAAGAAAGATATGACAGTATAAAAATGAAATTCAAATATTATAAAGGTCTCACCAATTCTTCTTCACAAGCATTATATGGGAAGATGAAGTCTTTGATGATTTCCCAACATTGTAAAATAAAGGCATCAGATGGCTAAGGCCATTTAGTAATAGATCCAAACGCACTCCTCTTATGGTAAATCACAGATTTGACAAGACAGGTTTAACAATTGAGTAATATGCGGAATCACAATTTGCAAATCGCGCGATATCGAAATCACAACAGGAAATTACCTTTCCTGAAACGCGAAAATCTGTTGATTCAAAAACACAATCCAACAAATTTCGCCTAGCCAAACATATCAAGATTTTCATGATTTGCTAAATGCCCGTTTTTGTCTCTCAATACGCCTAAACGAACGGGCTAGAAATCTATTAACATATAGGTACAAGCTTAGGTTCCCAACGCTGATAGTTTAAGCGGTTGACCAAGAATATTACTGCTGCTGATGCAGACCATTTTCTGCTGTCAATGAACCGATCAATTGTCAACAACATGCCAATATTTGGATATATCAAGAACTTGTTAATGATTTGGTCATTGAAGAAATTTTGCATATCAAAATTAATTCCCCATTAGGGAAAGTTATGATCAAGCTCCTAATTGTTGAAAATTTTGAACAATCACTAACCATGATTTGATTTTAAAATTTGTTGCATTATGAGAATTGCAATAACAATGTCCTCAAACATGCTAATACAAATCATTTTAGTAACTTTATGATTGTTGTCCTACGTTTAAATAATAAAAAATTCAGTGAAAAGCAAAAGCAAAAAATAGAAAGAAAAAAAAAAAGAAAAATCAGTTATTCTCTTAATCAGAAAAAGAGCATCTGCTTTGGTTTCAGGTTAGTAAACAACCCTAAAAAACCTTCAACAAGGGATGAAGCTAGACACAACCTCTAGGAAGACTAATTATTCTGATGCGATCAATTGTCAATAATGTTGAAATTTGGATGTATCAAGAACTTGTTTTAACGATTTGTTCTTTATAGAAATTTCAAATATCCAAATTAATTCCCCATAAAAGTTAATATCCAATTCCTTATTGTTGAAGATTTTAAATTTTATAACTACATTTGATTGTAAGTTTGTACATTTTAGAATTGGAATCCTGATTGTATTAGCTATATAGCAAGTGGAGTGGGAAATAGTTATATAACTGTTTTCATACTTTAAAATAATAATAATTTTTAGAGAAAAACAAAAAATAAAAGGAACTAGAATAAGAACAGAAAACTCAGCTGTTCTCTTCAACAGAAAAAAAAAAAAAAAAAAAAAAAGAAAAGAAAAAGAAAAAGAAAAAGAAAAAGTCTTTGGTTGAAGGTAAGTACACAACTTTAGAGAACTTTCACCAAGGCAGGAAGCTAGATGCTACCCCTAGCTAGACTAATCATTCTGATTGCAATCTATGCATGACTTCACATATATAATATGTAACAAGATAAAAATTAAATTCGATTGTAATGTTTGCAGTGACATGCATATATTGTTTTTACACCTTGAAAAATTTTAAAACAATGACACAAGAAAGTAAAAAGCATACAATGGACTGCACTTATCTTTTCTTCTTTTTTTTTTTCTCTTGGCCATGTGACAGTTTCACCTCATGAAATAGTCCCAATAATACAACATCAAGGAGACAACTAGCACAAGCAACACAATCACTAAACCAATATGACCCTAATAATTGTTTATTTCATAAGACTATGTTTTTTATATGCATATTAAATTAGCTAGGAGGATTACTGTGTGTTTTTTGATTAAGGAAAAAAAACCAGATGAAAGTTTGAATAAGTGCCAATAGCAATAATTAACTAAGGTACAGCTAGCAAGAAACTGTTTTGAAGTTAAAATTAGATATGTTAACCTGATTGACCGGTAACTATATTGTATTAAAATTAGATAAACAATTCAGATTAAAACAAGTAAAATTTAGTGGTTAGGATTTATGTGGGTACCGTACCCACCAAAAAAATGAGAGGGTATAGTAGAATGACCCTATCATCATGGTCTGTCTTCTATTATGTAACACCTCAGCATATCCCGTACTCCAAATTAGGCAATTAACCTGACCATTATTGCCATATTCCCCATATACTTAATTGTCTATGGATAATGCTGTTACTCCATAAGTCAATTAAACTGTTCTATATATAAATATTGCTATGCTCATACAAGTATCTACCATTCTAACCCAAATAAGAGTATTAGAGAGAGGCACACACACACAGAGGAGAACATGAACAAGTTGGCTGTCTTTGTCGTGGTTTCTTTTGTTCTTGTATCAAGTCTACTTAACCTTTCTCTAGGTAAAGCTATTTTGATATTTTTGTCAAATTTAAGCTTTGTTTTGTCACCTCAATTTTACAGAAAGTCATGAATTGTTGATAACTCAAATGATATATATATATATATATATATATCTACCTCTATTTGAAAAAATAACGTGTCTATATTTATCTCTTGAATCTGATTTTATAGGTGATGATCAGCCTCGTTGCCGCGAACAGATTATTGTACCGGGCACATGTGCCCAAATCAATTGCGGAGCAAGCTTTCCAGCGAGTGCACAAGCCAGGAACTGCTCTTGCCGACCAGCTTCTGCTCAGCAAAGCAGATGTGAATGTGATGTCGTCACTTGCGGAGAAGATAACACCATTAAACCAACCTCTTTGGGGGTTCATTAGTCCTCTGATATTGTCCACTTTAAGAGGTTCCTTATAATGTTATCATGTTTAGTTCACATTCATGTACTTCATAATCAACCACTGTAATAGCAATAACAGTACTGGAATCTTTCGATTATCGAAAACTAAATAAATAAACAGTAGACTCTTTCTGCCTCTAATGCAATACCGTTCCTACAGCATGTTGCTTTTCATGATAATAGGAATAACAGCTATAAACAAGAGTTCAAATGACTACATGATCTTCTTAATTAAATCACTTAAAATGAAAACAGGAAAAACATATTAAAGCCAAACAGTATCTCAAAATTACATTGTTGCAACATAAACTGTTGCATTTCATTAAGATAACTCAAAATTGTTGTCACATTGAGTTTTCATAATCACTATCTTAGTAAAATTATGATCCTCTACCACTGGTTATGTTTCCAAACCTTGAATTGAAACTCCCCGTGCAATTTTTTTTTTCTTCTTCTTCTCCTTGAATTGAGACTAACCATGATTGGCCTTTTCAACTTTTTTTTTTTTAATTTATTTATAATTCGAATATTTAAACCTTTGATATTTCTGCGTCAGAAAGTGAGAGTTGAATTTAAATACTTTGGTCTTAAGCTTTTTCTTCTTCTTCTTCTTCTTTATTTGACTTGTTTAAGTGGTGCACATGCGAATGAGATGAATTTAATTGGCAATATGCAAGTAATTTACTCCCCTAAGGTTGGATCATTTTCAGCTGTAAATTTTTTGTGCAAGTTACAACTAACCAGCTAAAAAGTTTTGGCCAAATTGCATAAAACCTCCTGAGGTTTTGGTTAATTTCCAACACACTCTCTGTACTTTTAATTGTGTATTTATACACCTTGAGGGTTTCAGGGGCTCTGGTGACTTACCGATTGGGACCGAGACCTTAAGAATGGCGGGCTCACGATTTTAGAATGAATTTTTATTATAAGTTATTAGAAAAAAAATAAGTTTTTATGATAAAATGGTCACATGCACTACACGTGAACAGTTGAAGTAAGAATTTTGTCATTATTGAAAGCTTAGGGGTGAATAACACAAAATTAAAAGTGCAAGGAATGTGTTTGCAATTGAACCAAACCTCATTGGGTCTTTTTGAAATTTGCTATTACGTTTTGTTTATGTATTTTATATTACTTTAGCTTTTTTTTCACTTTGCTTTTAGTGAAAATTTTTTATTTTTTATTTTTCAGATAATTAGCTAAGTGAGAATTTGATGACACATACTAAGTGCGTTCTCAAAAAGAGGAGAAAGAGTAATTCCCTGGTGACCACTGGCCAGCTATAAATAATTAAAGTTTTATTTATATTGCTTTTTGACTAACATGAAAGTTCTATTCACTTTATTAGTAATATTTTAAAAAAACAAATAAGTAGTATTTTTTATTAAAATTTTGTTAATATTGATTGGATATTAATTCTATTTTTTTTAGTACATTTTTTAGTCTTCAATTTTAGCATATTTTTCATTCTTTTTACTCTAATTATAGTTGGCTTACACTTTTGCCCCCTAACTAAATTTCTAGTTTCGTCCCTAGTATTAATTATTAAATGAGTCTTTTATATATTTTTTTATTTGACGATCACTACAACAGAAGAAATTCAGATATAAAACAAGGATCTGGGGTTCCTCAAAATAAATAAATAGATAAGGATCTTGTTAATAAATGTTAGAATATTTTAATACCAATTTTTATAGTAAATAAATTAATTTTTCTTTTCTCGTAGAAAAATTTTAGATATACTTTCTAAACTAATTCCATAATTAACTTTTTCCATAAAACAATAGGAAAACACAAAATCTCATTAAACAAATTTTATATTCCTCCACTTTTCCCATGCTTTCTCATCATTCAAATTAAATTGAACACAAATTAAATATAAATTTATTATTAAAAAAGAAAGATAATTTTGAATTCACACAAACATTGCTTAATAGAAGAGAGAGGACCTTGTCCTTGAGGATGCAGATCGCGTTGTCAAGGTCAAGGAGATGAAGAGGCTCAAATGATTGGTCGTAGAAAAAAACTTAGTGTGTGAGCGCTCACTTTTCAGTTTGAGAAAAGAGAAAATGTTAGAGAGAGTGTATGTTTATTTCTTTATTTTTGTTGCTAAACTAGAGAGAGTGTATGTTTATGTTATAGAGAACTTGTCGATTGTAATGGTGACTATATTTAAATGAAGTGTCGGCTTCTGTTCATGTTAGCGAGTATAGGAAATTTCTAGGAAAGTTTCCTCATTGACTCTTAAGTCCACTTGTTGGGACCAGATAATTGAGCTTTGTTTGATTTTCTTTCACTTTTACTCCACTCCTAAAAATATCAAGGCTACTGACTTTTTATCGCTTTAATAATCTCTAAAAATTATTAAAATCAAAAGAAAAATATTCTTTGACCATGAAATTTACATATTGAGAGTTGCATGTGAAAGCGAAATTTTAACAAATCTAATTGTCGAACAATTTTTGACACTTTTCATAATGCTTTTATGCGATTCTATGCTTTACAATAAGTTTACAAAGTTGGTTTCTATTATCCCTCTAATGATTCACTTCAAATCTTTGATAAAGATATGCTTTAACTCTATTCGCACTCTGTTTATGTTGTCTATTTTTTATTTTTGAAACCAATTAGTTTTCCTTGTTTGAGAAATGACCAAATACTTCCAATGTGTTATGTTCTCAGTTAAATTAACTGTGTCTTTTTATTCATGGAATTTTCTTTTCTACTAGGTCTAAAATTCCCCAATTAATAAAAAAAAAAAAAAAATCCCCAATTAATAGTGAAATACCAAAAAATGCCCACCTAACCCGACTAGGTAAAATAAAGCTGTGTAATATTAACCCGGTTAAATTTGACCCAGTCAAATTAAACCTCACCTCATAAACACAATTACAGAACCTATGGTAAATAGTAAACTAAACCTACACTACCTATAGCATCCATCAATTCAATTCACTCAAAGAACAAGCACCTGATAGAGAAGACAATTGACAAGTCCATTGGATCAGGACTTCTTGGCATTGAATAAAAAGGGAGGGCCTCATACCACAATTTAAGATTTTTTTTTTAAGAGACCAATGGAAGAAGGGACATTTCTTATAGCTATAGCAGTTTTGCTCAAATCCAACAACTCTACACTTTCGGCATTCCCTAGGTTCTCTGGCAGTCTGACCAGATTTTTGCTTTCCCGTAAACTCAATAAATTGCTAATGGATGCCTTGGTATCTAAGCTTTTCAGTTTTGATAGTTACTAACATAGTCTTATAAACCGTCACAAATTCAAAGATGTTTTGGTGTCAAACTTTATAAAAAATTTAATAAATATAAGTTTACATCTTACAATAATAAAATGAAAGAGAAAAATAAAGTATTGTGTCTATAACTATTAGACTAATTATTGTTTTCTAAGAACATCATGGGACTAACTCAAATATTTAGGAGAACCAATTCCTATTTTTGTAGGCTAAAATGTTGAAATTTCAAAATAGCTATATATGTATATACTAAAGGAATTTTTCTAAATATTAGGGGAGCCTTGGCCCCCACCCATGTGTGTAGCTTCGCCCTTGCACATGGGATGAACTTAATTAGTGCTATATGCAAGTAATTTACTCCCCCATTAAGAAAATTGAAGAGAATTTTTTTTTTTTTCGGTTGAGAATCAGAGAAGACAGTGTAAGTTCGTGGTAAGTGGTAACCAGCAAAAAGTTTTGTTTACACTTTATTTTGCTTTTATTAGAACCTTTTAACTTGCTTTAGAGGAAACTTTTTATTTTTTTAAGGTTAAGTATGTTGTGAAAATGTGATGACAATTACCTATTGCGTGGTTGAAAAGAAAGAAAAGAGTAACTTCCTGGTGACTAGTTATGAAGTCTTGTTTAATGTTTATATTGTTTTTTGACAAAGTGTTTAGCTTACTTTCAGTACTTTTTTAACTCGGATATGTCTTTTTGTTTTAAATATACAATGATTAGTGGTTGTGTATTTTAATCCTCACATTTTATTTAATTAGTAAATGATATGACAATCTCTCATTAAAACAAAAGAATATTATTTTTTTAAAAGTACTGAAAATAAATCAAATATTTTGAGAAACTATAAAGTTCTATTCATATTACTTTCTTTCTATCTATTCATAATCAATATGCCATCGTACATCACACATGAATGCTTTAGTGGATTAATCTATAAACTTTATGACTAATAATGCACCCACTAATTAATTTAGTATCAGCAGTGCGTAAAGTAGCTGAAAGAAAGGGTACAAGCAAAGCTAATTATGCACTTCATGATCATTGATAAGGACATAGCTGTAACTTTGTTTGCACTCGGTTTCTATTATGCTTTTTTTTTTTTCTCTTTTTTTTTTTTTTTTTTTTTAATTCATTTCATTTGGCGTTTCTTAGTATGGCTGATTTTTTTTTTTTTTTTTTTTTTTTTTTGGGTCTATATTTGAAAAAGTAGGAAATTTTTTTTGTCAAAAGCGGAGGGTGCAACCAAAATGTAGATGTATACGGATAGGGTGGCTTAGAAATTAAGAAACTGAAAATGAAGAGATCAAAAAATAATGAGGAAAAAAAATGTAAGAGCTAGGAGCAAGCAAAGTTTGTAATCAACAACAAGATCATTGATATCAGAGCCGCTTTGACATCAACTGAAGAATGTTTACCCTTTCAAAATAATGAATTACGCCTTTTTAAAGTGAATAATGGAATCACTCTGCAAATAATGTGATTGTTCTTTGAAAAACTGAACATGCAAATTAATGTAAGGGTGCACAAAAAAACCAGGCTGGTAATGGCAACTTAATCTGTTCCATGCCTTCTCATGAAGTAGCTCCATTAGTTCCAATACTTCTCATTGAATTGTTTGTTGATTTTTCAATCTTTAGAACAAGACTTTTTAGATTTTTATGAGATAAAAATGTTATATAAGATATTAGGTTTAATTCTCTGCAGAGTGTGTGTATAACTGTGTTGTTTGTCGATTCTGGATCTTTGTGAGTGATGTTGCCATTAATCTTTGCCCTTTTGTTTAACACAGTGTATGATGACGATATTTTTTTTCTTCTTTATATGCAAAGCAATGTTTCTGACCTAGCAAGATCCATTTATAATCTCATAATTTTCAACTTAGCTAAAGATATCTCGTGTTGCAACTACACCTAACATTTTTCTCCTGTATATGTTATCCAAACTTGCCAAGCCTTATTGACAGACGTTTCAAATCAACTCTCAGAATCTCATGAGCAGATCAAGCCTTGTAATTACTGCTCATTGGCAATCTTCTCTATATTAACATGTGGTGAATATCAACCACATACAGTACGCTGCCACTCATTTGCATATGGCAGAACTGCAACAGCCAGAAAAATTTATCCTGCCAGCCCAATATTTATAGGCAAAACAACCCCATTTGCAACTTCTCTGCCCGTGCCTCTCAACAGTCAGCAACACATGCCATCCCTTCACAACCAGACACACTCGCCTTGGTACTCTCCTGCAGTTACTCTGATCCACATGTTGTTTATCATAGGCTTGTGTATACATACAAAACAAAGCTTCACTGAGCATGAGCATTAGCATTTCAAAAACAGACTCTTGCGCACCCTCAAACATCACTTTGTTGAGGTTATACCACAAGGTCCACGGAGTTAGGATAAGACAATCTATAGAACATCACATATTCCTTCTTATGAAAATCAAGATCTTCCATCAACTGAGTCAACCACTGCTTCAAAAAGCAATGGCAAATGAACTCAGTTCTAAGCGTCTAATCTGACCAAAACCATACAGCCCAAGCAAGACTGTGCTTCAGGAATACATGATCCAAGTTCTCCTCTTCCTCATTGAATAAGACACTTGGTTTCACTCACCATATTTGTGTTGTATGAGGCCACATCAGCTTATCAGTAACTTCACATCTCGAGACAGGGATAGCCAAAATTTGAGCAGCAACTTCTGGAGAGTACAGCTCTCTAGCCGTCCTGTTTTCAAGTCAAATTGTAAAGATAACATTAAATACCAATTAACAGATGTAGCTTGTTTTGATTTCTGTAAGGATTCCCAATTGCGTAACCTAGGTCCTTTCCAATTGAAAAATATTGATACACACACCTGAATGTTTATAACAATGTAGGTTCTTTCCACTATGATAATACACGAGGCAGAAGCAACAAAAAGAAGGGGAGGAATATGACCCAACTTAAGTTTGGACATAACACTTTGGATCTTTCCACTACAAAATATAATACATCAGGCTAAAACAACAAAACCAAAGGGAAAAGTATGACAAAACATATATTCTGGGTGTAACTCATCAAAACCACGATAACAACAAGAGCAGGACTTACCAATCAAAGCAGGAAACCTTCTTTTGTTTTCAACCTTGTCTGCATGGTTGCTTACCTGCTTGAGCTTGACTACTTTGACAACAAATATGCACCAGAGGATTACGTTAGTAATTCATGGCTTAGTATGTTGTATGCTCAGGTTTAACTTCTGTAATCCTTTAATTCTAATTCTATTTGAGTCGCTTTGATAGGGTAGCCAACTAAGTTAACATATGGAGATAAGTCTTCATGTTTGTTTTATCATGTGAAATGAGCATGAACAATTTGGCCCTGGACATGCTCCAATATGGGTAAGGACAATTTTCAGTCGATAATTTCATTCAGAATTAAAAATATATAAGTAAGAAAACTTCAAGACCATCAAGAGGCAATTGCATAATAGTCAAATGGTAGAAGCTTACATAATTAAAAAGCAATATTATTACTACGTATTAAAAGAGTTTTAGACTGTTAATATACACATGAACAGGGTAATTACATGTGGTAGTGCTTGTGAACTTCTAAATTATGACAGCGCAGGCAGTGAGGAGGGTGGGGAGAGATTCAGACTTTGATTCCGCTGCCCAAAGTATGAGCCCAAGTCAAGAATGGGGACAAGAGTCCAAAGTGGCCTCCACCTGCTTGACAGAACGCTTGTGGAGACAGCACCCTGGATTGGTAGAAACGAGAGGTTGTGGCAGTGTTGAGTAAAGGAGAGGGAGAGGGAACTCTCACATTTCTCAGCCTCTCTCCTCTCTGCCCTTTTGATTCCAGGCTGTGATTTAGTGTGTGTTTCTTTTTTGAGTTTCTACTCTTTAATGAGAATGTGGGGGAGTGAGAGGCATAATTTTAAACAGAAGATATTAACATGGAGATATAATAGTAAACAACAACAAGAAGCTTTTTGATGCATTTCTTTGTTTGTCCTATTCAAGTTGCTAGGAGTCTCAGGGAATTCTAACCTTTTGCCCTTAATTTTTTAAAAATTTAGTAATATGCCCCTATTTCGAAACTGTATAGCGATATACCACTGTTTCGATACTCGATTACCTTAAAATCGAGTTTCAATGAAATACTCGATTAGTAGAAAATCGAGTTTCAATGAAATACTCGATTAATAGAAAATCGAGTTATGCCTAATCAAAAAAAAAAAAGAAAAAAAAAAAAAGAAGCAACATGGAACTCTAGTTTATGGGCTTTAAAACGTCACTATAGGGTTTTAAAACGCCACTATAGAGCTTCCTGAACTGGTAAAAAAGAATTTACAGGAAAGCGCCGTTATAAGGTTTTAAAACGTCACTATAGGGCTTAAAAACGCCACTATAGGGCTCCCCTAAACCTGGTATGGGACAATCACACTTACAAAAAAAAAAAATTGCAGGAAAATGCCGCTATAGGGCTTAAAAACGCCACTATAGGGCTTCCTGAACCTGGTATGGACAATCACACTTATAAAAAAAATTTTGCATGGAACTCGAGTTCCATGCAAATTTTTTTTTAATTTCATAGGGCATAACTCGATTTTCTACGAATCGAGTATTTAATTGAAACTCGATTTTAAGGTAATCGAGTATCGAAATAAGGGCACGCCCCTATATAGTTTGCAAACAGGGGCATATTGCCAAAATTTTTAAAAATTATGGGTAAAATGCCAGAATTCCCAGGAGTCTCACTGAAAACTCTAATCATACATATGGTGGGCAATCCATTAATAAATGTACACAAGAAAAAAATAATGTAGCAACCAACAGAACTTGAATTAAGAAGAAAGACAATGACTTACAGGGAAAAAAGTTGATTAACCTTCAAGGTCACTTTCACTTAGCTCTCATGACATTCTTTGTACTCACTTGACTCCACATAGTCTGAGACTCTGAGTTACTGTGGGCCATAATTTCTGGTATTCTTTCAATCCTTTTTGGGTGAGGTTCGTTATCAGAGCTTCCAACCTCATCATAGTCATCACAGGTTTGCTTGGCTTTGTAACCTTCCATTGCTGCCATTGAATTGTCGAAAATATGATGGGGAACATCCAAGCCCTTATAAGAAGTGATGCTGTTATTGCTTCTCTCAGCCATAGTTTGGTTAAGATCTTCGATGGAATACTAAACAACCCAGCTGAAACAACTAGCCATGACCTTGCACCTATCTAGCTATCTCTATTTTAAAATAAAACTGAATCCTTTCATTTCCTTCTCCTACCCTTGCAACTCTTCTCCAACAGGACTGGTTGCCCGTTTGAACACTTTCTAAAGGTCTGGACTTGCTTATCCTGCCGCTGGGTCTTTTCTTTGTTTATTATCTATTAGTTACCCTGCTCATAGAAATTAAACTTTTACAATACATGACCACATTAATGGCAAATAGAGGCTCTTTCTTCACAGTTGCCTTGTTCTTGTAAGTTAAAAAGGACCATAAAATAGAGATAAAAGACAATGAGAAGTACATAAGTTCTCTAAATTGCTCTCAATTCCCTTCATCCAACTCTTCATCCATGCCTGAATCAAGTAAGGCTATATGAAATCAGTTCTAATGGAAAGATCAATTCCCAAGGACTAAGAAGAGTTAGGTTGTTATGAACTCCAATTGATGGGTGCAACCTGGATAAATTTAAACAATCTTCAAGAACCAATTTCCCAAGGACTGGGACTTTGGTGAAGATAGGGGTTTCAGTAAGTTTTAGAGGCTTGCTTAATCGGATGGATTTTAACCTCTGAAATAACCAAAAAAAAAAAAAAAAAAAGATTCAACAAAACCTGACAGTTTAATGAAACTTAAAATAAAAAATAAAAATAAAAATAAAAAAGTTGTGTCAGGTGCCTAAATTACCTTTGAGCCTTGTGATTAGTTGTTGGTATATAATTTGGAGGGTAGAAAATACCATTTGAGCTACCCAGCTCATTGGCAATTTTGACTATCTATTAACATGTGATGAATATCTACCAAACATGAACAGTTTTGCTGAAAGTAACTCTAAAGTCCCACTATTGAAACAAATTGGATATATATTATCCAGACTGCTAAATTTAACTCTCTAGTAATAGAGTTACAAGCCCAAAAAATGTTCATAAAAGAGTTGGAAGCCAGAGTAACCTGGGCTCTAGCCTCATTAGTGACTCCCGTGCACAGCAAATGTACACCACTGGCGTTCTCTAACTTCCTTGCATGATAAGTACACTTTTTTGCACCCTCAAACATCACTGTGTTGAGGTTATACAGCCCAAGCAAGACTGTGCTTCAGGAATAAACGATCCAAGTTGTCTTCCTCATTGCATAAGACACTTGGTTTCACTCACTAAGTTGTGTTGTATGAGGCCATAGCAGCTTATCAGTAACTCCACAGCTTGAGATAGGGATAGCTAAAAAAATGCAGCCATTTCTGGAGAGTACAGCTCTCTAATCAAGTCCTGTTTTCAAGCCAAAGTGTAAAGATAAGTTTAAATACCTATTAATTGTTGTAGCTTATTTTGACTTGATTAAGGGATTCCTAAAGTATGGTTTTTATAACCTAGCAAAGTAATATTTTTTGTATTATTGAAAAATATTGACAAACACATACATGACTAAACTTAAATTCTAGACAAAACACATCAAAATTAAACTATAGGATCTTTCCACTGCAAAATACAACACATCAGACTAAAAAGACAAAACCAAGCCAAAAAATATGACAACTTAAATTGTGGATGTAAGGCATCAAAACAACAACACATCTAGAGCAGGGCTTACCAATCAAAGCTGGATACCTTCTCTATTTTTCAACCTTTTCTGCACAGTTGCTTGCCAGATTGACAATGCACCAGAGAATTAGGTTAGTAATTTATGGCTAAGTTTGTTGTACACTTGGGTTACCTATGGAGATAAGTCTTCTGGTTTGTTTTATCCTGTGAAATGAGCATGAACAGCTTTGCCCTGGTCATGATCTGAAATGGGTAAGTACAAATTTCAATCAATAATTTTATTCAGAGTCAAAGGTATAAAAGTTAGAAAACTTCAAGAACATCAAGAGGAAATAGCACAAAATTCATTTGGTAAAAGCTTAAACAATTAAAGAGCAGTACTACGTATGAAATGAATTTTAAACTATTACTATTAAAAAGTAACAGGGCACTTACATGTGGCTGTACCTGTCTACTAAATTATATATGTAAGAAAGCACCATAGAAAAAAGATATGTCACAGGGCACCTATTAAACTCCTAAATCTCTGAAGTAAAAGAGGAAGGAGAAGAAAGAATGAATGAAAGAAAGAAATACCTAAATGAGATATCAAAGGAAGAAAGATATGACACTTTAAAAATGAAATTCAAATATTATAAATGTCTCACCAATTCTTCTTCACAAGCATTACTTAGGAAGATGAAGTCTTTGATGATTTCCCAACATTGTAAAATAAAGGCATCAGATGGCTAAGGCCATTTAATAATAGATCCAAACACACTTCTCTTATGGTAAATCACAGATCTGACAAGACAGGTCTAACAATTGAGTAATATGCAGTCATTCAAAATATTGTTTTGGTGACACATAAAATTGGACTAAATGCTTGTAACTCTGAAGATTGTCTCTATGAAAGCTTCCCACTTAGTTAGTGATGGCAAATCTATTAACATATAGGTACAAGCTTAGGTTCCCAATGCTGATAGTTTAAGTAGTTCACCAAGAATATTACTGCTGATCAATTATCAACAACATTACAATATTTGGATATATTGAGAACATGGTAATGATTTGGTCATTGAATAAATTTTTCATATCAAAATTAATTCCCCATTAAGGTAATTTATGATCAAGCTCCTCATGGTTGAAAATTTTGAACAATCACTAAACATGATTTGATTCTAAAGTTTGTTGCATTATGAGAATTGCAATAACAATGTCCTCAAACATGCTAATACAAAACATTTTAGTAACTTTATGATTGTTGTCCTCCTTTCAGATAATAAAAAATTCAAAGAAAAGCAAAAGAAAAAAATAAAAAGAAAAGAATAGAAAACTTAGTTATTCTCTTAATCAGAAAAAGAGCATCTGCTTTGGTTTCAGGTTAGTAAACAACCCTAAAAAACCTTCAACAAGGGAGGAAGCTAGACACAACCTCTAGGAAGACTAATTATTCTGATATGATCAATTGTCAATAATGTTGATATATGGATGTATCAAGAACTTGTTTTAATGATTTGTTCTTGTTAAGGACATATTTTTATGCAATTGGCATATCATTTGACAAAAGGCACTTTACTTATATTTGGGTAAATCTAAGAAGATTCAAGAAGATCATTACAAGTGATTAAATTGAAGACGTGAAGATTACTCAAGAACTGCTCAAGAAAAGTGCAATCTGCAGGTCTCGATAGCTCCTCAACAGAAACTCGATCTATCGAGATTCATTAAAGCTCAACACATGTCTCAATCTATCGAGCTTACGGGATTCAGACTATAGCCAGCAACGTTTTTATTCTAAAAGGCTATTTGTTTATGGGTTTGTATAATCCTCATAGGACTAGAAAAACCCAAAGTTTGCGAGTTTGTATAATCCATTTTAGACTAGGAAAGCCCAAGGTTTGTGTAAACCTATTTGGAATAGGAGAGTCCATTAAGCTCCTATTTAAAAGGAGGTGGAAAAAGAAAAACCTAACCCTAGAGAGCTTCATAAGGTTTTCTTTTTGAAACCTTAGCCTCCTCCTACAAAATAAAGAGTTCTTGCTGCGTTTCCTGTACGCCTTTGGGTTCTATAACCAAGCAAAGTCTCTTGCACCAACATTGAAGATCTTATTGGTGTTTCTATGTGAAGCTGCTACAAATCAACTACAACAATCAAATGGTTGTTGTGGAGTTAGTCACATACTTGGATTCGTGCAAAGGAGTAAGCCGCGTACTGAGATCCCCACATCAGATTGGTTAGTCACGTACTGGGAGCCGTGCATTAAAATGAGAAATTGTCACTACAGAACAAGTCCAATTGGGTACTGGGGTAAGGGTTCAACTTTAGTTTGGTATAAGGTACTGAAATTCCTTAACTTGTAACCACTTGTTTTGATAATAGTAGATTCTCGGAAGTGGTGACGTTAAAATCACCCGGTGGGGTTTTGCCTCAGTAGTTTTCCCCATTCGTAAACAAATCACCTGTGTCAAATTTAATTTCCGCTGCATTTAGTTATTTGGTAATTTGTTTGTGCTGCCACACATATTGTATGTTAATCTGATTAATTAATCAACTTGGCTAATTAATTGGTTAATTCATCACAAGGGGTCAATACATTTGTGGCCTATCAGTTCTTTACAGCATTTTAATATCCAAATTAATTCATCATAAAAGTTATTATCAAGTTCCTCATTGCTAAAGATTTTAAACTTTATAACTACATTTGATTTTAAAGTCGGTACATTTTAGAATTGGAATCCTGATTGTCTTAGCTATATAGCAAGTGGAGTGCGGAAAAGTTATATAACTATTGTCATACTTTAAATAATAAGAATTTTCAAAGAAAAACAAAAATAAAAGGAACAAGAACTAGAACAGAAAACTCAGCTATTCTCTTAAACAGGGGGGAAAAAAAAAGCATTTTCTTTGGTTGAAGGTTAGGACACAACTTTAGAGAACTTTTCAACTAGGGAGGAAGCTAGATGCTACCCCTAGCTAGATTAATCATTCTGATTGCGATCTATGCATGACTTCACATATAAAATATGTATCAAGAAAAAATTAATTTCAATTGTAATGTTTGCAGTGGCATGCATATATTGTTTTTGCACCTTGAAATTTTTTAAAACAATGCCGAGAGAGTAAAAGGCATACAACGGACTGCACTTATCTTTTTGTCTCTTGGCCATGTGACAGTTTCACCTCATGAAATAGTCCAATAAACCAAGATGACCCTAATCATTGTTTATTTCATAAGACTATGTTTTTTATATGCATATTAAATTAGCTAGGAGTATTGCTTTGTGTTTTTTTGATTAAGGAAACAAATCAAATGGGAGTTTGAATAAGTGCCAATAATTAACAAAGGTATAGCTGGCAAGAAACTATTTTGAAGTTAAAATTAACCCAAAAAAGTACAAGTATATGCCAATGGTAAGGGAAAGTGATGATGCATCAACCAAAAAAACTCAAATTAAGAAGAAGGACGGTGACTTACGGGTGATAGAGAGAAAAAAGTAGATTAACCTTATGGGTCATATCACAAAATTTCTTCCAATGAAAAAATCTCAGGTCACTAATCACTCACTTGACTCCTCACAAGCAGCTATGGATATGGGCATTCTCTATTTTTAAAAAAGAAATTGGATCCCTGCTATTTCCATCCCCTACCCTTGCAACTCTCCTCCAATAGGATTGGTTGCAGTTGAACTTTCTCTAAAGGTCTGGATTTGCTTATCCTGGCTGTTTAGGATTTTGTTTGTTTTTTGAACTATTAGTTACCCTGCACATTGAAATCAAACAAACTTTTAAAATACATGGCCATATTAGTGGTAGAGAAAGGTTCTTTCTTCACAGCTGCCTTGTTCCTATAAGTCCAAATAAACCATAAGATACAAACAAATGACAACAAGAAGTACTTTAAGGGGAAAGAAAAAAGGTCTAAGGTTTTTGTATCTTTGACATGGGAAAAAAGTCCTCTCAAGTCTTCCTATAAGTCCAAATAGAGCATAAGATACAGACAAAAGACAACAAGAAGTACTTTAAGGGGAAAAAAAAAGGTATAAGGTTTCTGTATCTTTGACACAGGAAAAAAGTCATCTCAAGTCTTCTTAATTCTGCCCTCACAAGAAGAAAATTCAATAAAATCCTCCAAAGAACGACAATAATTTAAGAAGGTGATTGTAACCAACAAAATGGCTCCAATGCTCAAGGTCTTCACTTATGGTTGTGCTAGTGAGATCAAAAAAGGACCTGCTGGCATGGTTTCTATAATTTCTGCTATGCAACAGCCATTATCCTTTTCAACCTAATAAGCCCCAGATTTAAAATGAGACCTCATGAGCTTGTCAGCAACACAAAACTGAATTTGTAAAATTCTCTCAAAATCCAGAATTCCACCTGGGCTAAAAGTATCTTTGACTAGCACATCTGCCACAACATTTACAGAACCTAAATAGTTTCATAGGACACCCCTTTGTTGACATGCAAAAAAGTCGGAACCATATGTATATACTTGGATGTCTATAAAGGTATATTATTAATTTACTATGAGATGTAATAAATCAGGCTAAAATGACAAAACAATGAGGAAAATGTGACAAAACTTAAATTGTAGGTGTAATGCATCAAAACGACAATAACAAGTAAAGTAGGGTTTACAAATCTAAGCATACTACCTTATTCCATTTTCAATCTTGTTAAATACTTGCTTGGGTCTAATGACTATAAAGATGAACATGTGAAATGGGCATGGGTGGTTGGCCTTGGTCATGATCCGAAATGGGCATGGAAAATTTCAAGAACATCAAGAGCCAAAGAACAACAATCATATGTCAAACACTTCCATAATTAAAGAGCAAGTATAAAATGAGTTTTAAAGTATTAATATCACAGACCAATGAGGTAATTATATTACAGATGAAGGAGGCAATGCATATGATTGGCTATAGAACCCTTTCCATTCGAACTTGACATTATATATATATTCTGTTAAGCTCAATTGTCTGGGGAGGAATAAATAGAATAGGGAAAAAAAGAAAAAGAAAAAGTCTAGCTAAGAAAATGCAAAGGAAAAAGATAAGTCTTTTTAAGATGAGATTTGGCAGCAAAAACTTCCAGTTTTGATGTTTACTCACTTTTAATCCCATTATTTCTTCTGATTTTAAAACACCAACAAAAGCATTTTCTTGCCATTCTTTGTTGTCAAATTGCCAGGAGTCTCATTGACAACTTTAGTCAAACATGTGGTGGGCAATTTATTAATAAATGTACTGTAAAAGAAAAAGAAAATGCAGAAACCAACAGAACTTGAATTAAGAGGAAAGGCAGTGACTTACTGGTAATAAAAGGAAAAATAGTTTATTAATCATCAAGGTCAGTTTCACTATATTTCCCCCAATCGACACTAGATTCGTCCAAATTGTCATTATCTTCTTCCAAATCGTCTTCATCCGAATTGTCATTAGATTCGTCCCGATCGCTTAACTCCTCGTCACAGTCCTTGTACTCACTTGACTCCTCAGAATCAGAGTTACCATCATAAGCAGTGATGTTACTGTTGCTATATTGGACCATTGTTCGGTCAAGATCTTCTATGTCTTTCTTGTATATCATACGGATCCCCCATTTTTTTACCAAAAAGCCTGGATATGCGGTTCCAATTTTAATTCTAATCTGACTGAATCCATTCACGTCACCCATTCCTCGTCGAAGAATTGAGGAGTCAAATAGACTAGCCAAAGGTGATCTGATGAAACCATAGCAATTGAGGCTGTTACCAATATAAATTCTTTTTCCATTGGCTATCAACGAATAGCAAAGAGTGGGGAATCAAACATAACAATTTGTATGAAACACAACGCAAATAGCAATTCTTACCTCCTTACACAAATGAGAAGGTTGTTTTATTTTCACTTCATTCCACATGCTTTGGTGGCTAAACCACTCAGGAATTTCACTTCCAGGAATAACAATGTTATATTTCGTTTTTGGGAATCTGAGAGAGCGAGAGGGAGAGAGCTTGGGGTACTTTTTTATCCCTGAGATAAACCTGTCCATGCAGCTTTGAATGTCAGAAAATTGAAAGCAATAAATAAGGTAGAGAGATGGTTCCAATGAATCGCTTGGTTTTAATGGATCTGGTAACATTTTCAGTGAGCAACAGTTTGCCTCAACTTGGACAATATTCAATGGAAGCTTTGGCAATGATCGAAGACTTTTGCAATTATTCAAGTTCATCCATTTCAATTTCGAAAGTCGAATGATGCTTTCCGGAAGGCAAACAAAATCATTTCCACTTAGATTCAAAATCATATTTGCTTATTAGTAGCTCCTCAACTTGAGATAGGGGTGGCTGAAATTTGAGCAGTCACTTCACTACTTCAGGAGAGAATTGCTGCCTAACCAGGTCCTGTTTCCAAGTCAAAGTGTAAAGATAACTTTAAATACCTATTAACAGATGTAGATTTTTTTGACTTCCCTAAAAAAAATATAAAATTCTCAAAAATTAATGACATTGATTATCAAAGTGTAGCATCTTTTTCCAGTATAAAATATAATACATTCTGCTAAAATAACAAACCCCATGGGAAGAAAGTGAGAAAAGTTAAATTCTAGATGTAGTACAACAACGATACCAACTAGAACAGGAGTG
The DNA here is from genome assembly GCA_032727855.1 of Quercus ilex subsp. ballota. Classification (NCBI taxonomy): domain Eukaryota; kingdom Viridiplantae; phylum Streptophyta; class Magnoliopsida; order Fagales; family Fagaceae; genus Quercus; species Quercus ilex. The sequence goes on from CM064916.1 coordinate 2,929,106, forward strand.
CTTACCAATCCAAGTAGGCTACCTTCTCTAATTTTCAACCTTGTCTACATAGTTGCTTGCTTGCTTGAGTCTGATTACTGTAAGGACAAATATGGCTCAGATGATATGGTTAGTAATATATAATCAAGTTTGTTGTATGGTTGGGTTTCTCTACTGTCTACTGCTGTCCTTTAATTCTAATTCTTTTTTTTTGATAAGTAAAAATTTTATTGATCTCCAAAAATGGAACACCCTAGTACACAGGGAGTATACAAGGGATCAAACAATCAAGAACAAAAATTACAAGAATCTAGGAAATCAAGAAAGGATGAAAAGGATTGGTTCCGCAATGCAGCCAACCAATCCATTAAAGTGCTAAAGAAAAATAGCTTCAAGTCTGATATGGATCTCTCCTTATCTTCAAAGCACCGACTATTTCTCTCCCTCCAAAGACACCACAATAAGCAATGGGGAACCATAAGCCATATAGACCCATTTCGATGACGGCCAAAACTGCCTTGCCAACATGCTAGAAGCCCCACTACAGATTGTGGCATAACCCAGCTCACTCCAAACAACCCGAACACCATAGCCCACATATCCGTTGCAACCGGACAATGAAGAAAAAGATGATCAACCGATTCCCCATTACACTTGCACATGTAGCACCAGTCTAATATCCAAACCTTCCTTCTTCGTAAATTATCAATCGTTAAGCATTTCCCTAAAGCAACAGTCCAAACAAAGAAAGCTACTCGAGAAGGGATCTTCTGCTTCCAAATGCTTTTCCAAGGAAAACAATAGTCATTAGAGCCCATTAAGAGATTGTAATAACCCCCAACCGTGAAGCCCTTCTCTCTAACAGATTTCCAGCACATCTTATCATCACCAAGCCCTCTAACCGACTGTGAAGCACCGACGCGGCTCCAGAGGAGCCGCACCGGAGTCGGACATGGCGGGACGCGGGGACGCGGCAGGGACGCCGCTGACCACGAGTCCGTGCCGCGTCGGGACCTGTCCTGCCACGTGGCATCGCTGACTCGCGCTGGCGCGGCGCGAATCGGGCCGTATCGGCCGATTTGGCCAAAATCCGAAATTTTCAGTTCAATCCGAAATTTCCGGTTCAGGCCAAAATTAAAAAAAAAAAAAAAAAAACGATGCGAAAGGCACCGTTTGAACCTAACCTAAAAATCCCTCAGACCCTCACAGTCTCACGCACTCTTCACTTCTCAAAAATACTCTCTCACTCCGTCCCTCTTCTCTCTTTCTCTCTGTGCTCTCCGCGGCTCGCCTCCAGCCTCTCCCTCTCTGCCGTGTTCTCTCCTTCAGGTGTGCTCTCTCTTCACAGCTTCCCTTAGTCTTTGTTTTCTAGTATTTCAGTATTTCTCTCTTCTTTGTGCTGTGTTTGTGTGCTTGCTAAAAACTGATTTCGTCCAAACTCCAAACACTCTCTCTTCTCTGTGCTGTGTTTGCTGTGTTTGCTAATATCTTAAACGCCCACATGGAATTAATTGATCCTAATATATTTAGATTCAGAATATTCATAAAATTTTGCCCACTTGCTGTTTTTAGTTTTTTTTATTAGCCTTTTGTATTTTGCTTTTTGTTTTGAGTGTGGACTAGTTACTGAATTTTCTGTCGTGCCTACTATAATACTAATATCTTTTTGATTGAATGAATAAAACGATGGTGGGATTTGTGTGTGTTGTTATTCTACTTATAAAGTATGCTTAGCAATATATTAAAAATATAAATAAAAATATTTTTAATAATTTTTTAATCGCCTAGTCCCGCCACACCCGCACCCACCTTTTTCAAAAATTGCCGAGTCCCGCACCCGCACCCGCACCCGAGTCCCGAAACGCACCCGTGCTTCCTAGCTAACCGACGCACCATATATGGTATCCATGAAACTAGCTAGTGCCTCAAGTTCCACGGCATGCACACCCCTAAAGAAACTTACATCCCAAAACAAGATTCCGTTATCAAACTTCATAACCTCCGCCACACTAACCTCTTGATCTCGACAAAATCTAAATAATTCAGGATAGCTGACTACAAGAGATGTTTCTCCACACCAACGGTCTTGCCAAAATTTCACCCTAGACCCATCCCCAATATCATATAGAATGTGGCGAGAGAAAGTAGGCCATCCCCGACTAATATTTTTCCACAAACCAACACCATATGGACCATTAGTAGGCCTAGTACACCAACTACCCCATTCACAACCATATTTCACGGCTATCACTTGCCTCCAAAGGGCAGCCCTCTCCATCCCAAATCTCCATAGCCATTTCCCAAGCAAAGCTTCATTAAAAAGTCTTACCTTTCTTATCCCCAAACCACCCGAAGCAATAGGAGTGCAAACAGTAGCCCATTTAACCAAATGGAATTTTGGTTCATCACCAATGCCACCCCATAAAAAATCCCTCTGAAGTTTCTCAATTCTGTTAGCCACAGAAGCAGGAATAGAAAATAAGTGGGTAAATTAGATAGAGTGCTTTTAATCAAAGTGACTCTACCTCCCTTGGATAAGTATAAACGTTTCTATCCTGCTAATCTTCGTTCTATCTTCTCCAGAATTGGGTTCCAAATTGCCTTATCCTTGCATTTAGCTCCCAAAGGAAGGCCTAAATATTTCATTGGAAGGGTACCTTGTTTACAACTAAGGACATTCAACAATAAGTCGAGATTGTGCACCATACCAACAGGAACCAGCTTTGACTTACCCAAATTTATCTTCAGACCAGAAACCGCCTCGAACCAAATGAGAATCATACGAAGAAACAAAACCTGATCCAAATCAGCATCACAAAAAATTAGAGTGTCGTCCGCAAAGAGCAGATGTGACACCTCCAAAGATCTTCCCTCTAAATGACCTACACCATAGCCTGACATGTGACCATCATGGACAGCCTTATCCAACATTCTCCCAAGGGCTTCCATCACCAAGACAAACAACAAAGGGGACAATGGGTCACCTTGTCTTAACCCCCTAGAGCTCTCAAAAAACCCACAAGGGGTGCCATTTATCAATATAGAGAAACGAACTGTAGATATACAAAAGAAAATCCACTGCCTCCATTTAGCAGAGAACCCACTCCGTTCTAGTAACTGCATAAGAAAACCCCAGTTGACATGATCAAAAGCCTTCTCAACATCTAATTTGCAAAGTATCCCTGGCAAACCAGTTTTCACTCTACTATCAAGACATTCGTTAGCAATAAGCACAGGGTCAAGAATCTGCCTGTTCCTCACAAAAGCATTTTGAGAAGGAGAAATTATATCTTCCATGATCGTTCGAAGTCTGGTGGATAAGACCTTAGCAATGATTTTATAAACCCCCCCAACAAGACTAATGGGGCGAAAATCTTTGACTTCAATTGCTGGATTTTTTTTTAGGGATGAGAGTGATGAACGTTGCATTCAAGCTCTTCTCAAACTGACCTTTAGCAAAAAAATGGTGAAATACAGCCATAAGGTCAGTTTTGAGAATACCCCAACATGCTTGGAAGAAGGCCATTGGAAACCCATCAGGTCCAGGTGCTTTGTCACCATTAAAATTCTGTATCACATCAAAAATTTCTACCTCCTCAAATGGTCTATCTATCCAATCAGCATTATCATCAGATATCCTAAGAAATACCAAGACTTCAGGAAAAGGTCGAACAACTTGTTGCTCCGAATATAAATTCATAAAGAATTAAGTAACACAATCAGCAATCATACCTTGATCAGAAGACAAGGTTCCATCAACCATAAGGCTCTCAATACCGTTATTTTGTCTATCGGAATTAGCCATTCTATGAAAAAATTTTGTACTTGCATCCCCCTCCCTCAAGCGTAGCATCCTAGACTTCTGCCTCCAACTAATCTCTTCTAAGAGAGTAAGCTTTTCAATCTCGGTACGGAGATTAACTTGTTCTAATTTCTCCTCAGCTGTTAAAGGTTGAGTCTCCTCTCTAACATCCAAGTCATTCAATTTGTTCCATAACTGCTGTTTCTTTAAAGTGACATTGCCAAACTCTGCTTCGTTCCATTTTTTTAGGTCCAACTTCAAGGCTGCCAACTTCTTAGCTAGTATAAAACTCGGGTTTCCTTGGAACAAATAGGATGCCCACCAGGTTTTCACTTTATCAACAAAATTCTCCGCCTTCAACCACATATTTTCAAAACGAAAAGGAGTTCTACCTCTCCGATGATTCCCCCCCCTCCAACAGAATTGGGTAGTGGTCTGAAAGTACCTTAGACAACCTTCTTTGTGCAAATAGAGTGAAATGATCCGCCAAGAGCGGAGAGAAAAGAAACCGGTCTATTCTAGAGGCATAAGAATTGTTGGACCAAGTATAAAGGCCTCCTTCCATAGGTATATCCATCAGCCCATGAAGAGAGATAAAATCCGAAAATTCATGTCTAATTCTAGTCGAATCTCTTTGACAGGGTATAAGCTAATTAAGTTACGATTTTGAGATAGGCCTATTGGTTTGTTTCAGCTCTGCCTGGTAATGATCTGAAATGGGTAGGACAACATTCAGTCAATAATTTGTTTTAGAGTGAAGGTTTTAGAAAGGTGGAAAAAATTTCAAGTACATCAAGAGGCAAAAGCACAAAAGTCTTGTGCAGTTACAAAATTAAGAGCTGTTTCATATTAAAAAGAGTTTTAAACTGTTAAATTCATGTCATAGCACTTATTTTCTTTTAAACTCGACTGGGATCATATATATATATATATGTATATATCTCCTAGTAACAAAAAGCAGAGGAAAAAGTCGTTACTTTTAAATGGGATTGAAATATTATTAAGGTCTCACCAATGCTTCTACACAAGCATTACATGGTACAATGAAGAGAATGATGATTTCCTTACATTGCAGAATAAAAGCAGCACATGGCTTAAGGCCATTTAGTACTGCTTACAATTCAATATTCAATTATGGTAAATCACTCATGTCTAACAATTGAACAATTTATGTCATTCATAACATTTTTTTGGTGAAGATAAATCAAATTAATTGCTTTTAGCTTTGAAGATGGTCTCCTGTGAGAGATTTATATTTAGTTAGTTATTACACATCTATTTACATATAGGCACAAGCTTAGGTTCCAAATGACGATAGCTAAAAAAAAAAATACCAAAAACATAACTTATGCTAATGCAGATCACTCAATTATGAACAATGTTGATGATACTTGGATAGATCAAGAACTCGGTTGAATGATTTGGTCAATGAGGAAATTTTGCATATCTACATTAATTCCTCATAAAAAGTAAGTTATGATCAAACTCTAAATGTTTGAAATTTTAAAATAGGAGAGTTACATTTTCAATGTCCTCAAACATGCTAATACAAATCATTTTTATAACATCTTTAATTGTTATCCTACATTAAAATAAGAAAAATATCAAAGAAAAACAAGAATAGAAAAATCAGTCACTCTCTTAAACAGGAAAAAAGCACTTTTTTGGTTAAAGGAGGCTACACAGCTATAGAAAACCTTCAATGAGAAAGCTAGATGCTACATCTAGCTAGAATCATTCTAATTGCGATCTATACATGAGCTCACATATATGATAAGAAATGACATAATGATTAACTCAGATTATAATGTTTGCAATGGCATGCATATATTGGTTTTGCACTTTGAAGATTTTTAAAACGATGAACTATATAGGCAACAAGAGTGCAGATTTTACCTTGCAATCTATTACAGCTAGCGAAAATCAGAAGCATAAAATGGACTGCACTTGCCTTCTTGTCTCTTGGCCATGTGACAGTTTCTCCTCATGAACAAGTCCAATAATCCTACATCAAGGGGGCAACCAACCCAAACAACTAACACAATCAGTGAACCAAAATTACTCTAATCATTGTTTATTTTATAAAACCTTTTTTTTTTTTTTTTTTTTTTTTTTTTTTGTGTGTGTGGATTAAATGAGTAGCTTCAAGAATGGGGGTGATTTTTTTTTTTATCAATTGTACCAATCCATAAGATTTAATAATATGCATTAATTAGCTAGGTGCACAAATTTGTGTTATTTGATCAAGGAAACAGACCAGATGAGAGTAGGAATAAGTGATAAAAATGATGCTAAAACACAGATAGTAAAATTATATTTTTAAGTTAATATTAGTTAAGTAAATGTGTCCAAAGGAAGGGAAAAAAAAAAGATACTGCAGAGCAACCAACGAAAAGCTTTGATTGGGAAGAAAAAGCAATGACTTACAGGTAATATAGAAAAAAAGTTGACTAAGATAAAAGACAAGAAGCTCAACAATCTTCAATGATGCTGTTGTTGGAATAAGTGCCAATAGCAAAGCTAAGCTGCAGCTTGCAAATACTTTTTAGAATTTAAAATAAAATCAAACAAAGTTTTGAGCATCCAGAAATATCTACGCCTTTAAGCAACTTTAAATTAAAGAGTGTGTTCGGTAGACATGTAAGACTATTGCAATCTCTTACATTCAATAAAGCAAGGCTGGTCAAATGCCCAATTGACGTGGGTAGTTTTGTAATAGCAATTCCATCAAAGTAAACTTTCAATACACATTGCATGTTTTTCCCAAATTTTGGAATTTTTTTTATTAATATTTTTGAGCATCCAAAAAGAATAAGAGTTTCAAGAGACTTCATTTCAAACTTGTTTGGAAGAGTTTTTAAGTTTTTACAACCTTTCAGACTAAGAAGAGTTAGGTTGTTATTAACTCCAATTGATGGGTGCAACCTGGATAAATTTAAACAATCTTCAAGAACCAATTTCTCAAGGACTAGGACGTCGGTGAAGACAGGGATTTCAGTAGGTTTTAGAGGCTTGCTTAATCGGATGGATTTTAACCTCTGAAATAACCCCCCCCCCCCCCCCCCCCCAAAAAAAAAGATTCAACAAAACCTTACAGTTTAATGGAACTTTAAAAAAAAAAAAAAAGTTGTGTCAGGTGCCTAAATTACCTTTGAGCCTTGTGTTACTTCTTGGTATATAATTTGGAGAGTAGAAAATACCATTTGAACTACCCAGCTCATTGGCAATTTTGACAATCTATTAACATGTGATGAATATCTACTAAACATGAACAGTTTTGCTAAAAGTAACTCTAAAGTCCCACTATTGAATCAAATTGGCCATATATTATCCAGACTGCTAAATTTAACTCTCTAGTAATAGAGTTACAAGCCCAAAAAATGTTCATAAAAGAGTTGGAAGCAAGAGTAACCTGGGCTCTAGCTTCATTAATGACTCCCATGCACAGCAAATGTACACCACTGGCGTTCTCTAACTTCCTTGCACGTGTTCTTCAGTCAGCACAGCAAGTTGCCAAGGAACCTTCTTCTTTTCCACAGGTTCTCCAATCTTCCACTAACCAAAACAAGCCTGGAAAATATGCTTCTCAAACAGTAAGCTTCCACTCGTTTGCATATGGCATTACTGGAACAGCCTGAAAAATTATCTGCCAGCCCATTATTTAGCTACATAAGCAAAACAACCCCATTTGCATCTGCTCTGCCAGTGCCCCTCAATTGTCAGCAACACTTGCCATCCCTCCACAACTGGACACACTCACCTTGGGACTCTCCAGTAGTTACTCTAAAATAATAAGAATTTTCAGAGCTAAACAAAAATAAAAGGAACAAGAACTAGAACAGAAAACTCAGCTATACTCTTAAACAGGAGAAAAAAAGAAAAAAAAGAAAAGCATTTTCTTTGGTTGAAGGTTAGTACGCAACTTTAGAGAACTTTCAACTAGGGAGGAAGCTAGATGCTACCCCTAGCTAGACTAATAATTCTGATTGCAATCTAAGCATGACTTCACATATATAATATGTAACGAGATAAAAATTAATTTCAATTGTAATTTTTGCAGTGGCATGCATATATTGTTTTTGCAGCTTGAAAATTTTTAAAACAATGACAAGAGAGTAAAAGGCATACAACGGACTGCACTTATCTTTATGTCTCTTGGCCATGTGACAGTTTCACCTCATGAAATAGTCCAATAATCCAACATCAAGGGGGCAACCAGCACAAACAAGTAACACAATCACTAAACCAAGATGACCTCAATCATTGTTTATTTCATGAGACTATGTTTTTTATATGCATATTAAATTAGCTAGGAGTATTGCTTTGTCTTTTTTGGTTAAGGAAAGAAACCAGATGGGAGTTTGAATAAGTGCCAATAATTAACTAAGGTACAGCTGGCAAGAAACTATTTTGAAGTTAAAATTAACCCAAAAAAGTACAAGTATATGCCAAGTAAGGGAAAGCAATGATGCATCAACCAAAAAAACTCAAATTAAGAAGAAGGATGGTGACTTACTGGTGATAGAGAGAAAAAAGTTGATTAACCTTCTAGGTCACATCACAAAATTCCTTCCAATGAAAAAATTTCAGGTCACTAATCACTCACTTAACTCCTCACAAGCAGCTATGGACATGGACATTCTCTATTTTTAAAAAAGAAATTGGATCCCCGCTATTTCCGTCCCCTACCCTTGCAGCTCTCCTCCAACAGGATTGGTTGCAGTTGAAACCCCTCTAATGGTCTGGATTTACTTATCCTGGCTGTTTAGGCTTTTGTTTGTTTTTTGAACTGTTAGTTACCCTGCACATTGAAATCAAACAAACTTTTAAAATACATGACCACATTAGTGATAGCGAAAGGCTCTTTCTTCACAGTTGCCTTGTTCCTATAAGTCCACATAGACCATAAGATACAGACAAAAGACAACAAGAAGTACTTTAAGGAAAAAAAAGGTCTAAGGTTTCTGCATCTTTGACACACAAGAAAAAAGTCCTCACAGGTCTTCTCAGCTCTACCCTCACAAGAAGAAAATTCAATAAAATCCTCCAAAGAAAGACAATAATTTTAGAAGGTGATTGTAACCTACAAAATGGCTCCAATGCTCAAGGTCTTCACTTATGGTTTTGCTAGTGAGATCAAAAAAGGACCTGCTGGCATGGTTTCTACAATTTCTGCTACGCAACAGCCATTATCCTTTTCAACCAAATAAGCCCCAGATTTAAAATGAGACCTTATGAACTTGTCAGCAACACAAACATGAATTTGTAAAATTCTCTTAGAATCATTTTGGCTATAGAGTTTTCAAACGAATCCAGAATTCCACCCGGGCTAAAAGTATCTTTGACTAGCACATCTGCCACAACATTTACAGAACCTAAACAGTTTCATAGGACACCCCCTTTGTTGACATGCAAAAAAATTGGAACCATATTTATATACTTGGATGTCTATAAAGGTATATTATTAATTTACCATGAGATGTAATAAATCAGGCTAAAATGAAAAAAACAATGAGGAAGATGTGACAAAACTTAAATTGTAGGCGTAATGCATCAAAACGACAATAACAAGTAAAGCAGGGTTTACAAATCTAAGCATACTTCACCTTATCCCATTCTCAATCTTGTTAAATACTTGCTTGCCTGCTTGTGTCTAGTTACTATAAAGATGAACGTGTGAAATGATCGTGGGTGGTTGGCCTTGGTCATGATCCGAAATGGGCCTATAAAATTTCAAGAACATCAAGAACCAAAGAACAATATTCATATGTCAAACACTTCCATAATTAAAGAGCGGTTATAAAATGAGTATTAAAGTATTAATATCACAAATCAATGAGGTAATTATATTACATATGAAGGAGGCAATGCATGTGAGCTCCTAAATGTCTGGGGTGGAAAAAATAGAATAGGGACAGAAAAAAAAGGTGTCTAGCTAAGAAAATGCAAAGGAAAAAGATGTCTTTTTAAGATGAGATTTGGCAGTAAAAACTTCCAGTTTTGATGTTTACGCACTTTTAATCACATTATTTCTTCTGCTTTTTAAACACCAACAAAAGCATTTTCTTGCCATTCTTTGTTGTCAAATCGCTAGGGGTCTCATTGACAACTTTAGTCAAACATGTGATGGGCAATTTATTAATAAATGTACAGTAAAAGAAAAAGAAAATGCAGAAACCAACAGAACTTGAATTAAGAGGAAAGGCAGTCACTCACTGGTAATAAAAGGAAAAATAGTTTATTAATCATTAAGGTGACTTCCACCACATAAATATTTCCCCCAATCGTTAATATCTTCTTCCCAATAGTCTTCGTCCGAATCGTGATTAGATTCGTCCCGATCGCTTAACTCCTCGTCACAGTCCTTGTACTCACTTGACTCTTCAGAATCAGAGTTACCTTGCTGCCGCCAGGGGCTGCAATTTTAATTCCAATCTGACTGAATCCATTCGCATCACCTTCCCACAATATTTTTTTTGATTTCTTGTTAAATAATTGACGACTCAAATAGATTAGCCAAAGGTGATCTGATGATAAAACCTTTTCACATGAGCCACACCTACGAATAGATATTCTTTTTCCATTGGCTGTCAACCAACATTCAAGGACGAAAGCAGTATCAGGCGAACAAAACACAACGCAAATAGCAATTCCCATCCACTGATTACACAAATGAGACGGTTGTTTTATATTCACTTTAGCGCCCATGCTTTGGTGGCTAAACCACTCCGAAATTTCACTTCCGGGAATAACAATCTCATATTTTGTATATGGATAAGACTCGATTTTTTGGACTGAGAGCAGGAGAGAGAGGGAGAGAGAGAGACTTTTAAGGGACTTTTCTATCCCTGAGATAAACCTGTCAATTAAGCTTTGAATTTCAGCCAATTTAAAGCAATTACAAAGACGGAGAGATAGTTTCAATGAATCGCTTGGTTTTAATGGATCTGGTAACATTTCTAGTGAGATACAATCTTCTGCCTCAACTTCGACAATATTCAATGGAAGCTTTGGCAATGATCGAAGACTTGTGCAATTATTCAACTTCAACCATGTCAAATTCGAAAGTCGAATGATGCTTTCCGGAAGGCAAACAAAATCATTTCCACTTAGATTCAAATCATATAAGTTGAATAAGGAACCAATATCATTGGAGATTGCCTTGAGATTGCAGTCATTTAACAAGAAGCGGCCCAAAGAAGACGCAGGTGATAGAGATAGAGAAGAGAATAGCAATTTATTAGATGATAACCCCTTACATCCATTGGAAGATAGATATGTAAGATTCTGTAAGAGACCAATGGAAGAAGGGACCTCTCTTATAGCAGTTTTGCTCAAACTCAACGACACTAGACTTTCAGCGTTCCCTAGGTTCTCTGGCAGTCTATCCAGTTTTGTGCATCCGTCAAGGGAGATGGATGTAAACAACTTTAAATTAAAAATGGTATCAGGTAAGTGCTCAAGATTTTCGCAAAAGCTTAAATCCAACCAATAAAGGGCAGTCAAATGCTCAATTGACGTGGGTAGTTTGGTAATTGCGGAACCAAACAATGCAAGTGAGCGTACACGTTTCATGTTTCTCCCGAATTCTGGAATTTTTGTTTTTTTTGAGCACTCACGAAGATTAAGTAGCGTAAGACACTCCATTTCAAACTTGCTTGGAAGACTTGTGAGGTTCTTGCATCCTTCTAAATTAAGATCAGTAAGCTTTTTATGAATTCCAATTGATGGGTGAATTGTAGATAAATTTATACAACCTTGAAGATCCAAAGTGTCAAGATTTGGGACTTCACTGATGTCTGGGACTTCAATAAGTTCTAGAGATTCTCTCATCTTGATGAATTTCAAATTCTCAAAACACTGTTAAAACCCAAAAAAGAAAAAAAAAAAAAAAAAAAAGAGTAAAACAATTAGCTTCTACAAACAAACTTATTATGAAAAAAAAATAGTATAAGGGGACCTAAATTACCTTTGATTGGGAACTTGATGGCAACGATTTTGAAGGGTACCCTCTCCAATCAAGAATTCTTAAGCTTGTAGGAAGATGTTTGAGATCACGCATAAGTTGAACACCACAAATTTTAAGCAATTTTAGATTTCGCATCTTTGAAAAGGCCTCAGGATTCCAATCTACATTTTTTGGTTCATGCATCTCTAGTACTATGCATTGAATTTGCTTTGTTCCCTAATAATAAAAATAAGAGGGATTAGTATAAAATGTATAATTACTAGACTAATATAATTTAAACTCCATTATTATATATATATATATATATATATAAAATATGTTGAATAATATAATAAGATATATGCTTATTAGTTTCTTTCAATAACCCCTTACCGTATTTTCTGTCAGCACATTGTCGATATCTTCAAATGACCACAATCTACTACGTTCCTCAGGATCTTTGCACTCTTGACAAACTATATCTCGGCCCATTTCTTGTAGTAAATCATGCATCCACACTTTATATTCATCCAATTTAACTAGAGATTTATCAATGAGAACTCTTAATCCAATTGTAGGATAAAGCCCAAGATAGTTTAGTATTTTTTTGACCTCATCTTGATTCTTGTGATTAAAAAAGCATGCAATATTTAAGAAAATTTCATTCTCTGTTGGTTGTAGTCCATCAAAACTTATTCGAAGCACATTGAGAATTTTTCTTTCACCAAATTCGGTGAGCCTATCCAATCCACTTTTCCATTCATCAATACTTTTTCTGAACAAGAAAGAACCCAACACTTCAAGGGCCAAAGGGAGACCCTTAGAATAATCGACAAAAGCTTGAGATAGCTTTTCATAATCTTTAGGTGGATGGTCCATTTTAAAAGATTTCAAACTAAAAAGCTTAAAAGCCTCATCATGATTCAATACTTCAGCCTCATATATTTCTTTTACTTCACGCGACACCAACAAATGCCTATCTCTTGTTGTTATCATAATTCTACTACCTAAACCAAACCAACAATTCTCCCCAACTAACATCTTCAATTGGTCTAATTCAGTTACATCATCAAGAACAAGAAGAATCTTTTTGTTATGTAACCTATTCTTGATCATGAGAACTCCATCATCAACATCTTGTACATTCAATTTTTTGAGCATCAAAAGTTCTTTCAAAAGTATTTCTTGTAACTTGCATAAACCACATTTTTTAGATTCTTCCCTAACATTAGCAATGAAACAGCAAGCTTCAAATTTATTGGAAACCATTCTATAAACAGCTCTTGCAAGAGTTGTCTTACCTATTCCTCCTGTCCCCCAAATTCCTATAATGCGAAAATCATTTGACTCTATAGCTAAGTGTGACTTCAATTTCTCAATTCGGGATTCCATACCTACCAGTCCCTTGGTATGTTTAATGGTATGTTCTGAGAAGGTATTACACAATTTATTAAATATCACTTCCACAATGTCTTGGATACATTTTGCCTCAGACCTACAAAGAAGAGAGAACAATAACGGTGAATCTGAATCTATGGCATTAAGTTTAGTAGGTTAAAACTGAAATTGGGATTCTATTTTGTCTTAAGCCAATTAATTTATCGTTTTCTATTCACTCAACATAATCAAACATGGGATTTCTACTTCTTCTTTTATTTTCCACACAACATTTGGATAACAAAAAAAGGTCAAGAGTTTTGTAACTCAATGCAATTGCTTAGTTCTCTCTAGGGGTGGCAAAATCTGACATTACCCACGAACCCGACATGACTAACCCGTTTATAAATAGGTCATGGGTTGGGGCTAAACGGGTTCGGATCATATTCGGATTGACACGGCTAACTTATTTAATAAACCGGTCGGGTTCGTGTTCAACATTCGAACCCGTCTAACCTGTAACACCCCAACCTAATTACATAATTAACTTATGAGTTTATATGCATGTTATCTTAATTACTTTTAAGTGCATGAAACTTTGATTTTGTGATATTATAGAAGATTCATGCTATTTTTTTTAATGTTGTAGAAAGAAGTTTATAAAGGTAGGGATATATATGAAAAGTTATATTATTGTGTGGGACTTTCTAGATATATATGCTTATAAGGGGTGAAAATTATAATTACCAAAAGTTGGAAAAAGGTGGGTGTGATCTTTTTCCCTAGCAATACACGTATCCTACCCCAAAAGTCTTCTCCCTTACCTTTTCTTTTGCTGAATCAGAAGTCCAGCCCTACTTTCTCTATTCCTCTTTCTTTGTTCTTCTTTTTCTCTCCTTCCTCTGCTCTTACACGGCTGTACCCCTCTTTCACTCTTCACCAAAAATCATAGAAATCTCACTCTAAAGAAGAAAATCAAGAGCCTAAAAACTAAGATTTCATCTTCAAAGTGTGAGGGTAAGTAAATTAAACCTCCTCTGATTTTGTGTACTTGGATAATATGATTGTTTGTTTATTTTCATTCTTTATCCTCTGCCCTGATTTTTAGGCTGAACTTGTGATTCTGTTTTTGTAAGTTTAAAGAGGGATGGTGTTATGAGCTATTGGATGCTTATTAGGGTTTTTTAATATGTATTGTATAGGTATAAAAATACCCAAATGAAATGATGGCCTATTGCTATTTGTTGATGATTTTAGAAAGAACATGCACTGAAGCTGTCCCTGGGACAGATTTGCTGTTTACTAAAAGAAAATTCTGTATTAAATCGGTTGTTATGAATTATGATGCTAGGAGTAGTTTTTATGAACCTTAAGACACTTATGGTTGTTGTGGAAGTGGTTGCACAGCATTTGGATGAGTAGAAAAATAATGGTGTAATTTCTAATTTGCATGAATTTCTGCCAGGACAGATTTGAACACGTTGTATTGTATGATTTTTAATAAATCATGGGTTTATTTTTTGACTCCGAAATTTTTATGGTATATACTGGACACAGAGAGGAGTAACTATGTAAAATATCATGATTTTTGAATGTGTTTGAACAGCCCATTCGTATTTTACAAATAGGGCTTTTGCTGCTGTAATGACCAGTGAACAGGGTAGGATAACTCTGACTTTGTGGAATTAATTTTGAAGCTAGGTTGAATGTTTTGACCTATAATTTAATATGCTCATTCTTTGGTATGTTTGGAGCATATATAAATTTTATGCCTTGGTTTCTATATGGTTTGGATGCATAATGTGTTTAATGATTGTAGCATATGCTTTGGGGAACTTATTGTGATGGGAATTAAGATTTTCTTGAGTTTGAGGGTTAGGCTATGATTGAGGATAAGTTTAAATACTTAGGAAGGGGTTGTCAATAATAAGTTTTGGTTTTCATTTAGGTGACGAGAACGAGAACACGGACACTTGAGCTCCTCTTGTACAATCTCTCGCGTCTTCGGCTTTCAGGTAAGGGATTTGAGATATGTGTCTTTGATAAGTATAGATATTATTTAGAAAAGTATTATGCATTAAAGCTTTTATTTAAAGATATTACATACAAGCATGAGTTAAGCAAAATATGTGTTCGTGAGTTACTCAATCTTATATTCAAGATAATTTTAACATATTAATGCTAGTACTTATATCACGAACATTATATTTTGAAATGAAGTGGATATGCTACTATTATGAAATAATTAGGTAAAAGCATAGTTATCAGAAAAATATAGTGTTCGGGTTATTCCATTGTTATGTTCTGAACTCAGCCAGTAGGGGTTAATTATTGGCTTTCCATGGAAAATGTTATCTGTTTGGCCATTTAAAGTAGAGGAAATGGGGTTGCCCGTAACTCTAATCTGAATAAGGCCTTCTCCCCAATGTGTACGGACGGCGGGGAGGAATAAAACCTTGAGGAGAGGTGCTATCAGGGCTCTCAAAGAGGACAATATCATGCACACGAGGTCACCCAAATGTGATGAGGCCTTCTCTGTACAGACTTATCAGATATGGAATAACCAAGATGTTAGTAATAGCTATATTATGTGATTAAGCATGAGAGAATGATTTTATTTAAATGCAATATGAGGTTAAAAGCTCTCATGAAAAGAAGTTTATGATGAAATATTTTATAGTCTTTCTAAGAAAATAAGATAACGGAATTATGTTTAAGTTTCTTATTATGCCTTATTATTATTATATGAAAGGAGAATGAAGTATTTTATTTGAAAGTTCATACGTTATTTTAAGAACAACGTGAATAGTATGAAGCTATATTATCAAAGCTGGCATATCCATAAAATATGTAATTTACATGCATTCTTATCAAAGGCCCATGGAGCTTAAAAACCTTACTGGGCTTCGCAGCTCACCCTTTTATATTTCAGTGCACAGGTTCTTCCTGGAAGCAGCGAGAGTATTAGAGGTGGCAAGGATTATGTGTTTTCTCGTTTGTTAGAACGTAGAGTTTTTGTTGTATAATAGTTAGCTCTTTTGATGTATAGGAGGAATCAAGATGTACTTGATCCTTGAGCACAGATGTAATTCAGTATCTTAGTTGGTTTTAAACCCCGGTTGTATGGCTTTGGGGTTAGGTTTGTAATAAGAGTTTGCTAAACGTTTAGCTATGTAATATTTGCATGAATACCTGATATTTTAGCCAAGTGGTAATCTTTCCAAGTTCAAAGGAAATGAAATTTCAGGTTTTTCATCATTCTTGTATATCATGGTTTTATGTAAGAAAATAAGCAGGAATTCAAGAAACAAATTCTTGATAAGCACTTTCAGATCAGGTTGGTTCGTGTTAGTATCGAGGTAAACTTGATATTAACATGCCGGTCATGCTCTAAATCCTGAAGTACAGGTTTGGGTCGTGACATAACCCGTTTGACCCATTTAGCTTATAAAGTTATTAGTTATTTTGATATTATTATTGAATTTATGGTTTTTTTTTATGTTTATTACTATATTTATAGTTGTAATTGTATTTTAATTTTATATACATGGGAATTGATAAAGGTTATATTAGCTAAATATGACCTATTAATTAAATAGATTATAAAACGGGTAATTTGTATTGATTTTTACATAATTTGTTAATTAAATGAGTTAAACGTGTCGGGTTGGGTTGACTTATTTAATAAACAGGCCGTGTTCGGGTTAAGGATTAAATAGATTATAAAATGGGTAATTTGTATTGATTTTTACATAACTTGTTAATTAAATGATGTAAATGTGTCCGATGGGGTTGACTTATTTAATAAACAGGTTATGTTCGAGTTGAGGATTCCTGACACGTTTAGCATGCATGACTCGACATGACACGAACCCGACCCGCGAACATGAATTGCCACCCCTAGTTCTCTCCATGTGGAAAACTTGGATTCAAACCCCCTAAGAAAGTCTAGAAAATTGAAGAGGATTATATAAGCTATCTAAAATTTAAGATAAAGCAACAACCCAAACTACTCTAGTAAAATTACTCCAAAAGAGTCTTAAAAGCACAAAATTAATTATATGATTCAGTATGAAATCTTGTATTACATGGCAGATGTGAACTTTCTTTTCTATCCAATTCACAATAAAAATTAAATATGAGCCTTGTATCATGATTCTACCATCCTGTGATTCAATATGTCACCATGAACATGTATGTAGGTAGGGGTGTTCATCAAACCGCATAAACCGCACAAACCGCAAAAATCGCACCAAAACCGCCCGCAAAATGGCATAACCGCACCGCACCACAAGTAATAGTGCACCGCACCGCACCACACCGCATGGTGCAGTGCGGTTTGCGGTTTTATAATAAGAAAACCGCACAAACCGCACTACACCACACCCTCTCTATATATTAATATATTTATTTATTTTTAATATTAAATATATTATTAATAGTTTAATAACCCTAGTTTCCCAAAAAAAAAAAAAAAAGTTTAGTAACCCTAACAAGTGTTGACTAGAAAAGCCAACCAAAAATAAAGAAAAAATAGCTCAATAATTTAAAACTTGGTCCAAAAAAAGGGAAAAATTAGTTTTGGGTTGAGTAGGAAAAACCCAAAATTTGAAAAATATACCGATTTCAAACCGCATCTTATACATAGTATTGCACATGTGACCGCAAAAATGAGGTACGGTGCGGTTATGGTTTTGGCTAAACTCTAAACCGCACCACACTGCACCGCACCACATATGTAACCGCAAAAACAAGGTGCGGTGCAGTTATGGTTTTAGCTAAACCGCACCGTAAAGTGCGGTGCTAAAAATGGCTCAAAACTGCACCGCACCGCACCGCGAACACCCCTATATGTAGGTATGTTTACAGTTCAAAAAAAAGACTAAAGATAAGAAATTTCAATTTAGAATCGAAATTAGATTCTAAATCAACTCCAATTTTGTGCCAAGTATCCTTTTAATTGCCCACAATTTGATGCCTAGTTTCCTTTTTAATTTCCCACTAAATTTGATGCCAAGTGTCTCTATATTTTAAAGGAGGCTTCAAAAAAAAAAAATTTAAGAGGAAAGGAAGCTTCAATTTGTGTCAACTGTCATTCCATCTCTCATTTATTAAAAAAAAAAAAGTCATTCCATCTCACATTTTGCATCAAGTATCATTACATGTAAATTCATGCATCTGAACTTAAAATTTATACATATATGTAAAATTTTAAATTTAAAGTGTCATTACATGTAAAAGTTTATTATATGTATATGTAAAATTTTGAATGTATAATACCTACAACCTATTCAAAACTATTTTAAGTCCACCTAAAACTATTTCTAACCCCTTTTATGTAGATCCCATATGAAACCACTTCTAATCTTTTTAAAACTAATTCAAATTTCCTTAAAAAATTATAATTGGACAAATTATGAATTTTAATGCAAACGTATATCCTGCTCTAAAACTGGGTTATTCATATATTATTTGAAAATGAACACACACAAAAAAATTATTGCATTACAATAACAAAAATTAAGTTAAGAATTAAGTAACAAAAAAAATTTCTTCTGTCTTTTCAAAAATAAAATAAACAAGAATGAACAATTTGCATGTTTTACCAAATAAAATTGTTACAAGGATTTTTTAAGAGTTGACAAAATATAGGAATGACCATTAATAATATTAAACTTGTGTAAGAATTTTAATATGCATCTAATTATGTTTATTTTAAATGTATCCATGCATATGAATGAGGTTAGAAGCTAATTAGATTCTAATTACACTCTAATTTTGTGCAAAATATCATAACAATTACACTGCACATACTCTAATTTTGTGTGAAATCTAATGCAGAGCAACCATTCAGAACTATGTCAAGCCATAAAATGATCACTTCTACTAATTCTACTTGAAGCCCAGTAAAAACTAGCTAGTTCCAAGTTTTCTTTAAAAGAAAGAAGAAGGGGAAAAACACCTATCGTATTTATTATATAAAAAAACTATTATTAATTTAAGTATAAATTTCAATGAAAATTCGTATTATATTCTAAAAATTGCCTATTCCTTTTCATTATATCTTCATAATAACTTAACTTTCGTAACTTACATGAAAACTATAAATAGGGAATAAATTACATACATGACAATAACAAATATTACGTTAAGAAAGATTATTAATTAAGCATATAGATAATTCAGCAAACAACATTTTATTTTCTTTTAACTAAAATAGAGCAATTAATAATGAGTAATTTTTACATCTCTTGCAAATGTTATCCTTACAAGATTTTCAAGAATTGATAAAAATTATAGAAAGTAATATTATAAAATTAGATAAGAGCCTTTAATATGAATCTAATTATAAGTTTATAACTAAATGCATCTATATTTACAAAGAGTTACAAGCTAGTAAAAAAATTGATTTGAAGCTCTTTCTTTCATTAAAATTTTAGTTTGCCTAATTTTTTTTTTAATAAATTTCATTAACTCCTTCACAACTTTTGTTGGGGACATATTTTTATGTAATTGGCATATCCTTTAACAAAATGCACTTTACTTGTATTTGGATAAATCTAAGTAGGTTCAAGATGATCATCACAAGTGGTTAAATTGAAGACATGAAGATTACTCAAGAACTGCTCAAGAAAAGTGCAATCTGCAAATCTCGATACCTTCTCGACAGAAGCTCTATCTGTCGAGATTCATTAAAGCTCGACAGATTCCTCGATCGATCAAGCTTACGGATTTTCAGATTATAGCCACAATGTTTTTATTCTAAAATGCTATTTGTTTATGAGTTTGTATAATCCTTATTGGACTAGAAAAGCCCAAGGTTTGTGTAAACCTATTTGAAATAGGAGAGTCCATTAAACTTCTATTTAAAGGAGGTGGGAAAAAGAAAAACCTAACTCTTGAGAGCTTCATAAGGTTTTCTTTTTGAAACCCTAGCCTCCTCCTACAGAAGAAAAAGTTCTTGCTGCATTTCTTGTACGCCTTTAGGTTCTGTAACCAAGTAAAGTCTCTTGTACCAACATTGAATATCTTATTGGTGTTTCTTTGTGAAACTGCTGCAAATCAACTACAACAATCAACGGGTTGCTGTGGAGTTAGTCACGTACTTGGATTCGTGCAAAGGAGTAAGCCGCGTACTAGAATCCGCACATCAATTGGTTAGTCACGTACTTGGTAGCCGTGCATCAAAAGAGGAAATTGTCACTACAGAACAAGTCCAATTGGGTATTGGGGTAAGGGTTCAACTGTAGGTTGGTAATGTACTTGAGATTCCTTTACTTGTAACCGCTTGATTTGATAATAGTGGAGTTTCGGGAGTGGTGACTTGAAAATCACCCGGTGGGGTTTTTGTCGTAAGGTTTTTCCCCATTCATAAATAAATCACCGTGTTATTTAGTTTCCGCTGCTTAATTAGTTTATTGGTGATTTGTTTGTGCTTCCACGCGTTTCAGCGTGTTTTCTAGGAGATGTGAGAGTTATAGGATGTACCTCAAAGGTGATAGTCATCATCAAACAGTTATGATTGTGTGTGAGTTAACGTGTTTTTCTCATATCTCAAATCATCATAACATGTATACACTTATGCAATCTTACAATATTTTTCACACACAACACGCAATATTCTTTGCTACTCTTGATATATGTGCAGGTACAATGTGATTTGGCCATCACAAGTGTTTACATGTGCTAATGTATGCTCACTAAATTGTCTTGACTTGTTTTTGAAATATAAAATTGGTTAGACTTGTTTAGTGTGTGTGTGTATTTTTGAGGATCCATGTGTTTAAATTTTTTGTTGTGAGATGTTTTTGAGAGCTTAATATGTTGATTGGATCATTGATTGAGGTGCATGATGGATTGCTTTCATGTTTGTGTTTTTCACTTCCCGAAAAAAAATGTTTTTAAAAGCAAGCTCGACACCTCCTCGATACCTAGCTATTTGTCGAGCTTCTCAAGCTTTTTCTTATCGCAATCTCGACACCTTCTCGACACTTGGTGGATCGATCGAGAAAATTTCTGTCTCCTCGATAGCTTCTCGACACCTGATGGATCGATCGAGCTTCTCTTCTTGTGTCTGATGTCTTCTTTCTCGACACCTATCTCGACACCTCTCGATCAATCGAGATTCCCTTGCATGCATTTCATTTTTTTTTTTTGTTTGCATTTTTTTTGTCCATAGCATCTTGTTATTCTTTTTCTTGTAGGTCTATGGTTCCCTGTTCTCCTCGTTTCCCTCTTTGTCAGTTTTCTGTCTGTCTCTTGTCATGTCTTTTGGCTTTTTATGCCCTTTGACAATTGTGTCAAAAAGGGGGAGAAATTTGATAATTGAATGTCATTCCTCAGGGGGAGTAATAGATTTAGGGGGAGTAATAGACTTAGGAGGAGAACTTCATGTTAAAGGGAAGAATGTTTTTAATGTAACTAACTAAGGGGGAGAGTTAGTTTGATACACATTGATATTGACATATATTTTGTGTTGTGTATCTTTTGGTTTTGTAACCATTTACATACATCATGTGTTGTTTCTATATTTGATGATGATGTATGTGTTTCACTTTTTATCTCACATGTGTTGTTTCTTTTATCTCTTTATACACATGTTTCTTGTTTATTTAACTTGTCATTATTTTCCACATGGTACCTTGATGTGTTTTGTTTAGTGCCTTTCAAGAAAGACAAGTTAAAGCCAAGTCAAGATTCCGAACCTTTTTCTTACAGCAACTTCCAAGGTTCAGATCTTTTAGACTAGACTTATTTATTCTGTAATCTTGAGTAGAATGTATTCTAGGACATTCAATGTATTCTTGTGGTTTTGTCATGGATTGCCAAATGGGGAGATTGTTGGGACATATTTTTATGTAATTGGCATATCCTTTGACAAAACGCACTTTACTTGTATTTGGGTAAATCTAAGTAGGTTTAAAATGATCATCACAAGTGGTTAAATTGAAGACATGAAGATTACTCAAGAACTGCTCAAGAAAAGTGCCATCTGCAGGTCTCGATACTTTCTCGACAGAAGCTTTATTTGTTGAGATTCATTAAAACTCGACAGATTCCTCGATCGATCGAGCTTACGAATTTTCAGATTATAGCCACAATGTTTTTATTCTAAAAGGCTATTTGTTTATGGGTTTGTATAATCCTTATTGGACTAGGAAAGCCCAAGGTTTGTGTAAACCTATTTGGAATAGGAGAACCCATTAAGCTTCTATTTAAAGGAGGTGGGAAAAAGAAAAACCTAACCCTTGAGAGCTTCATAAGGTTTTCTTTTTGAAACCCTAACCTCCTCCTATAGAAGAAAGAGTTCTTGCTGCATTTCTTGTACGCTTTTGGGTTCTGTAACCAAGCAAAGTCTCTTGCACCAATATTAAAGATCTTATTGGTGTTTCTTTGTGAAGCTGCTGCAAATCAACTACAACAATCAACTGGTTGCTGTGGAGTTAGTCTCGTACTTGGATTCATGCAAAGGAGTAAGCCGCGTACTGGAATCCGCGCATCAATTGGTTAGTCACGTACTTGGAAGCTGTGCATCAAAAGAGGAAATTGTCATTACAGAACAAGTCTAATTGGGTATTGGGGTAAGGGTTCAACTGTAAGTTGGTAAGGTATTTGGGATTCCTTTACTTGTAACCACTTAATTTGATAATAGTGGAGTTTCGAGAGTGGTGACCTGAAAATCACCCGGTGGGGTTTTTTCTGTAAGGTTTTTTCCCATTCGTAAACAAATCACTGTATTATTTAGTTTCCGCTGCTTAATTAGTTTATTGGTGATTTGTTTGTGCTTCCATGCGTTTGCATGATTAATTGATTAATTAACAACTTGGCTAATTAATTAATTGGTTTAATCACAAGGGGTCATTCAGATTGTGCCCTATCAACTTTAAATGTAATTAAGTATGGTTCGATTTCAAAAGATAACTGTCTCTTCTTCAATCATTTTCCCCCCTCACTTCCCACCATTTATGTTTTTTTTTTTTTTTTGACAAGTTTAAGCTCATCATATTCTGTACTTGAAATTTTGTTATTTACTTTTTAACTACTTAATGATAGCTGTTTTGGTAATTAAAATATGAAACCAACAAAAATTCATGTTTTTGAAGGGTTAAAAATGGGCTAGAGATCTATATTTTTGTTGTTCGTTGGACTAATTTTGTTATATGTTTGGGCTCAGGATCATACTAGGGGGCCGAGAAGAATTTGGGCCAGATACTAAAATTCCATGCAAACATATAGAGTATTCACCTAGTCTTACTTTATTTTATATATATATATATATTTTTCATTCTTTATGTTTTTATATATATATATATATATATATCTCTGTTCACCTAGTCTTACTTTTATTATATATATTTTTTTCATTCTTTATGTTTAAAGTTTTCTACCATTTCAAAAAAAAGAAAAAAGAAGAAAAGAATACAAAGAAGAGTTTTCCCAAGGAGGCAGCTTTTTTGACTGGGTGGTAAAAGAAACATAAATTTCAGATAAAGTAAAAGAAAAAGAATAAAAGTTGTTATACGCGCTTGAAATAGTACGATTTTGCTTGAAATGACTTAATTAGTTGTTCATATAATAAGAAAAGAACTACATTTTTTTAGTTAATTAAATCTAAAATTTACCAATATAACGTAAAGTTGTATAAAAATATATAGTTATTATAGTTACTATGTAAATTTATGTTAACATTATTTATTTTATATTTAGTATTTTATTCTTTTTTTACCTATCTTGAAGATGAAAAAAATAAAAAGGTGAGGATGGTTTTTGAATGCGAAAGGAAGAAATTTTTTTTAAAAAAAAAATTAACAAAAATTAGTATTTTAAATAAAATATTTTGTAAAATAGATAATTTGATATAAAAATTTTAAAAAGTAAATAAATACGTAAGATAAAAAGGTAAATTTTTATACTAAAATAGACCTAACTTTTAAACAAGCTGATGCGTACGTGTAAAGTGTAAAAAACGCTACTAAAAAAAACCGCGATTTTACCTTTGATGCGGAAGTAAATGCTCGCCGGATAAATGCCCCACTTCTCTCATAGTATCCTTCCATTTCTGGATCTTCTCTCTGTCGATTTTTTCATTTTTCTGGTGCTTGTCAAAGGCTTCTTCAAATGGCCCAGTCTGCTTCCGTACGTCGGAGGGATCTACGTGGTAAAAGACGGGCACCACTTCAAGTGGCCCAGTCTGCTTTTTCTGGTGATTGTTATTTTTTTTGCATTCAACAATTTTAGCAAGTTCATCCAAGCACCACCTGGAATCGGCATATTTTTCTGAGAAAACAACAATTGCATACTGGGATTTTTCTATTGCATGTATGAGCTCAGAAGCAATTTCTTGTCCTAGTTGGAGTTTTTCGCTGTCTCTAAAGGCTTCAATGCCTCTCAATCTAAATGCCTCATATTAATGGTCTGTAAAGGTATGGCGGGTGTCCTCACCCCGAAAACTGAGAAAAACATCGTAGTTTGAACCAGGAATTGAAGAAGAAGATGATGACAATGATAAAGAAGGTGTTTCGGAGCTAGTGGAAGCCATTGGAAACTTAGTAACTAGCTTTTTTTTGTGGAAAAGTTACAAAGGAAGTTGCAGAACAAAGAAAATGGAAACCTGGAAAGAGAGTTATCAGAGCTTTATGAGATCTTACTTTCTGTAAGTAGAATGCCCTATGGCAAGGAACGTAAAGCTAGCTCTATTAGAGAAAATGAGAAGCAGAAAAAGAAGACAAGGATGGGAGAATATGAAGGTGGAAGAAGATAATGGTGAAAGGAAACGTGTGGTTGAGGAAAAAAATAAAAGTAAAAATAAATAAATAAAAGTAAAAGGTAGAGTAGAATACG
The DNA here is from genome assembly GCA_032727855.1 of Quercus ilex subsp. ballota. Taxonomy (NCBI): domain Eukaryota; kingdom Viridiplantae; phylum Streptophyta; class Magnoliopsida; order Fagales; family Fagaceae; genus Quercus; species Quercus ilex. The sequence continues at coordinate 2,954,053 of CM064916.1, forward strand.
TGTCCATGCAAGGAAATTTACAAAACGAAAATTACCACTGTAAGAGCATCTTTATCAGTTGTGCCATATGTGCCAAATGTTAAATATTTGGCACATTTGGCACATCAAGCACCATTTGAGCCCATTTATCAGATGTGCCATATCCCATATTTTTTGCAACATTGAACAGTACCGTGACAAATTTGCCACGGTACGGACGCGTGTGGCAAAATTTTTTTTCTTTTTTTATTCCTCTCTCTCTTCTCTCTCCGTCATTCTCTCTTCTCTCTGTCATCCTCACCTCTCTCACCTCAATCCTCTCTTCTCTCTCTCACCCCAATCCTCATCACTGCTCTTCCACGCCCACACCAACGCCAACGCCAATGTCAACGCCGACGCCGACGATCACTTCCACGCCGACGCCGACGCCGATTTCTCTCTAGCAATGGTTTTTCTGTTTTTTTTTTTTTTTTTTGGCTGTGTTTTGATGGGTTCGGTTCCAACGGAGGTGGGTGGGTTCGGATGGGCTAGGCAATGACGATGACGGCGATGAAGATGGTGGGTTTGGAGTCTGGGTTGACTTGGATTATGAAGGTTTTGGGTTTGGAAGTGGGTGTGGGTGAGGGTGTGGAGGCGGTGGGTTTGTTGGGGTTTGTGGTTGAGGTGGTGGCGGTGGCGGTGGTGGGGCTTCCGATTTGGTTTTGGTGGGCTATGGGTTGTGGGTCAAGGTTTTGGGTCGGCGGCATTGTGGGTCGAGGTTGTTGATTTCCGATTGTGGGTCAAGGTTTTGGTGGGCTATGAGTTTGTTTGTTGATTTCCGATTTGTTGTTTGTTCCGATTTGTTGTTGTTGATCAGGGAGTTCCGATGCAGTTGTTTGTTATTTGGTTGATCGGGGAGTTCCCATGAGTTTCTGGTTTGTTGTTGCTGTTGATGTTGTTGTTGTTGTTGTTGTTGTTGTTCTGATTTGTTCTGATGGATTGTGGCTGCCACGGTGGTGGCGGCGGCGGCGGCGGTGGCAGCAGTGTGTGGTTGTTGTGGTTGTTATTTATTGGGTTAGATATATTATTTTATTAGGTTGGTTATATTATTTTAATGTGTAGGAAATATTATTTTAATATATAGAATTGTAGTATAAAACATCTGATAAATGGAATGTTGTAAAATAATGTGGTAAAATAATAAAGTAGGGTTTTAGTGTGGCAAAATGGCATAATTTTTGCCACATCTGATGCGGATGCTCTAATAGGACATAATAAATTATCATAAAAGTTTCAAAATAGCTGAGGTATCAAATCATTTATTATACGAGGATTGACCTCAACTAAAAATAAATAGAATTATGAAAATATTGTCACACATTATTATATTTCTGAACTTTTTAAATTAGTGCCATTTCCTTTAGAAAAAAAAAGTGTTATTGACACTATTTTTATAGCAATCTCATAATAAACTTTACACAGTAAGTTGTTATTGATTCTCATTTGGACCTACTAGTGGCATTATTATTTTTTTATCTACCATTAACAACTTTTCATATGGACTTTATTGTGAAAATTTTATAAAAATTTTGTGTCCATAACTTGCATTAAGAGAGATAATTAAAACAAAGAATTCTCTTTTATATATATATGTATCTTGTCATTTTTGGTAATTCATAACTCAAACTTCCACTTTTATAAGTGCTAGTCAAATACTCAATTTTTTTTAAAAACCCAATTTTATACTGCACTTTTTAAAAACCTCACTTTTTCAAAAATTTCAGTTTTAAAAAACTGAACCAAACTCACCCTAAGATGAATAGATAAATTAGGGACTTTCGTGCTTGCGGGCCAACGAGCATGATGACCGGGTTATAAAGACAGCATTATTGGAAAATTACTTTTTGAACCTGATTGGCAGAGAACTGTTGTGGGAGTCCTTCCAAGCAGTTTCCTGTACGTGCGGTGTCTATATATATAAAAGATTGGGTTCAAGTTACAAACTGTAATTCTAAGAAATGTTACACCATTCAATAACTTGTTATTAAATTCATATTTTGAAAATCTGACTATTGAATTATATGCTTTATATGTTGTTAACATACATACCAAATTTCATGCCAATTGGATATAATTTACTATTCGGTCCATAAACTCATCTTTTATGTATATATATTTTTGTTATTGTCAATTTTGGTCTCTATTAGTTTCAATTTGCATGAATTTAATCTTTACCATCAACTCACTAAGACACTAACAGAAATTAATTACAAATTGATTTCAAATTGAAAATAATAACGATCAAATTGATTGCCACCAAAATGTAAATACAAAATAATTGACAATAACCTCAAAATATAATGACCAAAATGGTATTTTGACCTAATATATTAGATACATTTTCATACAACTTATAAACTCTTTTTGCTGTTTACATTTAAAATAATAATAATAAAGTTTCCATCAATAGTTCAATACTATAAAGAGAGAAAAAAAAATGTTTGAGAGTGATGTACCGTTCTTTCTAATTAACTGTGATGAACTGGCGGTACCAACTTCTTCTTTATTCTTAGAATGAAATTAATTATCTCACTCATTAAAAAATAAATAATCTAGAAAGAGAAAATTGATAAAAAGAAATATTTAAATGGATCTAGAAAAAAAAAAAAAAAGTCTTGAATAAGGGTCCGTGTGAAAAAACGAACTAAATTTAAAAAAAAAATTAACTAAAAGTATATATTAGTAGCATCATTTTAAGCAAGTATTCATAATTTACCGCTAGGAAAAGAAGAAAATTTAGTATTTCTACCACTTCACTCTTCCAGGAATCGTCCTGCCAAAATTGAAAAAAAAATTAGAGAAAAAGAGAACGTTTTGATGTGGATTTTTCATTTCAAGGAGGAAGTGAAAGGAGATAAATACAAGAGATGGATAATTGTGAAAAGTGAAAATTTACAAATTTTGGAACTGAAATTGCAGCAGTGATTGTAAAGCTTAAAAAACTCTTAGAAATAATGCGGGATTCAAATCCTATTATATAATTGAAATTTTAATTGTTGAGATACATTAAATATATTAGCTCAATAGCATAAGCTCGAGCTCAATCTTATTTTGTATGTAAATCAAATCTTCTACTTGTACTAAAAGTTTATTAACCATAGTTAATGTATGATTAGTCTAGAGTTTAGTCTATTATATATACTCATGTTATATTCATTATTACACAAGATTTGTACTAACACTCTCATATAATAAAAATGTAGCATCAGGTTGAACCACATAACCCTCACGTTCTTGTGTTTTCTATTTTATGTTTCCACTTCCGCATTTATTCTAACATATTCATCCTAGTATATCACAACTAATATTCAACATTAATATAAATGAATGGCCACTATTATTTCTGTTTGTGAAAGAGAGTAGAGAGGGGGAAAGAGGGCGGGTGGGGCATTCACATCCTTTGATTTCAGTCAACAACAACTGTTTGTTTTTTTTATTTAAATAGAGTAGGTGTGTAATTGGCCTATTCCTTCAAGGAATTTTCCTGGTAAGACAGCTACCGAAAATTATTTTTTAACTGCAATGAAGCCCTAATGGTAAACTCTTCCCCATGAATTAATTAGTTGTTTAAAGGGCTGAGTATACACATCCTCTCCTTCTAGGCATCTTCCAGTCAAAAGGCAGACCCAAGTTATCAAATCTATACAAAAAAAAAAAAAAAAAAAGGCGAAAATACTATTTTGATCTCTACATTTTAGGATTGCGGTCAATTTGGTCTTTATATTTTGATAGCAGTTAATTTGGTTCCTGTTATTTTCAACTTACAATCAATTTAGTCTCTACCGTTAAATACTAACGGAAAATGTCTACATGGCAAATAATATATATTGTTGGCACACTTCATGCCTACATGGCTTATAAAATAATATTAAAAATTTCCAATCAACATGAAAAAATTTCCGCATCAACATTTATATTAAATTACGATTTTTAATGGAAAAAATAATAAATTAAATGAATTAAAAAATCTATAAGAATCACACTTCTTTTCTTTTCTTGGCAACCAAACACAATACAAAGATTGAAAAAAATCTCAATACAACTATTCGGCGGTGGTTTTATTTTTCAATTGAAATGGTTGGGTTTGATTTTTATTCAAATTCAAAGTCTTCTCTCTCTTGGAAATACAGAAAACCAAACTAAAAGAGAAGAACCCAAAAGCAGGTCCCAAAACTTAAATCGTATTGACCATAACTCAAGAAAATATTCTATTCAGAAATAGCCAAAAAAAAAAAAATAATAACTCAATCCTCTGTGCTATATAATCATGAGTACAAAGTTCAACATAAATTCTCACTATGACAAGCGATTTGGGTTAGTTAGGGCCGAATTTTTTTATTTTCTTTTTTTCACAATTTCTCAGAAACCAAATGGTGGTTAAGCTTCAACCACCTGTCCCTCTCTACCTTGCCACCGATGCAACCTAACCACTGTAGAGACCTAAACCTCTGTCGTAATGCAGCCCCATTTGCCACCTATCAGCCATTGCATGACCCAAACACCCAACAAGAACTGCAAAAGTCGTTGCCATTGAGGAGTCACGTCAGGTTGACAGAAATGTGCCGCTGTTAGGGTTAGAGTCCATTGCCACTGCTAGTACAGTATACTATTATGGCTGGTGAAGGCAAAAGAGATTAGTTTCATGTTGGTGATGTTTTGTTTTGAGTTTCAACTTTCAATACACAGATTTGGACGTGGTTTTGTTTTTCTAAGTTGTTTGTGGTTTTACGAGAAGGGTGTATTGTGTTTGGTTACCCGGAAAATGGAAGAAAGAAAATGAATTAGAGAGTGATTGTTTTTGTTTTTGTTTTAAATGAGGAATTAATTTTGTCTTTGTTTTTTTTTCTAATTTTTTTTAATGCTGATGTGTCAATTCTTTTATGTTAACTAAAATTATTTAATATTATTTTATAAGCCACGTAGGATTGAAGTGTGCTAATAGTACACACGATTTGCCACGTTGACATTTTTCGTTAGTGAGTTAATGGTAGGAATCAAATTGACTATAAGTTGAAAATAATAGGGACCAAATTGATTGTTACCAAAATATAGAGACCAAATTAATTGTGACCCCAAAATGTAGGGACCAAAATAGTGTTTTCACAAAATAAAAAAAACAAAATGAAAAAAAAAAAAAAAAAGCCAGGTATAGTTTTTCTTTTTTTTGGAGAAACCAACTTGCTTGGCTTTTATTAAGGTAAATTGGTTGAATCGTCCAAAATTACATCATAAACTGTGAATAGAACAGCCTCCATCCACACCACTAAATCAAAAATATTTGAAGCATATCGTGCCATACAATGAGCAACCTTAATACCTTCTTGCCTAACATGAGAGTAAAGTAATTTTTGAAAAAACTGTGAAAAAGCCAAATATAATTTATCTTATGTAATTGCATGTAAATAAGAGACTCAATTTTTAAACAAAATAGATGTGCAAGTGACCATCTCAATTCAAACAAGTCATATACAATAACTTAGATTTATATTTGTAAATAAAATAAATTAAGGATAAGCATTGCTTGGCCCCAAGAACTATGTAAGTATTGTGGTAATAATTAGTCCAAGCAATGCTTATCTCAATTCAAAGGCATCTTCTAGGAAAAATGTTTGAAAATGAGAGTAGGGAGAAAAGAATAAGAGAGCAGCTTTGATACGTTAACAATGTTTACCTGTTAAAATCAAGCACTGCCTCTCTCTCATTCTCTAGGAAATTCTCTTCCATTCCAGAAATTTCTTCATAATGCTCTTTCCGAATCTCACTCTGAAGAGAAATTATAGAGTCTTCTGGTGGACCACGTCATTTGTTCACTATTTTACTAAAAAACTTCTACTTGCTTAAAATTATTGAGTCAATAATTAACTTCTGTTTAAAAAAATTTTATAACTAACAATTTTAAATAAATGGCAATTTTTCAGTGAAATGGTGGATCACATCACTTATATATAATGTGAATTCTATAATTTCTCCGCTCTGAGATAACTCTAGAGACTTCTGTGTAGAAGTAAAACTCATCAGCCACAAATTGTTGTAATAGTCTAGAGGCTGTCATGGGCTAGATATTAAAATAATAATAAAATAAAGCCTAGAACTACTAGAACTCTGCTGTGGCAGAAATTAGATGAAGCTAGAAGCTTCAATGTCGGTTACTTAACCGACCTTATGCTTGTATAAATAGGAACCTTTGGTTCCCACTTGTGTGGCATGAGCTGTGAATGACTTGTTAAGTAGAGTGTGGGATTAGTGAGAGGTGTGAGAGACGTGTAGAGTGAAGTATTGTGAAGTGAGTGATCTGAAGTCAAGTGTTAGGTGAAGTAAATTAGAGAGAAGTGAAGCAAAGTCAACAAAAAGGGCTATAGTGTCACTAGGTGTTTAAAAGAGTGAAGTGTGTGCAAGTGTACTTAGCGAGGCAGTGCCGTGTGCAGTGAAAGAAAGGATGCTTTGTGTTAGTGAGTCAAAGTATTATTGCTTGTAAAGTGTTGTAATTTAAAGAGTCAAATTTTAAATTAAAGTTCTTTATTCATTTTTTCGTTCAACAATCTAGTATCAGAACTTCCGCTAACTCAATATTACCAACCGCCCTTTTGTTCTTTAATGGGCTGAGCATACACATCCTCTCCTAGGCATCTTCCAGTCAAAAAGGCGGACTCAAAGTTATCAAACCCACGAGGAAAAGAAAGCAAAACAAAAAGAAAAAAACAAAGCCAGATTTAGTTTATCTTATGCAATTGCATGTTAAAAAGAAAATAGATTGGAATGAAAGAGAAAAAGAGAGCCCACCGCACCTACTCATTTTTTAAAACAGAGTAGGTGAGCATTGTTTAGCCCACAAGGTTTGTTAGTATTAAGGCAATAATTATCCCGAGCAATGCTTATCTCAATTTAGAGGCATCTTCTAGGAAAAACAATTGAAAATGAGAGCTAGAAGAAAAGGACATTCATAGGATGGGAGAACTGCTGTGACATCAATTATATGCAATGCTTTCCAATTCAAAGTTCAAACTAACGTCTAGGCCTATTTAACTGTAGGAATCAGATCAAGCATAAAGGGATCATTCTTCGAACACCCTTTTGTTATTTAAATGTGAATTCATTCATACTAGGTATTAATCCATTGGTATCTAATGAGAATGTATAACTCAGTTATTAATATCACATGATTTTTACTAGTCTCTTGGTATAAACTGAGAATTTATAAAAGATTTCCAGTTTTGGTGGTTACCTACTTTCCAGCACATGATTTATTCAAGTCAGACTGTTTGTAATTTGTAGTCACATTGGCAGTTCTAATCAAACATACGATGGGAAATCCAAAAACTTTATGGTGCACCTTAAAACCCAGGAACCTTTCTAATTCCTAAACTGACAAAAAAAAAAAAAAAAGAATTTAAAATATAACGAAAAGGAGGCGTCTTGCTCTTAAAATTACAGTTACGCAATGGCTTTTGAATCACCAATAAAAGGTCACTTGTAAAGAGGGCTTTTTTTTTATAGTAAAGAGATAGCCTTTAAATTATATTATGAAAGTTACTAGCCATTATTAACAAAGAATAATCTCTTTTAGGTCGTTTTTCTGTAAAATTCTAAAGAAACAGTTAATTTGTCTGCTCAGGCGAACTACCTTCAAAAAATCATAAAGTAAGTTTGTTTTTGGTCCAACTGTCATCTGCCTGAGCAGAACTGCATTTCACTCAAACGAAATTCCTAAAATATGTCTTCTTCAATCCAATTCATTTATTCATTCTTCCACTTCAAAGTGTGATCTTCTTACATACAAGAATGGAGAAAGTGAGGGTGTTGAGGAACACAATTTACTATTTAATTATTGTAATTTATTAATTTTGATATTTAATTTGTAATTTATTATTTTTGGTTTAGGGTTATTATTTCATTGTTTTTAGGTGTTTTTAATGCTTTTTAGGTCAAATTTGTTTTCTGTTATGGTAAGTATTAATTATGAGTTATTTTAGAATATATTTTCTTGTTTGTCAAGTTTTACAGAGCCCTTAAATAGGCTCCTAAGTCTATAAACGTGTTTTTGGAAAAATTATTCAATCAATAAAATTCAGACTTTTGTCTTTCTATTTTTTGGTGGATTCCAGATCTTTCTCCTTGTGGATTCAAAAAACCCTCGTGAATTTGAGGTTATTTTTAAAAGCAAACGTGTTTTATTTCTTGTATTTTAGAAGTAGACGTATTCTGCTTCTTAACGCTTCTACATCCCGCATCAGTTGGTATCAAAGCCTTGACATATTCTGATCTAGTGGCTAATGGATAAGACATTAGCAATTCTAGTGATAGAAAACTTAGTAAGTATTACGTGACTTTTTACTCTATAGGAAAAAATCACATTGCGACTCTTAGGATCTTTCTCTATGTGATTTTTTTTTTTTTTCCTTTTATAATTAGTTATTTGTACATGAGCTTGTGGTTAATGTGAATGGAAGAAACTATTTGAAATTGAAAACTTTCATTTTTTTTCCAACTCTCATGTAGAGGCATTGGAATTCAAATAAGAGAAGTAATCATTCAATATATATATATATATATATATATATATTGAGAAAGCAAAAAACATATATAAATAACCATGTGTATTTTTTTTTTTTTTTAAGAAATAGGTAAAGTAACGTGAAATAATGTTTAAAAGTGAGACAGAGATAGTGTTCTAATTTTTAAGCAAAATTGAGAAGAGAAAGGAAAAAGCCTAAAATTTAGGATCAATAAATTACTCTTTTAACCAATTTGTGTTTTTTAATTTAAAATTATTTAACTAAAAGATAGGGATATTTTAGAGATTTTAAGAATTTGTGTGAGGATAGTTTAGTATACAAAATAATGAAATCCAAACAGGAAATCATGTTATTAGTAATATAGATTACTTGGATAATTTAGTGTTTATTACTTTTTTTTTTTTACTCTTTTTCTGCTCATCTTTTTTTTTTTTATTATCTCTCTCTCTCTCTCTCTCTCTCAAAGCTTTGGTTTGATTTTTGTTTGAATTAATACTTGTTACCTTGGAAGTAAGAATTTAAATTTATATCAAAACACAATCTTGGTTATGATAATTACAAATCAGCATTCGGTCTATTCAATCTAGTTCGGTTAAGTTCAGTCCAATTTGGTCTATTTCAGTCCATTTCAGTCTATTCAGTCCAATTATGTCTATTTGGTCTTCTTCGGTCAATTCAGTTCAATTCGGTCCATTCTGTCCACTTCAGTCTATTTTGGTCCAATTCAGTTCATTCGGTCTTGTTCGATCCACTTTGGTCTATTCATCCATTCGGTCCAATTCATCTAATTTGGTCCATATGGTCTATTTCAGTCCATTTCAGTCAGATTGGTCCACTTCGGTCTACTTCGATCCATTGGATCCACCTTAGTTCACTTCAGCCCAATTCGGTCTAATTCGGTCCATTTGGTCTAATTTATTGTATACTATTTAAAAAAAGATGGGTACTAGATCATGCTTTCGCATGGCTATCTTCACTGTGCACTACGTAACTAAACTTTCCTTCCAAATGGCTACCCATTCATTAAATAATTTTGCAACTAACATAATTTTCCTACAATTTGGAGTGGTTTCAAATTGAACTAAGTTTTAATGAAATGCATGAACTTTTAAATTGTTTCAATTCACATCCTCAATGAGTTACTATTAACGAAAAAAGTAACAGAAAATTCACGTAACATGTGACTAAATCCTTTTTTTTTTCTTTACTAAAACTTATCTAAATACAAAAAAAAAAAAAAAAAAAAAAAAAAAAACTCTCCAATACTAAATTATAAGAGCTCTAGTACATTATATGAGAATTATAAAATTATATAATATTAATAATCAATTATTAAGTTGTTATCATCAAAACACTCACAAGACAATTAATATTATATAAATTCATGTCGAGAAAATATTATATCATATTCTATGTAATAAATGTTGGATTCTAGAAGTAGAAGCATTAGTTGTGCCCAGTGACTACACATACTTTGCACTAAATGGCTACCATTTGTTTTTGTTTTTTGTTTGTTTGTTTGTTTGTTTTTTTTTTTTTTTTGAGAGAGTTTCAACCTATGGCGTCCGCTCCTGATAATATCTCTTTATTATCAAACTAAGACACCAATCAGTTTTTTGTGTATGCGGGAATTGATCCCCAGATCTCTTATTCAACCATTAGAGACTTTTCCAGTTGAGCTAACTAGAACCCACAATGGCTACCCTTTGTTAAGGATTGATAATTGACACAATCCTTATATATAAGTTGGGGTGGGTTCCAATTAAACTCTAAATTTTAAAAGTTTGAATTAAACCCATGAATTTTTAAATTGTTTCAGTTCGAAGCCCTTAATGAATCACTTTAGACCATGTAAAGCTTTAAGATGTACACTATATGTAAATTGTAAAATTATATGACAATCAGTAATTTAGGTATTGCAACAACAAAGTTCACAATAAAATTGATATTATAACTCCATATGGCAAACTTATATAATTTAGCTAAATTATTCTAATTATATAATTTAGGCTATTTAGCTATTATAAAACAATTATATAATTTAGTGTATAACTATAAAACATCTATCAGCTTAAGAATTTTACAAAACCGTTATGTTGACTTGATTTTTTTTTTTTTAAATAAAAGAATGTTGACTTGAAATGATAACAAAAAATAAACTAATTTGTTATTTTATATTTTTCATTAGAGATTAAATTCTATAAGGATGGGGGTGTAAAATCCATGTTTTACACCATCCAATAAGTGATTGTCACATCAGCATTTTACTTAAAATTCAATACATTCTACCACACCTAATAACATCTCGATAGATTCCCAATTTGGTTGGATTTATATATGAGTATTAGAATTGATTGAGTGTGATTGTGTTTATTCTTAAATATATGATAAGATGATATGACATGTTGGGATTGGAGGGGTAAAACATGGGTTTTACACCATGTCCTTATAGAATTTAATCTCTTTTCATTATCATTTTATCTTAGAGATTAAATTCTATAAGGATAGGGTGTAAAACTTATGTTTTACACCATCCAATAAGTGATTGCCACATTAGCATTTTACTTAAAATTTATTAAAATTCAATACATCCTACCACATCTAATAACATCTTGATAGATTCCCAATTTGGTTGGATTTATATATGGGTATTAGAATTGATTGAGTGTGATTGTGTTTATTCTTAAATATGTGATAAGATGATGTGGCATGTTGAGATTGGAGGGGTAAAACATGGGTTTTACACCACGTCCTTATAGAATTTAATCTCTTTATCTTAAGGATATAAAATGTTTATGGGACCTCAAATGATTACCAAAGTAAGTGATTTTTTTTTTTTCATTTTTTTACTTGCATTGTAAAAATATTTATGGGGAGAAATTAATTGTCTCTAATAGGTAATAATTCAAATAACAATGGGAAGGAATAAATGAGTTTTGACAAGCTTTTTAAGAGTAATTTTAAAATGGGATGGTATACATTTAAACGAACTCATTTATTTAGGAGTAATTAAGGAGGCTCATTACTCTATAATTAAATGATAAATAAGAAATAAACGTAAAATGTGTCAAATATGTGTGACATGTATAAATTGTTGTTTGCCATATAAAGTTGTAAGTTTGTATCATTTTAAAAAAATGGCTTGTGTCATTGTTGTATTCCTTGATAAAGGTACATACATCATTTCATTGCCAATTTTAGAATCCAACTTTTATGATTATATATATGAAAAAGAGTAACGTTAAAGCCACAAAACATACGAGAGTGAGAGATATTAATTATGATAGATAATCAACATTTATGATCTTGAAAGCTAATGATAAGAATAGAAATATGAATAGAATAATGTTAGAGATACAAACTATTTTACAAAAAAATTTACAAACTGTTGATGTGGTGAGTGATTATTGGTAAATGTAAAAGTAATATTAATTGTGGATCTAGATGAAAACCAATAAGAGGTTGGCCACATCAACATTTTGTAAAAATATTGTAAAATAGTTTGTGACTGTAGCATTACTCGAATAAATATTGTTGTGTGTGTGTACTTGTGATGTATTAATTATGATATGCCCCACCCTCCCTTAAAAGTTACCATGATTTTTGAGTGGAGTTGTGATGTGACTTTGTATTAGAACTCATTTCCCTCTCCCTTGTGTGTGTGTGTTTGTTTTTCAAAAAAAAAAAAATTTATGATATCGAAAGCTAGTAATAAGAATTGAAATATAGATATTGTTGTGCACATATACTATCTCATAGTTTTAATATATATATTAATACAATTTCTTTATGTGACATTTATAAGTTATGAGTTATCATATGAGGTGGAGAAATTCATCATCAAAATTCAATGTTGATTTCCATAAATAAATAAATAAAATATCCAATGTTGATATTATGTCCTTTTTTTTTTAGTGGGAGATATTATGTCATTTGACCCCTAATAATTTATTCTAGTTAGCTTGTTGAGTTGTAACGATAATTTCTTCTTATTTATCAGCATGGTCTGTCTTCTATTATGTAACACCTCAGCATATCCCATACTCCAAATTAGGTAATTAACCTGATCATTATTGCCATATCCACCATATAATTAATTGTCTATCGATAATGCTGTTACTCCATAAGTCATTTAAACTGTTCTATATATAAGTATTGCTATGCTCATACAAGTATCTAACATTCTAACCCAAATAAGAGTATTAGAGACACACACACACCACAGAGGAGAACATGAACAAGTTGGCTGTCTTTGTCGTGGTTTCTTCTGTTCTTGTATCAAGTCTACTTAACCTTTCTCAAGGTAAAGCTATTTTGATATTTTTGTCAAATTTAAGCCTTGTTTTGTCACCTCAATTTTACAGAAATTCATGAACGATTAATTACTCAAATGATATATATATCTACCTCTATTTGCAAAAATAACGTGTCTATATTTATCTCTTGAATCTGATTTTATAGGTGATGATCGGCCTCGTTGCCGCGAACAGATTATTGTACCGGGCACTTGTGCCCAAATCAATTGTGGAGCAAGCTTTCCAGCGAGTGCACAAGCCAGGAACTGCTCTTGCCGACCAGCTTCTGCCCACCAAAGCAGATGTGAATGCGATGTCGTCACTTGCGGAGAGGATATCACCATTAAACCAACCTCTTTGGGGGTTCATTAGTCCTCTGATATTGTACACTTTAAGAGGTTCCTATAAATGCTATCATGTTTAGTTCACATTCATGAACTTCATAATCAACCACTGTAATGGCAATAAAGGTACTGGACTCTTTCGATTATCGAAAACTAGAAGAATAAACAGTGGACTCTTTCTGCCTTTAAAATGCAATACCGTTCCTACAGCATGTTGCTTTTCATGATAATAGTAATATATAATAGCTATAAACAAGAGTTCAAATGACTACATCTTCTCAAATCACTTAAAATGATGATACATTATAGTAGAACTTATTTTTATATTGAAAACTATAAACAAACTATGATTTAAAAGAGTAAATAAAAAAGTAAAACGTCATCAATTTGTTTCAAAATTTTAAAAAAGTGTTGGGCCGAGCTGTATCCAGGACAAATCCCGATTGTATCAGCATATTTTTTACAAAAAACCAAAAAGGCTAAGACACAGACAGGCGTGTCTAAAATATATCCATATTGGATACATATCGGATTCTAGAACTTTTCCAAAAATGGAGTATTTATGTGTTTTCTAGAGTTTTTGATAGTTTAATATCTAGTAAGAAAAAAATTTGAATCTTAAATATTTTCGTTGAAACACATCAAAAATTGTTATTTGAATTATGACTCTCAATGGAGCCCAGTGATTTAGTGATATTGTTCAATTTTTTACACGAAGAGATCTTGGATTCACACCCTCCACCCTCACTTAAAGGGGAAAAAAGATTTGTCTTATTCTCTATATTTTCCATCATCAACCCCGCCTCATTTATTATTTTCCCCAAATATTGCCTACGACCTGCTAACTTTTATAACTTCCTTTAAAAGATTTTTTTTTTCTTTTAATTTTTTTATTTTTTACTTCTCTTTCACATAAGGGTCATCAAATAGCCTACAGCCCATAACCCGACCCAGAAACCCGATGGCCCACCGGGCTAATGGGCGGCCCGTCCCGTTGTTATTAAGGCTCATGGGTAGCCCACTAGCCTAGTGGGTCAGGCCATGGGCTAGTTTTTATGGCCATGAGTACCCGTTGCCCAGCCCAGTAGCCTAACCCGTTGCCAGCCCGTTGGCCTAACCCGTTGGCCCAGCCCAATAACTCATAATTCATAACAAAAATATATAGGAAGTGTATAAAGAATTGACCTTGAGATATTATAGAGAATTTCTTAAGAGAACTCCCTAAACCACTAAGATACTCAAAGTAATTGTACTAAACTTAGTTTACTAAATATATATTTTTCTAGTAGTCTAGCAAATTTGAATTAACCATCTGACCTTTTTTATTATTATTAAAGATAAAAATAAAAATCTATTTAAAGCCTTGATAAAAAAAATTAAATAGGTTTCCATCAACAAAACAAAAAATTAAATAGATTTGACTGTAAAAAAATTTGTAATTAAGTATTAAATTTTTTAATTCTTTCCTTAAAAAAAAATAGATTGATTATTCCCTTATAAAAAATTGATTATTTCCTTATAAAAATAATAAAATAATATGTTAACACAAGCCCATAAGTAGCCCATTAGGCCCAACCCGATAGCCCAATTTGCTAAAGACAAAATGAGCAATGCCCGTGGGCAGGGTCATGGGCTGAGGTTTTCTCTTTCGGCCCAGCCCGACCCGGCCCATTAACTAGTTAATAGCTCATTATGCCCAGCCCATTATACCCATGGGCCAAGTAAAAATGAGCCGGGCCAACCCAACCCGGCCCATTGACGACCCTTACTTTCACACAATGTTTGAAGGGGGTTTTGCTGGAAAATTAAAAGGACACATTACTGGTTTTGAGGCTTGGGACACATAAAAAAAGTATCAAGACTGAGACACGACCTCAAATATTCATTCCTTTTACAATTAACTCATTAAGTATAAAGAGACGCCACACATTTTTTTTCTTTAAAAAAAAAAAAAACCCCACAAATTTTTAATATTTAATTGGCATTTGACCATCTAAAAGTTTTGTAACTCAATTGTTACTTTCTTGTATTTTCAATAGAAAATTTAAGATTTAAATTCCTCTGTCCCATTTATTAAATGCTAAAAAAAAAAGGACTCTAACCAAAACAAAGTGACTTCCATACCTCAAATCATGAAATCCAAATCTTAATAGTTTCTAATTGATCTATTTCCTCTTTACTAATTGATTCTTTGTCCGTAGTAGTCCATTTAGAGAGAAATTATTCAGTATAATATGGCTCTAATACTATATTAGAATAGATATATAAAACATAACCTTGATACTATATTAGCAAAGGCAAATCAGTAATGATATATGATAAAGAATATAGAGAAGAAAATTAACGTGACCTTAAAGGTCTACATCCACCACCACCACGACGATGACGATGACGACAACAAAAAAAAAAAAAAAAAAACCTTTGATTACTAATTTTTACTATTACATATGTATTTAATGAACCCATTGAAATGTACTCATATTTGGCTAAATCATGATTGGCAATGGCAACTCAATTAAAGATTATAATATTTATACCACAAAGGAGCATGATTACTTTACATTGCAATCCAAGTATAGATTTAGATACAATAAACCTAGACTTAAGGGTCGTTAATGGGCCGGCCCGGCCCATTTTTACGTGGCCCATGTGCAGAATGGGCTGGGTATAATGGGTTATTAACTAATTAATGGGCCGGGTCGGCCTGAGCCGAAAGAGAAAATCTCAACCCATGACCCTGCCCATGGGCAATGCCCATTTTGTCTTTAGCAAGCTAGGCTATCGGGTTGGGTCTAATGGGTTACTCATGGGCTTATGTTAGTATATTATTTTATTATTTTTATAAGGAAAAAATCAATTTTTTATAAGGGAATAATCAATCTATTTTTTTAAAGAAAAGAATTAAAGAATTTAATACTTAATTACAAATTTTTTTACAGTCAAATCTATTTAATCTTTTGTTTTGTTGATGGAAACTTATTTAATTTTTTTTACTAAGGCTTTAAATAGATTTTTATTTTTATCTTTAATAAAAAAAAATGTCAAATGGTTAATTCAAATTTGCTAGACTACTAGAAAAATATATATTTAGTAAACTTAGTTTAGCACAATTATTCTGAGTATCTTAGTGGTTCAGGGAGTTGTCTTAAGAAATTCCTCTATAATATCTCAAGATCAATTCTTCATACACTTCCTATATATTTTTGTTATGAATTATGAGTTATTGGGTTGGGCCAATGGGTTAGGCCAACGGGTTGGGCAATGGGTTGGGCTACTGGGCTAGCCCACCGGGTACTCATGGGCATAAAAATTAGCCAACGGCCTAACCCACTGGGCTAGTGGGCTACCCATGAGTCTCAATAACAACGGGCTGGGCCGCCCATTAGCCCGGTGGACCATTGGGTTTCTAGGCCGGGCTATGGGCTATTTGATGGCCCTTACCTAGACTAGAGTTATATAAAAAGCTAGCTTGAACATTGATTAGGATTTGGTCTTTATATCTTTAACATGATAAATTCTCATATTATATTACATACTTGAGAAGTTGAAAAATATGATGATTTAGTTATAATTGTAAAGTATATCATGCATCACTCTCAGTCTTAGCATGCACCTAATACTGGAGGATAACTCAATGCATGCAACTCGAGCAGCAAAGGTAACTCAATTAACAATATAATAAATTCTGCAAATGCAAAGGGTCAGCAATCAATCGATTCAGAGAAAAACTCAAAGAAAATGAAGGTTGCCTGCTGAAAAAACATGTAGTCTTAAATATTATATCCTATCATCTTGGAGAGTTGCTTCCATACAAATTATTGCAAGTTACTTTTCTACGTTGATCTGATTATTTTTTACGTGATTTCATGCATATAGAGGCAATAGCAGTTGTAAAGGTGCCCAGAATATGCTATTGAAAGGAGGTTCCAGCCTTGTAGATCACGAGAAATTTCCTTTCTTCACCGCTGCTACAGTTTACAATAAGTGGACGCATGAACCATAACCAAAAGTTTCCCACTTTAACTCTCACGGGCCCTTACTACTTCATGTTTGTTCAAAGCTTGGAGATAATCCAAAGCACATGAATCCCATAATAGCAAAACAAACTCCGCCAAAGATGGACTATATATGACTTTGTATCCATGCATGGTGCTTTCAACTCGTAAATCAAATTCTAGCCAGGGTTAAGGTTGCACTGAAAAATGAAGGGTTTCAGTGAGTTGACTTTTTTGTCAGCTGTTTTGGTCTTTCTGTGGTTATGTGCTAAGGCTTGCTCACAGCCACAGCAACTCCAAGTGCCTTGTTTCTTCATATTTGGTGACTCATTGGTGGATAATGGAAACAACAATAGGATTCTTACGCTTGCTAGAGCCAATTACAGGCCTTATGGCATTGACTTTCCACAGGGTGCCACTGGCCGGTTTACTAATGGCCGAACTTACGTCGATGCACTAGGTAAGAGCATTGAGGTTAAGGTGATATTAGGAATATTATAAATTTTACTATATAAGTTTTATAAATTTTATTGTATTAGCTTTATAAACTAATGTGTTAATTTTTATACACACAAAATAAATAAATAATAGTAATATAATAAAGAAATTTAATTATTATATTGCTGATGTAGTACCGGTCATATTTATTGTAGTGTTAGTTAAATGGTAAGCTTTTTGTAATAAATTTAGTAATAATTTTAGCATTTACCTTGAAATTATGGAAAAAAAGAAAAAAGAAAAAGGGTTGCTAGAAATGGTACGTGTCAATATATATTGAGTGGGAAGGCTTTACCTGTCCATTTTCCCTAGTAACTTGGTGCTAGTCATGAATTAAAAGAAAATTGGCTTGAAGATACATTGTCATGAACATTTTCCCTACTAAAATTTCTATAATACGGTTTATGCTAAGGTTTGGAACTAATTCCTTTTTTTTTTTTTTTGAAAATATTTGCAGCTCAACTTCTAGGGTTTCCAAATTACATCCCACCCTATGAAAGGACTAGGGGCCCTGCACTGATTAGGGGAGTCAATTATGCATCAGGGGCTTCTGGCATCCGAGACGAAACAGGAACTAATCTGGTATATATAGAATCAATTATATATAATTGTTGTAAGTGGTAAGGTGGTGGGGGTTAGGGTGGCTTATATATGTATTACATTTTGGTTCAAGTTGACATGAGTTAACATTCGAATTCTAACAATTAAATAATTATATTCACCTATTTCTATTAGTTTAAATTTTTTTAGACAAGTGATAATTTAACATGTCACTAGAGTAGATGATCCTAGGTTAGAACCATATTTCCACCCTGCATCACATTTTAAAATTAAAGAGTAGTCTAGGTCTACACATGTGACGAGAAATATCGGAATAATGGTTAAATAATTAAATTAAATCTATACCTTCCTATTAGCTTTAACAATTTCGGGCAAGTGGTTTAAAAGCAAAAAGGTACAAGTGGTTCTAGCCAGAACCATTGCACCTAGAAATTTTAGCTCAACCTGAGCTACTGTAGGAGGTCCTAATGCCTCTAGGAATAGGATATATGTGTATGCGTATTATACAATAATTTATAATGGAAAGAGAATGATTTTTATGTGTTTATGTATGTGTTTGATAGGGAGATCACACGTCGATGAACCGACAGGTAGCCAACTTTGCAAGTACAGTGCAAGAGATGAGGAGGTTCTTCAGAGGAAACAACAATTCCCTCAATAGTCATCTAAGCAAGTGCATCTTTTATTCTGGGATGGGAAGTAATGATTATCTTAACAACTATTTTATGCCTGACTTCTATTCAAGTAGTTCAGATTTCACAGTACAAGCTTATGCTGCTGCACTTCTTCAGGACTACTCACGCCAGCTCACTGTAAGTTGGTGACTCCAAACTCTAATCAGCCCATGAATTTGTCGTACTTTAGGATCATAACAAGTAATATGTGGCCAATCCTGATTAGTCTGTTGAGTATCCATAATTGACTCCAAAATTTTGGGTCTAAAGTGTGGTTGTTATTATATTTGTTATTTATTATGTTTATGACATTCATAATGACCATCTACATTTAAAGCCAAAGGTTCAGAGAGCTTCTCTACTTTCCAGTAGACTATACATGTGCAACCTTTATATTTAAGGTTACCTTTGAATTCTAATTACCAGCATAAAATGAGAAGGTAGCAAAATTATGTTCCCAACCCAGAAGGCAGCTTAGAAAAGGAGTTCAATGTTGACCACTAACATGAGCCTATTTTGGAAAATCAAATTTGCAGATAGCGAGTGAAACACCAAATGGTTGGGTTCCAAATTGAAGTTCTTGTGATTTGTTAATTATAACTTAAGATTACAGCTTGAAGTACACATAAAAAAGCCCATAGCAAACACATTAATACTGGCAATTATGTAACTTTTTTTACATTATTTGAAATGCATTTCCTATCTCTCACTTGTTTAGCGGAATTTAAGCATTTGTTCTTTATTGTGCAGCAATTGTATAGTTTGGGAGCACGGAAGGTGATTGTAACTGCAGTTGGCCAAATTGGTTGCATACCATATCAACTTGCAAGATATCAGGGTAATAGCAGCCGCTGCAATGAAAAAATCAATACTGCAGTCTCTCTTTTCAACACAGGGCTCCGGAAACTTGTTGATATTTTCAACGGTGGCCAGTTACCTGGAGCAAAGTTTGTGTACCTAGACTCATATCAGAGCACAAGCGATTTATATCTGAATGCATCCAATTATGGTAATCTACTTTGCACACATGTCCAACCATAAACATGGAGCAGCAATTATCAATTTACTAATTGTACATTCAATGATATATGTCAAAATTTGGACTTATCAGGTCTGTTGTTGGTGCCTAAAACATGATTTTTTTATAGCTATTATATTAATATTCTTTGATCATATCCCCTGTTAGATGTACCAGGGCCCATTGCGCCCAAATATGCTCCTAAGCTCGCAATTTTTGTAAGCTAATACTTGCAGGATAAGTAACCTAGTCCTAATAGGATCATAATAGGGTTAGACACTTAGACTAGGTTCTATATGAATATATTCTAGAGTTTGTGCTATTTATTGCCTACATGCGGTACCTACAATGGAAGTATTTAAACTGTCCATTATGTGTTATTGGTATAATTCCATGTGGATATAATGTGGAATCTTCACGTATGAATGATTTTAATTTTTGCTGTGTAGAACAGGGCAAAACGTTGTTGGTGATATATTCTACATCTTGATAAGTACAAATATAGAACTATTTAAGCTAAGCATTCATATTCCAAATGTAATAATGATTCACAAACTTATTTTAGAATGTATGACTTCTAACCTTTATTAGTGAGTTAAAATGTGCTTCTAACAGTATAGTAACCCATGATGTTTTCATGCACTAACTTATTTAACTATGCTTTCAAAATTTTGGAAATGGTACAGGATTTGAAGTGATAGACAAGGGATGCTGTGGAGTGGGCAGGAACAATGGGCAAATTACTTGTCTTCCTCTTCAACAACCATGTCAGGATCGTCAAAAGCACTTGTTCTGGGATGCCTTTCATCCAACCGAGGTGGCAAACATCTATTTCGCCAAGACTTCATACAGTTCACAAACAAAGTCGTACGCATATCCAATTAATATACAACAATTAGCAATGCTCTGATAGATTTGGAACTCACTCTGTGTCTCCTCTGAAATTGCTAGTACTGATGTTCTTTATGCCTTGTCATTTTCTGCAAATTCTTGCTTTTGTAGTAATTTCAAGAATGTTCTTGCTTATTAAATCATCAGCTGAATTTTTCTGTTCTCCTTAATGAAATAAAGTCACGTAATGCCCGTCTTATAGATGTTTGGACCATGTTGTCTACAAATTTCACAGTTAGATCAATGCAGAACCTAGACAATGCTAAAATTTTCTTTAATCCACATACCATTGGAATATGTGTTCAACATACCGGCACAAGTGAGATACTCCTATTAGAACATACATTTGGAAATGGAGTTCATTTAATTAGGAAATGTAATGTTAACTTATGAGGATTGAATGCTATCCTTGTCCTAAACAGGCTAGGATCCATCATTTCTATTTCATGATTTAGATCCAACACTAAAATCTAAAGATGTATCTAGTGTCACATTATTTAAAGTTTAAATGACACAAGAATGTAGTATATACACTATTAGATACAAGAACTAAAAATTTGAACCGTAAAGTAAAAGTTTGTGTCAAGTTGAAAACCTTATTGATATTTAGATTCAATTGATTAAGAGGAAATAACCAAACTAATTAAGCAGTTGAAAACACAGCAAAAATACCATCAAAACCAAACAATTAAACTTGTAATTATAGTAGCAGTACACCCACAACCGTTATCTGATTCTTTGTAGTTACTACTTCCAATGCTCATGTGGACATAGGAAAATTCTGAATATAGAAGCATTATAGATTAAGGATACTATATTGCATGACTAAAAGCAAACAAAAAACTAATTAGCATCATTATCAAGACTTGCAAGCTGCTCTATGTTCAGTGGATAAATCTGGCTTTGGTCTCCACTGAAAGCCTTCCTTGCCATAATCACGTTCACTTTTTCTGTTGGGTGGAATGCGTCCCAGAACACATATTGCTCTCGGTTTGGACATGGTGTTTGGTATGGAAGACATGTTATCTGCCCTCTGTTTCGCCCAATGCCACAGCATCCACGATTTGTAACAGTTAATCCTAAAGAATACAAGTAATACAAATAAGTTAATATGATTTTGGAAAATAGCTAAGTTTCACCTAGAAAATAGCCAAGTTTCACCTAGAAAATAGCCGATGTGTGACAAAGTACATCCCCACAATACAAACTTATCCAATTCGATTCAGATAATTCGGCATCACAAAATATATCTCTATATCATTTGTTGATAGCACTTTCAGTTAGTGACTCCTAGAAAGAAATAAGTTTCCAAAAGTAATTATGAAAGGGGTTCTTAAAATACAAAAATGTTAAAAAGAATAAAAAAAAAGATGAGAGAGAAATAACACGAGGGATTAAGGTAATTACCAATTTGGCTTGAACGACTTGTTTTTACATTTTTATTATTCAAATATATCCATTGAAAATACATACAGAGAAAATAGTAAAATAGGATAGGAAAAATATGATAAAATCATGCATCAAAAGATCGTTTGGGTATCAAATTATCAAATGCAGGTCCTTCATGTTTGGATTTGTTTATAAGTAGTCCACAACATATTGACGACAACCCCTTTTATTTTGTAGAATAATTAACACCCATAAAGTCACAGTTTTTATATAGATGTAAACAATGGTAGTAGAAAGTACGTACCATAAGATCTAGAATTGGTGAGGACATCTTCAAACATACTAGCAATGTCAACGTAAGTGAATTTGGATCCTGGTAGATTGGTACTGAGCTGATTGATCATTGTCTTCACATTTGCATTGAATGGTGCAACAAGCTGGTTGACTTCGTCTGAGCAACGTCCAGCTGGGTTTTGGGCCAAGATGCTTGGAATGCAGCCCATCAACCCAAGCCCAGCAATTACAAATTTCCGGGCTCCCAGATTGTATATTTTCTGTGGAAGTAAAAAGTCACATTCACAAATGGATTTAGATTAAAACCACTATCAATCAAGATACTCTTTCAGTCAATAAATAAAAAAATAAAAACACTCTCTCAAGCCTTCAACAGCCAAATGGATTTAGAGTGGCCCATTTGCTAAAAAAGAAAAAAAAAATTATACCTAAAATAAAAGTGAGACTTTAAAAATTTATGCATAAGCAAACAAGTAATTTAAGTTTCTAAGAAAGAAGAAGAAGAAGAAGAAGAAGAAGCTAAACTAGAAGTAATAGGAATCGAGTTTCTAGTGATAGTCTAGTAGTAATGACATATTTTGTTGTGTCTTATTGTGGTTCCAATCTTATATCTTGCTCACTATCTACTTATAAAAACTAATAGGAATCACTAAGCTTATGGGTGACCTAGTTTGGCAAGCCATGTAAAGCTAGACCAATTATGACACTATTCTAACCCATCTTATTTTTTATTTTATTTCTCTTGTTATTTTGAGTATCAAATGGTAAGGATGTGTCAAATAGAAGTACAAATGTTTGTTGAGTCTCCAATGGCTTAAAATAGATCACAATTGTGTTGTTAAAGAATTATATGGATGGAACATATATTTGTTAATTAACTTATATTTCCAAAGATTTCAAGTTCCAACTCTTTTACAATATCTTCCTCAACAAAAAACTCTTTTACAATATCTATATGTAAATGTGAACTATGGAGGATTACAACTATTAATTACAAGGTTGTGGGTGTTTTTGTATAAGAAAATAATTGCAAACAATTTAAGTAATCTTACTGTGAGTTGCTGGCTATATTGTGTGACCAAGAGATCAGCAAATTGCTGTCCATTGTACTGATTCCGGGTTGGGAAATTAGGCATAAGGTAATTATTTAGGTAGTCATTGCTGCCCATCCCAACAAAAAATATGCACTGTCCGATTGCCCGAGCCACATCATCAGCCCCAAGATTGGCTCTTATTTGATCAAGGGTGGTCTGGAAGTTGCTGATCTGTTGATCGAACGGTATGCGACTCATCTGATGAAATAAATGCAAAAATGAGCTATTAAAAAAGAGAAATGCAAAGACCATTTCTTTCATTGGAAATGAGGGACCGTTTTGATTTTTCATATTGCTTGTTGCTATTTAATGGCTACCGTATACATAATAAGGCACTGTGAGTTTGCCATGACTTCTAAAATTAATGCATTTATTAGTGCAATGGCAAATCACATGTAGGTTGGCACTATTATATGGTTCAAGAATTTTGAAAAGTATATGATAGAGGTTCAAGATGGTAGTATAAGTGACAAACACATCAAATCCAGTAGTAACATGTCCAAAAATAAATAAATTAAAGTATGCATGCAAAACATAGTGCCACATTGAATACAGAAAAACATGGTGCATACAAAGTTTCCGCCAGTGGCATCAAGGATTCCAGCAGCTGCAGAGGCATAGTTGACTCCATGAAGCATTTGTTCTCCTGAAGCTTGAGAGAATGAAGGAATCAAAGGAAGGCCAAGAAGCTCGGCTGCAAACATTACAATACACCAATATTTGTGGTCAATATAGGAGGAAATGAAAAGGAAAAACACTTAGTAATATGCAATTAAAGAAAATACAGTTAACTATAAAACTCACAAAGAAGAGCAAATCAATATAATTAGTTTATTATCTTTTCCAAAGTAAAGGGAAAATGTAATTGGTTTCACAAAAGATTTTTATTTTTGTTTTTGTTTCCTTTTTTATTCACATAAGTCAAAAATTTGAGGGATATACTGTCTTTTTTCCCCTCTATGGAATATTATTCCAAAAGCCAAAATTGTCCCTTTAGTGCATGACACACAGAGTAGAGCTGTACTCAATAGCAAGAAGTAAAAAAATAAATTAAGTAAATAATTTGTAGGTGAAAATAATCACATTTATAAAAGGGATAGGTTTGGTAGGTGCAAAGGAGACATTAAAAGTTAAGAACATAAAAAGAACCACGTGACATTAATTCTTCTAAATGCTTTCCTTTATAAAATTTGTTTAATTGGCATAAATTTCTTCTTCGTGGAATCGTCTTTGGCTATCAACTATCTATTGGTCTTGACCAAAAGATTTATAGTTCAACTTCAAATAGTCTACAAGAGGTCTCACCCATGAGAAAATTTTGGGTTTGAAATTTGAATTCCTCACTCTTACTTGTTGTAAGGGAAAAAAACAATTTTGTATTTTTCTACTGGTCTAAAGAGAGAGAGAAAGATCCAAAGAAAAATTTAAGAACAATAAACCCTATTAAATTGAACTAACAAACATTGATAGATTCCATGACATTGCTTCTTAGGCTTCATGTGATCCATGGCATCCTAAGTTGAAGTCTCTTAACCAGTATTTTAGGGTCAACATAAGATTCCTCAGGGTAAATAGTAACTACTCAGTGTGTGTGGACTGGAACAGGAAGACCACACTCACTCAGAATAGTTAAGTGCTCTTGGACACCCAAAAGAAGTGAAGAAAGCTCTGGTTCAACATTATCTAAATTCATGACAAGATTTTACATAGTATTGAAACACATTCAAAGGTGAGCTAAGGTTCAAAGTCAGCTAAATGCATGACAAGATTTCAGTTAGTATTTAAACACAAATTCAAAGGACACACACACACACACACACATAGAGAGAGAGAGAGAGAGAGAGAGAGAGAGGGAGAACCTATTTCATCAACCATGGTATATCCATTGGAGAAACGACCAGTAGGGCCACCATCAAAATCAATGCCATAAGGGAAATAGTTGGCCTTAGCAAAAGATGGAAGATTGTTGTTATTGCCATTGTCAATGAGAGAGTCTCCAAATATGAACATGGCAGGCACCTTTGCACTACCTTGGCCTGAAACTGAACTCAACACCATGAAAAACACAAGCAATGAACACAATAAAAACCTAAACTTAGCCATGAATATAGTTTTTGTCTATGTATCTGTGTATAACTAAAACTCTGAGAGAGAGAGAGAGAGAGATAGAGTTCGTGAAAGTTGATAAGTTTATGACTGAATGGGAAGATTTAATAGACATGGTAAGGTGGTAGTTGAAAAGGTAATAAATGCATTCATCCGTTCTCTTCACTGAAGTAATTACTACACACTCAGAAGCAACCAACTTGTGTGCAGGCATCTCTTCATTATTTACCTCTTGCCCTTTTAAACTTACTCTTTTTATTTGCGTAAAGTTTTTATATTTTTCCTTTTGCAATGAGATTTAAATTTTAGAGAAGGAGGGATAGGTCTAAAAAAGTAACAAGTTTCAAAAATTTAATCAATTCAAGTCCTTTGGATAGCATAGACTTCATATTTAACGTCTTTTCTTCTTTAAGTTTTTGGCAAACCAGCTAAGATCTAACTCATTAAGGCCAATAAGGCACTTAATGCCTTTGGTGGGTTCAGGATTTTGCTTTTGTTTAGTATTCCAAAGCATTGGATCTACGATACGTGTACAAAAATAATTTCATGTTAAGGCCAATACAGTTGTTAATGTCTTGGTCGGTTTTGCTTTTCTCCAATATTACAACCTATAGGATATGAAACATACACAATATATATCTAAAATTGATCATGTGACAATCCTGTATCACATCCAATGTATTAGAGAATTGGACAGAAGCCACATCCCAGAAACAAATGAAACGTTCTCATTTCTATGATCTGTGGCTTTTTTAGCGCAGACTTACATTAGCTTATAAGAATTAATTCATTTTAATTAATTACAAATTTAAGGATTATTAAATTTTAATCATATATACTATTATCAGTTTCATATTGATCATTTGGCGTCGCCTACCATGGACAACTTAAAGCCTCAACTGTCATGTATGTTTTCCTCTCTTTGACTCTCTGTGCTTTGGTAGGGTCTGAGTCACCATGTATATTTTATGAGTATAGATATTGCAGTAAATGCGTCTCTGTATTCAAAATACTTGGTCGAGAGTTCAATGTCAAACTTTAATTTAATAATAGAGCTTTGTTTATCATGTGTCCAAATATTGCTCTATAAATAGTATTAAATACAGGTTCAGTTTATCATCTAACTGAAGCGTTGATTACTTTATTACAATCAGAAACAATAAAATTGTCACTGTACAATTGGGTGCAATAGGCAGTTACAATAGTTTCAGTACGGCTAGAATTAATAACTTCCTAAATTCTACGTACTAGTAAAAAAAAAAAAAAAAAGACTTCCAACTTTTATTGGATGCATCATATATGCAATATTTCCCTATTCAAAAGGCTTACATTTTTTTTTTTTTTTTTACCTTACAACAAATGGGAAGAGTGATTTGAATCTTAAGTTCTCCTTGTTGAAATTAGTATTAACCAGATAATGTATTGGCCTACGCAAAATCTTCAGTAACTCAGTGATAGTTATTGAATTCAATAAAATTAAGATTAATACAAAAGGGACATATCTTCGTGTTCAAGATCCTACAGCTGCCATATATGGTATTTACTGAACCAAGATCTACCATAGATGATGAATACAAGTCAGAAAAAAACCAAAACCATTGAAATTGGAGAAAATTCTTTTGAAGACCCTTGGAAAACTAGGTTTTAAATTGATAACCGCCAACCGCCAAAACCCTGGAAATCTATCTCTTGGGGTGTACGTATTAGTTTGTGTAAGAAAGTCAACACGCCAAAAAACTTAATGAAGAATAGCTGAATCTATAAGAGTCTCGGGCCTAAAAATGAAAGTTGGGGTTTAAGGCCAAGACGAAAGGTGCAAAAGAGAGAAGCTGATTGGTTTCTATAGAATGCTATTTACCCGTGAGGCAGGTAAGAGAGATAACTCATTAATTTCTTTCATGCAAGTTGAATATCCTACTGCCAAATTTGACGTTCCCCATAAAATTAGTTGAACTCTGTGTAGTGAACAAGTTATTGACTCTATTTAATGGAAAAATTCGTGGCTTCAGGCTTGTGTGTTCGTGGAAGGCTACTACAGAAAATGGTCAGTTACGTGGTATTCAATCGGGATAGGTATCAACATGTATGACAGGTGTAGGTGAAGACTGAATAGAGTTACTATTACTACTAAGCGTTGATCATGGCTTTGCCTCTTCGACTCGAAAAGTGAAATATAAAAGAACAGAACAGATAAATTTTTATAGTGGAGAACACAATTTTTTAAAGGATAAGTTCATGTTTCTTCATTATTACTCTTTAAAAGTTTTTGTTTACCGACATCATGTTCCAAGCTTTCTTTTGGAGGATATCATGTCTTGATTGCATTGCTCCAAACGTGTAACATGACAAAGCTAAGAAGCCAAGCTATAACATTTCTCATTTTTCAACTTCTGACAATCAATTCTAACAATATCTATGTATTTATCAAGGCAAATCCACTTTCTAATGCACAAACTTAAGGAACTAGTTATCTTATAACATCTAAATATCTCGTAAACACAATGTTTTATCTTCTTTAATTCTCTCTTCCAACGTATTTATGCATCTCGCAGAGATCACACTTTGTTCTTTACGGGCACTTAACCATAGAGAAAATGATCCGATTTCTTAGGCATATATCGAGAGATTAAAAGCTGCTGAGACATGGTGCAACAGAGTTGTAATAGCTCAAATGGAGAGTACATAAAATAAGTCATTATTTCTAAGTATTACATCTGCGAAACTACTCTTCAACCTCCCCTATAGTTACCGTTGCCAATTACAGATGGTCTTCGGCAGTAGCATCACATGAATCGCAAATAAATAATATATATAAATCACAGGAAACTCAAAAAAGTTAATTTACAATAGAGCACACTAGAGCAACCACAATATAGGAGATTCAAGGCTTCCACAATTTCATAGTGCAGTCTTGACTGCATGTAGCAACAAGATTCCTGTGCGGATGATGAGTGACACAAGTTACACCCTTTTCATGGACCTGCAAAGTGCCCAAAAAAATTCATATTATACGGTAGACCTTTCATTTCATATGCTTGTACGCTTATACAAACAAACAAATAAATGCATGCACATAGAACCCCAAAGGTTTCAGCCCATACAATACAATGACAAAAACATGAGTCCAAGCCTGCATTCATAGCTTCAAAACTGAATGGATTGTGATTCAAGTCACATTTGGGGTAAAAGGACTCCAGGGGCTAGTTGAAAAGTATTCACTTGGTGAACACAAGTCAATTACAGATTATAACAGAAAGTATGAATTCATATAGAAGAGAATGAAGGAAAAGAATACATGTGGCCGATCCTAACTAGTCTGTTAAGCTTCCTTAGCCAACCCAAAAATTTTGGGACTAAGGATTGATTGTTGTAAATAACTAGTTATGATTCTCAAGCTTTATGGTAGATGAATAATTGTGCACCCTACAGCAATACTGTAACATATTATATACAAGCTTTTGAACTTGTCACCCCATATATGCACCCAAGTAAATGTGATACTGAAAGCATACCTTCATCAGATGGTCCAGTTTACCAGATTGATAGCTGAAACAGTACATATTCCTGCATATAATTCATGGATTAAATAGCTGAAAATAAAATCATAAAAAGTGCTTGAGCTAAAGAAACAAAAACAGGAACAAGAACAGTTAACATAATGTTTCCACTTCGACTTCTGCAAAAACTCATAGCACATAAAGCTTAATCCTTACAAAAGCAGGAAAAAGTTTTTATAGTTTATGCTTAAAAAGTCATCAAAATACCTGTCTTCACCAACACAGTAAATCCAGTCCCCTTTTGGTGACACACAGGACGCAACAAAGTCTCCACCTTCTCTTTTACCAGATGAGAAGCTCTTTACAACCTACAACAAAATCATGCAGAAGAATTATAATAAATATGTATTATTTTTTTTTAAAATCAGTGCAATTTCCAGTATTAGAATACATTGGGGAAAACTTCTATGCTTCTATTAAGAATAAGTACCTGCCCTTGAAGTGTCATAATATATATAGACGATGTCTCATTACATACAATAATGTGATCAGTGTTTTTGGGGAAAAGATGAACAGAATTCACAGAAGCATCACCTCCCTAACAGCAAAACCAAAAGGCAGCAGTTAGGCACAAGAATAGTAAAGTGATTGAACTTTTAAAGCAAATTGACATAGTAAAATTGCTTTAAACCATGAGAAAGACATATTTTAGTACCCGCAAGGGAGGCGGTGGCTTAAATGTTTGCAGACAGTCCGTAGTCTTCATATCCCAGACCTACACAAAATAAGACTTAATCTACTATGCACTCAGGAGAACAGAAAAACCTTACAAGGGAAAGATTTGTTCAGCCATAAATACATTACCAAGCAACTTACCTTTACTGTGCAATCACTAGATGCAGTGATTACACGATTTCCATCAGTTGTAAAAATAGCATCATTGACGCAAGATGAATGGCCACGGAATTCTTTCAACATCTTCCCAGATTTCAAGCCATGGATTCTATATAAACAATACCTCAAGTTACAATACAAAAATTAGTTCAAAAAAATCCTAAAAGTAAAGGGCATACCATCCAAAGCAGTTACCATATCAAAAAGCATTATGAGATAAGTTTTAGTTAATTCTGTGAGATTAGATAGAACTGAACCCAAGTCACTGGATTTTCCTACACACCCTACATACTACAAACCAGATCATGCATCCCAATTCATGGTACTTCCACATTCCAATTTGTCAAAATTGATGATCCCAACATACTCTGTTAATAATAATTGAATAATTTGAGGGAAGTTTGGCTAAAATCTTATGAAAGAAATTAGATATATGGAGAAGGTGATGAAAAATGTGTAGAGAGATTTTTTTTTTATAAGTGACGTATAATTTTATTGATATAAAAAAGTAGAGTCACCCAAGTATTACAGGGAGAATACTTATGAGCTTATGCCATATGATATTTGAACACATCCAAAAATCAATCCACAAATATAGAAAGTAGACATACAAGAGTAATTTGCTGCCCGTTGGACATATAAATTTATGTACCTAGCTCCTACAAGTCCTCTCTTTTTAATTTTATTTTTACACATTGGTAAGTTATACACGCACTCAGTGAATATTGAACCCAAGACCTCACCCTGCATCCCATCATTATGGGAGAATAAAGTGCCATCTCATTGGCCCTACCAATCCTCTAAATAATTGCATAACTCTCACTTGAGTCTTAAGAGAGGACACAAGTATGTGCAACCCTACTTGCAGCCCAAAAAATACCTCCCAGGCCACTAGCTCCCTCAGCCCTCTATAAACTCCCTACTAGGAATGCTTCTCTCCTATTCAAGTTCATCCAAAAACCATATTGCACTTCATAAAACAGTTCATAACCACACAGTAACACAGCTATGGGGCAACTGCCAAAAATGAAAATCAATTGAAAAGAGACATAAAATAACAGAGATAACACATAAAGATAGTATCACATACTACAAGTTAACATTCAAAACTATAAATGTGCCACAATAGAAAACATGAGCAGCAAAACTATAAAGTTATGTTTGGTAACAGTTTTTGTTTTCTATTTTCAAAAACTTGTTTTTGGGAATATAGAGAAAAAAAAATTCTTGTATTTTTGAAATAAAAAACATGTTTGGTTAGTTGAAATTAAAAAAAAAGTTTTTTGAAAAAAAAAAAAACTAAAATATGTTGTTACTAGGATTTGAACTCTAATGCTAATTCATTAAATGAGACAAATTCATTAAATTAAATACATGTTTTCATTGACTTTTAAAAATTAGAAACTGAAAACAACATTTTGCATGTTTTCAGTTTCCTCTACATATTGAGTTTTGAAAACAATTTTTGTTTTCTGTCCATTTTGGATTGCCAAACAAGTTTTTTAGTCTCAAAAATAGAAAAAAAAAATGTTGAAAACAAAAAATAAGGGGAAAAAACAGTTATCAAACATACCCTAAATGTGCCACAATAGAAAACATGAGGAAAAAAAAAAGCCCGTGAACCTTGCAGTGTTGTCAAATGATGTACTTAGTAACTGGCTTCCATCTCGAGAGAAGACAATACTTGTGACACATCCAGAATGTGCATGTTCAAGACGACGCAAGCATTGGCCAGTCCTTATACGCCAAACCTACACCCAAAAAAAACCCAACAAATTAAATGGAGTTAAGAAGTTCATTAAACTTCTAGATTTAAATATAAACCAGGCTGGACCATATTTACAATCTGAATGGTTTACGGCTCACTTTATAAGCTTTTTACTTTTTAAATGATAAACTTGCTAGTTCGGTATAGTTCAAATTATTTTCATAATTTTCATTGACAGCCTGAATCATGAATGGCTTTATAAAAGGCTATTAAAAAAAGGCTTATAAAGTTATAAAAAAAAAAAAAAAAAAAGCTTTTTGTTTTTAAAGGCAACTTTTTTTTTTTTGATAAGTATAAGAAATTGTTTTTAAAGACAACTTGCTAGCCATATAGATTTTTTATATGATATATGGAGACACTGGACACTTAATATTCAGGTTAGTCCATACAAAATATATATGTTGCTCACAAATCAACATCATAAATTCACCATTTAAGAAAGTACTAATAAATACTTGCAAAGTGTTGCAGGATAACATTTAGAGAACTATAACAAATCATAAAGGTACACAAGTAATAAGGTCCACTCGAAAGAAATCAATTAGTACATCAACCATGCACACCCACTAAGATAAAGATTAACATATCATGCATCTTACATTTAAGGAGATAAGTAGAAGAAAGATTCACCCTTAAGTTAAGGAAACACAAATTAAACTTACTTTTATCTTTCCTTCTTTTGACCCAGTTGCAAGCATCTCAGAATCTCTGCTAAAATCAGCACAAAACACTGGATCTTCATGCATCATGAACCTTTCCTGCAGAAGATTATAGGTGTCAGTAGCAAACAATGACAGGGAAACTACAAGGAAATTACCAAAATCTACATATCAAAACATAGTATTTACTGTCATAATGATCAGTCATCTTTACATGTTAGCATAGCATTGTCAAAGGATAAATATTCTACATACTTGATGCAGCACAAAATTAAAAATATATATTAATTAATTAATTAAAGGGTTGCCGGTTACTGTTCACACAATATTGTTGATGCCTCACTTGTAGAACAAACAGTATCCTTTGTTTCAATAAATGATTTTATTCATCAAAAGAAAAAGAAAAGGAAAAGAAAAACAATAGCCAAGCAGCCTAAACATAATACAATGTATATATTGTTACATTCAAGCACAGGAAATAACATTCATAACTACCATATGAAGATGAGAAAAATAAAATAAAAATAACCATGGCTAAACTACACCTGTGGTCCATAAAATATAGGGTAGGTTCCAATTCAATCCCAATATTCTGATATTTCCAATTTTGTCCCTAAAATTTTACTTTGGAACGCCCATGGTTTGGAAGGAAAATTTAACAAAGCTATCATGTTCTGATGACCAATGTAATATGATAGACAGAATGAACAGTTATTAAAAAGGGAAATATAAAAATTAACTGTAAGAGCTTTGAAAAATATGCTTCTTATTTTTATGCTTCTTTTTTTCTTTTCAGCAAGCAGCACATTATGATAGCCAACCCCAAAATGCTCGGATCAAACAACTACCAGCCACATTTATCTTCTACACAAAATCAATGAATGGTTTTCTAAAAGCTAAAAAATGAAAATCATGCACTGGTTCCTGGAATTTAGCAAAATTATATATATGTCTACTCACATCAGCCTGGTACTGAAGATCCTTCTTGAGCTTCCCACTGATGTAATCCCAGACCTGAAAGTGATCAGATGTCAGAACATTCAAATTTCACAAACTTTTGACAAAATGAGAAGTATCATAATTATATAGACCTCAACAAAGCCATCAACAGAGCAAGAGACAAGAAACTGTCCATCTGGTGAGAATTGAGCAGATTCTGGGTAATTTTTTGTCCCAAACTGCAAAACACACCACCAAACACATCAGATCAAAAGTTTAAGACTACCAACTCAAAATTATATAGACTAGAAACAAAACACAACAATAAAAACCAAGCATTGGTCCCAAAAGTTTGAGGTTGGCTAGACTTGAATAAAACGCAAAACAAATATAGACATAGAAACTATTTTCTAATAAATTATGTAAAAAGCACAGTACAAGACCACAAATATGTTATAAAAATAATTGAATAAGCAGAAAATGCCGCAACCCTAGAAGTTCTCCAAGAAAAAAGGAAAAACAAATAGTAATAACAACAAGAAAAAAGTTGGCTCCCAAGATAACAACTGTCCAAAAATAAAGCAAAGGGAGTGACGAAGCAGATGCTCACAATAAACCATTAAATCTCAAGAGACTAAAATCCCTAACTGACATGCTCTATATGAGATGATGCTTAAATTATAAAGCAAGGCACACCTTATCATAATATCTATTAAATGCCACCTCTTGGTCTTTAACAGTTTGTTTAAGGGAAAAGCTAAAGCTACTACCAATTTTGCAACAAAATGCTTACAAACTAACATGCAGTGAATTTGATTTGTACTGCATCAGCCACAAAATAAATAAATTTCTTAATTACTTTTTTGTTTTGTACTTTAAAAGTTAACAAAGCAACTTATAAGGTCTATGTAGTAAAAGTTGCAGGATCTGTAGCATTACTCTTTGTTTAACTGGTGAAGATACATATCATTAATTTATCATCCTCTGGGTGTTCAAGTGAAGACTGGGATTTTACTTCAATCTCAAACAAAATTAGGAATTTAATACTGCCACACACATTTGATACAGCTGTCAACCTCTTTAGCACACGACAAATGTAGTCTTGTCAATCTTTGTGTGTTTCAATAGTACTATATTTATCAAAGAAAAGGAGGAGTTAAAAAATAAAATACAATCTCAATAATAACTAGAGAGTAAAAAAGAAGATTACCAGACTCAAAAAAAATAAGTTGTTGTAAAAAGGGCAAAATGAGCCATTTACGACAATTCAGAGTAACAAAATTTGGAACTTACCATCATAAAGGAGAAAAGCCAAATAAAACATTTTTCTACTAAAAAATGATATAGTCCACTTAAAAATTATGATACAATAACAACAAAGATTGCACTCTCTAAAGTATCAACCAGAAAATACAACAAACAATCAAATAAAATCCATTTGCAAGATCCATTTGCAAGATCCATTCAGTGAAGCTGTCATTCCCCACAAGCAAGAATATAACAAAAATTAACATTGCAAATTATAAATTAGAAACCTGATAAAACACCATCAACCAAAAAAAAAAAATTTAACATACAATTTAAACATTTGTAAACCGATAAAAGTTCACCTAAATTACATATCAAAAAAATAAAATAAAAGAGCACCTAAAATTGTGTTGAACAAAGACATATACACCTCACCTTCATTGTGTGTGCAAGAGTAGTTGGATACATGTCATCCACATCTTGTTTCATAGCAGCGGTTCCTCGAAATAAGTCGAACTGTGTTCCTGGAGGAAGTAATCCTGAAAGAGAGAGATGAAGATGCTTTGCTAAGATCTAGCTTCTGGGCATACGTGTTTCAATGAAAACAATGCACTTGTGGTCCCCAGACATAGGTAGGCAAAAATAAAGCATTTCAAATTGAAAATCCAATCATTGTAGTCAAAGGCGAGCTGCGTGCTCGCATAGGCACCCAGGCAGGGCAAGGCGCCACTAAGGCACCTTAAAGGCTCTAAGGCAAGGCGCCTTTAGAGCCAGGCGACCGCCTAAGTCATGAAAAAGGCGCTGAGGCGAGACTCAAAAGTTTTTTTTTAATTGTAATTTTTTATTTTTTTATATAAGTTTGTTATGAAACCTACTATTAGATTATTAATTTAAGAAGGCATAATATTAAACATATTGATATTTAACTTAATTTACAAAAATTTGTTGTAAAACTTATTGTTATGTAGAAGCCTGTTGCAAAATCTATTGTTAGAATAACTGATTTGAGCCTAAACCATGTTAATCCTATTTGAAATAATTTGATAGACCTAATTTTTTCATGCAACACATTGAATAACACTTCATTATAATATTTTAATTCACTAGCTACATATGATTTAAGTTCTATATGTATAATAAATATGTTAAGAATTTGACGCCTCGCTTTGCTAGGGCTAGCACCTTTTTGTTGCCTCATACCTCAGGCAATACAAGGCCTTGGTGCCTTAAGGTTGCCATTCGCCTTTGACCACCTTGGATCCAATTATCTAAGAAATAAAAACTGCACTACACATAATTACATAAAATGAAGCAAGAATTAAATGCTTTTATTGCAACTTGAATTGTAGGGTGCAAATAATCATCCAGTTCTTGTGCCCAACAAATGGATAACAAGATATGGAGTTTTTTTTATAAGCGGTAACAAGATATAAAGTTTATATCAAAACGAGAGAGAGAGAGAGAGAGAGATATGTAGAAATTCAAATATCACATTCACAAGAACCCAACTAATCAAAGTTTCCTCCAATTTTTTTGCCCAATTAAAAAAATAAATATAAAAACCTTAAATATATCATGACATTTTATGCAAATCTTAACCTTGGTTCTGCTGCCACTTCAGAGCCTGGCCAATTAGAACCATTAATCGTGAAGGTGGGACCACAGTAACTTCAGCAGCAAGAGCTGAAAACACAAAAGAGAAGAACATTCATTGATATCCAAAAAAAAATAAAATAAACAGAGAAACCGGGATTTAAAGTTCATAAACATGCAATGCCTAAATCCGCATATTTCAGTTTATATCAACGATCACTATATAATCAGGGTAATGGAGATTATAAGGGTCATTATTGTGCCTAGTCATATTATAAACTTTGTAAATACTAAAATTTTAATTGTAAAAATAATGTTCAAGAGAAGAATATTTCTCATTCATACATAAGATTGATTGAACTCCATACCAAATTGAATGTTAATTTTTTTTCTTAATAAACATTTTATATATGTTTTGCAATTAATATTCCCTTCCACAATAATTGTAACATTAATTAATATACATCCACTGTACTAAGGTTGCACCTATTTTTAATTATCAAGGAAATATCAGTTCATTTTCAATTAAGACAAAAATTAAACTGAAAGTACTTTTTACAACTTCTACGTGATTGGAAATCTTCACAATCATATCTAATTACCAACAAAGAAATAGAAGAGTACCTTGAGCAATTTGTGCACGCCGTTTTTCTTTTGTTGAATCTTGGTAAGCCTGCCAGATAATACATTATAAGATGCGCAATACAAAAACACATCCATAGAACTTAAATCACCCCAAAGTCCTGTCAATAACTAATCAAAGATAACAATGAAAACCTTTTTCTCAATTCAAAGATTGGCATTCTCTTTCTAGGCAGTCCCACATAGAACGTGATAAAAGCCAATGCAGGCCATCAAGACAACAAATGAGAAGAGTACATAGAAGGCACAGATTTCTTGGTCCAAGCAGCATAATGTGGTACACCAATATTTCACCTCCAACATACTTTGATGGGATGATGAAGAAGCACGTGTATAGAATCATAAGGAATAAATATGAAAGTCACTTTTTTTCTCCATTTCATAAATAGACGCATAATGTGAGTTAGGTGAACAATCGAAACTACTTGAAATTTTATTTGACATCATGATGAAAATATCTATATATATATATATATATATAGATAGATAGATAGATATGGGATACAAAATGTTTTTTTTTTTTTTTGGGTACCGGAGAAAATTTGTTAAACAAGTGTTGAAATTATATAAAGCTTATAAGGTAAATCATCTGATGAAAAGCATATAAGGGTTCTGCTAAATAACTACATCAAATACTACTAAGTAGCCATATAAGATACATAAATTTCATGGCTAAATATAACTTTCACAGCTAAAGATCTACTTCCTGTTAAATGCAACACTCTTTGAATATAAGAGTCTCACTATTCACTAGATATTCTATTGATTTGTGACATTCTTGATGTTGCTTTCCAATGGACTCCTAGTCATCTAATTCTTTTTTCTCCCATTTTATGGGAAATGTAATAACATTACTACAGAAGATAGTAATGAAATTCAATAAGGAGTTCTCCAAAGGAAGATATTCAAAACCAACACAACCATAATAACAATAACATAAAAGACTTTCATGACATGAAAGATGCAAATAAACAGCACATGAAACAACCACATTAGTACTAGCTACTAACCTCATTCGCATCAAAGTAAGTTCTGACAAGGAGATGCTCAAGTCGCAAATATCTTTCGGGCTGCTCTTGCTTCATGACACCCATTGCCTGAGTTTGCCTTAAAATAGCACGTGCAGTATCCAATTCTCGAAGTTCAATCATTTCTAATACAATCTGCAAAATTCACAAGAATAGTAAAATCACAATGTGTCTACTAAAATTAACCCAAAGTTAAGCTAAACAATCTATATATTTCATACTAATCTGCAACAAGAGCATGAAATTAACCTGGAAGAGATAATTTTGGGATCAGTCTAACATACAGGTCCAAACACAGATGTAACTCTTTCGACCCAAAGCCAACCCAACTTGAAAAATCATATTTTAAGAGCATCCAGAAGCTCCTACAAGGATAGAGAAGAGCCAAATCTGAGAGAACGGCATCCATGGAAACGAAAATCACAGAAACAGCAACTTGTGTTTATGAAAACAAGTTCCATCCCCTAATATACTACTTTCTTCTCTCCCTCTCTATAAACCAGATCATATGGTAAATCTGCCTTACAATCTACACTGCACCTGCCTCTTCCAAACCTATTTTGACAATAACCTATCAACACAAAGACTAATCTTGCATCCCTCAAGATATTCCTGTAGAGAAGAATTCCACAACTTTAGCAACCAAGGAATGTAATAGAAAATGATCCACAGCATCTCCAACTGTTTTATAAATACAACACTACCAGCGATGAATGACCCCTCTGACAGATGTTCAAAGAATTCTCCACAGGACGCAGTTCAACTTCAACCAAAAGATGCAACCCCAAGTAAACATGAAAAGGCCAAGGTAAAGAAAACCACTAAGTTCCCTTGGAACCCAATAAGACAACCTCAAGCTTCTAGCTTCAGCTTGGTAATTAACAAGTCATATCCTCG
This sequence comes from Quercus ilex subsp. ballota, assembly GCA_032727855.1. Lineage (NCBI taxonomy): Eukaryota > Viridiplantae > Streptophyta > Magnoliopsida > Fagales > Fagaceae > Quercus > Quercus ilex. Next base: position 2,992,908 of record CM064916.1, read on the forward strand.
CCCACCGGATAAGTATCTACTAATAAAAATGATCAAAGAATCAAAAGCTATGATGCATGAATTTGGGGGAGGATGGAAGTTGGGCCGAGTCTTTCCATTTTTGCCCAAGAATTTTGTGCATAATTTAGGCTACTTTGTGTTCATTATTGCGTGCATGAAGCAGTCTATTTACTTAACAAAATACCATTACTTATCCCAAAAAAAACTCAAAAAAAAAAAAAAAAAATTCTTATTGAAACAACATATTCTTATTAGAACTTGCTTTATTTTTTGATAAATCAAACCCAATAATAATCTAACCATGTTAACAATGATTATTCGGGTATCCTTTTCTTGGGCACACTAATTAGTCATTCTCTAATCATAAATTCTATTGGAGTAAAATTACATCACCATAGTAAAATTCAAAAAACCTAATAAAAAAAGGCATTAACATGACATAAAAATCAACAAACCACAATGTCAAATAATAACGAAACAATAAAGATCGCATCAGTGAGTGGCGTTCTATTTACCTGCTCATACAAATCCTCCAATTTATTCCTGGGAAGCTTGAGCTGAGACACTTGAGGCAGTATCGCGTCCCACCTCCCGCTATTAATATCAGCAATAAATGTCTCCACACTGTCCACAGTATTCAAAGAAACCTGGCACTCGCTCTGTAACGTCTGGAACGTTTGGTGCAAAGAATTCTCTTTGCAGAATTGGAGCACAATCTTGATCACACTGAAAGGAAAACAACACAAAAATTACAACAACGCATCAACATCTTGTGTAGCTAAAACACTAATAACATCTCACACACCCATATCTAGTTTCCTCCATCCCCATTACGCATGTTTGAGAATACAGACAGATTGATTGGTCTCGCCTCAAGTATGGGGTCATACAAATTGTAATACACTAATACATATCACAAATTCACTTCTTTTTGTGTATAATTTTGAGTAATTCTTTTGATAAATTTTTCTTATTTATCAAAAAAAGTAAAATTTAAACAAAACAAAACTTTTACTCTACATGTGAATCAAATCAATGTCACATACATACATATATACATACAAATTGAGCAATAAAGTTATTAGGTTCTACAATTACACATACTTAGATTAAATACTAGATTACACAGTGGGCAAGAACTTAAGTTAGTGAATAATGCGAAAAAATCTGTTTCTACCAAACAGAGACCGAAATCAACTTCTCCTAAAAACCTGTTTGGTTGCTAATAAAAGCAAGAAGGAAAATAAAAAAGTAGAAAAAACTTACTCTCGAGCTTCGATTTCGAGGAACGACATTGTTCTCTGCGAGTGTTGAAGAACGAAAATTCGTAGTTAGAGAGAGAGAGTTTAGGGTTTGAATGTTTGATTTTAGCGGAGTGACTATCGGAGTGGAGGGTGGAAGATGTTATATAGGTGACCTGAAGTGACTCTGGGCCCAAATTTTGGCCCGGCTTGTGTCCACGATATGTCGGTTTAATAATTATAAACGAGAATACGACATGCCGTTTGTGGAATTTCTATTTTAAGGTTGTATTATTAGACTATTAATTAGTCGGCAACCTTCTTTTTAGTTTTTACACCCCCCCCCCCCCCCCCCCCCAAAAAAAAGTCGGTAATCTTCTACATATACTTAATAATTAATTATTGAATATTATTCAAGAAAATTTCAAATTAGAGAATTTGTAGAAGAAAAAAAACTACCTAAATTGATTGGGATTTTTTTTTATTGAATAACAATTCAATTAGAATTTGTTTAATGTTGGATTGCTTTATTAAAAAGACAATGATCACTGAGTTTTATATATATAAACTGAGAGTTGGGGTAGAGAAGATTTGGAACATAAATATTTTCATGGAAATATCAGGAATTGCCAATTCAAGTACAAATTTCTTCACAAATTTTTTTTTTTTTTTTTTTTAAGAATTCTTGGATAGTTCTTATTAGTTTAATTTTAGATTAACACAATTTGATACTATTTGTAACTTTGAAAACTAAATTAAAAATTATATATATATATATATATATATATATATGAGAATGGTGATGTGAGAAATGGCAATATTCTCATCAAAAAATAAAAAATAAAAAATAAAATAGCAATATTAGAAAAAAGTCAACAACACACATCAAATACTTTCCTTTATAAGTAATAAGTGGTCTTCCAAAGGTTTATCTAATTTTGATACAATCCAACGAAATATTAATTACATATATAGTCTCATTCTAATTTTGGTCTATCCAATACTAAAATGCTAGTCTTCTCCATGTTTAGGACATTTTGAGAATATAAACTTTTTCAAAAATCTAAAATAGCCATAATGATTTGACTACATGGAAAGTAAAGTTTATTTCCCACCAACTATAACTAATGGCATAGTACCTGTCTTCCTTACCTTTATAAATTATGATCCTTATCATTATTCATTATTATTGTTTTATTTCTATGCGCACCACTTTCAAATTTCAATCCCTTGTAGCTTTTTAGCCCTTGAGAAATGTTCTAACGCTAAAGTTTTCCCAAGAAAAAGGAGTTTGAGATTATCAAAAATCAAAATTGGTGCCAATTCCCCGAGTCACGAAGTGGTAATTAATGACGGATGGCACTAAAAAAGGATTAAATTTGGGCTTTGCAGAATTGGCAGTGATGGCTCTTGATCTAGGTTGTATATCACATTTTACCATCCTTTTTTTGGACAACTAAGACAATGCTACGAGGCGTGGTCAAATTTTTTGATGCTAATTGAGAAAATGCCTTGGAATTAAGGGCTAGATGCATGCCTCTGAAGGAATGAAATCAAGGAGAAATTTTTTATTCAAGATTTAACTAATCTTTAGCAACTAATTTCTTTGCTAGTTCCCTAGCTTTTCAGGCTGATCTGTTTTTGAGAGATTTGTCACAGAAACCATCTTATTTTTCTTTTTTCTTTTGTGTGTGTGTGTGTGTGTGTAAATGGCTCCCCAAGCAAATGGCATAAAGCATAGCTTTCTCTTTTTTTAGGGATTGACTAAGGAAATTATTGGTCTCAACCAAAGACAATGTTACGTTTCTGAAGCACTATATCATCCACAAAGTGGGGGCATTGAATGCATAAGGGTGCATGCCAAGGAATTCTAAGAGTGATAACATGCACTTTGGGGATAGCATGAAACATGATTCACTAAGGTATGTGTGTTAAAAGACAAAGATTAAGGGGACTACATTCTTAGTGGTTCGACCCCGCATTCTCCTGTTGAGAAGACACAGGCACGTTATTTGAACTACAAGATTCAATAATATTATAATGGGTACACATCAATCATAATTTTTTATAATTTGACCCCTAAACGTGTTTACAAAAACTGAATTAGATTCTAAGACTATTGTGTTGGAAACTTAATTATTCTTCATTTAGCAAATAATTTCTTTAATATTAAAGTAACTTAAAGTAATGTAATTATATGTAGATTTCTCAAGCAGTTATATAATTACATAAAATTGAATCATTTTTTTAAATTAAAAAAAAAAGGAAAAAAAAAAAGACAAAGTTGAGTCATTATATACACCACCTAGGCACCTAATATTGACCACATCTAGTTGAGATTTTTAGAGAGGTGACTTGGAGATATATACAATTGTACCATCCACATTTTACATAATATGACCTCATGGCAATCTAATACTTTCTTTAAATATAAGAAACTCATTATATATGTATAGCATCACAAACGAAAATTGGCGTTGTTGGTGGCCCTTTGCTCTACTTCACTCAATACAAGCCCTAAGGTTGTGATACCTTAAAAACTCGAAAAAAGTACAAGTAGTCAATGACTCGATATAAAACCTCCAAGGAGGTTAATGGCATGCAATCATATATATAGATTTATTAAATTACAATATCCTACGTACATACCATGCGTCAAGTTATATAGTACTAGAATTAATGGCAACCCATTGTCGATAATTCTGTCCACTGAGAACATAAAGATTCTACATTGACATAATACGTACAATACTGCAAGGAATCTAGGTACTTATGATTACAAGCGCTGATGAAGTTTGTAGATAAACGACACACCTTAAATTAAAAACATACAACAAGAACGCTCGATGATTACTGATCAGTATACCATATAGAGCAATCCTATAACTGAAATATTTCATTCTGTATTGTTAGTGGGTACGCAAAATTAGTGGTATTTGGTGTAAAGTCAGTCATTCCAGTATTCTCTTCTATCTGCAAAAAGAACAATCTACATGTCAGTTGGTCGAAGACTTTTTTTTTTTTTTTTTTTTTTCCACACAATTTCTTTCACAAAAATAATGGCATACAATTGGCATCAATCTTTCATTACCTTATCTTGTAGGCACTTATTCGCAGCTTTCAGTATTCCCTCCTTCAATAACCAAAGAAAGTAGGTTCCTTCAGTAAAAATAAAATAATAGTGCACCTTCTAGTAGTTTAAGTAAGAAGTCATTAATGACTGTTTTTAAGTGCTATATTTAAAAACAAAAATAAAGAAATATATGTTTTTAAATGCTATATATTAATATTAGGTTTCACAATTAAATCAAGTAATTTGGTTTCGCGTAAAAATGGGTTCTACCATTAAGGTGAATCTTAAGAATCTGTACCTAAATTTTATCAAAAGAGAGGAATTTTTCGTTCCAACTAACCTTATTCCTCAAGAGTTGAATTTCTTCATACATAATGTTCATCTGTAATATATGAACTTATTAGTTCAACACTTCAAACTAAGAATATAAAGAACTGGCATAACAGCTGTACTTAAACAATATTAGTGTAGAAGATATGGATACCTTTGTTGACCGTATGTTACAAATCCAAATCTCGAGGTGCTTTTCAAGGACATCTAATTCATCCAAGGTCATTGTCCCAACTCCACCTCCAAACATATACCTGCAAGCATGCATGCTATATCTTTCATATTTAATTTACATAATCTTCTGTCTCATAATTTTGCCCATTGAGTCGCTTTTTGTAAGACTTGGGATCCATTTCTATCAAATCTATCCCTATTTGAGCTATTGTAAATGCTGATGGGTTGGTTCCCCTAAGTCCTTCTCTTGTTCTTCAATAAGTTTATCCTTATTTATTCAAAAAATAGTAGTAATAATAACTCTTAATTAACACTAATTGACTTCTTTTATTTTTCACACACAAATTATATTCCTTTTTTGATCTTTGTCATGCCTACTAAAGCATTGAGGCAACATAAAGCTGAAAACATATATATGTTCTATTAATGCGTAAAACATTTTCCATTGAAACATATAGACCATGAGATGCATAAAACATTTTTTGTCTCATCATATGTTTAAAAATCAGCAAATAGGTTGTTATACATTGAATATAACCAAACCATTAATCACGATTGCCAACTCTTAAAAAAATAATAACAAAAAATAATCATTGTTAAAATAATAGTTAAATATTTTAAATCATTATTTCTTTTCAATTTATGGTTTTTTTAGACAAATGCTAGTTTATCTTCTTTTACTTTTTAGACAAATAGTAGTTTATCAACTATTACTCTCAAAAATCCATTCTCGCTTATATGATCAAATCATATGACACTTCAATTCATCTCAACCCTAAATTATTTGGATTTCACCATTTTGCTTAAAAGATTCTCTCTCTTTTTCCCTAACAATTTGATAACCATGATTTTTTTTTTTTGGGACAAAAGTGATAGAAATAACCATGATTAATATGAATAGATTATGTACATGTTTGGTGTGAAGTTACTTAATTATTCCTTTAATTCTTTTAAAATATCATGTGATATAATGGAATGGTATTAATATAGATTTTATTACAAGAAATTCTTTAAAACAAAAATACATTTGAATATGCTAAAAGCAAAGGTCACGAATAACATGCTTATGAACTAAAATCATATTTCGTTTCCCTTGGCTTTAAGAGACAAGACAAATATTATTAGGCTTTGGGGAGCATTATGACACTATGTTTTTTTTTTTTTTTGGTGGAAAACATTTTAAAAAAAATGTTTCTTATACTTTCTAATGTTTGGTAGGACAAAATAAACTAAATAATTAAAAAAATATATTGTAATCAATAAAAAGCAAGGCAAATAGAGAGTGCATTTTCCAAAATTTTACATAGTCAATAGTCCATAACAAAATAAACTCCACACTGCAAAAAGTTCTTCCAATAGTAACATCTCTCTATCATTTCACCCTTTCTTTCTCTTCACAGACCAACTTTAACCAACAGCTGATCAATCGTCAACTAGCATTATATTGACCGACTGATGTCTTTTTTTTCCAAATGAGATTTTTACAAATCAATTTCCCATTTTATTTTTGACAGATTTTGAACTGTGTTCCCTAGAACTAGCAAAGCTAATAAATGATAAAGAAGCTTTGGATCTTCTTATTGTTTGATAAAACTTGGCCAAAAGAAAACAATACGAGATTATTGAAATATTTGCAAAGAAAACTCTACTAAAAAAAGTAAAAAACAGTTATTTTCTAGGAAAAATGAACTATTTTAACATTAGATAACTATAAATAAGGACGGAGGTTTTTAATACCTGAGACCTTTCTGTAGTATTTCAACCTCTTGTTTCAGCAGCTTAATTTCCTCTTTAGCATCCTAGCAAAGATATATATTCACATATTAGTAGAAAAAAACAGTGGAAGGAACTAACTTAAGCACAAACAGTGGTGTTAAGACTTATTGCCTAGCAATCACAACTTACTATCTCAACAAACTGTGAAAAAAAAAAAAAAAAAAAAAAAAAAAAAAAAAAAAAAAAACAGTATCTTCCTAACTGGATTGCAAAATTTATTGTACATCATGTTTGAATTAGAGTAATTTAGTCCTATTTTTTTTTTTCCCTGTGAACCAGCTCTCTTAGTATAGCTAGGACTTAAGAAGATCTCACAAACGGTTACCATTGGACCTTTTGCTCAAAGAAAAGACACTGTATACCTCTTTGTGTCCATGATTAATTTCAACAAGTTAAACTATTTGGAAAATTCCTTGAAGCTTATTTTACAATGGGTCACTCCTAATAATTTGTATCTTTCGCCAGCGATTAATATGTAAAGCATTTACCATGTGCACAATACAAGATGAGATAAATGAGAAAAGAATCTCGCTAATTGCTATAGAAGGATATATATGCAACACAATGGTTTATTCTATTTTACACAGCATAAGGAGACTTCTATATTCTCATTATGTTCCTCATTCATTCATTGAACTTACCCATGTTTCCATATTTCCACATTGATATGTCTTACAGGAGAAAGTGCTATTGTATGCTTGATAGAAACACTGTTTATATCTTATAGTTAACAACTTAACAAGGCATTGTTACACCAATCCAGAATAATCTGAGCCAATAGAGACTGCATGCATTGGATGCAAGTCATAAAGTTTCGCGTACAAAAAGGTCGATATAAAAAGTGTGACACTCTGTTACAATGGTGGTTGAATAAACTATTATTATTCTGTGGAAAATTATCAGGAGCAGTATCTGATGCTTCTCATGCTAGCTTTTAGTAATAGAGATCATATTCGTTTTTATGCTTAAAAATAGGATATACAACTCAAAAAACAAAAACAAAAACAAAAAACAACAACAACAAAGTGTTTGAGAGAGACAGAGAGAACATACCAGAGGCTGTGTTTCAATGTCTGGTTCAGGTTGAGCCCCTCTATTAGACTCCATGTACCTCTCAATAAGCCCTTGCATGGTTCTTGCATAATAAAAAGAAAACTGTCATCTCTCTTTCTTTTTGAAATTGGTATTTTATTATGGTACTGAATAAAGTTTAACAATGAACCAATAGCTGTATACTAATATGATAAACAAAATCTCAAGGATAAAGAATTTGTCACAAAAGTTTAAGTTGATAACAAGTGAACAATTTCATCATTTATATCATATAAAATCTAAAGAAAAGTACACAAAACACAATTAAGATTCTTCCCAAAAACACGAAATATTCCCTGCAGTTTTAAATGTAGCACTTAACTTTCATGTGATATTAATTGTTTACATGTAAATAGTTAAACATCCATTAAAATCAACGACAAGTGGCTCATGTGATGATGTATGTCCATATTTAGAGTTACATTTTCACATAAAACAATACTAAATATGGTCTTGTGTTACACTAAAAAAAAAACCCTAAGATTTAAGTGTTAAAGGTTACATTCAAAACATCAAGTGGGTTATCATGTTTTATGGGAAAATCACAAAGAATTTTGTGTATTTCCTCCTAAATTCAAACTTGAAAAGAAATAACAACAATTCAGCAAAAAAGAAAATAAACATAAATAATATTGTTAGAATAATAGTTAAATGGTTAAATTTCATCAATTTTTAATGGATTAAGCTTTTAACACATCTAAGAACTTATCATGATATCATAATAGGTAGTAAAGCTTAAACTTTTAGAAAAACCAATAATTTTTGAAATATAAATAAAATCTGAGAGAGATATAAGAGACATACCCTTTGGTAGCTAGTTCATAAAGCTTTCCATGGGCAGAGAAAATGAATAGGCCAATTTCAGCATCACATAGCACAGAGAGCTCCTTAGCCTTCTTAAGAAGCCCTGCTCGGCGCTTACAAAAGGTAACCTGCCTGTGCACAGGGTTCTCAATCCGCTTCAGCTGAACCTTTCCACGAGCCATAGAAATAGATATATATTTTTTGAGATCTTTTAACAACTTGGTAACCCTTTTTGTTTGCTTTTTTTCTGCAGACAACCTCCCACTAGTGTGAACTAGCTTCGAGGTTGTTGCTGATCTCTCCTCAGAAATGAGATCAAACCTTAAACGTGTCTAACGATGGCTTCTCAGTGTATGGAGTTAAAAACCCTTTTATATATATATATATATACACCACCATGGATTCTCTTCCTTGTGCCTTCTTCCCAGCCGAAAAGAATAATATTTGGTCGGTTATTTTATAAAATTTTTACACATCACTAACAACTTTTGTTTAATCTCTCACATCACTCACTACTTTACGTATCACTAAGTATTGTTCATCACTCACATCACCCACTCTTGAGTATTGTGTACTCTCTCTCTCACATACAATTGCATTCTTAACTAATCACATCATGCCACATCTTTTCCCATAAAATGTTATTAATTAAGAATCTATTTAGCATAAACACTTTTTTAAAACTTTTTCACTAATTTTTTTATTTGTTTATGTGCATCTTTTTAAAATTTCATTTTTCACTATTCAAGATACAATTATATTTTAACCAACTTTTAACAAATGTAAGCATAATTATTAATTTTCTTTTGTCAAGCCTAAAATTTTTTAGAGATCTTAAACTATGTATAAGACCAAGGATCTATGGAATAACTATAACTGATATCATTAATGCTTGGGGCTAAAATTTCTTACAAATTTTATTAGGATTATTGGCACGTTGTGATTAGTGTATAATAAAAATTGTATCATTAATGGGTCCAAATAAAGGTAATATCGCTCAAAATCGCAACAAACCATGTCAACCTTTCTAAAACAAAGTTGTGAAAATTGTGGGGCTAACACAACTGATATTTTATCACTTTTATGGGTAATGGGGTGAGTCAAACCCTGAAAAAACAAATCATATGAACTACCAAAGTGGCCATATATTAGAAGAATGACAGCAACCTTTAGCTGGATCTTATTGGCATGTGTGGTTAGTGAGAAGAGGGCAAATGTGGAAAAAGCAGAGGATTACAACCCCTTTCAACATATTCCTCTTTATCATCACTTAAGTGGGTCTACATGATTAATGTTAGATGCCACCCATCACTACAAAAAGAAGAAAGAAAAAGATACATAGTTTTGTGGGAGCAGTGATCAGCAGTGACAAAATAAAAATAAACTGCGGTCTAGTCAGCATGCAATTTGCATCTTCATGTGCAACCCATCTACATTCTCTTCTTGAGCCAATGAGCTGATCATGCTAGGTTGCTTAGCTTTTGGTACCAGTACTTTTTCCTCATTCCTTGGCCTTCACGCGTTGCCAATTGTTTTGTTCTGTGAAAAGTAGCAAACCTCGTTTTTTTTCTTCTTCTTCCTTTTTTTTTTTTTTTTTTTTTTTTTTTCACCTTTTCAAGTTAGCTACTGCAACAAAAATAATAATGAAGAAGCTTAGTAACAGCTTGCTTTTATGAGCTTTATAAAAGCAGTTTTCTTTTCTATGCTTTATAAAACAAACCCCGAAAGGTCAGGACAGTACAAACAAGTCGCCACCACTATCTCATTTCAACCTCTAGTGCTTTTTATTTTTTTTTCTCTTCTTCTTCTTCTTCTTCTTCTTCTCTCATCTTTAACTTTGAAGGCAAGAATCTTGTCAAATCGATCACATATCAATATTTAATATGAAATCCTAAAAGATATCTTCTCCTTAATTAACATGTTAAGATTATAGGCTGCATGGAGAGGCTTAAACAGTTGCCACGTGGATATTCTCCTTGGAGAGGATGCCACGTGGATGCATTCGTTTTTTGTTTTCCATTGAGGTATATATAAAGCTTTAAAGATTTGCATAAATCTTTGGCTAAAATATTATTGAATTCATGGGGATCAAAGTTAAGTTGGTTCTTGGAATAATTAAGAGGCTAGAGCTTGTTTAATTTTTTTTATAGTGCTGCTAGACCTTGAAGTGGTGGACACTATTATTATTAGTGGTTTCGTTCATAAGCAATTGAAAAATACAGGCAAATGTATCTATTAAGGACATATTTATGTAATTGGCTAATCTTTTGACAAAATACTTTACTTGTAATTTGGTAGATCTAAGATGGATTAAGTACTTCAAGAAATAAGTGTTTAAATTTAGTATTAAAACCATGCAAGTCTGACCAAGAAACAAGTGAAGGAAGTGTTGTTCATTAAAACTCGACAGAAGTCTCTACTGAATCCTTTTTATCGAGAATTACTGCTGAATCTCGATAGAAGCTCGATACAAGCTGTATCTGTTGAGAATTACAAAATCAGGTTTTCCAGATCTGATTACACGCATATCCTTGAGTATTTTTGTATGGTTTCTTTTCTCATAACCCTAGACATATATAAAAATTATTTTAAAAGCCGTCACAAGGTAATGCAAGGTGTTGAAAACAGAATTCATGCATATTGTGACCAGAGACAGAAATTGCTTTAGTTCATCATATTCTCTGTAGAAGGGTTTTGTGACTAAGAAGATTCCTGATCTTTATTGTTGGATAAACTGAAGAACTTTGTAGCCAACATCTTTCTCAAGTTGGTGTATTAGTCACGTACTGGGATTCGTGCATCATTGGTTAGTCACGTACTGGGATTCGTGTATTGAATGGAGAAATTGCCGCTACAATACAAGTCCAATTGGGTATTGAAGTAAGGGTTCAACTGTAGATTGATATTAGGTATTGGGATTTCTTTTACTTGTAATCGCTTGTAATTGATAATAGTGGATTTTCGAGAGTGGTGACCTTAAATTCACCCGGTGGGATTTTGCCTCGGTGATTTTTTCCATTTGTAAACAAATCACCTGTGTCAAAGTTATTTTCTGCTACATTTAGTTATTTGGTGATTTGTTTGTGCTATCACGCTATTGTATGTTAAATTGACTTAATTAATTAACTTGGATAATTAATTAATTAATTTGCCAAATGGGTCAATTCATTTTTAGCCTATCAGTATCTAATTAATTAGTAATATACAGTAGCTCACAAGTTGCATGAACATGATATGTTGGATCTCAAGGACAACAATAATGAGGATGCTTACAATCTCTTATGCACGATACTCTTAGCAAATGTCTTGGGAAAGCGAGAGATAGAAAAAGTTATAGCGTGAAGAATCGTGATTTATTGTGAAAATTAAATACTTCAGCACTAGCCAATGATTCTTGAAAATTGGCTTGTGGATGTTGATAGATAAGACATATATTAATATTGCTATATATCCATGGATTTCATATATAATCTTCTAGAGGAAAGCAAGTTGAAAAGACAACTCTAGTAATTTATAAACCTGCATAAAATAATCACTCTCAAAAACTTTACAAATTAAACTCACAGTGCTAAAGAATGTGACGGTTGCCACTTCAACATATAGTAAATAAATATCTTAATTACGATTCTTTTGATTAATGACATATTAGTTTGTAAGCTATTATTAGATCTTTGAATCTTGACACGCAGGTGCAGGATAGTTAATTTGAGGTATCAATATAGGCTATGCTAATGCTACGTCATGGTGGTGCATGCATGACTACACAAGTGACTTTGATAACAACATGATAGTGGCTTTGCTAAGGTGTTGGATCGTGCTGATAGCTTGGCAGGCTGCAAGTCATGCATATTTGTGAGCAGCAAGTGCAGTGAGGTTAACTTATGGCAAACCCTGCGCGAGTTTGGTCATGGGCAGAGATTAGCATTTACTGGGTACTCTGTGTGAGTGCGAAAGAAGGGTTTGGACGTGTAGCATGCTATTTTAGAGTGGAAAATGTGAAGTTAGGCTGTGATTTTCATGGACAAGTGGAACTAAGTTTGCATATGGGTGGTAATGTGCTAAGTGTGTTACTATGTTGTGTGTATAAGGACGGAGCTATTGTTGGACTTGGGGGGCAGTGCCCCCCAGATTTTTTTTTAAAAAAATTATTAGTATATATATAATATATTATTTTTAGCAATTTGTTTTAATAAAATTGCACTTTGCCCTCCTTAACAATATTATTGATATTTTAAATGCTATAAAAAAAATATATTAGCCCAACAACAAAAATTGAGCCTAAACAACACCCCAAAACAAACACAAGAAAAAAAAAAAAAAATCAAAGCCAGTTCTAATTAGATATCTACCTAGCCTAAAGTAGGAAACACTCAACTTACCTCACACATATAATAAAAGGGAAAAAAGAAGGGGATTTCTAAGCCATTCAAAAAAAGAAGGAGAAGAAGAAGAAGAAGAAGAAGGAAAACCTAGCTAACTTACAGCTGAACACAAAGGAGAGTAAATCGGCAGCCAATGGCAAAAGCAAAGGTATCCTCTCATAGCACAGAGCACCTAAGCAAGAGCAGGGAGTCAAGGACGCTGGGAGCCTGTGATGGAGAGACTTAAAGCAGAATAAACTAGAATAGAAAGAAAGAGTTAAAGAGAGGTAAAAATCTGACTGACCCATCTTTGTTTTTAACCCATAATTTATATTCTTTTATAAATGAAAAAGTTGTCATCTAACAAACATAACACCACACGCAACAATCAACTCTTATTGTCATTGATGTTTTGTTTTGTAGTTTTGTTTTTAGCAATAGCCTGTGATTTTTTGTGATATTTTTTTGTAGTTTTTCCTTTAGTGTTTTTGTCTATTAGTTAGTGTCTAATAGACCTCACACATATAATATATTAAGATGGCGAGTTCCATTTTCATAAATAATTGCAATGTAATATCTTAAAAAATAATAATTTTGTGTAATTTTCTTTGTTGATGGTTTATTAAATGAATGTTTATTTGGAGTTTTTTTTTTTTTTTTTTTTTTGGTTTTTTTCTTTACACTTCTGTCCCCCTAACTCTAAGTCTTGGCTCCGTCCTTGTGTGTGTACTATGTGGACTATGCTGCCCAAACTTGAAGCTGGCATTAGCACAGGCCAAGCCCTCAACATATTGGTGAATGGACAAATTAAGCTAGGCTTGATGCTAGATAGTGTGCATGGGTTGCCAGAGGCATGTGATGGGCAAGCAGTAAAGCAAAGGCTCCAAGACATCGAGAGAGTTTTCTAAAGGTAGTTTCCTATATATGTTGTGGTAACAAGGGGCGGTTACTTGGCAAAGTAACTTCCTTGTCAGCACATGTATATGTTTGGGCTTGGTAAGCATGTGACAGCATTTGTGTGTTAGGCAAAATTAGAATGAACTAGTTCATGGTACCTTTGTGTGTTTGTGCTAGTGGGGCAACTTAGTACCATCTAAAACAAAATTTTCTAGTAAATATAAGTGCAAACTTGTTTTGTTGTGGAGACAACATCTTGATTAGTCTCTAATATAGGTGTTGATATAACATGTAGAACACCACTTAATTTAAAAGTTAAGCCTATAAGTTTAGGCCTAATTAGGTTATATGAGTTTACCAATTTATTTAATTTTTCTCCATGCAAGACTTCCATTCACATATATATACACTTAATGTTTAATATTGTTATGATGCTATTTTATATATATAATTTGATAATTGGGGAAGGGAAATTTAAATTTGTGAATGTTTCCATTAAAAATTCTAAGAAATATCGGTTGAGTTACGAGGGTCTTGGCATTACTATTGTTAAGAGGTTTGCATATTTTCTTAGTGAAAATAAAATACAAGAGATTTAGTATTTACAAAATTTCGTCAATTCAATAATCTCACTTTCTCAAAAATTAAGAGAGAAAATATTTGGGGATTTTTTATGGATCAAATTCAAGGTGAGGCTGAGTCAGAGCCAATTACTTTCAGGATCCTGCTCGTTAATTAGAAAAAGGAAAAGGATCCTTCTTCGTTAATATATAAATGGAAAAGAAAAGGAAGGAAAATTTATATATATATATATATATATATAAAAGCTCACAGTCAATTCACAAAGTCAGTTCGTTATGAGAGAGAGTGTTGCCAGTACATCACATGTACAATATGCCACGGACTTCATTAGCATATGATATCAACTCAAATTTTAATTCCAATTCGCACCAACTTTTTTTTTTTTTTTTTTTTTTGAGAGAACAATTAGCACTAACCTAACACAGCATATTTTAGTAGATCTAACATACATATTTGAGTACATAGTCAATTCCAATTTTTTGATACAGTACTATTTTAGTATACATTACTAAGTATGGTGACACAAAATTTCACTATTATTAAAGTAGTATGTTATCATTGATATACTATAAAAAAAAATTATGTCAATGGTAGGTTCTTATAAAAGTGAAATTACCCCACTCATAAATTATGATTTTTTTAAATATCTCTAACATTGGGCTTTAGTCCAATGTTTTCCATTTTAGTATAACTTCAATATTTAACAGAATGGACTTTAATTTTCGTTTTTCTCTCTGATTCCTTTGACCATATTCCTCTTCCTTCTCTCATGATCTGGCTTCCATTAGAACAATGGAACAGACAAACACAGAAACTTGCCTACTCTTATAGTTATAGGGTAGCTAGTAGTGTTTGGAGAATACAAGAGTTTGGTGATCACCCTAGCCACAAGCCAAAAGTACCAATTAAGCATGCTTTTAATGGTTATTAGGACTTGATTCCTTCTTGTTGACCCAATTACTAATATGTGAAGAATCAATTATTAGAAATTTTTAGTAGCACCAGACCCACAAAATTAAGCCACACCTTTAATGACCTTGACCAAGATAAATAAGCAAATCTTGCTTTTCTTTTTGTCTTGTGGACTATTTGGTCAAAAGCATGGGGATGAGGGCACTTACGTGGCCGTGGCAAACGTAAAGGAATGCGAAGTTGATTCTTAAAATCAGAATGTTGATGGATGAAAAGTGCATATTTGTGAAAAGCCTATAGAAGGCAAAAGAATTTGATTTCTGGTTTCATATTCTTATTTCCCTTTGAATCAAACTTTTAATGTCAAACTTGATAGTGAATTTATAATGGTCACAATTTGTAAGTAGAGAGATCCAATCATCCAACTATAACTTGTTTATCAACGTTTACATGCACTCAACTAATGTTGGAAAGAGTATTTGTACCTTATATATGAAACAATAAAATGATGGACATGAACTCTTAACGTAAAATAGGCTATGGGACTTAGGCCCACCTTGTTTACTTGTATAGTACACATACTTGTATTTCAGACTCTATTTCCTATATAAAAGCATTCATGTATATTTTATTACTTAAGAAATACAATATATTCATTCAGTATTGCTCTAATATTTTTCTTAGCAGTCTTGTCTCTCTTTGGTGTTACTCCAAATTCATTATCGCTTCTGTAGTCACAGCCGCCACTGCAACCATTCGCCGCTGAATCTCCAACATCTCTTAGCGATCATCTCTAGTTCCAGGCCAGCAGTCACCGCTGTTCAAGAGTCTCACATTGCAA
This sequence comes from Quercus ilex subsp. ballota, assembly GCA_032727855.1. Classification (NCBI taxonomy): domain Eukaryota; kingdom Viridiplantae; phylum Streptophyta; class Magnoliopsida; order Fagales; family Fagaceae; genus Quercus; species Quercus ilex. The sequence continues at coordinate 3,008,991 of CM064916.1, forward strand.
AGACCACTGCCATATCTTCGCCATCGTGAACCTTGCCTCGATTGTGTTTTTACAGATACCACTGAGATCGTTCTTTACTGATCTGCTATCCCATGGAAACCTCGCCCTCATCAGAGCCCTCACGCGCCACCGAAACATTCTACACCTCAGTCATGCACCACACACAATCTCTTCCTTGTCTCTATATTGAACCGAATAAGGTTTGTCACCTTCAATGTGCTCTTTATGGCCATAAAACAAGCTCCATGAGCTTGGTTTGTCAAGTTCAATTCTACCATCTCTCGCTTGGGTTACTTTGCTAGTCATTATGATTCTGTTTTATTTCCTCTTCGTACTGACAAAGGCACTATTTTGCTTCTCCTATAAGTGGATGATATGATCATAACTAGTGATCATGACCTTAGTGGCATTCAAAAACTCAAAGATTTTCTTAGTCAGCAGTTTGAGATGAAAGATCTTGAACATCTTAACTACTTCTTGGGTCTTGAAATCACTCATTCTACAAATGAACTTTATATTACTCAAGCCAAGTATGCTTATAAACTTTTGTCTCGAGCTGGACTCACTGTTAGCAAGACTATTGACGCTCTAGTTGAACTTTATGCGTATCTAACTCCCTCAGGGGAAAAACTATTGTCTAATTCCTCTCTTTATAGACGCTTGGTTGACAGCCTAGTTTATCTCACTGTCACTCATCTAGATATTTCCTATGCTGTTCACCAGGTGAGCCAGCATCTATTTGCTCCACGATCGACTCACTATGCTACTATTTGACACATTCTTTGATATCTGAAGGGCACTCTCTTCAGATATCGAAGAGAGTCACCCTTAACAAGTGTTCCTACATATTCTTGCGTAGAATTTGAACTGCAAGGCACTGGTCACTTTTCTGTTTTTTCGAATAGGACACTGTTGTGTACTTGTATTAAGCATAATTAAACGGATGGATTCAACTAGCTACTGTGAAATACAACATGCATTCCACTTACAAGTTACAACAAAATTTATTCTTCCATGAAAGATGTGGAAGAAACTGTCCAGTTTAAACTTTAAGCATAAACAAATGCAACTAGCCACTATAAAATAAGAGTATGCAACGTACTACATGCTTTCCACTGGGTACAAGAGAGAATCACGGACGCTTAAAATTTTCTTCTTTGGTTTTCAAGGCCTTTTCCGGTTGAATTCCAATTTCTTTGTCACCTTCAGTTTGGCACATTTTGTTTTTTGGGTTAGATTGGTAAATACCAAATAGTGGGAGGTAAGGTTTCGAAATCACATGCATTGGATGACGGCTTGTTAATCAAAGATGCATCTTAAGATGGATGCTCGAAAACTCTATGGATCAATAGTATGATAGATTGAGTCTAAGTCTTCTGAGTTACATCATACTCCAAACTAATGAGCCCACTATTTGAGTACTCTCATGAGAGTGAGAAAGATATTTTTATTTTTATTTTTGAGAAGAAAGAGGTGTTTAATTGAAAAACAAACACAAAAAACAAAAAACAAAAAAAAAAACAAAAACAAAAAACTTTTTTAAGTGAGGGAGAAAGAAATTAAGGACCTAGACAATTTCCTAGCTAAATGACCAATAAGAAAACCGGCCACGAGTGATCAATTGTTTTTATTTTTAATTTTTTTTAAAATTTTTTTGGAAAACATCTAGCTAGTGCCATCTAATTAAATTGACTGGTACTATAAAACAGAACCAAGAAAAAAGGAACCAAGCTCAGGCTGCTTCCTTCAAAATGGGTTATTTCAAGCATTAACATCTCAACATAAAAAGTCAGTAAGTAATAAACAAAAACCTCATAACAAAAACTCTTTTTTTTTTTTTTTTTGGCTGTGCCTCATAACAAAAACTTGAATCTTCTAAGGTGAGTATTACTAATTTTACAATAAAAGGTTTACAAATTACATAAAATAAATAAATATGGTCAATGCCATTTCAATAATATTTATATAGAAAAATTTATGATATCATTACCATCATTTTATATTCATAAAGGCAGGAACAACATGCATCTTACAGGTTGCTTTGGAAGTCTCTTTCTCTTAGCGACTGACTTTCCATTGCTCAATGCTCATAGCTCATAGGTGTTCAACCTCTTCCTTTATACTTATCTGGTCAATCTATCTACTTTATTCAAGCATCATATAAAAGGCCAATGGCTTCTCGCCTAATATCACATTTTCTGAGCTCTCCATGGAAGTGGTCAGAATTTAAATGGCAGGATATATGGATACGTGACATATGTCGTGTTTCTAACGAGAGAGATGACATCTGGTCTAAAGACAAGAAGGATCTCCATAAACATTATTCCAAAATATAAAGAATAAAAGAGAAAAAGGTGAAGGGTATCACAGCAGGGTGATTGACTATATATATGAGTCGTGTAAAGATGATGGAAATAAACCACAATATAATATCACCTGTCTAAATCATCTTTTTCTTTGGTTAGTGTCAATTACTTATTGGAGGGGAAAAAAACTTACATTCTCTCGGAATTGAACTCTCATAAAGGGTGTGGGCTTTACACGTGGAATCCATTGTAGGGTCCACTTCTTTTGTGAGAGCTTAAAAAACTACTTCGAGAATATATAAGAATTGTCTATCAAATAAACTTTGATAGAAATTTTAATATAATATATAAAAAACACTCCTTAATTTAAAAGTTTAAGTTAATTTATGAATTTAGGTTTAATTTGTATCTGTAGGTATTTTTAATGGAAATTCTTCATTCCTTAACTATCAAATTATAAAAAATAAATCGGGTTCAATTATATTATATTAAATTTATAATTTCTCAATTTTTGTTCTTGTGAGTTTTCCATGCAAGCGTATATTTATTTTCAACTGTTTCAGTTAGCTGCTGGAAACATTAAAGACCTTAATTTTTTTTTTTTTTTTTTTTTGGAAAAGATATAAAAACCCTCCAAATAAACGTGTTTTTCCTTTAGATCCGTCATCCATGAAAAACACATAATTAGTGCGGTGTAAGACAAGTCACTGTCTATGATCCTGGTAAGAATAATTCATATGGTATTATGGTGCAGTGCATGGTATGATCTAAATTACTATTTGAGATTACTTATCTATCTTTATCTCAACAACAAAAAAAAGAGAGTCTAATACTCTAACTTCTATTATTTTTATCTCTCTCTTTTGGGTAATTAAGTGGTTATACATAGTATATAAAATAATCGGTATCAAGTTAGCTTAAAGCAATTCATTTTTCAAACAATTCAGATTCTCAAGCCATCTGATTAAACAATATAAAACTTAGACAATGCAAGAACAATTTTAGCCAATCAAGTCGCAGAGATTCTCTGAGCATGCTTTAGGCAGCAGGAGTAATACATTAACTTATCAGCATCACACTCCAACAGAAGAGTGGCATGTAAAAATAAATAAATAAAGAAGGCTTCCTTGTTCTTATGCTTATCGCTATGTATGCCTTATGCTCTAATTATTTCCCACAACCAACGAAAGAGCATTTTGTTTTTGTGATTTGTGTTAATGTCAAAGGAAAGGAAGTGACTGTGATTCCTGCTCTAATAATTTTTCTTTTTAGTTACAATAGAATTTTAATTTATGACATTCATTCCGTAATAATTGTTATTTATTATTTTGCTGATCAATATTTGGTACAAGTTGAATTTGAATCAAGTTGCTTACTTGACCACAAAATACAAACCGGAATCCACCCAATACATTGTTGAGAATCAGCGTGCAATTAGCCTAAAGGCATGCATGTAGTTTGGAATATCATCAATTTCCCAGCTATTTGATTTGATGTAAAGAATGTCCTTTTAAATGGTGAATATTTAGTTTTCTATAGTCCTTTAATTATGATCATAATTCATGAAATAAGGAATGATAACTTATTTTAGATTATATAACACCACCTTCAGATTCCTAAAAACATCAAATTTTTATTCCATATTTTAAAAGCAAATAAAGTAGATATAGATCAAATTCTTTGAGCAATAAGTATATCTTTTGGGTCAACCTGTAGTCCTTTTGGGCTATGCATGTTGTTCATTCGTCCGAGCAAAACTTATTCGCACGTTAATGGGCCAGCCTTTTTATGCATTAATTGGTGAATGATATTGGGAGCATAGATGATCTATACTTGTTCTAAAAGCCCGGAGTTGTTTATGTTTCCATGATATGTAACACCTTGAATGTTAGTAACTCTCCTTCGTAGCCAGTTGGAATGAGATACCTCAATTGGAATAACGCCTCATGCATGACACAAAGGTTACCTATTTGTTTTTGTGTTTTTCTTTTTCTATTTTTATAAACAGGGATATATTATTTAGAAAAACTCCTCTAGCACCTAGTATCATGTATTATGTTTAATAAATTCATTAGTCAGAGGAGTCCATAAGATCAGCCTAATAGCTCTCAGATGAGCTTTGACTAGAGCCTGGCCACTAATATAGGTGAAGTCAATTGCATGGTTGATAATAATGTGGTCAATGGAAGCAAGAGATGTGGAAACAGTTTTAAAGATGAGATAATTTTGAGCCAACAAAATGGTACAGGTAGTGAAAGCAAATATAGTTGGCCATGTAGTATTGTGAAGATGTGTGTTATTGACCAGGTTTGAATAGCTCCAGTGTTTGATGTCCATAGTATGAAGTGTGGGATGGTGATCATGATAGGAACAAGGAGGGAGACTGCCAAATTTGTGAGGCCCAAGGGCAGTCACAAAGAACACGGATAGGGGTTTCCAATTGATTGCAAGGAGGGAAAAGTTGCATTTGGAAGAGAGAGAGAGAGAGGGGGGGGGGGGGGGGGGGGAGTGCAAGACAATACTTTTTTGATTTGATTTGATTTGATTCTTTAATTTTACAATCCCCTTTAGAATAAATAATTGATATATCTAACTCTAATCTTTGATTGTAATGCTACTAGTCGCTAACCCGTGCGATGCACGGGATAGTTAAATAAAAGGACAATTAACCAACATCACGTTAAGGTAAAAAAATTAGTGAGAGACTGATTTGCCCACCAAGAATTTAAAAGAAAAAAATATTGATATAATAAAATGTAAGAAATTTAGAAATAGAAAATTGGGTTAATAATATGCATATTATAGACATTTTGCTAGTTAGCGTTTTAAAAAAAAAAGATATGTCATAATTAAATAAAATACAATGGAAATAAATATTTAACTTCTATACTTTTCTATAGTTTAGAAGTGTTGTCTAACGTAGAATGTTATTGGGTTGTAAGAAAGATTTTTATAAAATATTAATACCATATATATATGCTTATATTGTCAATGTCTCACTGCACTGAAACCTACAAAGTAATATACAATTCTTAAATTAATGAAGCAAAACTGATATAAACTACACACACTCAAAACTGATATAAACTACAAAGATAAAAACAAATCTTATTTAGTCGTAGTAATAACAATATAAATAATTCAAAATATGGAACATTATCAAATTTATAACACATAATTCCATTATCTTTTACGTTGAATCCAAATAAATAATTAATTGAAATTAATCCAAACAAATAATTAATCAACCAAAAATCAAAGCTTTAATTAAGAAAACAAAAAATCACATGAACCCAAATAAAAATTCTCAATAAAGCAAAAACATATAAGGTAAAGAATTAAGATCAATCTACTAAGACACAAATACCAAAAACCCCAAAACTTAAAGCTTACAAATTTTATAGAATCCCCTAATTCTACTTCAAAACCAAACAAAACCCTTCAAATTCAAAAAATTCATATATAATATACCAAATAAAAATTTACCACACCTTGAGTTGGAAGACATGGGTTGCAACTTTGATTTTTCTCCAAAAAATAGAGATGTTTCATCTGCCATATACAATATAAAATAATTATTAGAAATTTCAACCCAAAAACCAAACCCACAAAAACACTATCAAAATATAGAGATTAACCCAAATACTTAGAAGAAAATAAATTCTAAACATAACAAAACTATATAGAATGAAAATTTTAGGCACATATGAAAGCAAATAAAAAAGACAAAACTTACGTTTTTTTTTTTTTTTTTTTTTTTTTTTTTTTTTTTTCTTACGTGAGTCTCTCTCCTTCTTATTTTTTTAATTTTAAAGTGAAGTTAAGTTTAAGGTTTTGAGATGGTAATTGCTAGGGTTTTAAGGAGAGAAGAGAGAGTCCTACCAGGAGTCTTAACAATATAAACAATTCAAAATATGGAACATTATCAAATTTATAACACCTAATTCCATTATCTTTTACGTTGAATCCAAACAAATAATTAATTGAAATTAATCCAAACAAATAATTAATCAACCAAAAATCAAAGCTTTAATAAAAAAAAACAAAAAATCACATGAACCCAAATAAAAATTCTCAATAAAGCAAGAACATATAAAAATTTACCACACCTTGGGCTGAAAGACATAGGTTGCAGCTTTGATTTTTCTCCAAAAAATAGAGATGTTTCATCTGTCATATACAATATAAAATAATTATTAGAATTTCAACCCAAAAACCAAACCCATAAAAACACTATCAAAATATAGAGATTAACCCAAATACTTAGAAGAAAATCAATTCTAAACATAATAAAACAATAAGATAGAATGAAAATTTCAGGCACATATGAAAGCAAATAAAAAAGACAAAACCTACTTTTTTTTTTTTTTTTTTTACGTGAGTCTCTCTCCTTCTTATTTTTTTAATCTTAAAGTGAAGTTGAGTTTAGGGTTTTGAGATGGTAATTGCTAGGGTTTTAAGGAGAGAAGAGAGAGTCCTACCAGGAGTCTCTCTCTTTTTTTCTTAATCCTATAGTTTTTTTTTTTTTTTGGTGAGTCCTTTTAAAAAAAAAAAAAATTCTAACGTGTTATTTGAGTTTTTTTTTTTTTTTTTTGAAACCTAAAGTGAGTCATTTTTTTTTAATTCTAACGTGGGGTATCTTAAAAAATTGAAATTTTTTTTTGTAATTATTTAATTTTGGTATTTTTATGCAAAAAACGTTATTTTAGGTCTAGGTGATTTATTTCCTTGTTTTTAGGTTCTTTTAATGTTTTTTAGGTCAAATTTGGTTCCTATTATGGTTAGGTATTAATTAGGGCTTATTTTAGAATATATTTTCTTGTCCATCAAGTTTTATGGAGCCCTTAAATAGGCCTCCAAGTTTGTATACGTTTTTCAATATTATTGATATTAATAAAAATTCAAACTTTTGTCTATTGTTTTTCTGGTGGATTCTATATAAGATATAAAACCTAAAATAAAAAGAATCTAAAATAAAAATAAAAATAAAATAGTGATGATGTGGAAAATTGTAAAAGCTTCAAAGGCTTCGGTTTTATATATATATATAGATATATAGATTATGTACTTTTAAAATAGTACATAAATTAGTAATATTGAACAATTATCTATAACATATCTCCCTTTCTCTTTTTTGGAGGAATAAAAAACTTATGTGTTGACAAAAATGTGTAACAAAATGATGTCACAACACTATTTAAAAAATATATATAACTTTGAATTTGAGTCTGAAGAGAGATGAATTTTAATTGCAAGCCCTAATAATAGGGGGGGAGAGTATCAAACCCATGGCACTGATTTGATGGTTGGACTTGGCACAACTAGGGGCTTTAGGGTTAATATTGTCGGTTGCTTTGGGTTAGCATCGGGTTTAACAACATGAAACTCGACCCTTGTCAAGCATATATCAACTAGGGGAGGGGATTTAATCAGCTATTATACTAATTGATCGAAAAATATTCTAGCATTCATGGGTAACTCTTGATGTTGAACAAAAACAAACTCCCCATTGACATATTGGAAGGCTATTTCAAAGTTCGTGAGCCAAAACTTGGTTAGTTGGAGGCCGAATTTTCACCAAAAACTCTAAATCTAGTCATGGGGAGGCCTCAATCTACAAACAAAGATCATCACCTCCCTCCCTCCCTTCATCGATGTTAGTCTCTTCTCTTCATCATCAACATGTGATAATCTCAAAATGGATTGATCATTGATGGGCCATTAGCTAGCCAAATACTTGAGCCTTAATGATTAACAATTTCCAACCCAAAAGAGTTGGGTTGGGGTGATGGGTGGAATAATACCCTTCTGAACCCAACCCGTGAAAATCCTTACCTATAAATATTTCATAAATCTCCTAATAGATTATCAAATGTTATATTTGTTAATATATTTTTTATTTATAGTAGAAATATATTGTTTTATATTTGTTACACGCTAGACTTAGACTACCTATGACACCAACTAAAAACACAACCGTCAAAATCTATTAAATTAAAGTTTGAATATTATATACTAGTATTATGAGACATGTTCCCTCTATTCGGCGGCAAATTAAGGTAGATGAGACATGTTCCCTCTGTAATGAGTACCAAGAAACAACATTGCATATTTTGTGGCTGTGCGATCATGCATGCTAAGGCAGTGTGGCAATCGGTGCTCTGTTTTGCGAAATTGTATCAGAGGAATTTCAGATCTTTCATGGATGTTGTTGAGGCTGTAATGGAGCAAATGCCAGCATTCACAGTGGCGTTTTTCTCCACCATTGCATGGAGTTTATGGGAGAGAAGAAATAGAATTAGAGAAAACCAACCATCGTGGCCTCTCCATGAGATCGGGAACAGAGCAAAGGAGATTGTGGTGGAGTTCTTCGATGCTCAGGAACAGGTCTCACGTTCAGCGCCACGGATTCCTCGGGCTCGATGGGCACCGCCTCCAGCGGGTTCTTACAAAGCAAACTTCGATGCGGCCTTGTTCGAGGAGAGCAATTTTGCCGGGATAGGAGTGGTTTTCAGGGACTGTATGGGTGAGGTTATTGGTGCTCTAAGTCAGAAGATTCTGCTGCCCCAGTCCGTCGAACATGCAGAAGCTTTAGCAGCGAGCCGAGCAGTGCAGTTAGCGATGGAGCTCAGTCTCTTTGATGTTATTTTTGAAGGAGATAGTCTACGAGTTATAACAGCCATTAACTCAGCTGAAGCGTGCCGTGCTATGTTTGGGCATATTATTGAGGAGATCCATGGTCATAGCTTGTCTTTAGCAAGATGTCAATTTAAGCATATTCGTTGGGAGGGCAATTTCTTGGCCCATGCCTTAGCTAGAAGAGCAGTTCTAATTGCAGATAGTGATATTTGGGTAAAAGAGCTGCTTATTGACTTGAATGATGTATTTCAATGTAATTTAAGTTAATAAAAATTTGCTTATCTCTTCCTCAAAAAAAAAAAAAAAAAAGCAAGCAAATTATAGATTATTGAAGACCAATATTAAAAATTTTGATTTAAAAACATTTGTGTTAGATGGGGGATGTGGACAGGGATTGGGATAGAAAATTTTTCTTAGGGGACAATGATAGATTGCCATCCCTATTTATTCTTATCTTTATAACCAAAAAAAAAAAAAAATGTCATGTCAACCTCACACGTGAGAGATTTAGATAATAGAGATAAAATGAAAATATCAATTATTTAGAGTGTCTTCAACCCATCATTTCAGTTAAAACAGTGCATATTAACAGAGTGTAAAATAGTAGCTTTTATTCTATTTTTAGACGTGGGATTTTTGATTCCTCAAATCTTTTGGTATTTTCCATTTCTCCACGTCAACTTTGCTTCAAAGCAAAACTCTCTCTCACTGTCTCTCTCTAATCTCCATCTGTATCTCTAATTATCTGCTAAATTTTTTATGTATTTCACAAAAACCTAACAAAACCCACCTCCCCAACCCCAAGTCCCACATCTTCACGCGCATCCACGGCGCGTGCACCACATGACTAACTGTAGCACCTCAAACTCAAACTGGGTGACTGACACTATGATACAAACCCAATTCCTCTTCATTTCACAAAAATGGGTTGTTGTTGTTGTTGTTGTTGTTGTTTTTCCTCTTGGTCACTTGTTTGTCAAACACTATTTCTTTTGAATTTGGCTGCGTATCATTTAGCTCATGCCTCATTAGACATGTACATATCAGCCATAGGAGACCCAGGTATGAAGAGCCAAGATGTGAGAGTTGGATTAGAAGTTTGGAACTTTTGCAATGAGGTTGGAATGAAAGCACCCAACATGGGTAGCCCTAGGCTGGCTGATTGTGCTGACTTGTGCTGCCCTTTGATTGTTGGTATAAATATATGCATGCTACTTACTCATTCCAGTTATAGATATATATTTGTTTACAAAGTTAGCTAATTTATCTTCATTGTTAACAATTAATGCTAATTTCATGTTGGAGTATGTATTTATGATCATGGATGTGTATGTGTGTGTGTGGGGAAACCCATGTAGCTAATGAAGTAGTATGATCATTGATCAGTGGACATAGGTTCTAGTTTCTAAATTAAATGTGGCAAATTGTCTTATGTGAAATTATGCTGATTACAAGAATGTAATAAAAATGTTCCCTTTCTTTTTCTTTTTTTTTTTTTCTTTTTTTTTCTAAATTAGGACATAGGTTTTTATTTTTATTTTTGATAGATAAAGGTTAGGATTTGAATCTAGGACATAGGTTTTAGTTTGCAAATTAAATGTGGCAAATTGTCTTATGTGAAATCATGTTGATTGCAAGAATGTACTAAAAATGATTCCTTTCTCTCTAATTAGGACATAGGTTTTATTTTATTTTATTTTTTGATAGATAGATTAGGATTTGAACCTAGACATAAGTTTTAGTTTCTAAATTAAATGTGGAAAACTTTCTTATGTGAAATCACACTGATTACAAAAACGTGCCAAAAATTGATTCCTCTCTCTCTCTCTCTCTCTCTCTCTCTCTCTCTCTCTCTCTCTCTCTCTCTCTCTCTCTCTCTCTCTCTCTCTCTCTCTCTCTCTCTCAGGATTTTGTGGTACAATTAGAAGATTTTGATGGCTTAATCATGTTTCTTGGAAAATGGAAATTCTTGAATTGGTTTTGATATTTTACCTCAAGCAAATCCAGATATATAGGGGGTGTTTGGTAGAGTAGTTTGAAAATTGTTGTTTATAGTTTTTTGAAATACGTGTGGGTGAAAAAGTGTGTTGAAATGCGTGAAATGCTGTTTAAAAACTAAAAAATGTTGTTTGAAATGACAAACCAAACGGGGCCATAATCTATGTGTCCTATACATAGAAGATGGAATCAAAACTATCAGCTTTCATATTGCAATTTTATCCTTTACCTTTCTCTGTTAATTATTTTCAGTAATTCAGGTATGGTTTCTGGGGTCTAAATTATCTTGATGCTAATTGACACTCAATACCAAAATTTGTCACCATGGTTTGATTTGCTACGGTGACAATGGAATAAATGCAAACTTTACTTACTTTGATCTAAGCTTGGATGATGAAATGAAATTGTGACTTTAGATATTTATTTTACATATAACAATGCGTGTTCATATTTATAGACTTGTTCTTGATATTTGGTATTCCCTACTGTGTACTTTGCTTCTTTTTTTCTTTTTTTCTTTTTTGCTCCTTTGGAAAGCCAAAGAGGGTATTTCTGGGACTTGTTGAAAAAACATTAGACCAAGGTGTTGTTTTCCATTTGCATAGTGTAATATTGAGATGCATAACATCTTATAATATATATATATATATATATTTTCCCTTATTAGATAAGTGACTCCAATGGGAGTTGGTAGGGGATTTTGAACCGTTGACCTCTTCCATGATTCTTATTGAAAGTTTAGTGTATAAAAGACCTATCATTTCCCACTTCCTTATCTTTCCTTACTCCACAGTTCTGTTTCAAGGCAGTTAAATGGATAATTGTTCTGAAATATCTGCATAGCCATTAACTGGCCTAGCTTCTATTGATTTATGACACACATGTCATCTTTCTTTTGGTAATGCTTATATTATATTTTAAAATCCCCTTAAACCATCAGTTTTTTCCCCATTCAGTTTTGTTATTTGTACACTTTTATCCAACCAACTCTTTTAAAGAATCTATACTTGATTTAGCTAAGATAATAGTGAATTATATAATATATAATTGAATGTAATCATCTACCACATTGATTCTTTACTTTGAGGCCCATGTTAGTTTTATGTTTCCATAATCAGATTCCTTGGGCCGCACCACAAAGTGCGAAGTTCATCACAAAGTGAATGAATCAGATAACAGCTTAGGGGCTGGTGATAAGTTTCCTATAACGAGATTCAAGCCATACACGGACCCTGACCTGTTTGCTGTGGAAAAGGAACAGTAGCTTGCTTCTTTGTGTGAGGTGCATAATTCCTCAAATCCGTGGTACTTCTGGATGATTATGCTCAAGAAGGGAAACTTTGACAAGAATACTACCCTTTGTCCTGAGAATGGCAAGAATGTCAGTAAAATCATAACAATGAGAAATTTTCCATGCTTCAGTGAGGGGTGTATGAATCAACCACTTGTATACCATAATTATACAAGATTGGTTTCTTCAGGGGACCAAATAGAGTCTTTAAAAGGAGGATTTTATGGAACATATGACCTTGATGCCGATTTAAGCAAAGGTGTAGGAAATAAATCATACTTCTCAGTCACATGGTAGAAGAATTTGAGCACAGGAAGTTGGGTTTTCTCACAAAGATTAACAACATCTTCAAAGTATCCTTGGCTTATGTTGTATCTATGTGCAGATGCAACTGAAGGATTTAATGGAGGTTATCACTACAGTGGCCGTGGAATCATAAGAAAGGTTTATTCCTTGTCTTCACTTGTTTCTTGCTAGCAGGAAAAATTTGTTGTCTAAACACATTGTCTCTATAAATGAATTCTTACTGATCACACTACCCTTGAAAGAAATCAGAATGTCAGTTGAGTTGAAATTTATGTATCTCAATGTATAACAAGTAAATTAATAATTCATAAAATTTAGATGATCTCCCTTAAAACTCAATGAATCCTTAGTCCAACTAATTGGGGTTGGCTAGATGCTCTCTCTACTTTTTGTTGATCAAGGTTTCATGATCTGCTGTAACTGACACTTTTACTAGTTCTTTATATTCTATAGTTAATGAATGTCTTTTGGGATTTTATTTTTAGTTGCTAGAATCTCCAAACTTCAAGGTAAATGTGACACTTGATGTCAAACAAGGAGGAGGGCCCAACAGTCAATTTTATCTTCTTGATATAGGAAGCTATTGGAAGAACAATGGAGATCCATGTGATGGTGATGTTCTGACAGATGTGACTAGATACAGCGAAATGATAATAAATCCAGCTACTACAAGCTGGTGCCGTGCTGATAACCTGGTCTCTTGCCCGCCTTACCATGTTAGTCGTACTGGTGAGAAAATATACAAAAATGAGACATCTCGGTTTCCATATTTTGCTTATCATCTCTACTGCAACCCAGGAAATGCCAATTATCTGGAGGAACCATATGATATCTGTGATCCATATAGCAATCCACAGGCACAGGAACTGGTGCAAATTCTGCCACGTCCTGAATGGGCTATGCATGGATATCCTGAAAAGCAAGGAGATGGATGGGTTGGAGACTTTAGGACTTGGGTGCTTGATGTGGGTGCTCTCTCTAGTCAATTATACTTCTACTAGGTAATTATGATATTTTTAGTAACTTAGCCATTATCAAATTTGTTATGGAATCCTGGTTGCAATCTCTCTCTCTCTCTCTCTCTCTCTCTCACACACACACACACACACAAAGGAATGATATGCGAATGTGGACACAAAATTTGGCTAATTGCTAAGTGTTCATAGTAAATGGATGTTTGTGTGCTATGCATCTAGGTGCGTTTAAAATTTTTATCATCTACTTCTATGCATAGAAAATTCACCTAATTATAAGTCCTTTTTGCTAACTGTAAGTTTCTATATGTTATCTTTGAGGTGAGACTCTCCCCAGAGGCCTCATGATACTTAAGAATTTTCAGGTCTTCCTCTATCTTCTCTTACTTCTTCTTAATTTCAGCACTACTATGCAAACTTGTCATCCGTATCTGTCCTTTATCCCATACTCATCCTTGAGGTGCTACAGCTTTGTCCAAAAATTCTAACCCTAACTCTATGCAACTTTCAATCTTCAGATTGGATACAATTGAAAAATATTATAGGTTTGTTTTGGATTTATCATTTATCTAGACCTGCTCCCAGCATCCTGAAGGACCTGAACCCATTATAATTCACAGCAATTGCTTCCCTAATTCACATTAGTGAACTTTTGTAGTTTAGTCTACTTTAACTTGATTATTGTTGTTGAGTTTATCCCTCTGCTTCAAGATGGACAATATAGTTATAGGGCACTAATGGGAAACATATTACTATTGCCCAGGATCCAGGAACTGAACCAGCAAGGCGTCTATGGTCTTCAATTAATGTTGGTACAAAGATATATGTTAGCAGCACAGGGATGACTGCAGAATGGTCTGTCAGTGATTTTGATATACTGGTTCTTGAAGATGTTGCTAGCTCTGGTGTTAGCTTTGACTGATCTTTGCACAGTATATTCACCTTTTCATTTAGCAAAGAATAAGTAAATAGAGTAAGTAGAACCCATTACACTTCTACTTAAACCACGTTATCATGTCAGCAATAGATTCAACACACATACACATGATTAGTGTTGCGTATATGTTCTCTTAAATCCAGATAATCCTGCTGACTTTCTTCGCTTTTCAACTATAAACATTGGAGCTAACCTATGATACCAATTGTCAATCATAAATAACTTTTCTTAGACTCCTCTTGGTTGCCAAGAAACTGAGGAAATGCTATTTGCTAATCATGTGTATGTGTATAATTCCATTTGTAAACTCCACTTGTGTTTGTGCTTAATGTAACATATTTCATTATTTTGTACACAACCGGTCTCAAGCTTAGACAGATAAGGTTGACAGCTAGCTTGAAATTTAGTCACTTTATTATGAGCAAATAAGCCTACATGCCCTAAATATGGATAATATCACAAGTAATTGAGTAGCCACTGATAATGGCTCGACACAGACCTTATGTATGCAAAAAGGTAAAGGAGACTGGGTCCTTTGTAGCTAAAGCTGAAGGCAAAATCCTATATGCATAGTTGTCAATTTAAGTAAAGAATCATTGTTTGTAATAGCCATATTATGCTTCAAAATCATGATTAGTCTGGCACAGCAGCAGATCAGCACCAACAATATTATCACTAGAAGAGAGAATAACCACTTCAAAATTATTTAGATATATCAAATCTTTTTGTTGCACATGTACAGTACAATGAAAACAATAAAAACAAGAAAGGAATTACATAGGGCAATGTTTTTGGACAATTAACTTTCACTCTCCTCCTTGAAAACCTAAGCAATGTCTTCAAGGAATGGATAATCAGTGTATCCAAGGACAGGGTCAGAGGTGTAGAATGTGTCTCTGTTGTACTTGTTAAGAGGAGCATTGAGCTTAAATCTCTTAGGCAAATCTGGATTGGCTAGAAAATGACGACCATAAGCAACAAGATCTGCATGGTTTTCAGCAATAGCTTTATTCCCATCTTCCCTGTCATAACCCCCAGCAACAATAAAGTTACCCTTAAAAGCCTTTCTCATTGGCACAAGACTATGGGGACTTTCACTCTGTTCTCCAGCTGCCTTCATTCTTGGCTCAACCATGTGGCAATAAAGAATCCCATATTTGTTTAAGGATTCAGCCATGTAAAGGCCCAAAGCTTCTGGATTTGAGTCTCCGGATTCCATGTAGTGTGCAAAAGGAGATAGCCTTATTCCAACCTTGTCTGCTCCTATCTCATTAGAAATAGCTTCAACTATTTCCAGAGCAAACCGGCAACGATTTTCAAGGGATCCACCATATTGATCCATTCGATCATTCACTTGATCTTTCATAAACTGGTCAATTAGGTAACCATGAGCCCCATGGATCTCTACTCCATCAAAGCCTGTGTATAAGACAAATAGTGACATTTTAATGAAGGGAATATGTAATAACGAAGGTAACCATGAGCCCCATTGTTCTTTCAGTTTTCTTTCAAGTACAAAGTACATTCCTTCACTCCCTTGTACATTGGACCAATCAAATATCTTTTATCTTATATAAACACATGAAAAGAACTTACCAGCTTCAATAGCATTCCTTGCAGCAAGCCTAAAATCATTGACAATTTGAGGAATTTCCTCTATCCTTAGCCGCCTTGGAGGAGTGAAGTCTGCAACGTCAATTCCATTAGCTTTAATTTGAGGGGTCAAAGGCCTGTTAGAGGAAGAAATTGGGGCTTGACCATTTGGCTGAAAACCTGTAGACATCAAAATAAAGAAAAATAAATATCCAAATAATTCAAATGAGTTTGATAAGACATCATCAATCACCACTTAAAGAATTAGAAAAAATGAGAGTTATAATCTGTTAAATTACTTAGAAAATGATCTTTCTTTTCTTTGCAAAGATTTTTTTTTCTTTAAAAAAAAAACATTTATCTGGAGAAGTAATTGACCAGACCTTTATTGATTTGAAAAATCACAAAAAAATAAAAATAAAAAAATAAGATGCAAAATTAATGCTTCTTTTGGATCAAGAAGGCATAATAGCTCCATTATGTATTTCACATGATTGTACAGTACAAGGATGGGTTCCATAAATATTCCCCTCCAAAAAAGGAAATTTCAAGATCATATTCCATGTCAAAAAAGGAAAGCTCATGATCTTAGGGCTGTCTAACATGCCAAAGAGTGGTGGTTGGCTGTCTGTGACTACCATAGATATATGACTCAATAATGATTTTGACAATTGATTTAGAGCAAGTGGTGTCTACATATCTAAAACAGAAGTACAAAGATTTTGAAAGACCAACCAACTAAAAGAACCATGCTTTTGAAAAGTGATATGCAACCATCCACTCTAACCTTTTCTACTGAAATGACTAAATAACATTCTATTCAATGGTGATACAAAAATTCCTTTTTAGCTGAAATGACAACATCATTAGCTTTTTGTCCAACCACCTCCACTGATTCGATTTTTTTAAAGCAGTTGGTGTCACCTTATTTGTATCCTAAATACAAAATGACATTAACATATCACACTTATAATGGAAGATGCCCCTTCCACTGAGGCAATTATCATCATAAAAGGCCCCCTGAAATAAAAAATCCATTTATAGTAGAGAAGATAATGCAAAAAATTACACCACTACAATGATAGATCAATAGTTTTTTAAAATAATTATATTGTTGCATAAATTTTCCTTTTACTCCGTCAATCCAACAATGATCACTTTTGTTTATTTTACTCTCTAAAATCCAATTAATGCTCTTCCCCAAAAAGTATGCTTCTTTTCAAATGTGACACTCATTTTGTAGGGAATCGCATTCTACAGCACCAACACATGGTTATTTCAGCAGTCAATCAAAACTTCCATCTAATTTGATCTTTACCAAATAGGTTCATATGCAATACTTCCTTTAGGATCAATAGCAATCAATAGTTGAGTAGCACAATGTGACAATGTGGTATAGAAAACCCAAAACTACTCAATTCATGAATCATTTACCATAAAGTCTTTGTAATTTAGCATATTACAAAGCATTCAACTCTCTCCATCCATTACAAAAGTTCAATTGTCAACAAGCAATAAAAGAAACCTAAGAAGGTTTGTCAGTCAAAGACAAACCTTGATTTGAAACCCTCCCCACATGCCAAATTTGACAAACGAAAACTCCACCTTTGGCATGAACAACATCTACGATGGGTTTCCAGGCTTCAACTTGCTCTTTCGTCCATATACCAGGTGTGTCTGGATAACTTTACAATAGCAAAGAAACCTAAGAAGTCATAAAAATTTTCAAGGCAAGAAAGGGAACCCTAAAAATGGAGATTGTCAATCAGTGTGAAACATGGTAAGAAATTGATTACCCTTGAGCAGTGTCAGAAACTCCAGTGGCTTGGCTGAAAACCTGTAGACAACAATATTAAGAAAAATAAATATCCATATAATTCAAATGAGCTTGATAAGAAATCATCAATCACCACTCAAAGAATTAGCTTTAAAAATTAGAAAAATGAGAGTTATGATCTGTTAAATTACTTAGAAAATGATCTTTCTTTTCTTCGCAAAGATTTTTTTTTCTTCAAAAAAAAAAAAAACATTTATCTAAAGATACTATTGACAAGACCTTTATTGATTTGAAAAACACAAGAAAAATAAAAATAAATAAGAGACAAAATTAATGCTTCTTTTGGATCAAGAAGGCATAATAGCTTTGTTATGTGTTTCACATGATTGTATAAATATTCCACTCCAAAAAAGGAAATTTCATGATCTTATTCCATTTATTTAAAAAAAAAAAAAAAAAAAAAAAAAGGAAAGCTCATGATCTTAGGGTGGTCTAACGTGGCAAAAAGTGGTGATTGATTTAGAGCAAGTGGTGCCTACATATCTAAAACAATACTACAAAGATTTTGAAAGACCAACCAACTAAAAGAACCATGCTTTTGAAAAAGTGGCAAGCGACCACACACTCTAGCCTTTTCTACCAAAATGACTACTAGTCTGTTTGGATTGAAGGGGAAAAAAGGGGAATAGAGTTGATTTGGCCCAAAATTAACTCATTTTCAGCTGAATTTACTCTACTCTACTCTACTCTCCTCTGCTCCCCCTCTTTCTCCCCTCAATCCAAACGGATCCTAAATAACATTCTATTCAATTGTGATATAAAATAGCCTTTTTAGCCAAAGTGACAACATCATCAGCTTTTTATCAAAGCAACTACTATGATTCGATTTTGTTAAAGCAGTGGGTTTCACCTTATTCTTATACATTAGATGCTAAAAAAATGATTTTAACATATTAGACTTATAATAGAAGATGCCCCTTCCACTCTTCCATTGAGGCAATGATCATCATGAAAGCCCCCTTGTAATAAAATAAATTCATTTATAGTAGAGTAGATTATGCAAAAAATAACACCACTACATTGACAGATCAATAATTTTTCAAAATAATTATATTGTTGCATAAATTTCCCTTACTCCCTATATCCAACAACCATCACTTTTGCTAATTTTACTCTCTAAAATGAGAGTCAAGCCAATTAATGCTCTTCCTCAAAAAGTATGTTTATTTTTCAAATGTGACACTCATTATGCATTGCAGGGAATAGCACTCTACAACACCAACACATGGTTATTTCAGCAATCAATCAAAACTTACATCCAATTTGATCTTTATCAAATAGGTTCGCATGCAGTACTTCCTTCAGGATCAACAGAATAGTTAAGTAAACACAATATGGTATAGAAAACCCAAATCTACTTATTTACAATTTATGAATCATTTACCATAAAGTCTTTGTAATTTAGCATATTACAAAACATTCAACTCTCTCCATCCATTACAAAAGTTCAATTGTCTACAAGCAATATTAGAAGAGAAGATATAAAGGTGGTCTTAGTCAAAGACAAACCTTGATTTGAGATCCTCCCCACATGCCAAATTTGACAAAAGAAAACTCCTCCTTTGGCATGAACAACATCTACGATGGGTTTCCAGGCTTCAACTTGTTCTTTTGTCCATATACCAAGTGTGTCTGGATACCTTTACAATAGCAAAGAAACCTAAGAAGTCATAAAAATTTTCAAGGCAAGAAAGGGAACACTCAAAATGGAGATTGTCTTTTAGTGGAAAACATGGTAAGAAATTGATTACCCTTGAGCAGTGTCAGAAACTCCAGTGGCTTCAGCTATTAGTAGACCACCTTTGGTGGTTCTCTAAGAATAATATAAGATAGCATGTGGTTGAGGAACATTGCCATAAGATCTCGATCTGGTCAATGGTGCTAAAACAACTCTGAAAATACAAATTGAATGATAAATTGAGTAAATCAAGTAAGAAATCTTTCTAACTGAAGAAAGTAGTACCCTATAAGAATCAAATATATATTGCCTGTAGCAAAGTCAGGAAGAATAATACGACTAAGCCCCTTTCTCTGTGTTATAATAGATACTAAAAAATAAAATAAAAAGGCAAGTAACAAATGAAACCAAATCAAACAATACATTTTTGAATGATTATGGCAGAGATAAGGTTTGACAAGCTGAAGAAAAACACAAAATCAGAAAAACTCTGCAAATAATATAATGCTTTTCCTTGTGAGTAAACAAATAAATACCTAAATGAGAAAGAGTGACAGAAAATGCTTGACTTGATCTACAATTTATTATTTTCCTTTAGAGTTTGTTCATCGTTAAAGTAAAAACATATTGTCAAGTATTAAGGATATATTTCACAAAATGCAGTACTGGAGTGGGGTAGGAGAACCTCAAAGATCCCATAGGTCCTTTAACTTTGACAATTTCTATATCATTCATAGCTAATTTGCCATGCACTTGAAATTTGAAAATACTTAGTTTCAAGTTCAGGGCCTACGTTGTTTTTAATTCGTGTAACTCTCTTTTCAACCTTTGTTTATATCATAAGCTTACCTTTTCCCAAGACCTACAAAGCTGCAGCAAAGAGCACTAAGTTTTTTTTTTTTGGTTGAAAAAATAAAAGGTGTGGCACTTAGTTTATGAGTGTTTTCAAACATGAAACTTGACAATTCTAATGAGAGCATTTTGGAAAGAAGGCAAGTATATATTTTTGTAGTATGAACTTCAAAAGTGACTGCTTATGACATTTCAGCTTTTATATTATCCAAACCTAGCCTAGACTTAGAGTACAATAAGTTAAATTGGTCAAGTCGCTTCCACTCCTGGTCCAACCCCTGTACAAGCAAAGCAAACCGAATGTAGCAGTTGACCTCTGATATTTCTTATTTCAATAGAATCACAGTCACTGCTTTTCTAAGGTAGAAAATCATATTTTGTCAGATCCAAAAGGAAGTTTGGACTTCCCAGTTGTCTAGTTTAAACACCCTTGAGTACAATCCCATGAGTACTGTAAATTTGTTGGTGAGGGGCCAGTGGCTTGTGCAATACATGCATGGCCACGTTTTACTTTAAGAAAATACCAGAAAAGATAAGTAAGAAACATAATGAAGCGTGTAAAAACTTGGAAGAATTAATTTGATGAAGTTTTACGCACAGAGTAGGGTGAATTAGTTTTGTTAATCACATTTAGGTTCAAGATCGTCAAATGATAACATACAGCATTTGAAGAATGACTTGGGTACTATGGCAGGATATAGAAGAGGAAGCCAAACTGGATTGCTTTTCATCATACAGAATGTGTAGTCATAGGTATCAACATAACACTGATAAACTGAAGGGTCTCATCTCCCCTCCCCAGCCCAAAAAAAGTCAGACCAAAATTGTTGAGAAATGATTTCATAACTATAGATTGATATCTTATATAATCAGAGAAACTTTAAATAAATGTCAGCACGCTCATGGTGAAGCTACAAATACATTACTTAGAGGTTCTGAAAACACAAAGAATCCTGACAGCCAAGGTGATCAGGTACCTTAATCTGCAAATCTAAAACCAATTTACACAATAGAGATGATTCACAAAGTCCAGATAAACCAAATGCCAGATTTATTTTCCTTTTGAGATCAAAGGAAAAAATCATCACTAACAACTCATGAAATGAGCAGAGCTCAGCATGACAGTTAATGCAGTTCCATCAAAATTCATCAATCTTAACAGTATCAAAAAGTGGCAAAGTCTCACACTTTTAGTAGATTAATAAAGAGAATTCTTGAAAAAAAATGTGTCATTTCTTGGTTAAACACAAAACAAACACAGATGTGAACTGACAAGAAAATGCTCAAAAGGGCAAGAGGGCTAACTAGCATCAGGTCTTCTAAAGGTTTTAGCATTTAAAAAATTTGATGTGGGAGGTTTTCTGGTGTGTCGAATGTCAAATTTTTGGCATTTGACACATCTAAGAGCATCTTTAACGGTGTGGCTAAATCCAAAATTCTCTCTTTAATAGAAAATGAAACCATAAACCATTGCTCCGAGCCTCCGACAGTCCCTCTATATCTCAAAAAAAAATTGCTCATAAACAGTAACTCATCAAGTCTGATGAGTTACTGTAAATTAGGAAAAAAATTTATCACATTAAAAAATTCTAGAGCTAACTATTATATTAATTTTTTCTCTTTCTTCTTCATTTGTTTTTCCCACACCCTCCCTGGTTTCTTCTCACAGACCAAAGAAAAGGAGACGAAACACAAAACACAGAGCAACCAACAGAATCAAACATCTTGAATAAAATAAAGAATTTAGCATCCGGGCTGCATGCCGTTGGCGATGGGGACGAGGACAAGCAATGGTGGAGGCGGCGCAGGCAATGGAGGACGAAGACGACTTCTCTCTCACTTGGTCTGGTTTTGCTCAAATGAAATGTGGGGTGGCCTTTATTGTTTTTATTTTTTTATGGGAGAAACGTGTGACGTGTGGGTGTGCAAGTGTGAATAAAGGAAGAATAATTTTTTTTTTATAAAAAGAATAAAAAAAAATATTAAAGAAATAATGTAGAAATAATACTTTAATAGAATAGAGAAAAATACTGAAAATCTATTAGAAAATGTATTTTATAAAGTGAGTAGATAAAAAGTAAAAATCATTGTTTACTCACCAAACAGTACAAAAATTTGAAAGAGAAATGCTCTAATGCTAGTACTCTAAATAATCAATGGATAAAGTTTAGTTATAAAATTAATTATAGTCTAAGACTATAATCTTACTCAATGTCTTCTTATTAGATATGAATTTTGAGAATTCCACCATTAAATTACATTTTCTTTTTATATTCTTCATATTTACAAAATTTCTAGAAAATTAAAAATCAATATTTATGTCATCAATAAGCTATTTAAATTGCTAGTTTTTATAGTTTAAAATTATGCATAAAATATAAGCTTATAGACCATATAGTATATAATATCTAATTGACACAAAATTTGATATGTGTATTAAGAGTGGAAAGAACATACGGTTAGATTTTCAAAAATATGTAGTAATATTTATTTTATTAAGTAATTACAACCAATTTTATCACTAAACTTTCTCCAAAATCAACTGCAATTTCTTAAAAGTTGAAACCTTTGTAAACAAAACAATTCATCGTCCCAACTGGGATATGTCACAATCGCAAAAAATCATAACCCATCACACATAGTAACAATTCAGATAATACTAAACGACAAAAACAAAAACAAAAAAGAAAGAACTTTGCAAGGTGTATTGGTATACCTATGGGAAAGGTTGAACTTGCCCAGTTTGTAAGGAGTAAGAAGAGGAATGGTGGGAGCTTCAGCAGCCATTTTCAATGATTCTATTCTATTCTTTCCTGTTGAATGCTAGTACTTTGCTAGTTTGCTTCTGTTCCTGATTTCAGACAAAAGTGGGAATGAAATGCTTGTTACACCAATGGGTGTCTACAGATTTGTGTCAAAAAAGTCTCCAATAAGCTAGGAGGATGGTTCCAAATCAATTGGTCAATGATGTTTGCTTAAACGTTATTCATAATGATGTCTGTGCTGACGTTTGGAAATACTATACATTGAACCCAAAAAAAAAAAAGTTTGGCCGCCAATGTCGACCATGACCCTATGAACCATATGTTCTGCTTCTATGGATAGCACCACTTTACGTCGGCAATAAATTTCATAATTTTAAAAAAAAAAAAAAAATTTGAGAATACAGATTGTGTTTTAGATTTTAGTATATTATTTTTACATCATATCACCACTAATTTTATTTTTTATTTCAAGAAAAAATATTTTTTATTATTTATTACTCTTAATTTTATTATGAAAATATTGTTAAATTTGTCGTGTGATCAATTGTTTTACTCAAAAAAGAGTAATCTTAGAGACATAAAATAGTTCAAAATTTTTTTTATAGCTTCTTAGGGCAGTAAATTAGTATGTACATAAAAAAAAAAAAATTATAAATAGTTTTCTTAATATGAACTGCGTATTTTTTATTTTGAAAGAAAATTGGAATTTGCCAACTTTTTTGAGGAAAAAAAATTTTATTTTTGGAAGGGAGGGACAGAGCCACCCAAGGGGGCCATGGATCCTCTGGATTTTTATTTTTAAAATTAAGATTTAAGAGTATATATGTTTTATGAGATTTCTAGAATTTGGGCCAAAGAAAATTATTTTTAGCCCCGTTAATATAATTTTAGTCCCCTTTAAATAATAACAAAAATAATTCAAACGATGGTGGTAACCACAAGAACAACGTAATTAATTCAAATAACAACAAATCATCTAGTCCATACAACAACAAAAATGAGCCCAATCAACCAGAACATCACTTTAAAAATCATTATTTATCAAATATGATCAATAAATCTTAAATCTATTAATTATTTTTTATAAAAAAATCCCTAAATTTATACAAATACCAATCGAATATATAGAGAATATTTCCTAGACATTGTCAATTGACTAATACACACAAACACAATTAATTAATATCAAAATGATAACTTATAAATTTATAATTAGTTCAACTGATAAAGTCTATTTTGGTCTTAGGAACAGACGTCATAGGTTGATAAATTTATAATTAGTGATTGTTGGTGGATGGGTTGGAATTCTTATTTTTTAACTTACTACCTGGATACTTTAGTTTATTTTATCTATTTTGTCTTATCTATTTTATTCGGCGGTCCACTATTTTTGTGAGTCAAGTTTGTGATCCATGGGGGATATTTGGGTACTAGAATAGAAAGGGGATAAAATATAGTAAGTTAAGTGTTTGAAAGATAATTGCAAACTAGCATTTCGAGTTTTAGAAACTCGAGTTCCATATACAACTCAAGGCTTAAAGACTCGCTTCCTACTTGCTGAGTTGAACACTATTATGTACTATTATGCCACATAGATCTTGACTTAAAGACTCGAGTTCTACAAAGTAAAACCGAGTCTTTAAGACTTGATTTTCTTCGGGAAATGCCACTGATCTCGAGTCTGCAAGACTCGATTTCTACTGGAATAAAACTCTATGTGTTTTATGTATCTGGTTTAGGGTTATGTGGAAATGAGGGAAAAAAATTCTTAGTGGATTGATGTGGTTTGATAATGAACAAATGAGAGTAGTGATAAAAGATAGGAGAATTGCCAAATGTTTGTGAGTAAATATAGAAGGAGAGGGGCTGTGTTTTACTACTAACCTCAATGCGAGATAGTGAGAGGTCGTCGCTGAGAGTAGACGAGAGTTTTCTGTTGCCGATGAGATGCGCTTGTCTCCACCAATGGGTTTGAGGTTTGTATGTTTGGGTGTGAAGGAGAGCGAGAGTGTTCTGGAGTCTGGACGCTTAAGTGGTTGAAATATGATCACAAATCGAGTATTAGAAACTTGATTTCAACGTCGCTCCATGTAGAAAAAAGTCCATGTCAGATGTTTGTAACTCAGGATCTCAAGTATTAGAAACTCGATTTCTACCCAGAACTCGAGTTTTAAAAACTTGAGATGCTACTTTTCCACTTTCTTTTGAAACTGGGCAATTAACGAAATTCTTAGCAATCTAATGTTAAATGAAAAAAAAAAAAATTCATGATCTATGTCTCTGTGTTTTGAGCACTTTGGCATTGTTAGGCTTACTAAATATAATTCCTCACTTGTTTATTTATTTAATTATTATTATTTTAGTTTGGCATTTTTCCTTTCTCAAAAAAAAAAAAAAAAAAAAGTTTGGCATTCTTTCCATCCGATTCCCCATATTGGATAGAGTAATAGTGGCTTTAAAAGACCAAACTTGCCTTTTCAATTTGAAAATTTCTATGGACAAACTCAAATCCATATTTTGTAACTTAGCCATTATCAAATTTTTTTATGGAATCTTGGTTGAAATCACACACACACACGCACACAAAGGAATGACATGTGAATGTGGACACATAAAATTTGGCTAGATGCTAAGTTCATGTTCATAGTAAATGGATGTTTCTGTGCTATGCATCTAGGAACGTTCAAAATTTTTATCATGTACTTCTATGCATAGAAAATTCAACTAATTATAAGTCCTTACTGCTAACAGTAAGTTTCTATATGTTATCTTTGAGGTGAGACTCCCCAGAGGCCTCATGAGACTTAAGAATTTTGTTAGGTTATTTAGACCCCTAAAACAACCAGATTGCGTAGCCTAGATTAATTAGCCAAGTTGTTACTTAGTCAAATTAAGCAATTCTAGGTTAAAACAATCAAACAATCATATCAAGAATAATAATGCAGCGGAAAATAAATAACACAAGATATGATCACCCAGGAAACCACACGGTAAAAACCTGGGGAGGATTTGACCCACCGATCCTCAAGGCTAACCTGAATTCACTATGAAAGAATTGAAGTTCATACAAAAGGACTACAAGCTCCCCGCTCGACTTCCTAATACTACCCACCAGTAGAACTTCCTGACACGACCACGCGCAGGCTCCGAGTCCACGGACTACTTCTTTCTTGAATTCCTCAATCAGCTACAAGCTCCCCGCTTGCTTTTCTTTTAAGTTCCAATGGTAGCAACCTTGTTGATCATCAATATGTAGATAATATCTACCTTGAAAACCCTAAGCTTTGTGTAAAGGAAAGCTCCTCTAGATCTCACAAGAGATTTACACAAAACAGAAATATGAGCAACAAAGACTTAGAGAGGTTTGGGTACAAAACCCTAAAAATAAAAGGAGGCACAAGAGGCACTCTAATCTCTCTCTCAAAAAGTCCCAAAAACGTTCTAGGGTTTTCCTTATATATAGGAGTGTTTTACTTGGACCCCAAGATGTTTAAATAGAGTTTGGGCTGAACTGGAACTCTGCAGAAAAATAAATCTGTACGTGGTTCGATCGATCGAGTCTAATTTTCGATCGATCGAGCCTTACAGATTTAGTCCAATAAATCTGCAATCACTCGATTCCAGTTTTACAAATAAACATACTTTGAGCAAGCCTAAACAAGACTAAACATATTGTTTTGATCATGGCTTGCCAACAATACAAGTTAGAGTTCCAAAATACATAAAATCCTAAATCTTTAGAACCTAACAAATTTTTAACTCTTCCTCTATCTCCTGTCTGATCTTCTATTACTTACTCTTAATTTCTGCACTACTGTGCAAACTTGTCATCTGTATGTCAGTAAGTCATAAACAAAAACCTCATAACAACTCTCTCGAAAAAACTTTTTTTTTTAATTTTTTTTGCTGAGCCTCATAACAAAAACTTGAATCTTCTAATGTGAGTATTACTAATTTTACAATAAAAGGTTTACAAATTACATAAAATAAATAAATATGATCAATGCCATTTCAATAATATTGATATAGCAAAATTTATGATATCATTACCATCATTTTATATTCGTAAAGGCAGGAACAACATGCCTCTTACAGGTTGCTTTGGAAGTCTCTTTCTCTTAGCGTCTGACTTTCCATTGCTCAATGCTCATAGCTCATTCGTCTTCGACCTCTTCCTTTATACTTATCTGGTCAATCTAGCTACTTTATTCAAGCATCATATAAAAGGCCAATGGCTTCTCGCCTAATATCACATTTTCTGAGCTCTCCATGGAAGTGGTCAGAATTTAAATGGCAGGATATATGGATACGTGACGTGTCGTGTTTCTAATGAGAGAGATGACATCTGGTCTAAAGACAAGAAGGATCTGCATAAACATTATTCAAAATATAAAGAATAAAAGAGAAAAAGGTGAAGGGTATCACAGCAAGTGATTGACTATAGGCGTAAATACACTTTTGGTCCCTACATTTTGGGCAATTTCTCGATTTGGTTCCTAAACTGATTTTGCTCCTAGGTCAGTCCCTGAATTCAGAAAATCGTTTTTATTTTGGTCCCTGCCGTCAACCCGGTAACAGAAAATGCATACGTGGCAAACAGAATGCACTGTTTGCTGACGTAGCCAATAAAATAATAATAAAAAACCACATCAGCATGCCATGTCACCGTCCAATTTAAAAAAATTAATTTATCAATTTGAAAAAAATTATAAAAACATAAAAACAAAATTAAAAACATGAAAATTCATAATTTCAAATTTGAACGTGAATACACAAGAACTCATGAACATGATCCCAGATCACAATATCTCAAGAACACAAAATTCCTGGGCACTCAACATCTTTCCTAGAAAATTTCACCAAACAATGAAAAAATTCACATTTACAAAGCTGATGCCTAAGATTTTCATCACAACATTTTCTTTCCACCCAAAATCAGAAATTTTCTTATGCAACAAACACACACAAACCCAGAAAATCATCAACATTTTCCCCAGAAAATCAAGATTTTCTTTCAAACCAAACACTAATCGCACATCATCGCCGCATCAACACTTATCTCTCCTTCTTCTCTTTTCTCATTTTTCTCCTCAATACCACAAAAACCCCATTCACACCACGACCAACATAGATTCATCCATATCTCGCCGCCACCACCACCATGGGCGACTTAACGGACACTTTGATGCTGTCAATGACTCCTCCGCTTCCAACCATAGCTTTAACTGCGCCTAACGCTGCTACTCCGCAATCCTCGAGTCCGTTACCTGTCCGCGAAGATTGTTGGAGCGAGGACGCCACGTTGACACTCATCAACGCCTGGGGCCGCCGTTACATGGAGCTTAACCGGGGGAATCTCGTTCCTCTAATGGAACCCTGACTTCATCGTGGATTTTCTTCGATTGTCTTGACTCTTTGATTGGATCTAATGTGACGGTTAAGAAGCCGACTTTGACTCCGATTCCGATTCAGATTCAACATCCTCCGTCGTTGTCTCAGTCTCCTCCAGTGGGGGTTCCGTTGTATCAACATCAACTACCACCGATCTCGGTCCATCTCTCTCAAAACCCAGATCAAACCCTCATCCCAAAGAGAAAGCCGAAAGTGAGAGATCTTGATCTGAGGAAAAGCCGAAAGAGAGTGAGAGCTTCAGACTTTTGTAGAAAGAGAGAGGGAGAAGAAGCTTGATCTGCTCGCCATTGGTCTGCTTGTGAGCTCCGGCGCGTGGTGGAGAAAGAAGGCTGAGTGAGCTCCAGCCATGGACATTGGAGAGTGAGAGATTGAGCGTGAAGAGAGAGAGAATTTGAGACTAGTAATTAGTGTAGGGATTTTTTTTTAAGCTGATGAGGTTAAAAAATAAAAAAGATAATGATTTTTAATTTTTTAAGAAATGATATTAGTTTAAATTAGATTTAAGGGTTTTTTTTAATTTTCTGAGTTGGCTTTTTTAATTAATTTAAATGCTGACGTGGCATTTAAAAATACTAAATATAATTTTTTTATTATTATTTTATTGCTACGTCAGCAAACAGTGCATTCCGTTTGCCACGTATGCATTTTCTGTTACCGGATTGACGGCAGGGACCAAAATAAAAACGATTTTCTGAATTCAGGGACTGACCTAGGAGCAAAATCAGTTTAGGGACCAAATCGAGAAATGGCCCAAAATGTAGGGACCAAAAGTGTATTTACGCCTTGACTATATATCGTATAAAGATGATGGAAATAAACCACAATATCACCTGTCTAAATCATCTTTTTCTTTGGTTAGTGTCAATTACTTATTGGAGAGGGAAAAAACTTACATTCTCTCAAAACTGAACTCTCATAAGAGCACTCACAGCAATGGTGTTAAAAAGCTAAAAAACAATTTTTAACACCACAAAACTACAAATATTGAGCTGTGGCAATGGAGCTATATCTAAAAATTTTAGCTGTTGAGTTATAGTGCACATCTATAGAGATGTGCACTGTAACTCAACTGCTAAACCCAAATAATATTTTTTATTCTCCCTTTGCTTTAAAATATTGTTTTAATTCACCAAACATGTTTTACTCTGTCTTTCTTCATTGAGCTTCTCAAACACCTCTCTCTTCTCATTCTCCCTCAATTCGATCTTCATTAAGCTTCTCTAGCTTCTCTCTCTCATGCCTCTCTGAGTAAATTGTTGTTGTTTTGTCGCCAATGGGTCACCGTCACATCGCTGAGGATCGCCATCGTGCCGCTGGATGGATTGTTGTCTTGCCGCTGATGGGTCACCGTCATGCTGCGATGGATCGCGTCATGCCGCTGGATGGATTGTCGTCATGCCGCTAGGTAGATCATCGTCGTGCCTCCCCTCTTTGGGTGGATCGTGGTCGTGGGTTGCTAGATTTTGTGGTGGGTTCAGGTGTGGATGAGTTTGCAGTTGGCTTGTGTTGGCTTTTGATGGTTTGGATTGGTGGTTAGTGGCGGTGTGCCGATTGGTGAAGAACATGGGTTTTGTGGGTTTGTGGTGGTGGATCATGGCTGGTGACAGATCGATGGTGGGTTTTGCCATGAATTGGTTGTGAGTTGGTGGCTAGGTTGGCTTGGCATAGCAGTGAGTGGTGGTGATGGTGGTGGTGCCATGAGGGGCTGTGGGTTGAAGAGAGGGAAGAGAGGGAGAAGATAAAGATGAATTGTGAGAAAAAAAAATAATAAATAGGTGTTTGTGGATATATATTATTTTATTGTGATGATTATATTATTTTATTGTATTGAAAACTAAAATAGATCCATTGCTGCAGCATGTGGTAGGTAAAATAGATAAAGTAATTTTTTGTGATGTCAAATAGTTAAAATTACAGTTCCACTGCTGTGGATGCTCTAAAGGGAGTGAACTTTACATGTGGGACCCACTGTAGGGTTCACCCCTTTTGTGAGAGCTTAGAAAACTACTTCGAGAATATATAAGAATTGCCTAGCTATCAAATAAACTTTGGTAAAGATTTTAATATAACATATAAAAAACACTCCTTAATTTAAAAGTTTAAGTTAATTTATGAATTTAAGTTTAATTGGTATCTCTAGGTATTTTTAATGGAAATTCTTCATTCCTTAACTATCAAATTATAGAAAATAAATTGGGTTCAATCATACTATATTAAATTTATAATTTCTCAATTTTTGTTCTTGTGAGTTTTCCATTCAAGCATATATTTTTAACCGTTTAAGTTAGATGCTAGGAAACATCAAGGACCTTAATTTTTTTTTTTTTTTGGAAAAAAATATAAAAACCCTCCAAATAAACGTGTTTTTCCTTTAGATCCGTCATCCGTGAAAAGCACATAATTAGTACAGTGTAACTTTTTTAGACAAGTCACTGTCTATGATCCTGGAAAGAATAATTCATATGATATTATGGTGCAGTGCATGGTAGGATCTAAATTACTATTTGAGAGTACTTATCTATCTTTATCTCAAAAAAAAAAAAAAAAAAAAAGAAAGAAAGAAAGAAAAAGTGTTTAATACTCTAATTACTATTATTTTTATCTCTCTTTTGGGTAATTAAGTAGTTATATGTAGTATATAAAATAATCGGTATCAAGTTAGCTTAAAGCAATTCATTTTTCAAACAATTCAGATTCTCAAGCCATCTGATTAAACAATATAAAACTTACTATGCAAGAACAATTTTAGCCAATCAAGTCGCAGAGACTCTCTGAGCATGCTTTAGGCAGCAGGAGGAATACATTAACTTGTCAGCATCACACCCCAACAGAAGAGTGGCAAGTAAAAATAAATAAAAAAAAGAAGGCTTCCATGTTCTTATGCTTATCACTATGTATGCCTTCGGGGGCGGAGCTATCCCCCCCCCCCCCCAATTTTAAAAAATGATTTTATATTATGCATAAGTATTAAAAAATTTAAATATTTAGCTACAAAAATAGAAGTTGCTTCCCCTCCCCACCCCCCCCCCCCCCCCAAAAAGCTTGAGTTAGTTCAACAATACTTATAAAAACCGATAGAATTTGTCAATTGGTAGTTATAGAGACAAAAAAGTTTTTGTTTTCTCTAATTTAGTTTTTCATACATGTTTAATATCGAATTAGACAGCTTTTGTATACTTGTTGAAGTTTAAAATATGATAAATTTACCTAAAAAATTATCTTGCGAATATACATGTGAAAATTGTTAATTTTATATACAATAAATTTATAAATTATGACTTACTTTAATATCAAAATATTAATGTTTATATTTGTGTATGTACATTTACGCATGTTTGATGAATTATCTTGACTTGAAACTAATTTATTAATACCAAAATTTGGCCCCTCCAAACAGAAAATCCTAACTCCGCCCCTGTATGCCTTATGCTCTAATTGTTTCCCACAACCAACGAAAGAGCATTTTGTTTTTGTGATTTGTGTTAATGTCAAAGGAAAGCAAGTGACTGTGATTCCCGCTCTAATAATTTTTCTTTTTAGTTACAATAGAATTTTAATTTACTACATTCATTCCACGATAATTGTTATTTATTATTTTACCGATCAGTATTTGGTGCACGTAGAATTTGAATCAACTTCCTTACTTGACCCTTTCTCAAAAAAAAAAAAAAAAACTTCCTTACTTGACCACAAAATACAAACCGAAACCCACCCAATACATTGTTGAGAATCAGCGTGCAATTAGCCTGAAGGCATGCACGTAGTTTGGAATATCATCAATTTCCCAGCTATTTGATTTGATGTAAAGAATGTCCTTTTAAATGGTGAATATTTAGTTTTCTATAGTCCTTTAATTATGATCATAATTCATGAAATAAGGAATGACAACTTATTTTACATTATATAACACCACCTTCAGATTCCTAAAACATCAAATTTCTATTCCATATTTTAAAAGCAAATAAAGTGGATATAGATCAAATTATTTGAGCAATAAGTATATCTTTTGGGTCAACCTGCAGTCCTTTTGGGCTATGCATGTTGTTTATTAGTCCGAGCAAAACTTATTCGCATGTTAATGGGCCAGCCTTTTTATGCATTGGTGAATGATATTGGGAGCTTGGATGATCTATACTTGTTCTAAAAGCCCGGAGTTGTTTATGTTTCCATGATATGTAACTCTCCTTCGTAGCCAATTGGAATGAGATACCTTTATTGCATAATTTATAAAAAAACAGTAATAATCAACCTGAATACTAGTATATTCAATTGGAATAACGCCTCATGCATGACACAAAGCTTACCTATTTGTTTTTGTGTTTTTCTTTTTTCATAAACAGGGATATATTATTTAGAAAAACTCCTCTAGCACCTACTAATACTATCATGTATTATGTTTAATAAATTCATTAGTCAGAGGAGTCCATGAGATCAGCCTACTAGCTGTCAGATGAGCTTTGACTAAAGCTGGCCACTAATATAGGTGAAGTCAATTGCATGGCTGATAATAATGTGGTTAATGGAAGCAAGAGATGTGGAAACAGTTTTAAAGATGAGATTATTTGGAGCCAACCAAATGGTACAGGTGTGAAAGCAAATATAGTTGGCCATGTAGTATTGTGAAGATGTGTTATTGACCAGGTTTGAATAGCTCCAGTGTTTGATGTCCATAGTATTGAAGTGTGGGATGGTGATCATGATAGGAACAAGGAGGGAGACTGCCATATTTGTGAGGCCCAAGGGTAGTCACAAAGAAAATGGATAGGGGTTTCCAATTGATTGCAAGGAGGGAAAGCCGGGGGGGGGGGGGGGGGGGTGGTTGGTGGTGTTGGGGAAGTGGAAGACAATACTTTTTTGATTTGATTTGATTCTTTAATTTTACAATCCCCTTCTAGAATAAATAGTTAATATACCCAACTTTAATCTTTGATGACGATGCTATTATGTACTTTTAAAATAGCACATAAATTAGTAATATTGAACAATTATCTATAACATATCTCCCTTCCTCCTTTTTGGATGAATCATGTGTTGATAAAAATGTGTAACAATATGGTGTCACAACACCATTAAAAAAAAACAGTAACTTTGAGTTTGGGTCTAGAGAGAGATGAATTTTAATTGCAAGCCCAAATAATAAGGGGGGGAGTATCAAACCCATGACACTGATTTGATAGCTAGACTTGGCACAACTTGGGGCTTTAGGGTTGATATTGTCAGTTGCTTTGGGTTAGCATTAGGTTTAACAGCATGAAACTTGACCCTTGTTAAGTATAAATCGACTAGGGAGAGAGAATTTAATCAACTATTATATTAATTGATCAAAAACTATTCTAGCATTCATGAATAAACTCTTGATGTTGCACAAAGAGAAACTCTCTGTCGTCATATTGGAAGGCTATTTCGAAGTTCGTGAGCCAAAACTTGGTTAGTTGGAGGCTAAATTTTCACCAAAAACTCTAAACTTTGTTATGGGGAGGCCTCGATCTATAAGCAAATATCATCACCTCCCTCCCTTCATTGATGTTAGTCTCTTCTCTTCATCATCAACATGTCATAATCTCAAAATTGATTGATCATCAATGGGTCATTAGCTGGCCAAATACTTGAGCCTTAATGATTAACAATGGATTCTTACATTTCCAATCCAAAAGAGTTGGGTTAAGGTGATGGGTGGAATAATACATTTCTAAACCCGACCCATGAACAACCTTACCTATAAATATTTCATAAATCTCTTAATAGATTACTAAATGTTATTTGTTAATATATATATATATATATATATTTCTATATATATATTTATATATTATAGTAGAAATATATTGTCTTATATATGTTACACGCTAGACTTAGACTTCCCATGACACCAACTAAAAACACAATCATCAAAATCTATTAAATTAAAGTATCTTATCTATTTATTATTGAATATTATATACTAATATTATGGTTTATGCCTTAAAAAGCAAGCAAGTTATAGATTATATTGAAGACCAATTATTAAAAATTTTGATTTAAAAACATTTGTGTTAGATGGGGGATGTGGACAGGGATTTGGATAGAACATTTTTCCTAGGGACAAGGATAGATTGCCATCCCTATTTATTCTTATCTTTATTACAAAAAAAAAAAAAAAAAGTCATGTCAACCTCACACGTGAGAGGTTTAGATAATAGAGATAAAATGAAAGAGAAAACATACGGTTAAGAGGTGGCGCAATCAGTATTTGCCACGTCACGCATTTAATAAAAAACCAATACACTCTATCGCACACAATGATAACTTACTCCGCACACACGTATCAGAGAGAAAACCAGGAGAAACAGCACCAACGGCAACGCCTAATCCATTCCACCTCCTGCTCTCATCTGACCACCGGAGCTCCACCCCGCCGCGGCGTCGTTCTGGAGCTGGCGCCACCGCACCGAAGTTGAAGGTTTGTTCTGATCCTATTTTATTCAATCAAATATTCATTCATTAACACTATCATCTCTCCCTCACAGACCCAACACAACCAACCCAGCCGCCATCATCAAGCCACAAAACAACCCAGCCACCATCAGTGAAGCCTACTGATCAAAACCACAGAAGATCGACGCCACTGCACTGATCAAACAATCCCAAAACCCACAAAAAATTCCCAAAACCCACTGATCGAGAAATGCCGTGTATGCATATATACCACTCTGATTGTATAATCCTTGGCTTTTGATTCGGAATTCTTGCCCAGTTTGTCGCCACTGATACCGAAACCGTAGCGACTGCGCCGGTGGAGTCTACGACTGCAGCGGCAGCGGTTCAGAATGGGTCTGAGAACGATTTAGAGGCTTCCCAGAGGCTGGGGAGGTTTTCTGGGCCGAGAGGGAGAATTGGGGAGCGAGAGCTTTCGGTGTTGTATACGGAAATGGCGCTGCGGTGAGAGCAGGAGGTGGAATGGGTCAGGCGTTGGTGCTGTTTCTTCAGATACGTGTGTGCGGAGTAAGGTAAAATTGTGTGTGATAAAGTGTATTGGTTTTTCTTTAAATGTGTGACTTGGCAAACACTGATTGGTGGCGTAAATCAACACTTTTTTACGCCACCTCCGGACCGTATGTTTTCTCGAAATGAAGAGAAAATATCAATTATTTATAGTGTCTTCCAACTCATCATTCCAGTTAGAACAGTGCATATTAACAGAGTGTAAAATAAGTAGCTTTTATTCTATTTGTAGACGTGGGATTTCTGATTCCTCAAATCTTTTTGGTATTTTCCATTTCTCCACGTCAACTTTGCTTCAAAGCAAAACTCTCTCGCTCACTGTCTCTCTAATCTCCATCTGTGTCTCTAAATTATCTGCTAAATTTTACTACGGATTTCACAAAAACCAAACAATACCCACCTCCTCAACCCCAAGTCCCACATCTTCACGCGCATCCACGGCGCGTGCACCACATGACTAACTGTAGCACCTCAAACTCAAACTGAGTGACTGACACTCTGACACAAACCCAATTCCTCTTCATTTCACAAACATGGGCTGTTGTTGTTGTTTTTCCTCATGGTCACTTCTTTGTCAAACACTGTTTCTTTTGAATTTGGCTGCTTATCATTTAGCTCATGCCTCATCAGACAAGTACATATCAGCCATAGGAGACCCAGGTATGAAGAGCCCAGATGTGAGAGTTGGATTAGAAGCTTGGAACTTTTGCAATGAGGTTGGAATGGAAGCACCCAACATGGGTAGCCCCAGGCTGGCTGATTGTGCTGACTTGTGCTGCCCTTTGATCATTGGTATAAATATATGCATGCTACTTAACTCATTCCAGTTATAGATATTTGATTACAAAGTTAGCTAATTTATCTACATTGTTAACAATTAATGCTAATTTCATGTTGGAGTATGTATTTATGATCATGGATGTGTATGTGTGTGTGTGGGGAAACCCATGTAGCTAATGAAGTAGTATGTTCATTGATCAGTGGACATAGGTTCTAGTTTCTGAATTAAATGTGGCAAATTGTCTTATGTGAAATTATGCTGATTACAAGAATGTAATAAAAATGTTTCCTTTCTATATTTTTTTTTTCTAAATTAGGACATAGGTTTTATTTTTTTGATAGATAAAGGTTAGGATTTGAATCTAGGACATAGGTTTTAGTTTGCAAATTAATAAATATGGCAAATTGTCTTATGTGAAATCATGCTGATTGCAAGAATGTGCTAAAAATGATTCCTTTCTCTCTTTTTTTTTTTCCTTCTCTCTAATTAGGACATAGGTTTTATTTTATTTATTTTTGATAGATAGGTTAGGATTTGAACCTAGACATAAGTTTTAGTTTCTTATGTGAAATCATGTTGCTGGGAAAATGGAAATTCTTGAATTGGTTTTGATATTTTACCTCAAGCAAATCCAGATATATAATCTATGTGTCCTATACATAGAAGATAGAACCAAAACTATCAGCTTTCAGATTGCAATTTTATCCTTAATCTTTCTCTGTTAATTATTTTCAGTAATTCAGGTATGGTTTCTAGGGTCTAAATTTGTCACCATGGTTTGATTCGCTATGGTGACAATGGAATAAATGCAAACTTTACTTACTTTGATCTAAGCTTGGATGATAAATGAAATTGTGTCTTTAGATATTTATTTTACATATAACAACGTGTGTTCATATTTACAGACTTGTTCTTGATATTTGGTATTCCCCACTGTGTACTTTGCTTGGTTTTTTTGCTCCTTTGGAAAGCCAAAGAGGGTATTTCTGGGACTTATTGAAAAAACATTAGACCAAGGTGTTGTTTTCCATTTGCATAGAGTAATATTGAGATGCATAACTTCTTATAATTTATATATTTTCCCTTTTTAGATAAGTGAATCCAATGGGAGTTGGTAGAGGATATTTGAACCATTGACCTCTTCCATGATTCTTATTGAAAGTTTAGTGTATAAAAGACCTATCATTTCCCACTTCCTTATCTTTCCTTACTCCACCGTTCTGTTTCAAGGCAGTTAAATGGATAATTGTTCTGAAACATCTGCATAGCCATTAACTAGCCTAGCTTCTATTGATTTATGACACATATGTCATCTTTCTTTTGGTAATGCTTATTGTATTTTAAAATCCCCTTAAACCATCAGTTTTTCCCCCATTCAGTTTTGCTATATGTACACTTTTATCCAACCAACTCTTTTGAAGAATCTATACTTGATTTAGCTAAGATAACAGTGAATTGTATAATATATAATTGAATGTACTCATCTACTACATTGATTCTTTACTTTGAGGCCATTGTTAGTTTTATGCTTCTGTAATCAGATTCCTTGGGCCGCACCACAAAGTGCGAAGTTCATCACAAAGTGAATGAATCAGATAACAGCTTAGGGGCTGGTGATAAGTTTCCTGTAACGAGATTCAAGCCATACACGGACCCTGACCTTTTTGCTGTGGAAAAGGAAAAGTATCTTGCTTCTCTGTGTGAGGTGCATGATTCCTCAGATCCATGGTACTTCTGGATGATTATGCTCAAGAATGGAAACTTTGACAAGAATACTACCCTTTGTCCTGAGAATGGAAAGAATGTCAGTAAAATCATAACAAAGAGAAATTTTCCATGCTTTGGTGAGGGGTGTATGAATCAACCACTTGTATACCATAATTATACAAGATTGGTTTCTTCAGGGGACCAAATAGAGTCTTTAACAGGAGGATTTTATGGAACATATGACCTTGATGCCGATTTAAGCAAAGGTGTAGGAAATAAATCATACTTCTCAGTCACATGGCAGAAGAATTTGAGCACAGGAAGTTGGGTTTTCTCACAAAGATTAACAACATCTTCAAAGTATCCTTGGCTTATGTTGTATCTACGTGCAGATGCAACTGAAGGATTTAATGGAGGTTATCACTATAGTGGCCGTGGAATCATAAGAAAGGTTTATTTCTTGTCTTCACTTGTTTCTTGCTAGCAGGGAAAATTTGTTGTCTAAACACATTGTCTCTATAAATGAATTCTTACTGATCACACTACCCTTGAGAGAAATCAGAATGTCAGTTGAGTTGAAATTTATGTATCTCAATGTATAACAAGTAAATTAATAATTCATAAAATTTAGATGATCTCTCTTAAACTCAATGAATCCTTAATCCAACTAATTGAGGTTGGCTAGATGCTCTCTCTACTTTTTGTTGATCAAGGTTTTATGATCTGCTGTAATTCACACTTTTACTGGTTCATTATATTCTAGGGTTAATGAATTTGTCTTCTGGGATTTTATTTTTAGTTGCTAGAATCTCCAAACTTCAAGGTAAAGGTGACACTTGATGTCAAACAAGGAGGGGGGCCCAACAGTCAATTTTATCTTCTTGATTTAGGAAGCTGTTGGAAGAACAATGGAGATCCATGTGATGGTGATGTTCTGACAGATGTGACTAGATACAGTGAAATGATAATAAATCCAGCTACTACAAGCTGGTGCCGCGCTGATAACCTGGTCTCCTGCCCGCCTTATCATGTTAGTCGCACTGGTGAGAAAATATACAGAAATGAGACATCTCAGTTTCCGTATTCTGCTTATCATCTCTACTGCAGCCCAGGAAATGCCAATTATCTGGAGGAACCATATGATATCTGTGATCCATATAGCAATCCACAGGCACAGGAACTGGTGCAAATTCTGCCACATCCTGAATGGGCTGTGCATGGATATCCTGAAAAGCAAGGAGATGGATGGGTTGGAGACTCTAGGACTTGGGTGCTTGATGTGGGTGCTCTCTCCAGTCGATTATACTTCTACCAGGTAATTATGATATTTTTTGTAACTTACCCTTTATCAAATTTGTTATAGAATCTTGGTTGAAATCACACACACACACACACACACACACAAAGGAATGATATGCAAATGTGGACACATAAAATTTGGCTAATTGCTAAGTTCACGTTCATAGTAAATGGATGTTTGTGTGCTATGCATCTAGGAGCGTTCAAAATTTTAACATCTACTTCTATGCATAGAAAATTCAACTAATCATAAGTCCTTACTGCTAATGATATGTTTCTATATGTTATCTTTGAGGTGAGACTCCCCAGAGGCCTCATGAGACTTAAGAATTTTCAGGTCTTCCTCTATCTCCTGTCTTATCTTCTCTTACTTATTCTTAATTTCTGCACTACTGTACAAACTTGTCATCCGTATTTGTCCTTTATCCCATACTCATCCTTGAGGTGCTACAACTTTGTCCAAAAATTCTAACCCTAAATCTATGCAGCTTTCGTCTTCAGATTGGATACAATTGAAAAATATCATAGGTTTGCTTTGGATTTATCATTTATCTAGACCTGCTCCCAACATCCTGAAGGACCTGAACCCATTATAATTCACAGCAATTGCTTCTCTAATTCACATTAGTGAACTTTTGTAGTTTAGTCTACTTTATCTTGATTAGTGCTGTTGAGTTTGTCCCCCTGCTTCAAGATGGACAATATAGATATAGGGCACTAATTGGAAACATATTACTATTGCCCAGGATCCAGGAACTGAACCAACAAGGCGTGTATGGTCTTCAATTAATGTTGGTACAGAAATATATGTTAGCAGTACAGGGATGACTACAGAATGGTCTGTCAGTGATTTTGATATACTGGTTCTTGAAGATGTTGCTAGCTCTGGAGTTAGCATTGATTGATCTTTGTAGAGTATATTCACCTTTTCAATTAGTAAAGAACAAGTAAATAGAGTAAGTAGAACCCATACAGTTCTACTTAAACCACTTTATCATGTCAGCAACAGATTCAACACACATACACTTGATAAGTGTTATGTATATGTTCTCATAAATTCAGAGATAATCCTCCTGACTTTCTTTGCTTATCAACTATAAACATTGGAGCTAACCTCATGATGCCAATCGTCAATCATAAATTAACTTTTCCTAGATTCCTCTTGGTTGCCAAGAAACTGAGGAAATGCTATTTGCTAATCATGTGTATGTGTATAATTCCATTTGTAAACTCCACTTGTGTTTGTGCTTAATGTCACATAATTTATACACAACCGGTCTCAAGCTTAGAAAGATAAGGTTTACAGCTAGTTTGAAATTTAGTCACTTTATTATGAATGGAAGTGAGAAAATAAGCCTACATGCCCTAAATATGGATAATATCACAAGTAATTCAGTAGCCACTTACATTGGTTCGACGCAGTCCTTATTTATGCCAAAAAGTAAAGGAGATTGAGTCCTTTGTAGCTAAAGCCGAAGGCAAAATCCTATACAAATAGTTGTCAATTTAAATAAAGAATCATTGTTGGTAATAGCCAAATTATGCTTCAAAATCGTGATTAGTCTGGCACAAA
The DNA here is from genome assembly GCA_032727855.1 of Quercus ilex subsp. ballota. Taxonomy (NCBI): domain Eukaryota; kingdom Viridiplantae; phylum Streptophyta; class Magnoliopsida; order Fagales; family Fagaceae; genus Quercus; species Quercus ilex. Next base: position 3,049,920 of record CM064916.1, read on the forward strand.
AGCACTTACAATATTATCACTAGAAGAGAATAACCACTTCAAAATTATTTAGATATATCAAATCTTTTTGTTGCACTTGTACAGTACAATGAAAACACTAAAAACAAGAAAGGAATTACATAGGGCAATGTTTTTGGACAATTTATTTTCACTCTTCTCCTTGAAAACCTAAGCAATGTCTTCAAGGAATGGATAATCAGTGTATCCAAGGACAGGTTCAGAGATGTAGAATGTGTCTCTGTTGTACTTGTTGAGAGGAGCATTGAGCTTAAATCTCTTAGGCAAATCTGGATTAGCTAAAAACAGACGACCATAAACAACAAGATCTGCACGGTTTTCAACAATAGCTTTGTTCCCATCTTCCCTGTCATAACCCCCAGCAACAAAAAAGCTACCCTTAAAAGCCTTTCTCATTGGCATAAGACTATGGGGACTTTCACTCTTTTCTCCAACTGTCTTCATTCTTGGCTCAACCATGTGGCAATAAAGAATCTCATATTTGTTTAAGGATTCAGCCATGTAAAGGCCCAAAGCTTCTGGATTTGAGTCTCCGGATTGCATGTAGTCTGCAAAAGGAGATAGCCTTATTCCAACCCTGTCTGCTCCTATCTCATTAGAAATAGCTTCAACTATTTCTAAAGCAAAACGACAACGATTTTCGAGGGATCCACCATATTGATCCGTTCGATCATTCACTTGATCCTTTATAAACTGGTCAATTAGGTAACCATGCGCCCCATGGATCTCTACTCCATCAAAGCCTGTGTATAAGACAAAAAATGATATTTTAATGAAGGAGCTATGTAATAACAAAGGTAACCATTTCATTTTTCTTTCATAAAGTACAAAGTACACTCCTTCACTCCCTTGTACATTTGACCAATCAAATATCATTTATCTTATAAAAATACATGAAAAGAACTTACCAGCTTCAATAGCATTCCTTGCAGCAAGTCTAAAATCATTGACAATTTGAGGAATTTCCTCTATCCTCAGCCGCCTCGGAGGAGTGAAGTCGACACCGCCAAATCCATTAGATTGAATTTGAGGGGTCAAAGGCCTGTCAGAGGAAGAAAGTGGGGCTTGACCATTTGGCTGAAAATCTGTAGACAACAATATAAAGAAAAATAAATACCCCAATAATTTAAATGAGCTTGATAAGAAATCATCAATCACTACTTAAAGAATTAGCTTAAAGAATTAGAAAAATGAGAGTTATGATCTGTTAAATTACTTAGAAAATGATCTTTCTTTTCTTCGCAAAGATTTTTTTTTTTCTTCAAAGAAAGACATTTATCTAAAGAAGTAATTGACAAGACCTTTATTGATTTGAAAAACACAAGAAAAATAAAAATAAATTAGAGACAAAATTAATGCTTCTTTTGGATCAAGAAGGCATAATAGCTTCATTATGTGTTTCACATGATTGTATAAATATTCCACTCCAAAAAAGGAAATTTCATGATCTTATTCCATTTAAAAAAAAGAAAAAAAAGAAAAGAAAAAGGAAAGCTCATGATCTTAGGGCGGTCGAACATGCCAAAAAGTGGTGGTTGAATGTTTGTGACTACCATAGATATAGGACTCAATAATGATTTTGGCAACTGATTTAGAGCAAGTGGTGTCTGCATATCTAAAGCAAAGCTACAAAGATTTTGAAAGACCAACCAACTAAAAGAACCATGCTTTTGAAAAAGTGGCATGCAACCATAGCTATTAAACCCGGGCTGATCATTGACTCGATTTATGAGCTGGGCCAGTGGTTCAACTAGTGGATCACTGGTCGAACCACAGGGCAAATAATTTTTTTTTAATAAATATATATATATATATATATATATATAAGTTTTTAAAATCATAACATTAATATGTAAATTAAAAAAAAGGCATATGCCTAAAATAAACTTGCCATTACAATTAAAAATTAAAGTTCCCCAAGTAATGACATTAGAAATTTTATAAATTCACAAGCAAAATAAACAGATGTCATCATTTTGCAATAAAGTTTTTGTTAATCAAATCTCGTTTCATGTCTTAAAATTTGGGATATTAGGGGGAAAAAAAAAAGCAAATCTCAAATGATGTAAACAAAAGAAGAGAGAAAAAAAAAAGTTAAAGACTTAATTATAAAGCAATAAACAAATAAAGCACAAAAAAGGCAAACAAAAGAAGAGAAAAGAAGGTTTGAGAAATAAACTATGTGACATATACTGATATACTCATACCTATGTGTTAACTGGTTACGTGAAACTGAAAAGTGATATGTTATTAAATTATCAAATTATCATACATTAAATAGTAAAGAAGTGAGAGAACAATACATTTATTTTTTCTTTAGGTTTTCTCTTATTTAAATTACCATATTATCATACATTAAACAGTAAAGAAGTTAATGGGGAGGGCCTATTGATGTAATTTTACACAATTCACAAACCCAATTGGGTTATTAAAACCTAGTTGGGTCACACAGTTTGTTTAAAACCTGCTGGGTCTTATACACATCTGATCCAATTTATGACCTGGACCAATCTATGTGTTGGGTCATGGGTTACCGGTCCGATTGGCCGGATTTAATAACACTACATGCAACCACCCATTCTAGCCTTTTCTCTTGAAATGACTAATGGTCTGTTTGGATTAAGGGGGAAAGAGGGGGAGTTGAGTTAATTTGGCCTGGCCCAAAATTAACTTATTTTCAACTAACTGTATTCTACTTCCTTCCACTCTTCCTCTTTCTCCCCTCAATCCAAATGGACCCTAAATAACATTCTATTGAATGGTGATATAAAACAACCTTTTTAGCCAAAGTGACAACATCATCAACTTTTTGTCAAAGCAACTACTGTGATTCGATTTTGTTAAAGCAGTGGGTTTCACCTTATACGTATATATTAGATGCTAAAAAAATGACATTAACATATTAGACTTATAATACAAGATGCCCCTTCCACCCTTCCACTGAGGCAATGATCATCATGAAAGCCCCCTTGTAATAAAAAAAAATATTTATAGTAGAGTAGAAAATGCAAAAAATAACACCACTATATTGATAGATCAATAATTTTTCAAAATAATTATATTATTGCATAAATTTCCCTTACTCCCTATATCCAACAATGACCATCACTTTTGCTAATTTTACTCTCTAAAATGAGAGTGAAGCCAATTAATGCTCTTCCTCAAAAAGTATTTTTATTTTTCAAATGTGACAGTCATTATGCATTGCAAGGAATAGCATTCTACAGCACCAACGCATGGTTATTTAAGCAATCAATCAAAACTTCCATCCAATTTGATCTTTATCAAATAGGTTCACATGCACTACTCCCTTTAGGATTAACAGAACTCAATAGTTAAGTAAACACAATATGGTATAGAAAACCCAAATGTACTCAATTCATGAATCATTTACCATAAAGTCTTTGTAATTTAGCATATTACAAAACATTCAACTCTCTCCATCTGTTACAAAAGTTCAATTGTCTACAAGCAATATTAGAAGAGAAGATATGAAGGTGGTCTTAGTCAAAGGCAAACCTTGATTTGAAACCCTCCCCACATGCCAAATTTGACAAAAGAAAACTCCTCCTTTGGCATGAACTGCATCTACGATGGGTTTCCAGGCTTCAACTTGCTCTTTTGTCCATATACCAGGTGTGTCTGGATACCTTTACAATAGCAAAGAAACCTAATAAATCATAAAAATTTTCAAGGCAAGAAAGGGAACCCTCAAAATGGAGATTGTCTTTCAGTGGGAAACATGGTAAGAAATTGATTACCCTTGAGCAGTGCCAGAAACTCCAGTGGCTTCAGCTATTAGTAGACCACCTTTGGTGGTTCTCTGAGAATAATATAAGATAGCATGTGGCTGAGGAACATTACCATAAGATCTCTGTCTGGTCAATGGTGCCAAAACAACTCTGAAAATACAAATTAAATGATAAATTGAGTAAAATCAAGTAAGAAATCTTTCAAACTGAAGAAAGTAGTACCCTATAAGAATCAAACATATATTTACAGTAGCAAAGTCGGGAAGAATAATACGATTAAGCAACCTTTCTCTATGTTATAATAGATACTAAAAAATAAAATAAAAAAGGCAAGTAACAAATGAAACCAAATCAAACAATACATTTTTGAATGATTATTGCAGAGATAAGGTTTGAGAAGTTGAAGAAAAACACAAAATCAGAAAAACTCTGCAAATAATATAATGCTTTTCATTGTGAGTAAACAAATAAATCCTAAATGAGAAAGAGTGACAGAGACAGAGAATGCTTGACTTGATCTACAACTTATGTTTTTCCTTTAGAGTTTGTTCATCCTTAAAGTACAACCATATTGTCAAGTATTAAAGATATATTTCACAAAACGCAGTACTGGAGTGGGGTAGGTGATCCTATAGGTCCTTTAACTATGAAAATTTCTGTATCATTCATAGCTAATTTGCCATGCACTTGAAATTTGAAAATACTTAGTTTCAAGTTCAGGGCCTACGTTGTTTTTAATTCTTTTAACTCTCTTTTCAACCTATGTTTATATCATAAGCTTACCTTTTTCAAAGACCTACAAAGCTGCAGCAAAGAGCACTAAGTTTTTTTTTTTTTTTTTTTTTTTGAAAAAAAAAAAAAAAGAGTGGCACTTAGTTTATGGCTTGTGCAATACATGTATGACCACGTTTTACTTTAAGAAAATACCAGAAAAGATAAGAAACAAAATGAAGCATGTAAAAACTTGGAACAATTAATTTGATGAATTTTTATGCACTGAATAGGGTGAATTAGTTTTGTTAATCACATGTAGTTTCAAAATCATCAAATGATAACATACAGCATTTGAAGAATGACTTGGGTACTATGGCAGGATATATATGAGGGAGCCAAATTGGCTTGCTTTTCATCATACAGAACGTGTAGTCATAGGTATCAACATAACACTGATAAACTGAAGGGTCTCATCTCCCCTCCCCAGCCCGAAAAAAGTCAGACCAAAATTGTTGAGTAATGATTTCATAACTATAGATTGATATCTTATATAATCAAAGCAACTGTAAATAAATGTCAGCACGCTCATGATGAAGCTACAAATACATTACTTGAGGTTCTGAAAACGCAAAGAATCCTGACAACCAACAAGGTGATCAGATACCTTAATCTGCAAATCTGAAACCAATTTACACAACAGAGATGATTCACAAAGTCCAGATAAACCAAATGCCAGATTTATTTTCCTTTTGAGATCGAAGGAAAAAATCATCACTAACAACTCATGAAATGAGCAGAGCTCAGCATGACAGTTAATGCAGTTCCAACAAAATTCATCAATCTTAACAGTATCAAAAATTAGCAAAGTCTCACAATTTTTAGCAGATTAATATAGAGAATTCTTGAAAAAAATGTGTCATTTCTTGGTTAAACACAAAACAAACACAGATGTGAACTGACAAGAAAATGCTCAAAAGGGCAAGAGTGCTAACTAGCATCAGGTCCTCTAAAAATTTTAGCATTTGACACATAAAAAAGTTACTTTATCTATTTTAACATATCATTTTACATTACACTCTACATCACATCTTCTATTTTAAGATTACATCACATTAAAATAATTTAAAACAAACCTCATCTGTATTAAAAAATTAACAAAACAAATATATTTTATTGTGGGCCCCATGTGACAAAGAGAGAGAGGTAGAGAGAGAAAGGGAGAGAGGACTTGGGATGTGACATGGGAGAGAGAAATTGAAGTAAAGAAAATACCAAAATATGTTTAGCAAATATAAGATTTTATGCCCCTACGGTTCTAAATATGAAATTGTATTGTTCATCAATGCTAAATTTTTTAGCATTTAGAATATCTGATGTGGAAGGTTTTTTGGCATTTGGCACATCTAATGCTAATGCTCTAAATAATCAACGGATAAAGTTTAGTGACAAAATTAGTTATAGCTTAAGGCTATAATCTTACTCAATATCTTCTTATTAAAGGTGAATGTTGAGAATTCTATCATTGAATTACATCTTCTTCTTATATCCTCAATGTTTGCAAAATTTCTAGAAAATTAAAGATCAATGGCTATGTCATCAATAAATTGTTTAAATTGCTAGTTTTTATAGTTTAAAATTATGGATAAAATATAAGCTTATAGATCATATAGTATATAATATCCAATTGACACAAAATTTGACATGTGTATTAAGAGTGTAAAGAACATACAATTCAACGGTTAGATTTTCAAAATATGTAATAATGTTTATTTTATTGAGTAATTACAACCAATTTTATAATTAAACTTTGTCCATAATCAACTACAATTTCTTGAAAGTTGAAACCTTTGTAAACAAAACAATTCATCATCCCAACTGGGATATGTCACAATCACAAAAAATCAAAACCCATCACACATATTAACAATTCAGATAATACTAAACAACAAAAACAAAAACAAAAAAGAAATAACTTTGCAAGGTGTATTGGTATACCTATGGGAAAGGTTGAACTTGCCCAGTTTGTAAGGAGTAAGAAGAGGAATGGTGGGAGCTTCAGCAGCCATTTTCAATGATTCTATTCTATTCTTTCCTGTTGAATGCTAGTACTTTGCTAGTTTGCTTCTGTTCCTGATTTCAGACAAAAGTGCGAATGAAATGCTTGTTACACGAATGGGTATTTATGGATTTGTGTCCCAAAAAAAAACAAAGTCTCACAATAAGCTAGCAGGATGGTTCCAATTGGACAATGATGTTTGCTTTAAAATGGTATTCATAATGATGTCTGTGCTGACGTTTGGAAATACCATACATTGAACCCTCAAAAAATGTTTGGCCACCAATGTTGACCATGACCCTAATAACCATGTGTACTGCTTCTATAAATAGCACCACTTTACGTCGGTAATAAATTTCATAATTTTATTAAAATAAAATTTTGAGAATACAGATTGTGTTTTAGATTTTAGTATATTATTTTTATATCATATCACCACTAATTTTATTTTTTATTTCAAGAAAAAAAATTATTTTTATTATTTATTACTCATAATTTTATTATGAAAATATTGTTAAATTTGTTGTGTCATCAGTTGTTTTACTTAAAAAAGAGCAATCTTTGAGACATAAAATAGTTCACAATTTTTTTTATATCTTCTTAAGGCAGTAAATTAGTATGTACATCCAAAAAAAAATTATAAATAGTTTTCTTAATATGAACTACATATTTTTTATTTTGAAAGAAAATTGGAATTTGCCAACCTTTTTGAGGAAAAAAAATTTTATTTTTGGAAGGGAGGGACAGAGCCACCCAAGGGGGCCATGGATCCTCTAGATTTTTCTTTTTAAAATTAAGAGTATATATGTTTTATGAGATTTCTAGAATTTGGGCCAAAGAAAATTATTTTTAGCCCCGGTAATATAATTTTAGTCCTCTTTAAATAAAAAATAATAATAATTCAAACGATGGCGATAACCACAAGAACAATGTAATTAGTTCAAATAACAACAAATCATCTAGTCCATACAACAACAAAAATTAGCCCAATCAACCAGAACATCACTTTAAAAATCATTATTTATCAAATATGATCAATAAATCTTAGATCTATTTATTATTTTTTATAAAAAATCCCTAAATTTATACAAATACCAATCGAATAAAGAGAGAATATTTCCTAGACATTGTCAATTGACTAATACACATAGACACAATTAATTAATATCAAAATGATAACTTATAAATTTATAATTAGCTCAACTGGTAAAGTCTATTTTGGTCTCAGGAGCAGACGTTATAGGTTGATAAATTTATAATTAGTGATTGTTGGTGGATGGGTTGGAATCCTTATTTTTTTAACTTACTACCTTAATACTTTAGTTTATTTTATCTATTTTGTCTTATCTATTTTATTGGGTGGTCCACTATTTTTGTGAGTCAAGTTTGTGATCTATGGTGGATATTTGGGTACTAGCATAGAAAGGGGATAGAATATAGTAAGTTAACACGTGTTTGAAAGATAATTGCAAACTAGCATCTTGATTTTTGGAAACTTGAGTTCCATATAAAACTCGAGGCTTAAAGACTCGCTTCCTACTTGCTAAGTTGGACACTATTATGCGCTATTATGCCGCATAGATCTTGAGTCTTAAAGACTCAAGTTCTACAAAGCAAAGACTCAATTTTCTTCTAGAAATGCCATTGATAATGAATAAATGGGAGTAATGATAAAAGATAGGAGAACTGCCAAATGTTTGTGATTAAATATAGAAGGAGAGGGACTGTGTTTTACTATTGACCTCAGTGCGAGACAGTGAGAGAGCTGAGTCAGAGGTCGCCGATGAGAGGAGACGAGAGTTTTTTGCCACCGATGGGTTTTTTGCCGCCAATGAGATGCGCTTGTCTCCGCCCATGGGTTTGAGGTTTTTATGTTTGGGTGTGAAGGAGAGTGAGAGTGTTCTTGTAATACCCCACATATTTTTATTTGAGGTTATTATTAGGTTTTTCTTTTAAAAATAATTGTTGGGCCATAGGTATTATTTTATTAATAACTGAAGCCCGTTACCCTACTAAGCCCACGTCTCTAATACAAACTACAGGGTAGAGGAAGAAATAGTCAGGGTTTTCATAAAAAGGGTTTTATCAAATAGGCTAAGAGGAGTTTAGAACACAAACAATTGAAGGAGCAATCAGATTGATAAAGGTATGATTTCTCATCGTTAAAAACAAAGAATTAAGGAATTAGAATTTTGTCATAGAAAACTTTAGTGATGTGTAGATTGTTGAATTGGTAATTTCTTAAATTACGGTTTACACTGTTTTATAATTCTGCAGTCGTAGGTTGCCACTGTTCGGAGTCTAGAGCAAGAACCAAATTGTTGAACCCATGAATAAGGCTGGCATCATTTTCGTAGGGCTATACTTTTGTCAACGTAATAGCTTTCATTTTCGTAGGGCTGATCCATACTTTGATAGCTTTCATTTTTGGTCAACGTCCTATTCTTCTAGGTGTTGACTAATTCCAAATAGAATGATTCCTTAAGGTCCAACATGTCTACGATTCTTTAAAGGATAATGCAGACTTGTTTCTTCTACCAAATTCTAGTTTATCTCAAATTAATGCTTAGATATCTTATACATTAGGGTCATTGATATTAAGCTCATGAACGGGTCATATTAGTTTTGCCCCACGGTTTTCATTAGGATATATATTAAATCCTAGAATATTGGCGGCTGGGTCTGAGTTTTGATAAATTCAAGGGAGCATATTCTTGGGTAGAGATACTTTGCATTAGTGTTATCATTTAGTTCAGCAAGTATAATTTTAGTGAGTCATTTGTATAAGTCAATAAGATTTATATTTTGTGGAGGATATTAAGTAATTTTCATGATTGATTATAGGTTCTATTTAAGAGTATTCTGAGACTATTTGGAGGGTATTTCAGCCGGACTTTCAGAGTGATTCAAGTGCTGTAAGTAATTATGCATAATACGCACAAGTTTTGTCAATTAGGTTCTTAGATGTCAAAGGTTTTCAAAAGTCATATTTTTAAGCTTACGTTTCCTAAAATTTATTGAAAGCATTTTTACATCATTGGAAGAGAAACTTTGATTTCTTTTTAAATAATGTTTTAAAGAAAAATTTCGAATTTTAAATCACATTTTGAACGTCCGAATCTCATTTAAAAGATAACTTCTAAACTAAACTATTTTCCGAAAATAATTGAGTTTCAAAGTAAGTTTTCTAAAAAGGTTCTTGTTCTTTAAATTTGTTAAAACCAAGTGATTTCAAAGTCATATTCCTATTCTCCAAATGGTATTTAAAATGTTTCTTTTAGCAAATTTAATTTTCAGATTTACTCAAGAATTGTAAAATATTTATATAAACTCTTCAGTTCTTATCCATTCCCTAAGAGAGTCAAGTATCCTTTGATTTATGTTCAATTCAATATTGTGATATTCGCTATGCCTGTATATTTGGAATAACTGTTAATATTAAGAAAATTATTCTATTTTGTATATATTTTGTTTTGTGATATGTGACTCAAAATGAATGTTTTTAGAATTGATCAGATATACCAGATTTATGTGTAAATCTGCTCACAGGATTGTATGTGAGAATATGTGTTGATCCCTCACCAACAGGGGTTAGATGTTGGTATTCGCTCACAGGATTGTATGTGAGAATATGTGATGTGTATATGTGACGCTGTGCTCTGATCAATTATATGTATGTGTTTTCTAATGACTTTAAGTTGTGATTATATATGTATTAAGTGATTCATTATATGTTTTGGAATGATTATTTTTGATATTATGGGATAAATTTGTGAAAAAGCAAAAATATTCGTGCTTTGCTTGACTCTATTCCGTTGTGTATTATGTATAATTACTTACTAGATGTGTGGCTCACCCCATCAATTACATTTTTCAGATTAAAGTTTAGTTGGGGAATAGAACCTTTGGACCGCTTCGTAAGGTGCAGGGTAGAGCGTGAGAGTTTTAGGCGAAGTCAATAATACTTGAAGTCTTAAAGATTAATAGTTATTTTTTTGTATTCTGCTTTAGATTTCACAGCATTTTGGAGATTATTCTAAATTTGTGGATTTTAGTTATTGTAAGAGATTTATCTACAGCATTGTTTATTTGGAGTTTTGAATTCTATTTAAATTAATTGTGTTCATTGAGTTATATAAGTTCAGTAGGTTAGTCATGTATCTAAATCCATGTTCCATGGATTTGGGTCGTGACAGTTCTGGAGTCTGGACGCTTAAGTGGTTGAAATATGATCACAAATCGAGTATTAGAAACTCGATTTCAACATGGCTCCATGTGGAAAAAAGTCCATGTCAGATGTTTGTAACTCAAGATCTCGAGTATTAGAAACTCGATTTCTACCCGGAACTCGAGTTTTAAAAACTCGAGATGCTACTTTTCCACTTTGTTTTGAAACTGGGCAACTAACGAAATTCTTAACAATCTAATGTTAAATGAAAAAAAAAAAAAATTCGTGATCTATGTCTCTGTGTTTTGAGCACTTTGGCATTGTTAGTGTAGGGTTAGGATTTGTGGCCCAAGCCCAAAACAATGAATTTGTAGAGAATGGGTGAAAGAGCTAGATTGACTATGGAATTGACAACAGTTAATCACAACCCCCAAGTATAAACCAGCATGAATTTACACGTAAAAATGAAATGAATTGGTGTCCGAAGAGGCATATCATTGATTATGTAGTGATTACAGTTCTTAGAGCTACAGTAAAGCCTTTCTCTCTTCTCTATTGCCTTTTTTCCCCCCCTCTTTATCAGGAGCTTCTTTCCTTTATATAACCTCCTTCCCCATCATCCCCATTGTCCACTTGTACCTCATCTGTGAACCTACTTGAGTATATGTCACGTCAAGTATCTCCTTTGGCTCTTTGTGAGTGGCGGTAGGTGAGGTTACACTGTTCAGGGGTCTTCTCCACATAAATGCGGCCAGAAAAGTTGCTGCAGTGCCTTAAATACGGTGGTAGCAGCTTTTCCTTTAGATATTTCCTCATTCTTATCGTCTCCAGATATACTCAGAGCTTATCTTGATCAGTAGGAATGCTCGGAAGATCATTCTGACCTTTTATACGTTCTATTGATCCGTACTATTCGCGTCCAAGGAATAAAATCTCTTCGGACGGACGGCGGTCTCCTCGGACTGCAACCATATTTCTTTTCTGGGGGTCCTTCCAGATGGGCCTTGCCCTTACCTCCTCCTTCTCTTCGGACGCACAGTAATCCTCACATGGGGCTCTAGGCCCACTACGTTAGATTGGGCCTTTCCCCCCCACAATAACTCCTCAAAATTTTAATTTTTCCCCGCATCCGAGGAGAAAGAGTAAGATTTTGACCTGCCACGCAATGAAAAAGAATAAAAAGTTTGAAAAGAGCTCATAAATACCCAAGTTTGCACGTGCACAAGCATAGATACAAGCACTTCATTATTGCCGCTGTCAGTTCCGTATTCCCAAAGCGTTGTATTAATTACTCTAGGCGGCGTTTTGTCTTTTGCATCCAACGGTGGATTGTTGATCCAACGGACAGAACTGTTCTTCGGGATTTGGACGGGATGAACTACATCCTTTAACCTGCCCCCGTATATAAGCCCTCAGAGGAGGTTATTTTTCTTTACTTTACGCATCCTCAGAATACCCAGCGAACTCATTCATTCAAAATCCTTCAAGCTTCTTCAATTTTCTGTCTTCTTTCTTCCCAGAACCTAACAAAAGTCCACTTTGAGTTCAGAGATCATTCTCCACTCCCGTCTGTGTAAGTTTCGGCATCCTTAGCCCCTTATTTTCTTCTCGGCTGGTATTTTCAACCTTCGAAACCCCCGTTTCCTGGTTACTGCTTCAATTATTCCTTAAAAATGGGTAGATTCCAATACCTCATCGATAGTCCGGCGTTGATAGAGGAATTTAAGCGGACTTATGGCATACCACGGGGGGTAAATCTGAGGTATTGCCCTCCGGAGCGGATACTAACGGACCGAAGAGAGAGGGAGGTCATAATCCCAATGATAGCCTTCATCGAAGGGGGAATGACCCTCCCAATGGGTTCCATCACCCTGAACTACCTTCGCAACCATAGACTCTCTCCTGAGCAATGCGCGCCCAATACCTTTAGGATCCTAGGAGCTATCGATGCCTTGAACCTACAATTAGGATTAGGGTTGACCTGGCATGACCTGGTACATATGTATGAGTGTCATAGCCAAAAAGGGGCGGGATATTACCTTAAATCCCGATCCGACATCGTTAGACTGTTCTCCTGCCTTCCCAAGTCAAATAAAGGGATGAAAGACGACTATCTAATCGTCTCGGGCGCATGGCATGATGGTCTACACTGTCCGACCGAGCCAGGTGTGACTTCCTAGACTTAGGATTTCTAACAATAGGCTTAGGATCTTCACTCTTCATAACCTTTTTTTTTTTTTTTTTTTTTTATGCCGTCATATTTCAATTTTTTGATTAGGTTTGTTTGTTTTTGTTTTTTTTTTTTACTATTTTTTTTTACAGATAAAGCACATACTTCTCCTCGGCTTAGCCTTACCAACACCGCCGCCCTTAATTATCTATTACGCTCGGAGATATTTGTGAGCGAAGACGGACAGCTCCGGTCCGTCCCCCTCATACTCGACTACACACCAAAGAAAACAGATATTCAGCCGGTCGGCAACGCCATTACACAAGGTGATCACCGGCTTTGGCGAATAGACGTCGCTCGGCGCCATTTTTTAGCGCCATACGATCTTGAGCCCGTTCCACACCCAAATCCACAGGGTGTTCCATTGCTGATCCAACCAGTTCAACAAGTCCCCATTGAACCGGTGGTCGTAGGCGAGAAGGTCAGCTTTTCATCCTCTTCACTAGAGGAACAGATAGACAAGTTCAAATTTGAAGGAGAAGCTTCAAGGGGGTGCAGGTAATACTCTCCTCAGATTCTGAGGAGGAGACTGACAAGCAGTCCAGTGTCCATCCCCCAATTCTAATAACCACTCTCCCAAAGGACTCTTAGAAAGAAGAAGAAATGTCAGACTTAAAACTTCTGCTGAAGACGAGGGGCAAGAAGGCCAAGCCCAAAGGGACTGGGACTTCCCGACCAGTGGTGAATTTACTTCCACCACCACCTCAGGTTCCTGATCCGGGCTTAAAGCCAGTACCGGACTTAAAGAAAAAGAGACCTCTCGAACCTGAGGAGAGGGAGGTGGTGATACCACTAAAGACCACAAAGCAACAAAAGGTGGTGAGGGACCACCGGAGCAAGAGGGCCTCATCTGTAGAGAGTCGGGAGGAGCCTCCTGTGGCTGACGTGCGCCGAGGGCAATGCACGTGGTCTCCCAGATTGGAGCTAGATGGCGTTCCTTTTTCTTGGGAGACCTCCGTTAGAAACTACGATGGGGGAAGAGCAGGGCTGATAGCTGAAGCCTTGGAGCAACCACTGCTCCTCCCCCGAGACATGGAGTCATACAGGCGCTTCAGCCAGTATGAACTTTTCATGTCCCTGAAGAGGGACCTGGCCATGGTAAGCGAGCTTATCTAGCTCTTCAGTTGGCATACTAATTTTCTATCTGTTTTATGCTAACATTTTTACTTTACTGTGCATATTACCCAGCAAGTCTTCGTGGCCGAAGAGTGGAACCGAAAAGCCTATGTCGAAGCCCAAGCGGAGGCCCACTCTCGGTCCGAGGCAGAAAAAACTTTGGGCAGCTTAAAAGAGGAGTTCTCTCAGATCTTCGAGCAGCTCAAAGGGGTAACCCAGGAAAGGGATAGCCTCAATGTTGGCCTTCAAAACGCCGAGAGCCAGGCCGAAGCCCAACGCAAGCTGCTAAATGAGACTCAGACTAATTTGGCCTCTGAGAGAGCGGTTGTGAAGGAACTTCACACCAAACTCCAAAAGGCTAGGGAGACTGCCAAGCTGGCGCAGAGGGAGGCTCAGCTGGCCAAGGAGGCGACCGAGGCCGAAAAGGAAGCAGCATTCAAACTGGTAGTGGACGTGACCGAAAAAGGGTTAACGGAGCAGTTCGCCTCGGTTAGCCGAGATTACTGCGACATAACCTGGGGCAAAGCCCTGGATGCTGTCGGGGTGCCTGCTGACTCGGAATTGAGGCTGCCTGAGAGCATATACTACGATCCTGACATCCGAGAGCTCCCAGAGTCTGATCCTCCTCCTCCAACACAACTCCCAGAGGCTTTGGAGCAATCCTTGGTCAGCCAAGTTCCTCCAACCACGCTTAAGGCCTCCAAGGGGTCTGGTCAACCAGGTGATCAGAGCAAACTAGCTGAACCATCCGAGGACAAGGGTAAGAACTAGGAAAAAGAGAAGACTTCTTCAGAGCCCAAGGATTAGGCCTCAACAGCTGCTGTTACTCAGACGAGCCAGGCTGCCGACCCTATGGTCCCTCGATCAAAGACTTAGATACTTAGGGTTTCTCTTTTGTACCATCGTTATTATTATTATTATTTTTTTTATATATATGTAAGGGATTGTAGACTGTTCTCTTTTGGTTAATGAAACGGCCCTTTTTTTTTTTTTTTTTTTTACTTTTGGTGTATATCATGACTTACTCTTGCTACAAATAACTGTACTTTATAATTATGGTAATGTAGATAAACATAATCACCCTATCCTGCTAGTAATATACATAGCTAAAATTGGTTCCAGAAAGATCAGTGTATAAAAATTACTATTAAGTAATGAATACAACAAATGTTATAAAGGTTTCACAGATCTTTTCGCACATATACAAAGAAGGCTAGCATAAGTTAGAGCCAATTATAAGTACATTTGAATGTGTCAGGAAAGACTCATTCCAGAGTTAAACTTCACTAGTAATAACAACACAGAAGTAATAACTAACCCAAATCATCTGATCCGAGAACTACAGGCATGATTGGATTTAAGTTTAAACACTTAGAGAACTGATAAGGAGTGTTAACTAACCCAAATTATCTGGTCCGAGGACTACAGGCATGATTGGATTTAAGTTTAAACACTTAGAGAACCGATAAGGAGTGTTAACTAACCCAAACCATCTGGTCCGAGGACTACAGGCATGATTGGATTTAAGTTTAAACACTTAGAGAACCGATAAGGAGTGTTAACTAACCCAAACCATCTGGTCCGAGGACTACAGGCATGATTGAATTTAAGTTTAAACACTTAGAGACCAATTAAGAATGACAAGTTATCATAGTGACCAAAGAAATGATTCGATTAATAATAGTACCTTTTGAGGTTATTTACATTTCAGGGGCGTGGTATTACATGACTATCTAAGTCCTCCAGAAAATATACCCCAATGCCAGCCCCTAAAGTAATACGATATGGCCCTTTCCAATTTGGTCCTAGTTTCCCCCAGGTTGGATTTTTCGCAGTGCCCACGACTTTCCTGAGTACCAAATCATCGGGTTCTAGGGGTCTTAACTTTACGCTGGCATCATAGCCTTGCCTGAGCTTCTGCTGGTAATGTGCCAGTCGAACCATTGCATTTTCTCTCCTTTCTTCGATCAAATCCAAACTCCTTTCTAAAAGTTCATCATTGCTGGTCGGACTGAACGAACTAGTTCTCAGAGTTGGGAACCCAGTTTCCAAAGGAATGACAGCTTCAGCCCCATAAGTCATCGAAAAAGGGGTTTCTCCAATAGATCTGCGGGGCGTAGTTCTGTAAGCCCAAAGCACGTGTGGCAACTCTTCCACCCACTTGCCCTTCGCATTGTCTAATCTCTTCTTCAATCCATTAACTATGACTTTGTTAACTGCTTCTGCTTGCCCATTCCCCTGGGGATAGGCAGGGGTAGAGTATCTATTCATGATTCCCAGTTCGCTACAATAACTCTGAAATGCCTTACTGTTGAACTGTAGACCGTTGTCCGAGATGAGATTATGAGGAACTCCGAAAGGAGTAATGATATTCTTCCATACAAATCTTTGCACATCTACGTCTCGGATATTGGCCAGAGGTTCATCTTCAACCCATTTGGTGAAATAATCTGTGCCGACTAGAAGGTACTTCCTGTTTCCTGCGACCTTTGGGAATGGACCCACTATATCCCAGCCCCACTGAGCAAACGGCCACAGACTAGATAGTGGGTTGAGGACTCCACCTGGTTGGTGTATGTTCGGCGCAAATCGTTGACATTGATCGCACTTTTTTACATAGTCATGGGCTTCTTTTTGCATGTTCGGCCACCAATAACCTTAAGTAATGGCTCGGTGAGCCAAAGACCTACCTCCAGTGTGACTCCCGCAAATTCCTTCATGCAACTCCTCTAATAGCAAAGCCGCCTCAGGATGAATACATAACAGGTATGGTCCTGAATAGGATCGTTTGTATAATTTTCGGTCTTCGGACAGCCAAAATCTGGTCGCCTTCCTTCGAATTTTGTGAGCTTCCTCCTTTTCTTCAGGCAAAGTGTCATCTTTCAAGAATTTGACTATAGGGTCCATCCAGCAGAGACTGGCTCTGATCTGGTGAACTTGGATTGCATCTCCTCCTGTCTTGGTGGGCTCATGCAAGTCCTCGACGAGGATAACTCTCGGTAAATTTTGCACCGAAGAGGTGGCGAGTGTGGCCAAAGAATCAGCATGTGCGTTACTACTTCTAGGAACATGTAGCAAGCTGAAAAATTCAAATTCCGACTGCAGACGTTTAACTCGATTCAAGTATCCCTACATTCTTTCATCCTTCGCTTCAAACTCCCCCTGTACTTGGCCCACAACTAATCTTGAGTCTGAGAACAACTCCACTGCCTTTCCTCCCATTCTTTGGACTATAGACATTCCCATTAATAGGGCTTCATACTCTGTCTCATTATTGGTTGCATCGAAATCCAGCCTTAATGACTTTTCAATGATGATTCTCTTCGGAGATATCAATACTAGCCCTACTCTAGAACCTTTCCGATTCGCAGCGCCGTCCACATACACTTCCCAGCGGGCAGGACCTTGTTGAGAAATCATTCCAACCGATTTTCCATCTATGTCCTTCTCTGGAGTTATTTCTTCTAAACTAGGCTCCGTGAACTCGGCCACCAGATCCGCAAGGATTTGCCCCTTGACCGAAGTGTGAGGCATGTACTTGATATCGAAAGCCCCCAAGATAGTGCCCCACTTGGCTATCCTCCCCGTGTAGTCGGCACTTCGAAGTACGGTTTAAGCGGGAGTTGCGTGAGCACGACGATCGTATGTGCTTGGAAGTAATGGGGCAATTTTCGTGTTCCGAGTACTACTGCCAAAATAGCTTTCTCCAGTGGCAAGTATCTGATCTCGGCCTCATGTAGAGACTTACTCACACAGTAAACCGATCTTTGTACACCTTGATCCACTCGTATTAACACCAGACTTACAGCATAAGGAACCACCGCAATATAGGCAAACAGGACCTCATCTGGCTCAGGGCTAAACATAATCGGTGGCCGAGCCAAGTAGTCTTTAAGTCGTTGAAAAGCTGTGGCACATTCTTCAGTCCATTCAAATCCCTTCCATTTGTTGATCAGTGAGAAGAAAGGTTTACACCTATCCGCGGACCTAGAGATGAATCGATTCAGAGCAGCTGTCATCCCTGTTAACTTCTGAACCTCTTTCGGATTCCGAGGAGGCTGTAAATTTTGAATAGCCTTTATCTGATCGGGATTAACCTCAATTCCCCTGTGTGTTACCATGTAACCTAAAAACTTGCCTGACCCTACACCAAATGAGCATTTGGAGGCGTTCAAGCGCAGCTTATGTCTTCTTAGGATTTCAAAAGTGCTGTCGAGGTCCTTCAAATGCTCAGAAATAACTTTGCTTTTTACCACCATGTCGTCTATATAGACCTCAATGCTTTTGCCTAACTGCGATTCAAACATCCTTGTCATCATTCGCTGATAAGTAGAACCTGCATTTTTCAGACCGAATGACATCACTTTATAGTGGTAGTTACCAGTAGGGGTAACAAAAGCGGTTTTCTCCTGGTCATCTAGGGCTAACGGTATTTGATGGTAACCTTGAAAAGCATCCAAGAAACTCATCTGAGGATGGCCGACAGTAGCATCTACTAGTTGATCAATTTTCGGCATGGGAAAGGGATCTTTGGGACAGGCCTTGTTTAAGTCCGTGAAGTCTACACAAACTCGCCACTTTCCACTCTTCTTCTTCACTACCACAGTATTTGCCAACCATTCGTGATAAAAAAAACTTCTTTGATGGCTCCAGCTTGTTTGAGCTTCGTTACTTCTTCTTTGACTACATCAGCATGCTCTTTAGACGGCCGCCGAGGAGGCTGCTTCTTGGTGACAATCAGTGGGTTGACCCTCAAATGGTGGCAAATGAACTCTGGATTTACTCCTGGGGCTTCGTAAGCACTCCAGACGAATACGTCAATATTTCTTTTGAGGAAATCAATTAACTCTTCTTTTTCTGGTTGAGGCATCTGAGATCCGACTTGAAAGTACCTTTCAAGACTGTCCCCAATCAAAACTTTTACTAAATCCTCACATCTAACACCTTCATCAAGACCCTCGACGGGTGACACCCGACTTTTTAACTGCTATAAGTCTCCCTCAGTCCTGACTGAGGACTCAGTTTCGGGCCTGTGTTGGATGGCAGCCACCAAGCATTGCCTGGCCGAAGATTGATCTCCACGGATTTCACAAACCCGCCCTTCGCATGGATATTTAACCTTTTGATGTAGGGGGGAGGAAATAGCCCCTAGCGTATGCAACCAAGGTCTGGCTACAATTGCCGTATAAGGGGAGTAAACATCTACGACAATGAAGTCTACTTCCACTACTTCTGAGCCAGTCTGTACAGGCAGCCGTATCTGGCCTTTCGGGGTGACAATTCTTCCCTCGAAGCTAACCAAGGGAGAACAGTATGGTGTTAAGTCATCAAGCTTGAGGTTCAACCCCTTGTAGAGGTCGGAATACATTATCTCCACCGCGCTACCTTGGTCCACCATTACCCTTTTCACATCATATCCTCCGATTCTGAGGGTGACTACCAAAGCGTCGTCATGAGGTTGAATGGTTCCAACCTTATCTTGGTCCGAAAAGCCTAAAACTGGCTGGACAGCCGGTCTAGCGCTCCTCGGATCTCGACTAATGTCCCCTGTTGGTAACCGAGCCACTGACATAACTTTGGACGGCCAGGACCCTGTTCTTCCTGGTGTAGCGAAAATGACGTTGATAGTTCCTAATGGAGGTTTCGCAGAATCACTCCTCCCAGACTCAGAATTCATTTGACCTCCTCGGCCACTAGAGTGGTGCAAGAGATGCCTCAACCTGCCCTTGCGGACCAATTGGTCTAAGTGGTCCCACAAACTTCTGCAATCTTCAGTGGTATGCCCATGGTCTTGGTGGTATTGACAATAGAGATTGTGATTGCGCCTCTCAGGATTCCCTACCATCTTACTCGGCCACCTAAAGAATGGTTCATTTTTGATCTTTTCCAAAACTTGGTGGACTGGCTCCTTGAACACTGTGTTGACGGCTTGAGCATTTGTTGACCCCGACTGCCGAACGAAATCTCTCCGTGGCTTATTGTTGTTATAACGGTCCGACTTGAAATCCTTCCTCTCCTGGGGGGTTACCTTGTCCTTAACCTTCCCTTGCTGCTAATCTTCCTCGACCCTTTTATATTTTTCAATACGGTCCATAAGCTGACGCATGTTAGTGACAGGTTTACCGGACAAGGATGTCCTTAAACCATGATCAGTAGGGAGGCCCAGCTTGAACGTGTCTAGGGCCATTGCATCAAAGTTGCCCTCCATATCATTAAACATTTCCCAATACCTATCTGAGTACGCCTTCAAGGTCTCACCCTCACGCATGCTTAAGGATAGCAGAGAAGACAAGGGCTTGGTCGCTCTTCGATAGGTGACAAAACGTGAACCAAAAGCTTGAGTGAGCTCTTGGTAGGAATTGATGGAATCTACTTTCACACTGTCAAACCACCTCATTGCAACCAGTCCAAGACTAGAGGGGAAGACTTTACACATCAGAGCTTCATCTCTGGAATAGACAGCTATCCTTTGATTAAAGTGGCTCACATGCTCTACAGGGTCCGTTTTACCATTATAAATGGTAAAGGTTGGTTGGTTAAAACGCCGAGGAAGTCTCGCTCTTTCGATCCTGTGTGTGAAGGGTGACCTAGAGATTTGATTCAGAGCCCTGCTCATAGCATCATTTCCCACCCCTCCACGTGATGGGCTTTGAGGTTGCTTTTTGCGACGATGCTCTTCTTCGTATGAAAAGGATTCACTGATTGGTGTGTGAGACCTTTGCTCGTAAGTGACATCCTGCTCGTCATCCCAATCCTCACCAGAATGCGAAGGAACACGTTTTCTCTTTGCATGGCATAACTCCCTCCTTAACCTCTCAATTTCTATTTGCATGCTATTCTTCTCCGCATGAGACACGTGACTTCCTCCATGAGGTTGACTTCGCTCAGGGTGCGTAGTATGCACGCTGCCTTCACGATCTTGTCTCTGCTCCAAATTGAGAAAAGGGTCTATGTGCTTGGACGCCCCAGATTCTGCCGGTTGTTGCCTTGGTTCCGCCATTGCCAACTGCTGTTGCTTCCACTATTCAAGCTCTCTCCACAGACGGCGCCAATTGTAGGGTTAGGATTTGTGGCCCAAGCCCAAAACAATGAATTTGTAGAGAGTGGGTGAAAGAGCTAGATTGACTATGGAATTGACAACAGTTAATCACAACCCCCAAGTATAAACCAGCATGAATTTACACGTAAAAATGAAATGAATTGGTGTTCGAAGAGGCATATCATTGATTATGTAGTGATTACAGTTCTTAGAGCTACAGTAAAACCTTTCTCTCTTCTCTATTGCCTTTTTTCCCCCCTCTTTATCAGGAGCTTCTTTCCTTATATAACCTCCTTCCCCATCATCCCCATCGTCCACTTGTACCTCATCTGTGAACCTACTTGAGTATATGTCACGTCAAGTATCTTCTCTGGCTCTTTGTGAGTGGCGGTAGGTGAGGTTACACTGTTTAGGGATCTTCTCCACATAAATGAGGCCATAAAAGTTGCTGCAGTGCCTTAAATACGGTGGTAGCAGCTTTTCCTTTAGATATTTCCTCATTCTTATCGTCTCCAGATATACTCAGAACTTATCTTGATAAGTAGGAATGCTCGGAAGATCATTCTGACCTTTTATACGTTCAATTGATCCGTACTATTCGCGTCCGAGTTATAAAATCTCTTCGGACGGACGGCGGTCTCCTCGGACTGCAACCATCTTTCTTTTCTGGGGGTCCTTCCAGATGGGCCTTGCGCTTACCTCCTCCTTCTCTTCGGACGCACAGTAATCCTCACATGGGGCTCTAGGCCCACTACGTTAGATTGGGCCTTTCCCCCCCACAGTTAGGTTTACTAAATATAATTCCTCACTTGTTTATTTATTTAATTATTATTATTTTAGTTTGGCATTTTTCCTTTCTCAAAAAAAAAAATAAATAAATAAAAGTTTGGAATTCTTTCCATCAAATTCCCCATATTTGATAGAGTAATAGTGGCTTTAGAAGACCAAACCTGCCTTTTCAATTTGAAAATTTCTATGGACAAACTCAAATCCATATTTTGTAACTTAGCCATTATCAAAATTTTTTATGGAATCCTGGTTGAAATCACACACACACACACACACAAAGGAGATATATGCGAATGTGGACACATAAAATTTGGCTAGATGCTAAGTTCATGTTCATAGTAAATGGATGTTTCTGTGCTATGCATCTAGGAACGTTCAAAATTTTTATCATGTACTTCTATGCATAGAAAATTCAACTAATTATAAGCCCTTACTGCTAACAGTATGTTTCTATATGTTATCTTTGAGGTGAGACTCCCCAGAGACCTCAGGAGACTTAAGAATTTTCAATTCTTCCTCTATTTCCTGTCTGATCTTCTCTTACTTATTCTTAATTTCTGCACTACTGTGCAAACTTGTCATCTGTATGTCTGTCCTTTCTCCCATACTCATCCTTGAGGTGCTACAGCTTTGTACAAAAATTCTAAACCTAACTCTATGCAGCTTTCAATCTTAAGATTGGATACAATTGAAAAATATCATAGGTTTGCTTTGGATTTATTATTTATCTAGACCTGCTCCCAGCATCCTGAAGAACCTGAACCCATTAGAATTCAGAGCAATTGCTTCCCTAATTCACATTAGTGAACTTTTGTAGTTTAGTCTACTTTAACTTGATTAGTGCTGTTGAGTTTGTCCCTCTGGTTCAAGATGGACGATATATGTTAGCAACACAGGGATGACTGCAGAATGGTTTGTCAATGATTTTGATATATTGGTTCCTGAAGATGTTGCTAGCTCTGGGGTTAGTTTTGATTGATCTTTGCACAGTATATTCACCTTTTCATTTAGTAAAGAGTAAGTAAATAGAGTAAGTAGAACCCATTACAGTTCTACTTAAACCACGTTATCATGTCAGCAACAGATTCAACACACATACACGTGATAAGTGTTATGTATAAACATTGGAGCTAATCTCATGATGCCAATTGTCAATCATAAATTAACTTTTCCTAGATTCTTCTTGGTTGCCAAGAAACTAAGGAAATGCTATTTGCTAATCATGTGTATGTGTAAAATTCCATTTGTAGACTCCACTTGTGATTGTGTTTAATGTCACATATTTTATACACAACCGGTCTCAAGCTTAGAAAGATAAGGTTGATAGCTAGATTGGAATTTAGTCACAAGTAATTGAGTAGCCACTTATAATGGTTCGACGCAGTCCTTATTTATGCCAAAAAGTAAAGGAGATTGAGTCCTTTGTAACTAAAGCTAAAGCCAAAATCCTATACGCATAGTTGTCAAGTTAAGCAAAGAATCATTGCTTGTAATGGACAAATTATGCTTCAAAATCATGATTAGTCTGGCACAGAAGCAGATCAACACCAACAATACTATCACTAGAAGAGAATAACCACTTCAAAATTATTTAGATCTATCAAATCTTCTTGTTGCACTTACACAATACAATGAAAACGCTAAAAACAAGAAAGGAATTACACAGGGCAATGTTTCGGGACAATTTATTTTCACTCTTCTCCTTGAAAACCTAAGCAATGTCTTCAAGGAATGGATAATCAGTGTATCCAAGGACAGGGTTAGAGATGTAGAATGTGTCTCTGTTGTACTTGTTGAGAGGAGCATTGAGCTTAAATCTCTTAGGCAAATCTGGATTAGCTAAAAATAGACGACCATAAACAACAAGATCTGCACAGTTTTCAACAATAGCTTTGTTCCCATCTTCCCTGTCATAACCCCCAGCAACAAAAAAGCTACCCTTAAAAGCCTTTCTCATTGGCACAAGACTATGGGGACTTTCACTCTTTTCTCCAACTGTCTTCATTCTTGGCTCAACCATGTGGCAATAAAGAATCTCATATTTGTTTAAGGATTCAGCCATGTAAAGGCCCAAAGCTTCTGGATTTGAGTCTCCGGATTGCATGTAGTCTGCAAAAGGAGATAGCCTTATTCCAACCCTGTCTGCTCCTATCTCATTAGAAACAGCTTCAACTATTTCCAAAGCAAACCGACAACGATTTTCGAGGGATCCACCATATTGATCCGTTCGATCATTCACTTGATCCTTCATAAACTGGTCAATTAGGTAACCATGAGCCCCATGGATCTCTACTCCATCAAAGCCTGTGTATAAGAAAAATAATGACATTTTAATGAAGGGAATATGTAATAACAAAGGTAACCATGAGCCCCATTGTTCTTTCAGTTTTCTTTCATCAAGTACAAAGTACATTCCTTCACTCCCTTGTACATTTGACCAATCAAATATCTTTTATCTTATATAAACACATGAAAAGAACTTACCAGCTTCAATAGCATTCCTTGCAGCAAGCCTAAAATCATTGACAATTTGAGGAATTTCCTCTATCCTTAGCCGCCTTGGAGGAGTGAAGTCTGCAACGTCAATTCCATTAGCTCGAATTTGAGGGGTCAAAGGCCTGTCAGAGGAAGAAATTGGGGCTTGACCATTTGGCTGAAAACCTGTAGACATCAATATAAAGAAAAATAAATATCCAAATAATTCAAATGAGTTTGATAAGACATCATCAATCACCACTTGAAGAATTAGAAAAAAATGAGAGTTATGATCTGTTAAATTACTTAGAAAATGATCTTTCTTTTCTTTGCAAAGATTTTTTTTTTCTTAAAAAAAAACATTTATCTAGAGAAGTAATTGACAAGACCTTTACTGATTTGAAAAATCACAAAAAATAAAAATAAAATAAAATAAAATAAGATGCAAAATTAATGCTTGTTTTGGATCAAGAAGGCACACTAGCTCCATTATGTATTTCACATGATTGTACAGTACAAGGATGGGGTTCCATAAATATTCCCCTCCAAAAAAGGAAATTTCAAGATCATATTCCATGTCAAAAAAGGAAAGCTCATGATCTTAGGGCTGTCTAACATGCCAAAAAGTGGTGGTTGGTTGTCTGTGACTACCATAGATATAGGACTCAATAATGATTTTGACAATTGATTTAGAGCAAGTGGTGTCTGCATATCTAAAACAGAAGTACAAAGATTTTGAAAGACCAACCAACTCAAAGAACCATGCTTTTGAAAAAGTGATATGCAACCATCCACTCTAACCTTTTCTACTGAAATGACTAAATAACATTCTATTCAATGGTGATACAAAAATGCCTTTTTAGCTGAAATGACAACATCATTAGCTTTTTGTCCAACCACCTACAGTGATTCGATTTTTTTAAAGCAGTGGGTGTCACCTCATTCATATCCTAAAAACAAAATGACATTAACATATCAGACTTATAATGAAAGATGCCCGTTCCACTGAGGCAATGATCATCATAAAAGGCCCCCTGAAATAAAATATCCATTTATAGTAGAGAAGATAATGCAAAAAATAACACCACTACAATGATAGATCAATAGTTTTTCAAAATAATTATATTGTTGCATAAATTTTCCTTTTACTCCATCAATCCAACAATGATCATCACTTTTGCTTATTTTACTCTCTAAAATGATAGTTAAGCCAATTAATGCTCTTCCTCAAAAAAGTATGCTTCTTTTCAAATGTGACACTCATTTTGTAGGGAATAGCATTCTACAGCACCAACGCATGGTTATTTCAGCAGTCAATCAAAACTTCCATCTAATTTGATCTTTACCAAATAGGTTCATATGCAATACTTCCTTTAGGATCAACAGCAATCAATGTGGTATAGAAAACCCAAATCTACTCAATTCATGAATCATTTACCATAAAGTCTTTGTAATTAAGCATATTACAAAACATGCAACTCTCTCCATCCATTACAAAAGTTCAATTGTCAACAAGAAATAATAGAAGAGAAGATATATAAAGGTGGTCTCAGTCAAAGACAAACCTTGATTTGAAACCCTCCCCACATGCCAAATTTGACAAAAGAAAACTCCACCTTTGGCATGAACAGCATCTACGATGGGTTTCCAAGCTTCAACTTGCTGTTTTGTCCATATACCCGGTGTGTCTGGATACCTTTACAATAGCAAAGAAACCTAGAAGTCATAAAAATTTTCAAGGCAAGAAAAGGAACCCTCAAAATGGAGATTGTCTTTCAGTGTGAAACATGGTAAGAAATTGATTACCCTTGAGCAGTGTCAGAAACTCCAGTGGCTTCAGCTATCAGTAGACCACCTTTGGAGGTTCTCTGAGAATAATATAACATAGCATGTGGCTGAGGAACATTGCCATAAGATCTCTGTCTGGTCAATGGTGCCAAAACAACCCTGAAAATACAAATTAAATGATAAATTGAGTAAATCAAGTAAGAAATCTTTCTAACTGAAGAAAGTTGTACCCTATAAGAATCAAATATATATTGCCCATAGCAAAGGCTGGAAGAATAATATGATTAAGCCCCTTTTCCATATGTTATAATAGATACTAATAAATAAAAAAAAGGCAAGTAACAACTGAAACCAAATCAAACAATTCATTTTAGAATGATTATGGCAGAGATAAGGACAGCTTCACAACTTCAACTGTGGATTACTAAAATACAAACCATTAAATAAGGTTTGAGAATTTGAAGAAAAACACAAAATCAGCAAAACTCTACATATAATATAATACTTTTCCTTCTGAGTAAAAAAATAAATACCTAAATGAGAAGGAGTGACAGAGGTAGAGACAGAGAATGTTTGATTTGGTCTACAATTTCTTTTTCTTTTTTTTTTAGAGTTTGTTCATCGTTAAAGTGTACAACCATATTGTCATGTATTAAAGATGAATTTCACAAAATGCAGTACTTGAGTGGGGGAGGAGAAGGAGACAAAATGAAGCATGAAAATGGAGAAGGAGATATTACAGATGAATGATGAAATAGTAAAAACTTGGACCAAATAATTTGATGAATTTTTATGAACAGAATAAGGTGATTAGTTCTGTTAATTACATGTAGGTCCAAGATTATCAAATGATAACATAGAGCATTTTGAAGAATGACTTGGGAACTGTTCTAGGATACAGAGGAGGGAGCCAAACTGGATTACTTTTCACCATACAGAATTTGCGGGCATACTTATCAACATAACACTGATAAATAGAAGGATCTCATCCCCCCTCCCCAGTCCCAAAAAAGTCAGATCAAAATTGTTGAGAAATGATGTTATAACTATAGATTGATATTTATACAATCAAAGCAACTGTAAATAGATGTAAGCACTCTCAATCTCATGATGAAGCTACAAATACATTACTTAGAGGTTCTGAAAACACAAAGAATCCTGACATCCAAGGTCATCAGATACCTTAATCTGCAAATCTAAAGCCAATTTACACAATAGAGATGATTTACAAAATCCAGATAAACCAAATGACAGATTTATTGTCCTTCTGAGATCAAAGGAAAAAATCATCACTAACAACTCATGAAATGAGTAGAGCTTAGCAAGACAGCTAATGCAGTTCCAACAAAATTCATCAATCTTAACATTATAAAAAATTAGCAGAAGTCTCACACTTTTAGCAGATTAATATTGAGGATTCTTGAAAAAAAGTGTCATTTCTTGGTTAAACACAAAACAAACGCAGATGTGAACTGACAAGAAAATGCTCAAAAGGGCAAGAGTGTTATGTAACCGACATATATTATCATAAACTACGATTTCTTGAAAGTTGAAACCTTTGTAAATAAAACAATTCATTATCCCAACTGGGATATGTCACAAACACCCTTTTTTTTTTTTTAACAAAATCAAAGTCAAAGTCAAAGTAAAAAAAAAAAAAAAAAACATAATTTCATCCAAAAACGACCCCAAAAAAAAAAAAAAAAATCAAAACCCATCACACATATTAACAATTCAGATCATATTAATAAAAAAATAAAAATAAAAAAGTACTTTGCAGGGTGTGATGGCATACCTATGGGAAAGGTTGAACTTGCCCAGTTTGTAAGGAGTAAGAAGAGGAATGGTAGCAGCTTCAGCAGCCATTTATAATGATTCTATTCTATTCTTTCCTGTTGAATGCTAGTAATTTGCTTCTGTTCCTGATTTCAGACAAAAGTGGGAATGAAATGCTTGTTACACAAATGGGTATTTATAGAAATGAAAAAGCATTAAAGATTTGTGTCAAAAAAGCGGGATGGTTCCAATTCCAACTGTTACTGGACAACGAAGTTTGCTTTAAAAAGGTGTTCACAACTTTTTGCACAGTGCCTGATGTCTGTGGTGACGTTTGGAAATACGTGGCTGTGGATGGGAATGGGGACCATTGCCCTATTATTTATTAACCATGTGTTCTGTTCTATGAATAACACGTCCACAATCAATTTCATAATCTTTTTAAAATAAATTTTTTTAGAATATAGATTGTGTTTAGATTTTAGTATATTAGTTTTATGCTGTGCTCGTTTTTAATTTTTATTTAGTAAAATAATGTTTAAAAAGGAGATAGAGGTAATGCCCTAATTTTTAGAATTTTTCACCATATGGGAATTGATAAAAGTTTTTTTTTTTTTTTTACTTTTATTAATTCTCATATAGTAAATTACTCTTATAGTAAAAAAAAAACTTGAACGCCTAAAATTTATAAACCTTTTTAAAAATAGTAAATTACTCTTTTTAACTTGTTTGTATTTTTAAATTTAAAATTATTTAACTAAAAAATAGAAGTATTTAAGAGAATTTAAGAATTTATGTAAGGATATTTTAGTACGCAAAATGATGTAACTCAAATAAAAAATTATGTTATTAATAGTGTAGATGAGATCACTATTAATTTTACTTTTTATTTAAAGAAAAAAAATTATTATATATTATTCATAACTATGACCTCAAAAATTATGAAAATATTATTAAATTTGTCATGTCATCAGTTGTTCTACTTAAAAAAGAGCAATCTTTGAGACATAAAACAGTTCACAATTTTTTTTTATAGCTTCTTAAGGAGGTAAATTAGTGTGTGCAGCAAAAAAAAATTATAAATATTTTTCTTAATATGAACAACATATTTTTTATTTTGAAAGAAAATTGGAATTTGCCAACTTTTTTTAAGGAAAAAAAATTTTATTTTTGGAAGGTAGGGACAGAGCCACCCAAGGGGGCCATGGCCCCTCTAGATTTTTATTTTTAAAATTACGAGTATATATGTTTTATGAGATTTTTAGAATTTGGGCCAAAGAAAATTATTTTTAGCCTTCATAGTATAACTTTTTTCACCTTTGAATAATAAGAAAAATATTCTAAACGACAGTAGTGACTATAAGAACAACATAATTAGTTCAAATAACAACAAAACATCTAGCCTATACAACAACAAAAATTAGCCCAATCAACCAAAACATCACTTTAAAAATCATTATTTATCAAATCTGATCAATAAATCTTTGATCTATTAATTATTTTTTATAAAAAAAAAATCCCTAAATTTATACAATACCAATCGAATAAACAGAGAACATTTCCTAGACATTGTCAAATGACTAATACACAAATACAATTAATTAATATCATAATAATAACTTATAAATTTATAATTAGTGATTGTTTGTGGATGGGTTGGAATCATTATTTTTTAACTTACTACCTTAATACTTAAGTTTATTTGATCTATTTTGTCTTATCTATTTTAATTTATTGGGCGGTCCACTATTTATTGGAATCATTATTTGTTAGTTTTGGCTCTCTTTTTTTTCATCCGATTCTCCATATTGGATGGAGTAATTGTGGTTTTAGAAGACCACACTTGCCTTTTCAATTTGAAAATTTCTATGCACAAACTCAAATCCATATTTGATTGATTTCACATGCTTGGGAGTGTCATCTTGTGGTACATAAATTTTTTTTATATATATATTTTTCATCAACTACTAGCAGCTAGAGAAGGTATATCACGTTTCGGATACATGAGTCCTCCCACTCATATGAGGGTCCACTCTCATGTGATGGGGAGTATCTGAAACATGATATACTTTCTCCTGCAATTGACCTATACATAAGTGTGAAATCAACCTTCATGTGAGGGGGAGTACTCATATATCCGAAACATGATGTAATTTTTCCTGCGATTGGCTCGAAACCAATTGGCAAATTGATAACCAAACATTTTATTTTTACCCTTGTTTGAGGCAACTGATTTTTATTTTTATCGAGTAAGAGTCTGTTTAAATACTGCTTATTTTATTAAAAACTGAAAATTGAAAATACTATAATAAAATAATTTTAAAACATGAATAATAGCCATGGATCTTAGATTTAAAACACTGTCGTTGGCCTTTATTTGTTAGCTGAACAGTAACCGTGAGTTCCACTTTTAAAACACTAGAGTAAGTCTTCATTTTAAAATGTAAACAGTAACCGTGAGTCTCAATTTTAAAACGCAAAATGCATTAAACGTGCTTTCCAGGGGCACGCTAAGTCCATAAGCACTCTCTTTCGTTTGTGTCATGGTGGGTCAGGTGGGGCTGAAGCTGAATATACGTGACCTTTTTAATTTTGGTCAAGAATTGAAACTCATTAAGTATTATGAATTATAAGAACGACCAAAAAAAAAAAAAAACCTCATTATTATGTATATACAGTGGACTCCAATGATGTGGATGGATCACCTGTTTTCTTACGAGAATTTAGACGAAAGGCTGTCTAAATTCAGATTAGACAGGAAATACTATAGAAAAGAGCTTCTTGTTCTTGACCAAGAAAAAACCAATGGATGGTCAAAGAATAAAAAATTTATATATATATATATATATATTTATATATATAAAACCCAAGTCTTGACTTTTTGTTGACCATCTCTAGAGTTTATCACATTATTATCATTTTTTTTAAATAAAATTATTTTTGTTTAGTCCAAACTTAATAAAAAGTGAAACTTTATCTCTTTAACAATTCCAACTCAAACTCATCATTATCATTTTTTTTAAAACAAAATTATTTTTATTTAGTCTAAACTTAATGATGAGTAAAACTCTATCTCTTTAACAAGTCCAACTTAAACTCAAACTAAGAAGCTACAATTTATTTGCACCAATATTACATAATATAAACTTGGCAAACTATGATGGCAACCTTCATGATAAATCATCAGCCTACCAGCGGTGAAAGCAGATAAATTTCAATATAATAAGCACTGGATTTCAAGTAATGACTATGTGGTGAGTGAGGCCTTTCCAATAGTAACAAAAATTTAAAAGATAAATATTAATAACTCTTTACGTACCTACAACTTAATTTAATTTGAAAATTATAAGCATCTCTTTGGATACCGCTTATTTTGCTAAAATTAAAAACTTATTGTTGAAAGTACTGTAGATAAAGGTAAAAGTTATTTGAAATAGTACAGTGGTGCCTATGAATAATAGCAAAAATAAGCTGAATAGTAAAATAATTTATAATTTTAATCCACATCTAAACGCATACTAAGTATCACATTTTTTTTGGGTGGAATTATGATACCTCAACTCATTTAATATTTATGGAATTGGCAATCCTTTTACGTAGAAGATTTAGAATTAGAGACAAGCAAGATTTGTCCAACAAATTAGTTTATTTATTTATTTATTTTATTTTTTGTTATTTTTAAGAAAAAGATGATTTGTCCAACAAATTAGTTAACTTTGTAGCCTTTACAAGTTTACATCTCTATGTCACCAATTCAGTACATGTGGCAATAATTTAAGCTTAAGTCATTGATAGAGATCTCTATCTAGACTAGTAGGATATTAGCCAATTTCTTGTGATCTCAGTCGTTCCAATAGTGGAATTCACCCAAATGAGGCCCCTTTATATTTTTTCCTGAAAAAAATTGAACAAGCTATATATTTAAAGGATAAAAGACACATTTAGGTATTAATTAATTGGGGTCATTCTACATAGGCAGAATGAGCATATCATTTTTTAAGTGACTTCATTCTTCTCAGTTTTGCTAGGTAAAAAAGAAAAAGAAAAAAGAAGAAAAAAGGAGAGCTCTGACATGAAATACTATGGCCTTCTAATCTCTATTGATTCCCTATCATGTGGTTTGGGTGGATACATTACCAAATTCTATATACCAATGAGAAAATAAAATTCTATGTCTTTACTTCACCTCATGATATGAAAGTATGTTGATTACTTGGACATAAAGCTTATATACGATATATTAAAATGAGGTATGACTTTCATTATTTCAATGTAGGCTACTGCTCAATATTTTTGACTGTGGGCCCCTTGCTGATAAGGTTTGTTTAAAGTTTAGACCCGTTAAAGTTTAAACTTATTACTTTATGGGTTCGTGTACTTTTTTCTTTTTCTTATATTTCTCTTTTAAATAGTCATATATTTTTTAAATTGTTTTAATAACTTATTCTTTAATTATATCTTTTTTTTGGCATTTTGGAAGTTTTAACATCTGAATTTGGGGAAATTATTAGGTGATCCAGGACTACAAGGTTAGCTTGCTAACCATGTAGTCCCAGCCAATATAAAAGAAACGCATCATTAAAAACGACTGATATCAGCTTACCTGCCATGTTACTGAAAAACAATACACACTTTAACTTTCATTAATCCAGAAACGTTAACCCTCTATTGAAATTCAAATTTTGATTTGGAAATTGGGCGAGTTCGGTGAAGGTAAAAACTAAAAAAACAAAAAGCTTTTCATTTTCAATCTTCGCTTCATAGAGATTCATTTTTCGAAACTTCTTGCTATTGTGGCCTTGTGTTCTTATTATTAGGGGTTGTGGGTTCATGTTAGGGTGTGTTTGGATACCGCTTATTTTGCTGAAACTGAAAAATTATTGCTGAAAAACAATACACACTTTAACTTCCGTTAATCCAGAAACGTTAACCCTTTATTGAAATTCAAATTTTGATTTGGAAATTGGGCGAGTTCGGTGAAGGTAAAAACTAAAAAAATAAAAAGCTTTTCATTTTCAATCTTCGCTTCATAGAGATTCATTTTTTGAAACTTCTTGCTGTTGTGGCCTTGTGTTCTTATTATTAGGGGTTGTGGGTTCATGTTAGGGTGTGTTTGGATATTGCTTATTTTGCTGAAACTGAAAAATTATTGCTGAAAGTACTGTAAATAAAGGTAAAAGGTAAAAGTTAGTTGAAATAGTACAGGGGGGTCCATGAATAGTGTCAAAAAGTGCAGTGGAACCCATGAATAGTAGTAAAAATAAGCTGAATAGTGAAATAATTTTCATTTATAATCCCAATCCAAACGCACACTTAGTGTGGTGCTAAAATCTGATTTTTCTTTTGGATTTATTGGTCAGGATTTAATATGAACAACAGTTATAATGATACGAGATACTTGCACTTAACGAACAAAGAACAGAGGGCTAGTACTTTGCAACAATACCAAAATCTAGTGTTCGAAAAAAAAGAAGCAGTTATTTGTTCATTAGTTGGGTGTATCTCATTTTCACCTTTTTAAGTCTTTTTTTTAATAGGAAGTTTGAAGTGGGTCATTGCCATAGAATCATATTTTGTATTTTTGTCTTGCATTTTAGTTCATTTTTATATATTAAAAATGAACAAAGTTGTACTTAATATTTGATTTTGATAGAAGCTAAAAAGAGAATTTTGAAGTTGATCTTTGTCCATATAAAGGAGTTATTTAGCATTGACCTGTAATTCAATAGGCAATTGTCCCCTTGTTATTCACATTATTACTAAATGTCCCACAATTTTTTCAGTGGCATAGAAAATTGCTTGTTGAAAGGCTTCATAGAGTTTTGGTTTGACTAAACTTGTGGCTTTGTATTCATGTTAACACTAAAATAAGTTAATTAAATTTCTTGTCCTATATCAAGTCAAATAATTTTACATTATTTCACTTTTCTTTTGTCATTTCGGTTTGATTTGTGATTTTGATAGCACTCTACGTTTAATTTGATGTATGAGGCTTCAGCATGTATGCAGCGTGGATGTGCAAGGCTTCAACAAGCTAAGAATGATGATGAGGATTAACATCATCAATTTAGCATGGATGGCGTGAATATCTTGCAACAAAAATAGAAGATGCAAATGACTAGCAACATGGATAAAAGTATGAGTAATGAGTGGAGTGGTTCCTTTATCCAAGGGAGCTGTTAGTAGTTGATTAGAGTTAGAATTCAGCCAATAAATTCCTAGTTTTTAGGTAGAGCTATCAGATTGAGATATGTTCAATTGTCTTATTATTGTAATTCGGTTGATAATCAACTTCATAACAAACATTGTGCTTGTTATAAACTTTCTAAGTGCTTGTGGAGTGTGGGGGGCAAGGGCTGGAGTTCAAATCTCCTGAAAGGAGTTTCACACACATATATTCTTAGATTAAGTTAGAGTAGAATTTCTATCTTGTAAAAAAAAAAAAAAAAGATTTGAATAATAAAGTAGACATTTATTAATTCTAGAAATTCTCCTCTTGTTGGTTGTAGCTAGAAGCATTGGGGGTAGCTAAAATTTGTTTGGGGTTTGATGTAGACATTATATTGTGTTTGGTCTATGTATATCCTGTTGGTTCTTTTGTATTTGATATTATTTTGGCTAAATGGCACTTAAATAAATCACATTTGTGAATTATGTTATTTATTTGGATTATTTTACAATCTATTTGAAGAAAAACTATTTGTTTTTGCCTTTATTATGCAAATTTATTTTACAAGTCATTGGAAATCTGTTTTGAGTGTTCAATAAATCTTTTAACACTAAAGTATCATAAATTTTCTCAAGAGCAGTCTAGTATGAAGGTGATAATTGGCCTTAATTTTACTTGTGAAAATAAATACTCTATGCCAACAACAAAACACTCTTTTGCCTGAATTTGGATATGCCTGTCAAGTGTCTTGTTGAAACAATGGCAAAACTAAATAGCAATTTTGTTTACAAATTTAAAAATAATTTTTAAAAAAGTTCCACTAAATGTGCCATTGCTTGATGAATTGCCCCTAATGTAGTTATGGTGCTTAACTGCTTATACATATTATATGAGATTGTGACTCCACATGCAATTGGCCATCTTCATCTTGTGTAAAGGAATAAAGGCCTGTAGCACACTAACATTAAGTCATGTCCATATACTTAATTGAGAAGAGTTGTTAAGTTGAGCTCTTGGTGAATCAGAATTTTAGAAGTAGAGAAGATGAAATGGTTACTTCAAGGGTAACCAACATCCTGAATTGAGAGAGAAAGAGATAAGAACAATTTGGTTAATCTTTTGGATGCTTCTCATTATGTTGCTTATTAGTTTAAAAACAAGAGTTCCTTAATCCTTTTCCTGTAAAAACTAACTGAACACCTCAACTAACATACCAACACATACCAGCAATTCAGTAATACTAAGGGTGTGTTTAGATGCCGTTTATTTTGCTAAAACTGAAAAATTATTACTGAAAATACTGTAGATAAAAGTAAAAGTTAGTTGAAATAGTACAGTGAAGCCCATGAATAATGCCAAAAAGTGTAGTGGAACCTATGAATAGTAGCAAAAATAAACTAAATAGTGAAATAATTTTAATTTTTAATCCTAACTCAAACGCACCAAACATACAATGCAATACACCAATCTTTCAGTACACCATTAAACTAGACTCCTAACATTACCCCCTCCACTAAAACATTTTGCCCACAAGATGTGGAAATTGCTGCTGAAGAGCAAACAAGTCCTCCCAAGTAGCATCATCAGAGGAGCCCCCTTACCACTAATCAAAAGCTGAGTACTGGTTCTATTGTGTAGCTGGCATGATCTAGTCAGCAGAACAACCGCAGGTTCAGAGGCAAGGATGCCTTGAGAATTGACAGAAGGCAAAAGTGAAAGAGGCACTGTCTTGTGTCTCAATTTAGCTTTCAAACAAGAGACATGGAACACGGTGAATAGAGAAGGTTAAAGGACTGCGACAAACGGATGATTGAAAGAATTCAATAAATTTTGTTGTTTATATTCTCTATTTTTTTTCTAAATATTGATCTGACTGATACTAAACCCGAAAAAAAAAAGTGCATGAAGTTAAGATACTTTAACAGCAGCCCACACAAGCAAATAATAAACAACACAACAGAATAAAAAATCCAACTTACCACTCCTGCATAATGAACAATGGTTCACACAAAGGCATTATAGGGAACATAATTTTGTAATTTAATGCCATAGAGGACATAAATACTAGCCCACTGTTCTTTTTCTTTTTCTTTTTCTTTTTCTTTTTAAAAAAAAATAGTATAAGAACTAATTTCTTTGCAAGAACAGAAACACAGTAAAAATTTGAACTTTTGGCCTTCCAGTGACACATGATATACCAAAATATACCAAAAGGTAGCCTAGAGCAAATTAATTTTAGAATCTATTATCATTAAAATGAACCCAAAAATTGCTTGAAAAATATGAAACTTTAGTACAGTGTAATGAAAATGGTGTACACCACAAAGAAGGAAAAAAAAAAAAGAAGAAAAAAAAAGAAAGAAATAGAAACAGAGCAATAGCAACTCTGTACCCAGGCCGTGATGTCCTTATGCCATGCTAGAAATTAATTTCCTTCTATATAAAAGGCCTTCCACGGTTCCACCTAAATACAGAGCTACCCAAAAGCACAACAAGAAATGTAAATAAAGTCAGCTTATCAACTGTTGAGCCAACTACAACATCCACCTGAGGGCTGAGGCCACTTGTTACATTGGGTGGAAGCACCACACTAACATGAACCCATAGCCCCTAATAATAAGAACACAAGGCCATAACAACAAGAAGTTTGGAAAAATGAATCTCTATGAAGCATTTCAGCAAGCAATTTTTGTACCACAAAAAAGGGAACAAAATTGGTACCTTACAAATGCAAAAATGTTGCCAACGTTGAGATGGAAGGAAGTGACAGCCAAACGGTGGTGGTGATGATGAACAGAGAGAGAGAGAGAGAGAGCTCCAAAAATGAAGATTGAAAATGAAAAGCCTTTTGTTTTTTCAGATTTTACCTTCACTAAACCCGCCCAATTTCCAAATCAAAATTTGAATTTCAACAAGGGTTAACGTTTTTGGATTAATGGAAGTTTAAGTGTGTATTGTTTTTCGGTAACAAGGTAGGTAAGCTGATATTAGCTGTTTTTAATGATATGTTTCTTTTCTATTGGCTGAAGGTCAACAAGTTGACCTAGTAATCCCAAATCACCTAATAATTTTCCCCGAATTTGTGTAGTCACACACACACACACACACACACACACACATATATATATATTATTTATAATTTGTAGGCTTTGAATTTTTTTAATTCTTTTCAATAGTTATAGTTATGAATTATTCTTTTGAATGTAACCCATTTATCTCTTATATTTCTCTATTGTTTAGTCATATATATATATATATATATATTTTTTTTTTTCAATAATTTTTAAGCAGTGAATCATTTGATTTTTTAATATTTTTTAGTCTTTTAGAAGTTTAAATATCTAAATTTTTGAGTTTTTTTTTTTTTTTTGGGTAGTATTTGAAACTATCTGACAAATTTTTTTGTAAGCCATTGCACGTTCAAGCAATGACTTACAAAAAATTAAAGTTTAGCCCCCATAATATAACTTTTTTCACCTTTGAATAATAAGAAAAATAGTCTAAACGACGGTGGTGACTATAAGAACAACATAATTAGTTCAAATAACAACAAACCATACAACAACAAAAATTAGCCCAATCAACCAAAACATCACTTTAAAAATCATTATTTATCAAATCTAATCAATAAATCTTAGATCTATTAATTATTATTTTTATATAATAAAAAAACTCTAAATTTATACAATACCAATCGAATAAAGAGAGAATATTTCCTAGACATTGTCAAATGACTGATGCACATAAACACAATTAATTAATATCATATTGATAACTTATAAAATTATAATTATTGATTGTTAGTGGATGGGTTGGAATCATTATTATTTAACTTTCTACCTTAATACTTAAGTTTATTTGATCTATTTTGTCTTATCTATTTTAATTTATTGGGCGGTCCACTATTTTTGTGAGTCAAATTTGTGATCTATGTCTCTGTGTTTTGAGCACTTTGGGATTGTTAGGCTTACTAAATATAATTCCTTACTTGTTTATTTATTTATTCTTTTAGTTTTGGCATTTTTTTTCCATCCGATTCCCCGTATTGGATAGAATAATTGTGGTTTTTTAGGAGACCACACTTGCCTATTCAATTTGAAAATTTCTATGAACAAACTCAAATCCATATTTGATTGATTTCACATGCTTGAGAGTATCATCTTACGGTACATAAATATTTTTTAATTTTTCCTCTTATGTTTTGGATACATCAGTCCTCCCACTCACATGAGGGTCCACTCTCATGTGAGGGGGAGTATCTGAAACATAATGTATTTTCTCCAGTAGTTAATCCATATATAAGTGTGAAACCAACCTTCATGTGAAGGGGAGGACTCATATATCCGAAACATAATGTATTTTCTCTAGTGATTGACCCATATATAAGTGATGAAACCAATTGACAAATTGATGACCAAACATTTTATTTTTACCCTTGTTAGAGGCAACTGATTTTTATTTTTATTGAGCAAGTCCATAAGCACTCTCTTTCATTTGTCTCATGGTGGGTCAGGTGGGGCTGAAGCTGAATATATGTGACAGTATGTCCCTAGCTGACCTTTTAAATTTTGCTCAAGAATGGCAACTCATTAAGTTTAGTATTATAACTTATGAGAACGACCTACTACACATGATTTGTTGTGAAATTATTGTCAAAATAACATTTTTCTTAATTTTTTGGTAGAGCAAATTATTTTCAACAAATTTAGGAGTACAAATTATACTTATATCAAAATTACAAAGTAATTATCCATTTCCACGCATTGCATGGGTTCGCGACTAGTTTAAAACTAATACTAGCACAATGTTATAGCATTTGTCTCATTATTAATGTTTGCAAGAAATTTTAATTTTTGTTCTTATAAACTATTAGTTTGCAAGAAATTTCATATGCATATACATACCTTAACCAATGGTGAAATGAATAAATAAAATTATTTAGATCTATTAAATCTTTTTGTTGCACTTGTATAGTACAATGAAAACACTAAAAACAAGAAAGTAATTACATAGGGCAATGTTATTGGATCATTTTTTTCACTCTTCTCCTTGAAAGCCTAAGCAATGTCTTCAAGGAATGGATAATCAGTGTATCCAAGGATAGGGTCAGAGATGTAGAATGTGTCTCTGTTGTACTTGTTGAGAGGGGCATTGAGCATAAATCTCTTAGGCAAATTTGGATTAGCTAAAAACAGACGACCATAAACAACAAGATCAGCACGGTTTTCAGCAATAGCTTTGTTCCCATCTTCCCTGTCATAACCCCCAGCAACAAAAAAGCTACCCTTAAAAGCCTTTCTCATTGGAATAAGATTATGGGCACATTCACTCTTTTCTACAATTGTCTTCATTCTTGGCTCAATCATGTGGCAATAAAGAATCTCATATTTGTTTAAGGATTCAACCATGTAAAGGCCCAAAGCTTCTGGATTTGAGTCTCCGGATTGCATGTAGTCTGCAAAAGGAGATAGCCTTATTCCAACCCTGTTTGCTCCTATCTCATTAGAGATAGCTTCAACTATTTCTAGAGCAAACCGACAACGATTTTCGAGGGATCCCCCATATTGATCCGTTCGATCATTTACTTGATCCTTCAGAAACTGGTCAATTAGGTAACCATGAGCCCCATGGATCTCTACTCCATCAAATCTTGTGAATAAGACAAATAATGACATTTTAATGAAGGGACTATGTAATAACAAAGGTAACCATGAGCCCTGTTGTTCTTTCAATTTTCTTTCATCAAGTATAGAGTACATTCCTTCACTACCTTGTACATTTGACCAATCAAATATCTTTTATCTTATATAAACACATGAAAAGAACTTACCAGCTTCAATAGCATTCCTTGCAGCAAGTCTAAAATCATTGACAATTTGAGGAATTTCCTCTATCCGTAGCTGCCTTGGAGGAGTGAAGTCTGCAACGACACTTCCATTTGATCGAATTTGAGGGGTCAGAGGCCTATTAGAGGAAGAAATTGGAGCTTGACCATTTGGCTGAAAACCTGTAGACAACAATATAAAGAAAAATAAATATTCAAATAATTCAAATGAGTTTGATAAGACATCATCCATCACCATTTCAAGAATTAGAAAAAAAATGAGAATTATGACCTATTAAATTACTTAGAAAATGATCTTTCTTTTCTTCACAATTTTTTTTTTCTTAAGAAAAAAAACATTTATCTAAAGAAGTAATTGACAAGACCTTTATTGATTTGCAAATCACAAATAAATAAATAAATAAGAGGAAAATGATCTTTCTTTTCTTCACAATTTTTTTTCTTTAAGAAAAAAAACATTTATCTAAAGAAGTAATTGACAAGACCCTTATTGATTTGCAAATCACAAATAAATAAATAAGAGGCAAAATTAATGCTTCTTTTGGATCAAGAAGGCATAATAGCTCCATTAGAGCATCCACAATAGTGGAGTTAAAAATTTAGCTATTTGGCACCTACAAAAGTCACTTTATCTATTTTACTTCTTCACATCCAACATCAATGGATCAATATTTTTAGCTATTTGATTAAAATAATACAAATAACTCATTAGAATAATAATAATAAAAACATCCACCACAACCACATCAAAACTAAAACAAACACAACCACCAGATTATGGTGCCTTGGATCCACCCTCAAAACCCAACAAATCTGAGCTTTATTTTATACCCAGTGGCATATCATGACCCAATTTGGGCGACGCATTGATTTTATACCCAACGGAAGTTGATCGAGAGAGAGAGAGAGAGAAGAAACAAGACCAAGAGGCACAAAAACCACCTTCAAACCTAGACCATCGTCGAACCAGACTAGCCACCACTGCACTCACCATCAGAAACCAACACAGGCACTGCACGAATATAAAAAAATCAACATAGACCTATCAACCACTGAACCCACCGCCAGAAACCATCACACCCACTGCAAAAATCAACACAAACCTTGCACCCACTACACAAATCAAACCAAACCCATCAACCACTACACCCACTGCACAAATCAATGCAAATATCAACCACTGCCGGTGATGTTAAGCTTCGGGTGGGCCGGCAGCGGTGAGACAGAGAGGTGAGAGTTTAAGAGTTGAGAGGCAGAGTTAAGACAAACGGAGAAAAAGAAGAACGAACAAATAATATTTTATATGGAGGGAGAATAAAAAAATAATTTTTTTTTCTTTTAGCTTTCAGCTGCAATTGTACGCCCATATATAGATGTGCACTACAGCAATGCAGGTAAAAAATTTACCTATACCACCACTATTGCAGCACTCTTTTTGTATATAGTGGTGCTAAAAATAGCTTTTTAGCTTTTTAGCACCACTATTGTAGAGGCTCTAAGTGTTTCACATGATTGTACAGTAGAAGGATGGGGTTCCATAAATAATCCACTCCAAAAAAGGAAATTTCAAAATCTTATTCCATGTCAAAAAAGGAAAGCTCATGATCTTAGGGCTGTCTAACATGCCAAAAAGCGGTGGTTGGCTGTTTGTGACTACCATAGATATATGACTCGATAATGATTTTGACAATTGATTTAGAGCAAGTGGTGTCTGCATATCTAAAACAAAACTAAAAAGATTTTGAAAGACCAACCAACTGAAAGAACCATGCTTTTGACAAAGTGGCATGCAACCACCCACTCTAGCCTTTAGCCAAAGTGACAACATTATCAGCTTTTTGTCAAAGCAACTACTAATTCGATTTTGTTAAAGCAATGGGTTTACCTTATTCGTAGATATTAGATGCTAAAAAAAATGACATTAACATATTAGATT
This sequence comes from Quercus ilex subsp. ballota, assembly GCA_032727855.1. Taxonomy (NCBI): domain Eukaryota; kingdom Viridiplantae; phylum Streptophyta; class Magnoliopsida; order Fagales; family Fagaceae; genus Quercus; species Quercus ilex. The sequence continues at coordinate 3,091,791 of CM064916.1, forward strand.
TATAATAGAAGATGCCCCTTTTGCTCTTCCATTGAGGCAATGATCATCATGAAAGTCCCCCTTGTAATAATAATAATAAAAAAATCCATTTATAGTAGAGATAATGCAAAAAATAACACCACTACATTGATAGATCAATAATTTTTCAAAATAATTATATGTTGCATAAATTTCCCTTACTACCTCAATCCAACAATGATCATCATTTTTGCTAATTTTACTCTCTAAAATAAGAGTCAAGCCAATTAATGCTCTTCCTCAAAAAGTATGTTTATTTTTCAAATGTGACACTCATTATGCATTGCAGGGATAGCATTCTACAGAACCAACGCATGGTTATTTCAGCAATCAATCAAAACTTCCATCCAATTTGATTTTTATCAAATATGTTCACATGCAATACTTGCTTCAGGATCAACAGAAATCAACAGTTAAGTAAACACAATATGGTATAGAAAACCTAAATCTACTCATTTACAATTCATGAATCATTACAAAAGTTCAATTGTCTACAAGCAATATTAGAAGAGAAGATATAAAGGTGGTCTTAGTCAAAGACAAACCTTGATTTGAAACCTTGCCCACATGCCAAATTTGACAAAAGAAAACTCCTCCTTTGGCATGAACAGCATCTACAATGGGTTTCCAGGCTTCAACTTGCTCTTTTGTCCATATACCTGGTGTGTCTGGATACCTTTACAATAGCAAAGAAGCCTAAGAAGTCATAAAAAATTTTAAGGCAATAAAGGGAACCCTCAAAATGGAGATTGTATTTCAGTAGGAAACATGGTAAGAAATTGATTACACTTGAGCAGTGTCAGAAACTCCAGTGGCTTCAGCTATCAGTAGACCACCTTTAGAGGTTCTCTGAGAATAATATAAGATAGCATGTGGCTGAGGAACATTGCCATAAGATCTTTGTCTGGTCAATGGTGCCAAAACAACTCTGAAAATACAAATTAAATGATAAATTGAGTAAATCATGTAAGAAATTTTTCTAATTAAAGAAAGTAGTACCCTATAAGAATCAAATATATGTTGCCTGTAGCAAAGTTAGGAAGAATAATATGATTAAACCCCTTTCTCTATGTTATAATATATACTAAAAAAAAGGCAAGTAACAAATGAAACCAAATCAAACAATTCATTTTGGAATGATTATAGCAGAGATAAGGACAGCTTCACAACTTCACCTGTGGATTGCTAAAATATAAACCTTTAAATAAGGTTTTAGAAGCTGAAGAAAAACACAAAATCAGATAAACTCTGCGTATAATATAATGCTTTTCCTTGTGAGTAAACAAATAAATACCAAAATGAGAAAGAGTGACAAAGACACAGACAAAGAATGTTTGACTTGATCTACAATATCATTTTTTCCTTTAGAGTTTGTTCATCGTTAAAGTACAACCATATTGTCTAGTATTAAAGACAGATTTCACAAAAATGCAGTACTGGAGTGGAGTAGGAGAACCTCAAAGATACTGTAGGTCCTTCAACTATGACAATTTCTGTATCATTCATAGCTAATTTACTTTAAGAAACATACATGGCCACGTTTTACTTTAAGAAAATACCAGAAAAGATAAGTAAGAAACATAATGAAGCATGTAAAAACTTGGAAGAATTAATTTGATGAATTTTTACGCACAGAGTAGGGTGAATTAGTTCTGTTAATCACATGTAGGTTCAAGATCGTCAAATGATAACATACAACATTTGAAGAATGACTTGGGTACGGCAGGATATAGAAGAGGGAGCCAAACTCGATTGCTTTTCATCATACAGAATGTGTAGTCATAGGTATCAACATAACATTGATAAACTGAAGGGTCTCATCTCCCCTCCCCAGCCCAAAAAAAGTCAGAACAAAATTGTTGAGAAATGATTTCATAACTATAGATTGATATCTTAAATAATCAAAGAATCTGTAAATGTCATCAAGCTCATGATGAAGCTACAAACACATTACTTAGAGGTTCTGAAAACACAAAGAATCCTGACAGCCAAGGTGATCAGATACCTTAATCTGCAAATCTAAAACCAATTTACACAATAGAGATGATTCACAAAATTCAGATAAACCAAATGCCAGATTTATGTCCTTTTGGGATCAAAGGAAAAAATCATCACAAACAACTCATGAAGTGAGTAGAGCTCAGCGTGACAGTTAATGCAGTTCCAACAAAATTCATCAATCTTAACATTATCAAAAATTAGCATGAACAATATTATTACTAGAAGAGAATAACCACTTCAAAATTATTTAGATCTATCAAATCTTTTTGTTGCACTTGTACAGTACAATGAAAACAAGAAAGAAATTACATAGGGCAATGTTTTTGGACAATTTATTTTCTCTCTTCTCCTTGCAAACCTAAGCAATGTCTTCAAGGAATGGATAATCAGTGTATCCAAGGACAGGGTCAGAGACGTAGAATGTGTCTCGGTTATACTTGTTGAGAGGAGCATTGAGCTTAAATCTCTTAGGAAAATCTGGATTGGCTAAAAACAGACGACCATAAACAACAAGATCTGCATGGTTTTCAGCAATAGCTCTGTTCCCATCTTCCCTGTCATAACCCCCAACAACAAAAAAGTTACCCTTAAAAGCCTTTCTCATTGGCACAAGACTATGGGGACAGTCACATTTTTCTCCAACTGACTTCATTCTTGGCTCAACCATGTGGCAGTAAAGAATACCATATTTGTTTAAGGATTCAGCCATGTAAAGGCCCAAAGCTTTTGGATTTGAGTCTCCAGATTCCATATTGTCCGCAAAAGGAGATAGTCTTATTCCAACCCTGTCTGCTCCTATCTCATTAGAAACAGCTTCAACTATTTCCAAAGCAAACTGGCAATGATTTTCGAGGGATCCACCATATTGATCCGTTCTATCATTCACTTGATCCTTCATAAATTGGTCAATTAGGTAGCCATGAGCCCCATGGATCTCTACTCCATCAAAGCCTGTGAATAAGACAAATAATGACATTTTAATGAAGGGATTGTGTAATAACAAAGGTAACCATGAGCCCCGTTGTTCTTTCAGTTTTCTTTCATTAAGTACAAAGTACATTCCTTCACTCCCTTGTACATTTGACCAATCGAATATCTTTTATCTTATAAAAACACATGAAAAGAACTTACCAGCTTCAATAGCATTCCTTGTAGCAAGTCTAAAATCATTGACAATATGAGGAATTTCCTCTATCCTTAGCCACCTTGGAGGAGTGAATTCTGCAACGTCAATTCCATTAGCTCGAATTTGAGGGGTCAAAGGCCTGTCAGTGGAAGAAATTGGAGCTTGACCATTTGGTTGAAAACCTGCAGACAACAATATGAAAGAAAAATAAATATTCAAATAAATCACAAGTTTGGAAAGAAATCATCCATCAACACTTAAAGAATTGGAAAAATGAGAGTTATGATCCGTTAAATTACTTAGAAAAAGATGTTTCTTCACAAAGATTTAATTTTTATTTTAAAAAAACTATCTAAAGAAGTTATTGACAAGACCTTCATTGATTTGAAAACCACAAAAAAAAAAGGAGAGACAAAATTAATACTTCTTTTGGATCATGAAGGCATAAAAGCTCCATTATGTGTTTCAAATGATTGTATAAATATTCCACTCCAAAAAAGGAAATTTGAAGATCTTATTCCATTTAAAAAAAAGGAAAGCTCATGATCTTAGGGCAGTCTAACACGCCAAAAAGTGGTGGTTGAATGTCTATGACTACCATAGATATAGGACTCAATAATAATTTTGACAATTGATTTAGAGCAAGTGGTGTCAACATATCTAAAACAAAACTATAAATATTTTGAAAGACCAACCAACTGAAAGAACCATGCTTTTGAAAAAGTGGCATGCAACTACCCACTATGGCCTTTTTCTACTGAAATGGCAACATCATTAGCTTTTTGTCCAACCAACCACAGTGATTCGATTTTGTTAAAGCAGTGGGTGTCACCTTCTTCGTATATACTAGATGCTAAAAAAATAATGACATTAACATATCAGACTTACAATAGAAGATGCCCTTTCCACTGAGGCAATGATCATCATAAAAGGCCCCTCGAAATAAAAAAATCCATTTGTAGTAGAGAAGATACTGCAAAAAATAACACCACTACATTGATAAATCAATAATTTTTCAAAATAATTATATTGTTGCATAAATTTCCCATACTCCGTCAATCCAATAATGATCATCACTTTTGTTAATTTTACTTTCTCCAAAATGAGAGTCAAGCCAATTAATGATCTTCCTCAGAAAGTATATTTCTTTTTCAAATGTGACACTTATTATGCAGGAATAGCATTCTACAACACCAAGCATGGTTATTTCAACAGTCAATGAAAACTTCCATCCAATTTGATTCTCTAACAAATAGGTTCACAAGCAATAATTCCTTCAAGATCAACAAAAATCAATAGTTAAGTAGCACGATGTGGCATAGAAAACACAAATCTACTCAATTCATGAATCATTTACCATAAAGTCATTGTAATTTAGCATATTACAAAACATTCAACTCTCTCCATCCATTAAAAAAAGTTCAATTGTCAACAAGCAATATTAAAAGAGAAGATATAAAGGTGGTCTCAGTCAAAGACAAACCTTGATTTGAAACCCTCCCCACATGCCAAATTTGACAAAAGAAAACTCCACCTTTGGCATGAACAGCATCTACAATGGGTTTCCAGGCTTCAACTTGCTCTTTTGTCCATATACCAAGTGTCTGGATACCTTTACAATAGCAAAGAAACCTAAGAAGTCATAAAAAATTTAAGGCAAGAAAGGAAACCCTCAAAATGGAGATTGTCTTTCAGTCTAAAACATGGTAAAAAATTGATTACCCTTGAGCAGTGTTAGAAACTCCAGTGGCTTCAGCTATCAGTAGACCACCTTTGGAGGTTCTCTGAGAATAATATAAGATAGCGTGCGTCTGAGGAACATTGCCATAAGATCTTTGTCTGGTCAATGGTGCCAAAACAACTCTGAAAATACAAATTAAATGATAAATTGAGTAAATCAAGTAAGAAATATTTCAAATTGAAGAAAGTAGTACCCTATAAGAATCAAATATGTAATTCCTGTAGCAAAGTTGGGAAGAATAATATGATTAAGCCCCTTTCTATATGTTATAATAGATACTAATAAAAAAAGGCAAGTAACAAATGAAACCAAATCAAACAATTCATTTTGGAATGATTATGGCAGAGATAAGGACAGCTTCACAACTTCACCTGTGGATTGCTAAAATATAAACCTTTAAATAAGGTTTTAGAAGCTGAAGAAAAACACAAAATCAGAAAAACTCTGCATATAATATAATGCTTTTCCTTGTGAGTAAACAAATAAATACCTAAATGAAAAAGAGTGACAGAGACAAAGACAGAGAATGTTTGACTTGATCTACAATTTCCTTTTTTTCCTTTAGAGTTTATTCATTGTTAAAGTACAACCATATTATCAATTATTAAACATAGATTTTGCAAAATGCATTACTGGAGTGGGGTAGGAGAACCACAAAGATCCTATAGGTCCTTCAACTATGACAATTTCTATATCATTCATGGCTAATTTTCCATGCACTTGAAATTTGAAAATACTTGGTTTCCAGTTTAGGGCCTACGTTGTTTTTAATTCGTGTACCTCTCTTTTCAACCTATGTTTATATCATAAGCTTACCTTTTTCCAAGACCTACAAAGCTGCAGCAAAGAGCACTAAGGTTTTTTTTTTTGAAAAAAAAAGAGTGGCATTTAATTTAGGACTGTTTTCAAACATAAAACTTAACAATTCTAATGAGAGCATTTTGGAAAGAAGGCAAGTATATATTTGTGTAGTATGGACTTCAAAAGTGACTGCTTATGACATTTCAACTCTTTGTGTTAAAACCCCTTTCCCTCTCCCTTGTGTGTGTGTGTGTGTTTGTTTCTCAAAAAAAAAAAATTCTTATAGTATCCAAACTTAGCCTAGGCTTAGTGTACAACAAGTTAAATTGGTCAATTCGCTTCCACTCCGGGTCCAACCCCTGTACAAGCAGACCAAACCGAATGCAGCAGTTGACCTCAGATATTTCTTATTTCAACATAATCACAGTCACTGCTTTTCTAAGGTATAAAATCATATTTTGGCAGATCCAAAAGGATGTTTGGACTTCCCAGTTGTCTAGTTTAAACACCCTTAGAGTACAATCCCATGAGTACTGTAAATTTGCTAGTGAGGGGCCAGTGGCTTGTGCAATACATGCATGGCCACGTTTTACTTTAAGAAAATAACAGAAAACATAAGTAAGAAACAAAATGAAGCATGTAGACGGAGGGGGGATATTTACAGATGAATGATGAAAAAGTAAAAACTTGTAATAATTAATTTGATGAATTTTTATGCACAGAATAGGGTGAATTAGTTCTGTTAATCACTTGTAGATTCAAGATCATCAAATGACAACATACAGCATTTGAACAATGACTTGGGTACCATGGCAGGATATAGATGAGGGAGCCAAACTGGATTGCTTTTCATCATACAGAATGTGTAATCATAGGTATCAACATAAAACTGATAAATAGAAGGATTTCATCCCCCCTCCCCAGCCCCAAAAAAGTAAGACCAAAATTGTTGAGAAATGGTTTTATAACTATAGATCGATATCTTATATAATAAAAGCAACTGTAAATAAATGTAAGCACTCTCAATCTGTCATGATGAAGCTACAAATACATTACTTAGAGGTTCTGAAAGCACAAAGAATCCTGATATCCAAGGTGATCAGATACCTTAATCTGCAAATCTAAAACCAATTTACACAACAGAGATGCTTTACAAGATTCAGATAAACCAAATGACAGCTTGATTATCCTTTTGAGATCAAGTTAAAAAAAATCATCACTAACAACTCATGACCTGAGTAAAGTTCAGCAAGATAGCTAATACAGTTCCAACAAAATCCATCAATCTTAACATTAGCAAAATTAGCAAAGTCTCAGACTTTTAGCCGATTAATTTTGAGAATTCCTGAAAAAAATGTGTAATTTCTTGGTCAAAACACAAAACAAACACAGATGTGAACTGACAAGAAAATGCTCAAAAGAGCAAGAGTGTTACATAATGGAAACGACATATATAAATAATCAACTACGATTTCTTGAAAGTTGAAACCTTTGTAAACAAAACAATTCATTATCCCTACTGGGATATGTCACAATCAACTTTCTTTCTTCATTTTTTTTTTTTTTTTTTACAAAATCAAAGTCAAACAAAAAAAAAACCATAACATGATTAAAAAAAAAATCAAAACCCATCACACATATTAACAATTCGATCATACTAGACAAAAAGAAAGAATTTTGCAAGGTGTATTGGTATACCTGTGGGAAAGGTTGAACTTGCCCAGTTTGTAAGGAGTAAGAAGAGGAATGGTGGGAGCTTCAGCAGCCATTTATAGTGATTCTATTCTATTCTTTCCTGTCGAATGCTAGTACTTTACTTCTGTTCTCGATTTCAGACAAAAGTGGGGATGAAATGCTTGTTACACACAAATGGGTATTTATAGAAATGAAAAAAGCGTTAAAGATTTGTGTCTAAAAAATAAGTCTCCAATTAGCTAGCAGGATGGTTCCAATTGGAAAATGATGTTTGCTTTAAAATGGTATTTATAACTTTTTTCACAGTGCCTGATGTCTGTGGTGACGTTTGGAAATACGTGGCTGTGCATGGGGATGGGTCAAAACTATACATTGAGCCCTCAAGAAAATTTGGCAACCAATGTGGACCACTTTACTTACACAATCAATTTCATAATTTTTTAAAATACTTGCAAGATACATGTTGTCCGTTTAGTGAGAGAATAAATATAGATTTTTTTTTTGTTTGTTGAAAAAGTATGTCTATTTAGTAGTTCTCAAAAAAAAAAAAAAAAAAATCTATTTAGTATTTACTTTGACAATTTCTTAGAACTTATTTACTAAATGTAATATCTACTCACCAAAAAATGCTACAAAGAATGATAATAAGTGTCATCATCTTTCCACAATATTTAAATTTTTGCAATGAATGATATATGCTACAATTTTTTTGAAGATCTTCATCAAATTAAATACTTGCAACCACCTACAATGAAGATTTTGTTATTCATACTTCATTCTTTATCATCTTATTGTATGAGTCTAACTACGATGTTTAGCTTACTTATTTTTAATGAACACCCTTTTAAGTAGGAAAAGAAATTAAAAAAAGAACAAAATAACAAAAGACATTTGTCATCAAAGATTCTATTAAATAAAATTATAAGTATAGAAGATTTAAACCTAATAAATTAGTGTTCTCTAGGTAACAAATAGAACACCGTATATCATCATTCTAACTTTCCAAGCATGACTACCAGTTTACCACATAATATTCAAAATACAACAAGAAATTTTTGGGACATTAAAATTTAATAGGAGTATTTTAGACATTGCATAATGGAAATTTTAGGAATTATAAAATTTCGTTAGGGTTTAACTAAGAGAGTAACAGTAGGAGTATATGTTCATTTAAAAAATATAAAGGAGGAAATTATTCAACTTTAATTTAAGGGGGAATGAAACTACCCCAAACATAAAGGAGAAAAGTGCTACTTCATCAATTTGTGTGTGTGTGTGTGTGTGTGTGTGTGTGTGTAAAACAATGTGTTTTTTTTTTTTTTTTACTTGAAACAATGTGTTAAAAAAATCAACCTAAAAAAAGTGTGCATAAAACAATGAATTTTGGTTCAAAAAATTGACTAAACCAAAAACGAAGTCGAGGAACCAAACAAAATGTCACGATATTTTTACAATAACTTTATTTCTAGCTATGGTGGGTTTTGGTATGATATTTTATTATTTTATTTTAGAGTAATGTTATATCCACAACATTTTCATAATAAATCCTAGGTGGTAAATTGTTACTAGTTTTAAATTAGGCTAACAACTTTTGACCATGCATTAAAAATAAAATAAAAATAAAAAGCCAATTGAAGAAAATTGTGCCTAAAATAATGAATTTTGGCTTACCAAATTTGACTAAACAAAAAAAAGAAGTCTAGGAAGAAAACAAAATGTCACACAAAAAAGAATCTTAAGAACAAAACAAAATGTCACAACATTTTCGTAATTTTTTTTATTCCCAACTGTGGTAGGTCTCAGTTTGATATTATTATTTTATTTTTTACATCCACAGTATTTTCACAATAAATCTTAGATGAAAAATTATTACTAGTTTTAAAATTATACATTAAAAACAAACAAACAAAAAGACAACACAAGAAAATTGTGTGTGAAACCGTGAATTTTGGCTCATCCAATTTGACTATATTAAAAAAAAAGTCTAAGAATACAACGAAATATTACAACATTTTCACAATACCTTCATTTTTAGGATCCGAAGAGATTTATTTATTTATTTTCAGAGAAATGCTACATCCATAATATTTTTAGAACAAATTCTAAATGACAAGTTGTTATTGGTTTTAAACTGAGCCCATTACTGATATTACCTTTTTATCCATCACAAATATCTTGCTACATAAAATTTGCTGTGAAATTATTGTGAAAATATTGTGGACATAGCATTACTCATTAAATTTTAAAATCAAACAATTTTCCCCTTAATATTTTGGAAAATAGCAAATATGTCACATTGTTATTCTCTCAGTTAAACCTTAATAAAAGCTTATGACTCTTAAAATATTTATTGTGTAATGTCTAAAATACTCTCACTAAATTTTAACATCCCCAAATTTTTCTTCATGTATTTTGAGTTTTAGATGGTAGTAATTCTCAGTTTCTTATTTTATTATTTTATTTTGACCTTTAAAAAATTGACACCTCAATAATTGTGAAAATATTGTAAGAATGTGTTGTGTTAGTGTAACTATGTATGCACATATAAATATTTAAAAGAAAAGACAAAAAGCGCACAAGCAAAACCAGCAAATGGTGGAAAAAAGAAAAAAGAAAAGAAAAGAAAAAGAGGCCCATGAACGGTGTAGATTATTAAATAATTGTGAAAATATTGTAAGAATTTGTTAAGTCGGTGTAATTGAATATGTACATATAAATAATAAATATTTAAAAGAAAAGACAAAAAAAAAAAAAGCACAAATAAAACCGGCAAAAAAAAAGAAAAAGAAAAAAAAAAGACCAAAGCAGTGAAGCACAGTGCGGGTTGAATAAACCAAAATCACTGTAGATGGCATAGGCTCTTTTTATATAGTTAATAGAAATTTTTTGAGAATATAGATTTTAGTATATTATTTTCATACGAGATCACCACTAACTTTATTTTGTATTTAAAAAAATATTTTTATAATATTTACTTATAATCTATAACCTTAAAACTTATGAAAATATTGTTATACTTGTCATGTCATCACTTGTTCTACTTAAAAAAGGAGAAATCTTTGAGACATAAAAGAGTGTTTTTTTTTTTTTTTTTTAGTTTCTTAAGGCGGTAAATTAATATGTATAGCCAAAATATTTTTCTTAATATGAACCACATTTTTTTTTGGAAAGAAAATTGGAATTTGCCAACTTTATTGAGGGAATATATATATATATATATATATATATATATAAAATGTAGGGAGTAGGGACAGAGCCATCCAAGGGGGCCATGGTCCCTCCAGATTTTTATTTTTAAAATTAATAGTATATTTGTTTTATGACATTTTTAAAATTTGGGCCAATGAAAATTATTTTAGCTTCCGTAATATAATTTTTTTCCCTTTAAATAATAAGAAAAAGATAATGGTGATGACAAGAACAACATAATTAGTTCAAATAACAGCAAAAACATCTAGCCTATAGAACAACAAAAATTAGTCCAATCAACCAAAACATCACTTTAAAAATCATTATTTATCAAATCTGATCAATGAATCTTAGATCTATTAATTATTTTTTATAAAAAAAATCCCTAAATCTATACAATACCAACCGAATAAAGAGAGAATATTTCCAAGACATTGTCGAATGACTAATACACAAACACAATTTGATAGGACTCAATTGAATTAAATTTTGTTACTCTCAATCTTGTAGTTCTTCGAGGGAACTAGGCCTCCATGGATTTTTCGAGGGAATCAACCTCCACAAGCATTTCAAGAATAGCTATTCAATTGTATTATTCATCAATGGAAATCATATTACAATCTGAAGTGAACTTTCCATCCTACTGACTAACTAACAACGTACAACACATCTCAGCCTTAACTAACTAACTAACTAACTAAGTACAACTCTTAATGCATCAACAATTAACCAACTACTTGTAACTAACTCTGTACAAGCATCCCCTATCTCTTTGCCTCTTTGTATGTACAAGCCTTCTACTACCCTGCCTTACTGCCCTGCCCACATAGCAACACACTTCCCTGCACCACACAAGCACCCTTCACTGCACTACCTAGCCACAGTTGCACCATATAGCAATGCACCCCAATCAGAGTCCTAACACAATTAATTAATATCTTAATGATAATTTATAAATTTATAATTAGTGATTGTTGGTGGATGGGTTGGAATCATTACTTTTTAACTTACTACCTTAATACCTTAGTCTATTTTATCTATTTTATTGGGCGGTCCACTATTTTTTTGAGTCAAGTTTGTGGTCTATTTCTCTGTGTCTTGAGCACTTTGGCATTGTTAGGCTTACTCAATATAATTCTCACTTGTTTTTTATTTATTTATTTATTATTATTATTTTAGTTTTGGCATTTTTTCCATCAGATTTCCTGTACTGGATCGAGTAATTGTTGTTTTAGTAGACCACATTTGCCTTTTCAATTTGAAAATTTTTACGGACACACTCAAATCAATATTTGATTTCACAAGCTTGAGAGTGTCATCTTATGGTACATAAATATTTTTTCTTTTACATAACTAGTTGACCCATGTGTAAGTGATGAAACCAGTTGACAAATTGAGAACCAAACATGTTATTTTTACCCTTGTTAATGGCAACTGATTTTTTATTTATTAAGTCCATAAACACTCTTTGAATCTTGCTCAAGAAAGGCAATTCATTATATATTTTTTTTGAGAAGAAGGCAATTCATAAATTAAGCATTATGACTTATGAGAACGACAAAAAAAATATTAAAAAAAAACCTTATTATTATGTATGTACAGTGGAATCAATGATGTGGATGAAGCACCAATTTTCCTTGATATAAGCACCAAGAAATATATGATTATGAATTTAGACGTATGGTTGTCGAAATTCAGATTAGACAGGAGATAATATAGAAAAGAGCTTCTTGTTCTTGACCAAGAAAAATCCAATGGGCAAAGAATAAAAAATGTAAAACAAAGACCAGCACAAATTAACAGCGTTTGTCTCATTATTAAAGTTTGCATGGAATTTTGATCTTTGTTCTTATAATATACAAAAAAAAAAAAAAAAAAAATCATAAAATTAAGGAAACACAAAAATCTACACAATTCTAGGATTTACAACAATCATATTTTCTATTGATATATATTTTTTCATGTGTTCAATATGTCCAAAATGTAAGGAAAAAGAAACAAAGAGTGGAAGATAATGATAATAACTTGACAAAGCCTACAAAATTTTCCAAAAAGAAACAATTCTCAGAAATCATGGTTTGAGAAGCCAAGTTGATATTTTTTTCGTCCACCTTGACCTCTAGATTGGTGAGAACTTCCTTGATAGGCTCCCAAAACTTGGCCCTCTCTTCATCACATATCACAAGCTTCAATTCCTCAAGATTTGTAGCTGATGGTGGCAACCCATTACGCAAGCTCAAGCACTCTTTCACGTGAATCTTCTCTTTCAAGTATTTAATGTTGCTACGTTTTTGTTGAGTCACATCAACCGCCATGTTATTTCTAAATTTCTTTCCTTAAATTTTTCCTATAATTTTAAAATACTTTTACTAAAATTTTTCCTAATTTTAAAATACTATTAAAAAGAAAATGATTTCCAGCCATATCACCACCATAGGACCCAATCTTTTTAGCTTTAATTATGTTCACCATAAAGCCCAAAAACGTTGTTGTCCACCATTAAGCCCAAATCCAACCCTTTATTCTTTTAAACGCCAACCTATTCTTCTTTTTCTTCAGACCTTCTGCATGACTAATGCCAACCTCTCTCTCTCTCTCTCTCTCTCTTCCAAAGATAGACTGATTCAATACTTTAGACCTTCGGCTCTCTAACTCCAAGCTCTCTCTTCCCTTATTCGTCTCTTCCTCTCCTTATTTAAGTGAATAACTGCCATGTCATTTCTAATTTTTTTTTCCCTGAATTTTTCCTATAATTTTAAAATACTTTTACTAAATTTTTTCCTAATTTTAAAATACTATTAAAAAGAAAATAATTTCCAGCTATATCACCTACATAAAGCCCAATCTATATGGCTTTAATTTTATCCACCATAAAACCCAAAAAAAAAAAAAAATGAATATTACCGTTGTTGTCCAGTGTTAAAAGCCCAAATCCATTCTCTAAAAAAAAAAAAAAAAAAAAAAGCCCAAATCCAACCCTTTATTCTTTTAATCGCCAACTCTTTCCTCTTCTTCTTCTTCTTCAGACCTTCAGCATGACTAACGCCAACCTCTCTCTCTTCCAAAGACAGATTCAATACTTCAGAACTTCGGCTTTCTAACTCCAACCTCTCTCATCCCTTCTTCGTCTCTTCCTCTCCTTATTTAAGTGAATAATTCCTTCATGCCTCATCACTATCTCCCCTCCTTTTGCTCTTCCTCTCTTTCACGGTTTCAAAACTCCTCATTTAATTGAATCAGAAAACAGCATATTTGAAGAAGAGCTCAGAAACACTGACAGAATATGGATGATACACTTTAGGTATTTCACCTTTGTTTATGTTTCGTTTGGGAGTGTTTCTTCTAAATGATTTGCTTAAATTGATGGGTTTGGAGCCCTGTAGTGGGTTTTGCTAATTTCAATCATTAAACGCATTGCTCTCTCTTTTGTATTTCAGTAATTCAATCAACACTCGGTTTCCTATCCGTATCCTTTTTGCAAGAGGCAAATTGGTCCGACCACAGGCCCAGGTTCAGGGCCACCGTCAACTTTAACGGCAAGGAGTTGTTAACTGCCTCCTCTGTACGAGCCGTCGAGGTATACTTAAATTTTATTTTCTATGTATATTTAAAATGTTTAGGGTTAATTCTTCTAGGTTTTCCTGTTTGGGTATTGAGTTTATTATGGTCTGCAATTTTTTTGTATTTTTAGTTGTTGCCGTTGGCTGTAGAGAAAAGCTCAGAAATTAGGGTAAGGAAAATGACCCCAATCTGTGATTATTTTTATTAGGCTTATATCGAGTTGAGGTTATACAACTTCAGGGAGATCAGAGGAAGAATGTTTCCACCTTCCTTTGTGCAGGCTGGCATTGCGAAGATGGAACATATCAAGATTAATTGTTTTTGAATAGCTGCAGCCTGCAGGTCAATCTCCATATGTGCACCTTAGATTGTAGCCATAATACATGTGACTTTGTTATATGCGCGTCTATCTTCTGTGTCAATTTGGTAGTTTTGCTACTTGCTGAGTTGTGTGGGAGGGTCATTATGGATTGTACCGAAGCCTTTATCCATACCTTAATCAATAATGCTAATTTCCTGTTTTATATAGATGATTGTGCATTGATTGGATGGATTTAAATGTCTAATTGATTTAATTGTCACGTAATTAGGTATTGCCACATTCAGCTATGATAAATTGATAACAGAGTTGATAAACTAACAGAAAAGGCGAAGAGTTATTCAAACAAGAGATGAACACCTTAATAACTTCTTCTTTCGTTGCAGATGCTTGCATTTTTTTTCATCATGTTTGTAGTTGTACATCATTAAGCAAGGGTTACATATGATTCTTTATTCATTTTTTTTTTTTGTCCTTTTTTTTTTGGTAGTAAGCTTAATTTAATTACTGCATTTGAAGTTTTTTTCCTCCTTCGTTGTTTCTTATGTTTTTTTTTTTTTTTTTGTTTGCTTCAAAAGAATGTACTACTATATATGTAGTATGTTAGTTGGAGAAGTTAAATATTATGTTATGCTTGGTTAAATGAGATTTTTACTTCTATTTTTTTTTTTTTTTTTGGGTTTCAATTTTTATAATTTTTAGCTGTAAGTTCTGTAGGGCTTGAGTTTCTTAGGGATCTTGTGCACAATAAATCTCTCTCTCTTCCTCTTAAATTTGCTTTTTTTATAGAGTTTACCCAAAATGTTTTTTTTTTTTTTAAATGAAAGAATTTTGATTTTGTTAATTTTTAAATTTTGAGCAAGTTATTGGGGTTTTAGTTCATAAATTTTGCAATTAGAATATTGTTTCAAATTTGGTGAATTTTGGGGAATGTAATAGTGTGAAAATTTTATAAACTTTACTGCCTAGGAAGCCAACTTGAGTCTAACAAGAAACCCATGAACAACTTAAGTCCAACATGAAGGCCATGAACATCCAAGTAGTCTATTGGCATGTTTTTGTTTCAATTCTTTTCCTTCCCTAATATAGCTTTGCCGTTTGATTTGTTAGTTGAAATTGAAATAACACAATATTCTTATTCTAGATGAAATTGTTAATGGGTTTTTATTTTATGTATAGTTTTCAATGCAACTAACATCAATTCAATACACAAACATGAAGGTGGAAATGAGAGTTCTTGATGCTCTTTTTTAAAGCTCTCTTTGATTTATTAATTTCTGTTGCTTACTGTTTCAATGTTAAGGATTCAGTGACAAACGTATTTTGTTTTTGTACTATTGTTTTACTTGTGGGGAAAATTTGATGAGTTTTCTATGTTTGTGTTTTGTAGTTCGTATTGATTTGCTGGATGTGAATGGTGATGTGGGGGGACTTAGATGAAGATAATGAGCTACTTGTCTTCTATCTCAAGGTTTTTGTTTTTCCTTTATATTAAGCTGTAAATGCGTAATAGTTTATTTGAAATCTTATATAGATTCTATTTATAGTCATAGGTTCAACATAATATATTCAAAGAAACTCCTATTAATTATTTTTTTATTGAGTTATTGAATCAAACATGCATCCAAAATCTGTTTTAAATGGAAATAATTCAACTGATGATTATTTACCTTTTTTTTTTTCTAGAGATGAATGTTTACGTTGAATTGTGTACCTGATGGTGCACACCCACACATAGATAGAGTGGAAGAAAACCATAAACTGGAGTTTTATGGAGTTCTTGAAAACTTGTCTCAAGTTATGATTAGGAGTTCTATGATAATTGCATGGAACTTATTATAGAACATGGTGGAAAAATTGAATCTAAAGGAAAGAGGAACCATTTTGGATTAGCACATGTTGACAAGTTTGGGGTTTGATGGTGCCATAGAAGTTTCAGTGGAAATCTTCTCTCAGTTGCTAAGCTGTCATGTATGTAAATTAGGTTACTTATTGAAAAAAAAAAATTTGTAAATTAGGCTAGATATTGAAAGTTCTTGCTGAATGCTATAGTTACTAAAAGCTATGTTTAGCTACTAAATTACTTGAGATGTTCCTTAAAATTTTGGGATATAAGTTAATAAGAAATGTCTTTTACATTATGCTTTTAGATACAATTTTTATTCAACTTTGATGTTGGTTTTTATTCCCTTTTAGATTTTATAGAGAAGTAGGAACACATAATTTGCATTTTAATTTTGTGTGTTTTTGTGTATACATATCCACATTCCCGCACACAATATATACACTATCAACTTATATAGTTGCATGGCTAGATAGTTTAGCAAATACCTGTTAGTCTTTAATGGGGTTTTGCATTTTAATAAAATTTAATGAATTCAAAGTGGAAAATTTGTTAGATAGCACCAATTGTTTTTTCAACCAATTGAATATCAAGAAACATTTGACACTTTTTTTTTTAGTTTATATAACATGCCTCATTATATAGATCGATCTTCAAATATTTAGAAACAAATTATAAGTAGCATGTAACTTTGCAATATGAACTAAACATTAGACTTGCATATCTCTTTTTCAACTACAAAATGTACCAATACTGAGAAACACTATTTGAAAGGAGATTTAAATGGAAAATAATTGTGCTTGCCAAAGGAGGAGTAAAGATTCATAAATTTACTTTTGTAAGTCTGGAATGAAGTATTTTTAAAGGTTATGATTATGGATTCATCAAACTTGTAACATTTAACCATTTAAATTTGCTGTTTAAGTACATGAATATTAGGAATTAATCTTATAACTTTCATCAATCTAGAGAAAGATGAATTAAAAAAAATGAATTTCTTGAACATTTATCTGGATTTTCCCGTGCATTGCACGGGTTAGTGACTAGTTTACATAACTCACCAATCTCTTTTGGCAAGTGTCTAATGCTTAGGCAATCACATATGTCGAGAAGTCTTAACTTATTGAGGCTTTTGATTGATTCTGGCAACTCAGATAAATCAGTACAGTACCTAAGCCTGAGCACTTCTAAATTCACTAGCTTTCCAATTCCTTTGGGAAGTGAAGACAGTTGATGACAATTAGTGATCACAAGTTTTTTTAGAAGGATAGCATCACACAGCACTGCAGGCAATTCTGTTAGGGATTTCACCAAATTAAGGAGTAATAATGAAAGAACAAATGAACACATCAAGTAAATAGAAATTAGTGATTGACTTGGAGGTACAATTGAATGTTATCCTTAGACAATATTTGTTCCCATACGCAAGTTGTTAAAGGATTTCTACAAACTTGTCCCCAGGATACAACCAAGTTTATTGGGTTCTACAAATAACAATTTTGGAGAATACCTACAGGATTTTTTGTGTTTCTTTGTAACTTACTATCAAGTCTATCTTTCAAGTGAACATTAACCTCTATTTATACCCATAGGGTTATAGCCCTTCAAAAGGTAAGTATGGAGAGTTACGATGCCTCATAAAACTATTTACAAGATTTAAAACCTTTCTCAAAGTTTAGAACGGTTACCACAATTTTGCAGAAGATTCTGCAAAAACAGTTTTTACAAAGCTCGATCGATCGAGAGGAATTGAGCATTGATCGAAGGCTCTTTTCGATCGATCGAACAGGAATTGAACATCAATCGAGTCAGGTAGAAGCTTCAGATCAATTTTCTTGATCAATTCGATTGATCGAGGAAAATTTTTGACCGATCTAACATCCTAAACTTGAATTTTCACAAAGAAAATTCTAGATCTCGAAATTCCATTTTATTCGTTTTACAAATGAATACTCTCCAACCTTATATCATTATTACAACCTATCCTTATATATACCTATATATATATATATACCTATATATACAACAAGTTCCACAAGATCATTGCAATAGTCAATGTTTATCTCCATCAGATTTGGCAATGCATCTGAAACTTGGATGGAACAATTCCCAAAAGCCTGACCAATATTACAAATGAACAAGGATATTTTCTTCAAACTCTTCAATAGTACAGGGGCCTTGCAAAGGGAAGGGATTGAAACCTTCTCTAATCTGATTCTCTTTAAATTGGGTAGAATTGAGTAGTTGAAAATTTATTATTTCAGCAGGAAAGAAACCATAATTAGAAATTACCAAAACCTTGAGTTTATCCATTTTATCCACAAAATCAGGTAACTTGTATGCTTTGTCTGAAAATTCAGAACTGAAACCTCAACTTTGGGTGCATGAATGCCGCACCAAGTTGATGAGAATGATTCATCTGCAAAAAGAATTATAGACGATGTGAGAAGGCACTCAATATGTATGGGGCGTGTGACTGTGTGTGTGTGTATGTGTTTGTCATGCATATGTGTGATAAGAGAAAACATGAACAAACCAGTTGAGATAGATAACAAGCAGGCATTGATGGGTTGCTGATCCTGAGTGTTTTCACTTGCGTCTATAATCCATCTTTGCCTTTGTCCTTCTGGCCCTTGGCAGCTTGCAAACATAGCTAGCTCTCTAAGAAGATCATGTTGTGTGACATAGTCTTCATTATAATAATCGTTGATCTCACTTGCATTTTTCCTGGAGAATGAGCAAAAATTATAAGTAAGAAAAGATTCAATTTTTTTCTTCAAATGCAACAAGTACTTCCCAAAAAATCTATAACAAAAATATTATTGCCATAAGAAGTTAATTAAGTTATAAGACATTACAAAAATTTGTTTCTTAGGCTGTGTACAGAGTGATAACATATTATGACTACTAGCTAGCAATGGTTACTTGAAAAAAATACACGCTAAGAGTCAGCATGCGTACCTTGTCATCACAAGATTAGCCAGATTCCGAGAGGTGAGTTCATGTAAAATGGCAATGGCATCAATATCATCTTCATCTTGTTTATATAATTCTTGCCACACATCAATGAGGGCAAGAACAGGGATCCTTTGATCTTCACGAAATGAACCTAGATCCATAAAACACTCTTTTAAATTGTCCTCATCAACTGAAAATTCTAGGCTTTTTTTTAAAGACAATGAAGCAGATCAGAACTAGAATTGAAGATAGAATGAACACTAGACCATTTTCTACCTCTACATCTCCAAGCCTCTACAGGCTTCCCACGGAGTGATTTGCCATTCACAGTATTCACTTTGAGGGCTAGTGGGAACCCCCCACAGCCTCTCACTATCTGCAATTTAAGGAACCAAGTAAAATTCAGTTATAGTCATTCAAAATTCAAACCACATGAATTGAAAACAAAACAAGCAAGTTCAATTCTAAGTATTAGTCTGAAAGCATGATTTTGGCAGGTACAAATGATATTATATATGTACTAATCAGCACCAAGACTAGAACGTATTTCTTCATTCATATGCATAACATAAATACTTACTTTACCCAATGGCAAAAAGTGTAAATAAAATTAAGCACATTGCATCCGTATGTATCACATTTACATAGAACTTTTTTGATAACTTCAACTGAAATGTGAGAACTCCCATCTTGCAGTGATGCTGAGTGATGTAGTAGAGTCATTGCATCTTCATCATTTAACGGTTTTAAGTTATATGTAAAGCTATATCCTGGAAGTGTAGTTCTTGAGGTCACCAGAATATTGTAATTTGGCATATCAAACTTAAACTTCTCAAGACGGAATTCTGATCCAGACTAGACATCATCCAAGATCAATAATATAGGATTTGATCCAATTTGGGTTAGTCATTCTTGTAGCTGGTTGATTGCATCTTCATCACTTTGGAACTGGGGCACCCAACCACTTATACATTGATATAGTCTTCACTAATGTATAACATTTTAAACTGAAAACATAGATAATAATGGCGGTCTGATGAAGTGAATTACACACAATTTCAATCGCAGCAAAGATTAAGAGGTGAGCAAAAAAAAACAGTTTTTGAGAAACACCACCAATTATTAAGAAATTATATATATCTTACTACTCTTCTAAGGCAATAAATCCTAAGTATGAAATGTGCCAAAAGCAGTGCTAGACTTTTGAAAGGGCTAAAAAAAATAATGAACATAATTAGTAAAGGCCTATCATATCTTACCTAATCCTAATGAGACAAAAATTTGTTTCAAACTGTATTTTAATTTCACTTGCAGAAATACAAATCTTCATGTGTGAATGCATTGCAATCCCATTTATTCCCATTATAGTCATGCATATGATATTCAAATTTCAAGCAATAGTTCAATTTAAGGTTCAACAATGGAATTTGTCAAGAATTCAACTGATGAACCAGTTGATTTGAAGAATTTGATTTTGCTGGTTGTGATATAAATGATTTTAGCTTAAGACTATCAAGAATTTTACTGCAAGTTGTTCTATGTATTCTATGTAATGTTTATACATGAGCCTCTCATTATACCACCAGCAGACCAGGACACATTGGTTCTTAGATTTCACTAGTGGAGTCAGTTATTTTTGTTAAGGGTAAATACTAGTATACACCGCTTATTTCACACAAATGTACACACTTTTTGCACTGAAATCGTGACTTCAAGTGGTGTGAAATAAACACCACCCTTTGGTTAATACAGTATAATGGCTAATACAGTCAGTTAATAAGTTTTGTAACCCTGTTCTTGATGTATAAAAACATAACACAGCATTGTAATTCTTGTTTATAACATTTAAAAAAAAATTGTATATGTATTTTGTTTTAGGTAGTTCCTAACAGTTTACTAAGATCCACATACTAGCACTATAAATAACTTAAAGAATATGCAAACTCATGCCAATTATGCATTACAATTACATACACAAAAAAAAAAGAAAAAAGAAAAAAGAAAAAAAAAAGAGAGGGATCACATACCTTTAATTTCCTGGTCATAACCAAGCATTTTCACCAATGTGGTCTTTCTGCATCCTCCAGGAGTTGTCAGTAGAAGCCGCTGCTTCTCCTCCTCTAGCAGCTTCATCTTCAAGACCTTCAAAGGTTCATCCATCCCAACAGTAATATCCGGGGGTCCAGGAACTGAGTCTGAGCACGACAACTAACCAATCTTCAACTGCTCCAAAATCTGCAAAATATCCTTTTGTTTTGTACTTGCATATGAACCTGGAAGAACATCACAATGGCCTCATTCAACTCTGTAAGTTTTCTCCCTTAGTAGGCTTGTAAATGGTAGTCCCACTCTTGGCGCCCCAAATTGCCAACGAGCTCCTGGGCCTTCCTCATATCTTCGATCAAGCTCATTGTTTCCCCTTTTGGGTGATCAAGCTTTTTGTTTTATTGTCTTATCTCCTCAACCACTGGAGCTAAAAGATTTAGATTGAATTGGAGGCTTTTAAGAATTGGCTTGAACATAAGGGCTTAGCTTCCAACGCTCTTAACTGTGTCATTAAACACCTCTCCAAACACTGCCCCCAGAGCAGCCCCTCCAACCAATGATGCCATAACTTTGCTTTGCAAACTAACTCAAACTTCCATTATGACACAAGAAAAGAAAACAAAGATTCTGTATCCAAGATCTTCGGAAACCAGTTAAAGAAACAAACACACTACATTAACACACGTCATATCAAGGAATAGGCCAAATATACAGAAATGAGACATCTCGGTTTCTGTATTTTGCTCATCATCTCTACTGCAGCCCAGGAAATGCCAATTATCTGGAGCAACCATATGATATCTGTGATCCATATAGCAATCCACAGGCACAGGAACTGATGCAAATTCTGCCACATCCTAAATGGGCTGTACATGGATATCCTGAAAAGCAAGGAGATGGATGGGTTGGAGACTCTAGGACTTGGGTGCTTGATGTGGGTGCTCTCTCTAGTCGGTTATACTTCTATCAGGTAATTATGTTATTTTTAGTAACTTAGCCGTTATCAAATTTGTTATGGGATCCTGGTTGAATTCACACATGCACACAAAGGAATGATATGCGAATGTGGACTTAAAATTTGGCTAAATGCTAAGTTCATGTTCATAGTAAATGGATGTTTGTGTGCTATGCATCTAGGAGCATTCAAAATTTTTATCATGTACTTCTATGCATAGAAAATTCAACTAATTATAAGTCCTTACTGCTAACTGTAAGTTTCTATATGTTATCTTTGAGGTGAGACTTCCCAGAGGCCTCATGAGACTTAAGAATTTTCAATTCTTCCTCTATCTCCTGTCTGATCCTCTCTTACTTACTCTTAATTTCTGCACTACTGTGCAAACTTGTCATCCGTATGTCTGTCCTTTCTCCCATACTCATCCTTGAGATGCTACAGCTTTGTCCAAAAATTCTAACCCTAACTCTATGCAACTTTCAATATTCAGATTGGATGCAATTGAAAAATATCATAGGTTTGCTTTGGATTTATCATTTATCTAGACCTGCTCCCAGCATCCTGAAGGACCTGAACCCATTAGAATTCAGAGCAATTGCTTTGCTAATTCACATTAGTGAACTTTTGTAGTTTAGTCTACTTTAACTTGTTTAGTGCTGTTGAGTTTGTCCCTCTGCTTGAAGATGAACAACATAGTTATAGGGCACTAATGGGAAACATATTACTATTGCCCAGGATCCAGGAATTGAACCAACAAGGCGTGTATGGTCTTCAATTAATGTTGGTACAGAGATGTATGTTAGCAGCACAGGGATGACTGCAGAATGGTCTATCAATGATTTTGATATATTGGTTCCTGAAGATGTTGCTAGCTCTGGAGTTAGCTTTGATTGATCTTTGCAGAGTATATTCACCCTTTCATTTAGTAAAGAATAAGTAAATAGAGTAAGTAGAACCCATTACAGTTCTACTTAAACCACGTTATCATTTCAGCAATAGATTCAACACACATACCCATGATAAGTGTTATGTACATGTTCTCTTAAATCCAGAGATAATCCTCCTGACTTTCTTTGCTTTTCAAGTATAAACATTGGAGCTAACCTTATGATGCCAATTGTAAATAATAAATAACTTTTCTTAGACTCCTCTAGGTTGCCAAGGAATTGAGGAAATGCTATTTGCTAATAATGTGTGTGCGTATAATTCCATTTGTAAACTCCACTTGTGTTTGTGCTTAATGTCACATATTTTGTACACAACCGGTCTCTAGCTTAGAAAGATAAGGTTGACAGCTAGCTTTAAATTTAGTCACTTTATTATGAATGGAAGTGAGAAAACAAGCCTGAATGCCCTAAATATGGATAATATCACAAGTAAATGAGTAGCCACTTATAATGGTTCAATGCAGAACTTATGTATGCCAAAAATTAAAGGAGACCGAGTCCATTGCTGCTAAAGCTGAAAGCAAGATCCTATACGCATATTTGTCAATTTAAGTAAAGAATCATTGCTTGTAATAGCCAAATTATTCTTCAAAATCATGACTAGTCTGGCACAGAAGAAGATCAACACCAACAATATTATCACTAGAAGAGAATAACCACTTCAAAATTATTTAGAGTACAATGAAAACACTAAAAGCACGAAAGGAATTACATAGGGAAATGTTTTTGGACAATTTATTTTCACTCCTCTCCTTAAAAACCTAAGCAATGTCTTCAAGGAATGGATAATCACTGTATCCAAGGACAGGGTCAGAGGTGTAGAATGTGTCTCTGTTGTACTTGTTGAGAGGAGCATTGAGCTTAAATCTCTTAGGCAAATCGGGATTGGCTAAAAACAGACGACCAAAAACAACAAGATCTGCACGGTTTTCAGCAATAGCTTTGTTCCCATCTTCCCTGTCATAACCCCCAGCAACTAAAAAGCTACTCTTAAAAGCCTTTCTCATTGGCACAAGACTATGGGGACTTTCACTCTTTTCTCCCATTGTCTTCATTCTTGGCTCAACCATGTGGCAATAAATAATCTCATATTTGTTTAAGGATTCAGCCATGTAAAGGCCCAAAGCTTCTGGATTTGAGTCTCTAGATTCCATGTAGTCTGCAAAAGGAGATAGCCTTATTCCAACCCTGTCTGCTCCTATCTCATTAGAAACAGCTTCAACTATTTCCAGAGCAAACCGACAACGATTTTCGAGGGATCCACCATATTGATCCGTTCGATCATTCACTTGATCCTTCATAAACTGATCAATTAGGTAACCATGAGCCCCATGGATCTCTACTCCATCAAAGCCTGTGTATAAGACAAATAATGACATTTTAATGAAGGTACTATGTAATAACAAAGGTAACCATGAGCCCTGTTGTTCTTTTAGTTTTCTTTCATCAAGTACAAAGTACATTTCTTCACTCCCTTGTACGTTTGACCAATCAAATATCCTTTATCTTATATAAACACATGAAAAGAACTTACCAGCTTCAATAGCATTCCTTGCAGCAAGTCTAAAATCATTGACAATTTGAGGAATTTCCTCTATCCTCAACTGCCTTGGAGGAGTGAAGTCTGCAACGTTAAATCCATTAGCTCGAATTTGAGGGGTCAAAGGCCTATCAGAGGAAGAAAGTGGAGCTTGACCATTTGGCTGAAAACCTGTAGACAACAATATAAAGAAAAATAAATATCCAATTAATTCAAATGAGTTTGATAAGAAATCATCAATCACCACTTAAAGAATTAGAAAAATGATAGTCATGATCCGTTAAATTACTTTGAAAAAGATGTTTCTTCACAAAGATTTAATTTTTATTTAAAAAAAAAAATTATCTAAAGAGGTAATTGACAAGACCTTCATTGATTTGAAAACCACAAAAAAAAAAAAAGAGAGACAAAATTAATACTTCTTTTGGATCATGAAGGCATAATAGCTCCATTATGTGTTTCACATGATTGTACAGTAAGGATGGGGCTCCATAAATATTCCACTCCAAAAAAGGAAATTTCAAGATCTTATTACATTTAAAAAAAAAAGGAAAGCTCATGATCTTAGGGCTGTCTAACACGCCAAAAAGTGGTGGTTGGTTGTCTGTGATTACCATAGATATATGACTCAATAATGATTTTGACAACTGATTTAGAGCAAGTGGTGTCTGCAAATCTAAAACAAAACTATGAAGATTTTGAAAGACCAACCAACTGAAAGAACCAGGCTTTTGAAAAAGTGGCATGCAACCACCACTCTAGCCTTTTCTACTGAAATGACTAAATAATATTCTATTTAATGGTGATATAAAACATCCTTTTTAGCTGAAATGGCAACAACATTAGCTTTTTGTCCAACTAACCACAATGATTTGATTTTGTTAAAGCAGTGGGTGTCACCTTATTCGTATCCTAAAAACAAAATTACATTAACATATCAAACTTATAATAGAAGATGCCCCTTCCACTGAGGCAATGATCATCATAAAAGCCCCCTTGTAATAAAAAAAACCATTTATAGTAGAGAAGATAATGCAACAAAATAATTATATTGTTGCATAAATTTTTTTTACTCCCTCAATCCAACAATGATCATCACTTTTGTTAATTTTACTTTCTCCAAAATGAGAGTCAATCCAATTAATGCTCTTCCTCAAAAAGTATGTTTCTATTTCAAATGTGACACTTATTATGCAGGGAATAGCATTCTACAGCACCAACGGATGGTTATTTTAGTAGTCAATAAAAACTTCAATACAATTTGATTCTCTACCAAATAGATTCACATGCAATACTTCCTTCAGGATCAACAGCAATCAATAGTTAAATAACACAATGTGGTATAGAAAACCCAAATCTACTCAATTCATGAATCATTTACCATATAGTCTTTGTAATTTAGCATATTACAAAAAATTCAACTCTCTCCATCCATTACAAAAGTTTAATTGTCAACAAGCAATATTAGAAGAGAAGATATAAAGGTGGTCTCAGTCAAAGACAAACCTTGATTTGAAACCCTCCCCGTATGCCAAATTTGACAAAAGAAAACTCCACCTTTGGCATGAACAGCATCTACAATGGGTTTCCAGGCTTCAACTTGCTCTTTTGTCCATATTCCAGGTGTGTCTGGATACCTTTACAATAACAAAGAAACCTAAGAAGTCATAAAAACTTTCAAGGCAAGAAAGGGAACCCTCAAAATGGAGATTGTCTTTCAGTGTGAAACATGGTAAGAAATTGATTACCCTTGAGCAGTGTCAGAAACTCCAGTAGCTTCAGCTATCAGTAGACCACCTTTGGATGTTCTTTGAGAATAATATAAGATAGCATGTGGCTGAGGAACATTGCCATAAGATCTCTGTCTGGTCAATGGTGCCAAAACAACTCTGAAAATACAAATTAAATGATAACTCGAGTAAATCAAGTAAGAAATCTTTCTAATTGAAGAAAGTAGTACCCTATAAGAATCAAATATATATTTCCTGTAGCAAAGTTGGGAAGAATAATATGATTAAGCCCCTTTCTATATGTTATACTAGATACTAAAAAATAAAATAAAATAAGGCAAGTAACAAATGAAACCAAATCAAACAATTCATTTTTGAATGATTATGGTGGAGATAAGGACAGCTTCACAACTTCACCTGTGGATTGCTAAAATATAAACTTTTAAATAAGGTTTGAGAAGCTGAAGAAAAACACAAAATCAGAAAAACTCTACCTATAATATAATGCTTTTCCTTTTGAGTAGACAAATAAAAACCTAAATGAGAGAGTGACAGCTCTATAATTTCTTTTTTTTCCTTTAGAGTTTGTTCATCGTTAAAGTACAACCATATTGTCAAGTATTAAAGATAGATTTCACAAAATGCTGTACTGGAGTGGGGTAGGAGAACCTCAAAGATCCTATAGGCCCTTCAATTATGACAATTTCTATATCATTCATAGCTAATTTGCCATGCACTTGAAATTTGAAAATACTTTGTTTCAAGTTCAGGGCCTACGTTGTTCTTAATTCGTGTACCTCTCTTTTCAACTTATGTTTATTTCATAAGCTTACCTTTTTCCAACACCTACAAAACTGCAGCAAAGAGCACTAAGTTTTTTTATTTATTTATTATTTATTTATTTATTTATTTATTATTATTATTTTTTTTTTATGAAGAAAAAAAGAGTGGCACTTCGTTTAGGACTGTTTTCAAACATAAAACTTAACAATTCTAATGAGAGCATTTTGAAAAGAAGGCAAGTATATATTTGTGTAGTATGGACTTCAAAAGTGACTGCTTATGACATTTCAACTCTTATAGTATCCAAACCTAGCCTAGACTTAGTGTACAATAAGTTAAATTGGTCAAGTCGCTTCCACTGCTGGTCCAACCCCTGTACAAGCAGACCAAACCGAATGCAGCAGTTGAGCTCCGATATTTCTTATTTCAACAGAATCACAGTCGCTGCTTTTCTAAGGTAGAAAATCATATTTTGGCAGATCCAAAAGGAAGTTTGTACTTCCCAGTTGTCTAGTTTAAACACCCTTGAGTGCAATCCCATGAGTACTGTAAATTTGCTGGTGAGGGGCCAGTGGCTTGTGCAATACATGCATGGCCACGTGTTACTTTGAGAAAATACTAGAAAAGATAAGTAAGAAACAAAATGAAGCATGTAAAACTTGGAACAATTAATTTGATGAATTTTTATGCACAGAATAGGGTGAATTAGTTCTGTTAATCACATGTAGGTTCAAGATCATCAAATGATAACATAAAGCATTTGAAGAATGACTTGGGTACAATGGCAGGTTATAGACGAGGGGGCCCAACTGGATTGCTCTTCATCATACAGAATGTGTAGTCATAGGTATCAACACAAAACTGATAAATAGAAGGATTTCATCCCCCCTCCCCAGCCCCAAAAAAGTCAGACCAAAATTGTTGAGAACTGGTTTTATAACTATAGATTGATATCTTATATAATCAAAGCAACTGTAAATAAATGTAAGCACTCTCAATCTCTCATGATGAAGCTACAAATACATTACTTAGAGGTTCTGAAAACACAAAGAATCCTGACAGCCAAGGTGATCAGATACCTTAATCTGCAAATCTAAAACCAATTTACACAACAGAGATGCTGTACAAGATTCAGGTAAACCAAATGACAGCTTGATTTTCCTTTGAGATCAAGTAAACAAAATCATCACTAACAACTCATGAACTGAGTAAAGCTCAGCAAGACAGCTAATACAGTTCCAACAAAATCCATCAATCTTAACATTAGCAAAATTAGCAAAGTCTCAGACTTTTAGCAGATTAATATTGAGAATTCTTGAAAAAAAAATGTGTAATTTCTTGGTTAAATCACAAAACAAACACAAATGTGAACTGACAAGAAAATGCTCAAAAGGGCAAGAGTGTTACGTAATGAAAACGACATATATAAATAATCAACTACGATTTCTTGAAAGTTGAAACCTTTGTAAACAAAACAATTCATCATCCCAACTGGGATATGTCACAAACGACTTTTTTTTTTTTTTTTTTTATAAAATCAAAGTAAAAAAAAAAAAAAAACCCATCACACATTAACAATTTAGATCATACTAAACAACAAAGACAAAAAAAGAAAGAATTTTGCAAGGTGTATTGATATACCTATGGGAAAGGTTGAACTTGCCCAGTTTGTAAGGAGTAAGAAGAGGAATGGTGGGAGCTTCAGCAGCCATTTATAATGATTCTATTCTATTCTTTCCTGTTGAATGCTAGTACTTTACTTCTGTTCCTGATTTTCAGACAAAAGTGGGAATGAAATGCTTGTTACACAAATGGGTATTTATAGAAATGAAAAAAGCATTAAAGATTTGTGTCCCAAAAAAAAAAGTCTCCTATAAGCTAGCAGGATGGTTCCATTTGGACAATGATGTTTCCTTTTAAAATGGTATTCAGAACTTTTTTCACAGCGCCTGATGTCTGTGGTGACGTTTGGAACTATGGTGACGTTTGGAAATACGTGGCGGTAATGGGTCTACACTATACATTGAACCCTCAAGAAAATTTGGCCACCAACGTGGACCATTGGCCTATTTAACTAGAAAATGCCTTGTATATTGGATGCGTGATATACCACCTCTTATTTAACCATATGTTCTGCTTCTATGAACAGCACCACTTTAAGTCCACAATCAATTTCATAATTTTTTAAAATAATATTTTTGAGAATATAGATTGTGTTTAGTAGTATATTATTTTGAGTAAAACTTAGGTATAATATTTATGTGTTGTTCTTTAGGTTCCTTTTTTAAGATTGTGTCATGTGAATTTTTTTTTATGAGATAAAAGTGTATTTTTTAGTTAAAAAGCCACATGGTTGAATCTTAAAAGGGGAATCTAAGAAACAACATCTAAGGAATAACATCTAAGGTATTGTACTTAAATTTTGTTCAATTATTTTTATATGAGGTCACCACTAATTTTATTTTTTATTTAAAGAAAAAACATTTTTATAATATATTACTCATAATCTATGTCCTAAAAAATTATGAAAATATTGTTAGATTTGTCATGTCATCAATTGTTCTACTTAAAAAAAAAGAGCAATCTTTGAGACATAAAAAAGTTCAATTTTTTTTTTAATATAGCTTCTTAAGGCGGTAAATTTATATTTATAGCCAAAAAAATTATAAATATTTTTCTTAATATGAGCCACATATTTTTTTTTAATATTATTTTGAAAGAAAACTGGAATTAGCCAACTCTTTTGAGGATATATATATTTGGAAGGTAGGGACAGAGCCAGCCAAGGGGGCCATGGCCCCTCTAGATTTTTATTTTTAAAGTTAAGAGTATATATGTTTTATGAGTTTTTTAGAATTTGGCCAAAGAAAATTATTTTTAGCCCCCTTAATATAATTTTTCCCCCTTTACATAATAAGAAAACGATAGTGGTGACAACAAGAACAACATAATTATTTCAAATAACAACAAAACATCTAGCCCATACAACAACAAAAATTAGCCCAATCAACCAAAACATCACTTTAAAAATCATTATTTATCAAATCTGTTTTTTTTTTTTTTGGAGAAAAATTATTATTTATCAAATCCAATCAATGAATCTTAGATCTATTAATTATTTTTTTATATAAAAAAATCCCTAAATCTATACAATACCAATCGAATAAAGAGAGAATATTTCCAAGACATTGTGGAATGACTAATACACATAGACACAATTAATTAATATCATAATGATAACCTATAAATTTATAATTAGTGATTGTTGGTGGATGAGTGGGAATCATTATTTTTTAACTTACTACCTTAATACTTTAGTTTATTTATCTATTTTATTGGGCGGTCCACTATTTTTTTTAAGTAAAGTTTGTGATCTATGTCTCTGTGTTTTGAGCACTTGGCATTGTTAGGCTTTCTAAATATAATTCTCACTTGTTTATTTATTTATTATTATTTTAGTTTTGGCATTTTTTTTTCCTATCAAATTCCCTATATTGGATCGAGTAATTGTGGTTTTAGAAGACCACTATTTATGTAATTGTGGTTTTAGAAGACATAGTGTCATCTTATGGTACATAAATATTTTTTCTTTTTCATAACTAGTCGACCCATTTGTAAGTGACGAACCAATTGACAAATTGAGAATCAAGCATTTTATTTTTACTCTTGTTAAAAGCAACTGATTTTTTTTATTATTATCTTTATTGAGTAAGTCCATAAACACTCTCTTTCATTTTTGTCAAGAAAGGCAACTCATTATGACTTATGAGAACGACCAAAAAAAAAAAAAAACCTCATAATTATGTATATACAGACTACAGTGGACTCCAGTGATGTGGATGGATCATCTGTTTTCGTATGATATGAATTTAGACGAACAGTTGTCGAAATTCAGATTAGACAGGAAGTAGTATAGAAAAGAGCTTCTTCTTCTTCACCAAGATAAAACCAATGGGTGGTCAAAGAATGAAAAATTTAAAACAAAGACCAGCACAAAGTAACAAAGTTTGTCTCATTATTAAAGTTTGCATGGAATTTGAATTTTTGTTCTTATAAACTATTAGTTTTGTATGGTCCTTAAATTATTAAAAGCAATTTTACTTTATGTTGATTTCCTATCATGTTTGTCTGATTTCAAACAAACTTTAGATATGAAACCAATATTTTCTTCCCAAAAGATAAAATCATAAAATTAAGGAAACACAAAAATCTACATAATTCTAGGATTTAAAACAATCAAATTTTCTACTGATACATATATTTTTATGTGTTCAATCTGACCGAAATGTAAGAAAAAAGAAACAAAGAGTAGAAGATAATGATAATAAGTTGACAAAGCCTACAAAATTTTCCAAAAAGAAATAATTCTCAGAAATCATGGTTTGAGAAGCCAAGTCAAGTTGATATCTTTTTCAGCCACCTTGACCTCTAGATTGGTAAGAACTTCCTTGATAGGCTCCCAAAACTTAGCCCTCTCTTCATCACATATCACAAGCTTCAATTGCTCAAGATTTGTAGTTGATGGTGGCAACTCATTACGCAAGCTCAAGCACCCTTTCATGTGGATCTCCTGTAATTTACATAACTCACCAATCTCTTTTGGCAAGTGTCTAATGCTTAGGCAATCAGATATGTCGAGAAGTCTTAAGTTTTTAAGGCCTATGATAGATTCAGACTTTTTAAGGCTTGTGATAGATTCTGGAAACTCAGATAAATCAGTATAGGACCTAAGCTTGAGCACTTCTAAATTCACTAGCTTTCCAATCTCTTCGGGAAGTGTAGACAGTTTATGACAATTGGTGATAATGAGTGTTTTCAGGAGGATAACATCACACAGCACTGCAGGCAATTCCACAAGATCATTACAATAGTCAATGTTTATCTCCATTAGATTTGGCAATGCGTCTGAAACTTGGATAGTACAATTCCCAAAAGCCTGACCAATATTACACATGAACAAGGATATTTTCTTCAAACTCTTCAACGATACAGGGGCCTTGAAAAGGGAAGGGATTGAAACCTTCTCCAATCTGATTGTCTTTAAATCGGGTAGAGAATTGAGTAGTTGAAAATTTCTTAATTCAGTAGGAAAGAAACCATAATTAGTGATGATCAAAACCTTGAGATTATCCATTGTATCCACAAACTCAGGTAAGCTGTACTTCTTTGTTTGGAAGTTCAGAACTAGAACCTCAACTTTGGGTGCTTGAATGTTGCACCAAGTTGACGAGAATTTATCTGCAAAAAGTATTATATACGATGTGAGAGGGCACTCAACATGTATTGTGTGCATGCGTGTTTGTGCATGTGTGATAGAGGGAAACATGAACAAACCAGTTGAGATCGATAACAAGCGGCAATTGATGGGTTGCTGATCCTGTTCTGTGCACCAACTTGGTAGAGTGTTTCCCCTTATGTCCATAATCAATCTTTGCCTTTGTCTTTCTGGCCCCTGGCAGCTTCATATATAGCTAGCTCTCTAAGAAGATCATGTTGTGTGACATAGTCTTCATTGTAATATTTGTTGATCTCACCTGCATCTTTCCTGGTGATTGGGAAAAAATTATAAGTTGGAAAAGGTTCAAATTATTTCTTCAAATGGTTCATAAAAAATTAAAAATTTCTTTCTTCAAATGTGAAAAGTATGTCTCAAATGATCTATGATAAAATGTTATTGCCATAAGAAGTTAATTAAGCTATAACTTATAGGACATTACAATAATTTGTGCCTAACGCTGTGTACAGACTTTTTACTAATTATATCTAGCAACTAGCAATGGTTACATGAAGAAAGAGGCTACAAGAATATCAGACCATAGAAATAGAGAGTCAGTATACCTTTTCTTCACAAGATTAGCCAGATTCCGGGTGGCAATTTTATGTAAATTGTAAATGGCATCGTTGCCAACTTCATCTAGTTTATGTAATTCTGCCCACATATCAATAAGGGCAGCCACAGGGATCCTTTGGTCTTCAGGAAATGAACCTAGATCAATGAAACATTCTTTGAAGATGACCTCATGATCTGAAATTTCTAGGCTTTTTCGAAGACAATCAAGCAAATCAGAATTAGAATTGAAAATATAATGACTATTAGACCAATTCTTAGCTATACTGCACCAGGCCTCAACAGTGTTCTCATTGAGTAATCCACCAATCACTTCGAGCGCCAGTGGGAACCCGCCACAGCCTCTCACTATCTGCAATTTATGGAACCAAATAAAATCAGTCATAGTTTGGAGGCTACAGGGGTAATATTGGTCAATGTTATAGTAACTCAAACCACATGAATTGTTTTGAAATATGAAACAAGGCTAGTAGGACCTTCTTATCTTTCTCCTTTTTCACTCAAGTTTTGGGAACAATTGGTTCAAAACAAAACAAGCAAGCTCAAATGTATGTATAAGTATGAAAGCATGATTTTGGCAAATACATTTGTTTTTTTTTTTGGTTGGGAATAGAGTACATACGGTATCATGTACTCATCAAGACCAAAACTAGATAGTATTTTGTCATTCATATGCATATACGTACCTTAACCAATGGTGAAAAGTATAAATAAAATTAAGCATTTTTCATTTGAATATTTATGTAAGATTGACAAAGCACCTTGTTGATGGCTTCAACAGGAATGTTAGAACTCTCATGTTGCAGAGATGCTGAGTGATGAAGCAGCATCATTCCATGGTCATCATTTAATGGATTTAAGTAATATGTAAAGCTAAATCCTAGAAGTGCAGTTCTTGAGGTCACCAGAATATTGTAATTTGGAATATCAAACATAAACTTCTTAAGACTTCTTAAGACGGAATTCTGATCCAGACCAAACATCATCCAAGATCAATAATATAGGATTTGATCCAATTTTGGTCAGTCCTTCCCGTAGCTGGTTGATTGCATCTTCATCACTTTGGAACTCGGGCACTTGATCACTTATATATTGATAAAGTCTTCGCGCAATGACCATCAGGTTGAAATGTTTAGAAACGGGGACAAAAAAAATATTGTCCCTAAATTTTCCTACCCAAAAACGATCCAGTTAGAAAGTTGCCATTGAGGCACATTTCATTTCTTATAACATTGTAAACTGAAAACATGGAAAATAATGGTGGGCAGATGAAGTGAATTACACACAATTTCAATCGCAGCTAAGATTAAGAGGTGTGTGTGTGTATGTTACATTTTCTTTCTTACTACGCTTCTAAGGCAATAAATGCAGAGGATGAAATGTTCCAAGAACAGTGCTTCATGACTGTCAAGAGGGTTAACACTTAACACCAAATAATGAACATAATTAGCAAAGGCCTATCATATCTTACCTAATGAGACATAAATTTGTTTCAAACTGTAGTTTAATTTCACCTTTACCTTTTTTTTTTTTTTTTTTTTTTTGAGAAACCAGACTAAACTTTCACCTTTACTTTTTTAATTTTTATGAATCGTAGTTTAATATCACTTGCAGAAATTCAAATTTTCATGTGTGATCGCATTGCAATCCCATTTATTCCAATTACTCATCTACATATAAAACAAATATATATATATATATATATAAGCTGAAGTGTAGTATTTATTGTTGCTACGTTCCTATTAAGCCACCTCATCTGTTACGTCATTGACCATACCATTAGTCTTTTTCATATTTATTTTTACCTCTAATTTTTTTTTAACAATATTAAATAGAAAATAATATTTGCTTTACAAATTCATTTTAGACGGTTTTAACTTTACATATTCATCTACTTTAATTTTGATGTTATAACTAAATAATAAATCAATGAAAAATCAAAATAAAAACGTTGTCTATATATATTCCTCTCTCAAATTTATTTTTTCATTTTTTTTTGTTGAAATTTTTTTATTTTTCTTGCATCTTTACCTTAGATTGATGAATATTATTGACTAATTCATATGTGTTCCTTAATACAAGTATTTTTTTTTATCATTTTCTTTACAACACTAAATACTTTTAATGAATGGTGTTTGTTGTTGATCTTATTTGAGGAAAATCATATTATAAAATGTCAAATTTTGTGTTATTTTCAGGTTTTAATTTATTTGAAAAACAACAAAATAATTTGGATAAGCTAATTAAGAACATTCAGTGTAGTTGAAGACAATGATTTTTGTGCAGTTTACTTTCACTGTTTGTAAATATTTTGTTTAACAAATTAGTAGTGGATTGTTATGTCTTTTTTATACAATGTTCTTAGATGCTTGAGCAATTGCTTTAAGCGTTTACGAATATTTTACATTGTTCTTTATCTTCCTTATCTTATTAGAGTATTCTTTGAGATTTTTAAGAAAACAAATTCAATTTTGTGCTTCAAATTATTTATTTTATCTATTCATTTTTCACATGTTGGATTAGATGTAACATTAGATTATAGCAAAATTAACACAATACTTCTTCTTTTTCAAAAACAATTCTCTACTTTTTTTCCCCTTTGGAATTGTACCCTTGGTTTTTTTAAAAGGAAAAAGAGTTACAATCTTTTATTTTTCCCTTTCTTTTTTTATTATTTTGAATTGTAGTTTATTTGAGTTTTATTAATTTTTTTAGATACATTTCTTGGTGTTTTTGATTGTGCAGTAGAAAAAATTGGGTATGAAAAAGTTTGTTTAAAACTAAAAGAATAATTTCCAAATTATATATACTTTTTAATGATATACAAAATATTAAAAATAAATTTTATTAAAAATTAATATTTCACTAAATTACCTTTGAATTCTTGAGAAAAAATGTACTATTTTGATTTTGGTACAATAGAAATTATATATATCATATTATATATAATAAAAGTTGGGCTTAGACGCCGTGATTGCACCACGTGGCTTCACCAAATTGCAGAAATTTTATTAAATTTTTAGATTTTAAGAAAAAAAAAATATAATTTTACTTCTCCTATAATTTCTAAACGGATATTAGATTAATCAGGACTCTAAAGACGCCGTGATTGCGCCACGTGGCTTCACCAAATTGCAGAAATTTTATTAAATTTTTAGATTTTAAGAAAAAATATATATAATTTTACTTCTCCTATAATTTCTAAATGAATATTAGATTAATCAGGACTCTAATTTATTGTTATCATAAAGTAAGGGTTTGTTTGGATAGAACTTATTTTGCTGAAACTGAAAACTGAAAACTAAAAACACTGTAGCAAAATAATTTTTAAATGGGTGAATAGTGCCGTGAAATCTATTTTTAATGAAAAAGTTGCTAAAAAGTGAGATTTTGTGGGACCTGTGAACAGTGCACGGTGCATTGTTCATTGCTGAAAAAGTCAAATAATGCGGCTACTGTTCATGAACAGTAGCCGCATTACCCCTCAAACGCGTGAAAAAAAAAAAAATGTAGAAAACGCAAAACGCAGACTTCGTATCCAAACCCCACCTAAGTATATGTCGATTAAAAAAAAAAAAAATCATATAGTAAGCGTAAAAAAATTTGAAAAGATTGTTCCAAGAAAGGAGAGAAACAAATGCAAGGCAGTACAACGCCCCAACTTCTTCAGAAGTCTGCACTAATTGTTGGTGACCTCACAGACACAAACAGAGAAAGAGGTATTATAGTAGAAACTCAAAGTGATGGACTACAAAGAATTAGTGATCTACATCCATCATTTATGGCTATGCAGTATCCAATACTGTTTCCTTTTGGAGAAGATGGTTTCTACATTGGCATTCCTTATTTCAATAATGAAGGAAGAAGAAAAATAAAGCGAGAACTTGTTACAGTGAGGTATTATTACGCATATAGGATTCAACACCGAAGAAATGGAGGACAAACAATTCTCTGTGGTGGTCGACTCTTCCAACAATTCATAGTTGATGCATATACAGCTATTGAAGAAGAAAGACTAAGGTTTATATGCAAAAAAACAGCCACAATTAAGAGCAGATTTGTACAAGAACGTGCGTGATGCTGTTGTTAGAGGTGACACAAGTCGTAAATCACTTGGTAAAAGAATATTTCTCCCTGCAACTTTTACAGGTGAACCAAGATATATGATACAAAACTATCAAGATGCCATGGCAATATGTAGATGGCTAGGTAATCCTAATCTATTCATCACATTCACTACAACAAGAGACAATTGATGATAATGGATATCCAATTTATAGAAGAAGAGATGATGGAAGATTTATATAAAAAGGAGATGTCAAGCTTGAAATGTTATTGACAGGTATGACACATGGAAGAGCTATGATTGCTCAACTTTTATATCATATATAATTTAATATAAAACAAAAAACTTTAGTTAAATATATATTCATTATATTTTTGAGATCATGCAAATTTATGATTGCATTTCTTAACTATTACATTGAGGTTTCCACTTAAATATGGTTTAAATAATTTTTTTTTTTTAATT
Source organism: Quercus ilex subsp. ballota (assembly GCA_032727855.1). Taxonomy (NCBI): domain Eukaryota; kingdom Viridiplantae; phylum Streptophyta; class Magnoliopsida; order Fagales; family Fagaceae; genus Quercus; species Quercus ilex. The sequence goes on from CM064916.1 coordinate 3,129,423, forward strand.
ATTGAATTCAAGGTTTTTCATTTAAATATGCAATTGAGTTTTAATGATGCAAACTCCCTTTATATTTTTCAAGCATCTCCTTTTTTATTAGTTGCATAGTTATCTACCATATTCCATTCAATTAATTTTGGACTTATATATGATTTTTTTAATAAAAACTTAATTTTACACAATATGCATTCATTTGGATATACACCATTGTTAGTTTCTTTAAAAACTTTCTCCCCTCTCCCTTTATGTGTATGTTAAAATACAAAGTATTCTAAAAAAAAATGTAAAAGGTTACTTCATTTATAAAAAAAAAATAGAGTAAAGGATTAGTTTATTTTTATTATCTATTCAATTAATTAATATAAAATTATTATTTTTTATTTTCAATAATTTACACATGACTCTTGATTAGGCCGTGCATCGCACGACTATATGATAAAAGTTGGGCTTAGAAGCCGTGGTTGTGCCACATGACTTCACCAAATTGTAGAAATTTTGTTAGATATATATATATATATTGTTCTTATCTTCTTCTCCTAAAATTTCTAAGTTGATAAAAATTTCAATTTGAATACAATTCAAATTCTTCATCTAATTCTTTTATTATTAATTTATCTATAATTTCTAAGTGATTTATTTTATTAGTAATAGGAGACTTACTTCATTTATGATTTATGAGTTCTAGCATTCCAGGGGATTAGAATTTTGGTTTCACACTAATTGTTCATATCAACATTAATTAAAAAAAAAATCATAGTACATGTACACAACTACTAATATCAACCTTGAATTCTATTTTTTTTTATTTTTTTAAAATGCCTCATGGATAGACACAAAATTATAATTGTTCTTATTGAATTTTTTTCTATAAAGATTACATTTTGTGATTGTTTCTATAATAAATGAAAATATGATTACGAATTACATTATTATTTATTAAATTAATACAAGTTGTAAAAAAATAATAATGAGACTATCCTAAAAATATTATCACGTGCTGGATCCGCCACTAGTGCTTATAAAATTCAAGCAATAGTTCAATTTCAGATTCAACAATGAACTTTGTTAAGAATTCAACTGATATATTAGTTGATTCGAAGAAGGATTGAGTTTGCTAGTTGTGACATAAACGATTGTACCTTAAGATTATTGAGTATTTTACTGCTAGTACTAATGCAGTAGTTGTGATATAAACGACTGTAGCTTAAGATTACTGAGTATTTTATTGCTAGTCGTAATGCATGAGTGTGTCAGGTGCTCATTAAACCATAACACAGCATTGTACTTCTTTCTCATCTGATTTAAAAAAAAAAATGTGTAGCATTCTTGTTTATATAGCATTTTAACAAACTTCTATACGTATTTTGTTTTAGGTAGTACCTAACAGTTTACTAAGATCCACATACTAGCACAATAAATAACTTTAAGAATATGCAAACACATGCCAATTATGCATATAAAATTACATACACAAAAAAGAAGAGAGAGATCAAATACCTTTAATTTCCTGTTCATGACCAAGCATTTTCACCATTGTGGTCTTTCCGCATCCTCCAGGGGCAGTCAGTAGAATCTGCTGCCTCTTCTCATTCAGCAGCTGCGTCTTCAACACCAACAAAGGCAGATCCATCCCGACAGTAAAATCCGGGGGTGGAGGAACCACACACGTTGCCCCACTTTTAATCGCTAGCGACTCCATTCGCTTGCAAAGAAAATTCTGCTTCTCCAAAATCTGCAATATATCCCTTCTGTTCTGAGCTGGGATATGAAGCTGAAAGAATGTCACAATGGACTCATTCAACTCTGCAAGTTCTTTCTCGAAGAGGAGTCCAACTCTTGGTTGTCCAACATGCCAATGAGCTCCTTGGCCTTCCTCATATCTTCGATCAAGCTCTTTGTTTCCTCTTCTCGGTGATCAAGTATTTCGTTTAATCGTGTTATGTCTTTAACCACTGGATCTAAAAGATCTAGATTGTGTTTGAGGCTTTTAAGAATTGACTTGAACATAAGGGCATCGCTTCCAACACTCTTAAATGTGTCATGCAACACATTAACTAGCTCTCCAAACACTGCCCCCAGAGCAGCCCCTCCTACCAATGATGCCATAGCTTTGCTTCGCAAACTAACTCAAACCTCCAATATGACAAAAGAAAAGAAACCAAAGATTCTGTATGCAAGATCTTTGGAAACTAGTTAAGAAACAAACACACTACATATCAAGGAATAGGCCAAATAGATTTAAAAAAAAAAAAAAATTTGGATACCAATTTAGATCTCTATCTCCTGTTTATTCTGATCAGTTACCTTGTGCTGATAAGGAAACGGAGCAGAGGATCAAAGTAAAGCCATTTGAGATGAAAGAAGAATGTATGCTTCTTCCCTGGAAAACAATCATAGGGGTATAAATAAAAGACTAAACCAAGTAACAGATTTATACTCTTATCTGCAATTGTGCATGTAATTTCATGCCACGAACCAGGAAGTTTCCCAGTTTGAACACATTGACTTCTTTGTGTTTTTGAGTAGACTTAGAAAGAAGGCATAAAGTATAAACCTTAAGAAGATGCTAAAGTTTTTTTTTTTTTTTTTTTGGGGAATAAAAGACTAAACTCTGAAGTAATAGATTTACACTTCTATCTGCAATTGCGCATATATAGTATTGGTTTGGATTGTGAGTTTTGTTGCGTTGCGTTTTCTTGTGTTGTGTTTTCAGTTTTTTTTTTTTTTTTTTTTGCTTTCACGCGTTCAGGGAGACAGAAGTTACTGTGCAGGGACAAAAAATACTATTCATGCACTGTTTCAATATTGTTTACGCACTGTTCATGAGACCCATAACCATTTTATTCAGAAAAAAAATATTAAAAATAGGTCCTGCGGCACTATTTATATATTTAAAAATTATTTTACTACAGTGTTTTTAACAACAATAAGTTGTATCCAAACAGACTATATTTTCAAGCCATGAACCTGGAAGTTTCCAAGTTTGAGCACATTGACTTCATTGTTTTTAAATAATGACTTTTTCTTCTTTTTCTTCTTTTTTGGGAATAAATATTGACTTAGAAGAGAAGCAGGGTATAAACATAGGACCATGTTAAAGCTACTAAATATATTGTTCATATGTTGGTGCCTTAAATATTCTATATGATAAATGGTGATTTACTATAAAAAATAAAAAATTAAAATAAATAAAAAAACACAAAATGTTCTCATATCATATACTGTATATGCTAAAAATTAGTTCTTTTTTCATGGGAGAATCTTTTTAAATATTGACTTAGAAGGGAAGCAAAATATAAACCATAGGACCATGCTAAAGCTACTAAATATATTGTTCATATGATATATGATATATGGAGATTTACTATAAAAAAACACCAAATGTTTTCATATCATATACTTTATGATAAAAATTAGTTCTCTTATACATGATTCTTGTGTCATCTACTAATTCCTAGGTTTATTTTTGTTATTTTTCTGTCCTTTTTTTTTTTTTTGGAGAGATTTTTTCTGTCCTAGTTGATTGTCAATCCCTTTGAAAATTTGTGTTGTATCTGGAGAGCCATGTGTGTACATTAAAATAAGATACTCGGGGAAAAAAAAAAAATCAAAGTCCTAAAAGAATAGAAGTAATTACACACTTTTTTTGTTAGCAAAGAAGTAAGTACACACCATAAAAGAAAAAGAAAGAAAAAAGAAATAAACATGAATCCGATAGCCATGATGTAATGTCAAGAACCATTGCTGATTGAGTATCTGACATCCAACACACTTAAGTAGCTAACATCATAGGTCATCAAATTTGGGATAATAGTCCCAACAAATAGATGAAGATAAGAGAATCAAAAAAATGTTACGAATTCATCATAGGTCATTATGATGTAATGAATTAATCTTCTTCTTAATAAAGTTACGAGTTTTCCATAAAAAAAAAAAAAGAGAGAATCTTTTTACTTCTTATTGGTTCCACTAACTAGCCATCATTTTAAATACAAAAGTGAGGAAATGATTGCACATTCATGGTTTAGAAATACGCTTAATTAATAAAAGTCTGGGGAAAGCTCCTGCAAACAGAAGTTCAAAGGACATTCTAACAAACTAAGTCTTAGATTAGCTGCAGATTTATTTATTTATTTTTATCAGAAAAATATAAGATTAGGCCATTCTTCTTATCTAAAATTACATATCGCACTTTCTAATGTCTCTAGAGTTCAAATCCCCCTTTCCCAAAGTACATATAGTTTTTCCTTATAATAACAAAAACGAAAAACTTTAAAACATTATTTTCCTTATTTGATCCTATTGTTTAAAGTTTTTTTTTAAAATTAATTGTGATTAATGTGTGAAAGAAGGAAGGCATAAAGTATAAACCTTAAGAAGATGCTTGATGATGTGCTAAAATCGTCAGTGAGTTTTAGGCTCCAAAGCACTCCAATGGGTACCTGTGGAATAAGAACAGCTGGACCAGACAGAAGACACCAGTGTGGTACTAGCCAAGAACCCTCCGAAGGTCAAGTTAGTGAATGAGAAATTTCTGAGAACTTTATAGTGAGAAAGCTAGGGATTTTCTACGTACCAAAGGAAAGAAGGGGTCTGGTGCTTATATAGTGGTGAGTGGTGAATCGAGATCCTTTAGAAGTAGGGATCTTTCCCTGTGGAGGGTATTTGGTGTTAGGGTTTCTGTGATTCGTGGGTTTCTTTCCATATGAGGAAGACACGTGGGCGTGATATGGCCTTGGTATGTGATGCGCAAGATATTTCCTTGTAGAAGCATGCGTGGGGAACACGCATGGAAACGTAGGACCCGTCGGTTTTCTCTGTCTCGTCGATTTTTGTGGTCAACCGTTGCTTTAGCTTTCCTGTCGGTATGGGACGCATCCGTCAGCTTTGGGGTTGTCCTTCTAAGAAAGTGCTCCGTCACCTTTCCGTGAGGCCGATGACCCTGCCAAGGCCGTTTGCCGTTTTGACCTTCTGTTTTATGAGCCTTTTCTAAAAATACCTTTATCAGCTGCCCCCTACTCCATTGTTTCGTCAGTCTCAGTTGACAGACTGTGGAGTACTGTAAGCATTAATTATGGTTTTTTTGAAAAATGGCATTATTGAATGTCCTTAAGCAATCCTATCATTAATGCTGGGTGACACGTGGTGCTAGCTGATTGGCCTCGTTTCCAATCATAAGCGTTGCTTCGTATTCTGTGCCCCCTTACTATATAAATAGTTCCTCATCTCCTCCTCACTTTTCCTTTACTTTATCTTTGAGAGCCTTGTGAGATCCAGAGCTGCCGCACCATCATTCATATCACCCGTCATTTACGAATCATCGCCTTTCGAGAGAACCGTCGTCTAGATCCTTCGTCTGCTATCTTGATAAGTTCCCTTCTCTTTATTTTTTACTTTTGCGACCAGTCTTCTTTTATGTTTTGAGACCCGTTAAAATAGGTTCTAAGAAAACCTCCGTTGCTTGTAGGTGGATAGATGTCAGATAGAGAAGCAATGAGTGAACTATCCTCGTCAGTCCATGAGGGTGCGAGCTACGATGAGGTCTATCCGTTAGGGCGCGAGCTTGAGGAAGACTTCCCTCGGTCTCTACAAAAGGAGCCGTCTACCCATTCCTAGAGTGATGAAGAGGAAAATGAGGAGGAAGAGGATGAGGGAGACGTCGAGGGAGATGAATATGACAAGGGAGAAGAGGATGCAGAAGACGAGGAGGACGAGGAAGACAAGGGGAACCAATCTGAGGGAGTAGAGTTAGTAGGACAGGAGGATGGGGGTGCCCGTCCCTTCATTCTCCTTGCGATATGGACACTCAATGACTTCTACCTAACGATGTCTGATAAGGTGTTCAACACCCTTCGAGACTGTTACCAAATCCCTGAGAGTATCCCTATCCATCTACTCGGAAAGTTCGAACGGTGCTATTCTAGGAAGACCGTGGACGTTGGCATGTATGATGCCATGTTCGCTATAGGGTTGAGGCTGACATTGACAGACTTACATCGTCAGCTAGCCAACTACTTGGGCCTATTCATCAGCCAAATAGCTCCTAATGCTTGGAGAATATTTATTGGAGTTGAAGTAATTTGGGGTCAGCTTAGTGGTGGGAACTGTCGACTTACCCTCGACGAGTTATTCTATTGTTACAAACTCCTGCACATCTCTTTGTCTCAAGGGAGTTACCATTTTCTAGTGAGAAAGATGTCGCTTAAGCTAGTGTTAGATATGCTTGATACTTTTTTGTTCAAGGGACGGACTGGGTGTGTAGACGGGAGGAATGGGACAGCATTCCTAACGGGTTTGACAATACGTGGGGTATTGTGAGGGATGCAGGTATGCTGTCGTCTACATCTTTTTATCCTTGCCTTATTTTTTTTCATGCATCTAACATCATCTATTTTCTCTTTCAGCCCAGGTCCGTCTGCAAATAACCGACAAGTAGGAGGCTTTCATCCGCCGTGTGCTAGAGATTCCTTTGGGTCAAAGGCAGTGGAAGGACCTCGTCACTCTAGACACCTTTCACGCATATTGTGGTGGCCTTGAACCGATGCCTGTATCTTGTCAATTAAACGTCTTCTCCCATTGACGTAAGTATCAAACATATTATCCACTTTAAGCCATCTACTTTTATTAGTAACATCCATTTTTCTCTGCAGAAATGGAAGCTGGAAGTAGGAAGACAGAGGGCTTTGGTGAGGAAAGCCGCTGCGGCACGCAAGCAGCAGCAGCAAGGTGGGTTCTCGGCGTCGGCCTCCATGGTCATCACTAAGGGGATGCTTAAAAGAAAAAACGATGACAAAGACGACCGTCCAAACAAGTCGTATTTTTTTTGGGAGTTTAAGTTGGGCTTAAAAAAAAAAGAAAAAGAAAAAGAAAAGAGGGGGTCAGGTTCATGGGGAGGGTGTGCAAATTTGTATTGTAGGGGTTCAAAACAATTTTTTTTTAAAAATTATTTGAACTAGGTACTGCCACCCCTCCATATTTGCTTAGAATTTATCAAAAATATAATTTTTTGTAACTTCTTTTATTTTAAAATTTGTGATAAAACCCTGAAAACTGAGTTATTTCAAAAATAAAAAAATAAAAGCTAGGATTCAATTTTATATTTGCAAAAGAAAAGAATAAAAAAAATACTAACTGAGACGAAAATCAAATGGTCAAACACACATCTATTCAAAGCAGAAAAGGAAGACTTAACATGCTGTCTTTTACATCAAACCCAGCAATACCGCTCATGCATTTCAAAGCATTTTTCCACGTTTGTATCTTCTCACTCGTAACTCTGGAGTCCTTTTTATGTTTAGTAAGAGTCAGCATGCGTACCTTGTCATCACAAGATTAGCCAGATTCCGAGAGGTGAGTTCATGTAAAATGGCAATGGCATCAATGCCATCTTCATCGTGTTTATATAATTCTTGCCACACATCAATGAGGGCAAGAACAGGGATCCTTTGGTCTTCAAAATGAACCTAGATCCATAAAACACTCTTTTAAATTGAAGATACAATTCTAGGCTTTTTAAAAGACAATGAAGCAGATCAGAACTAGAATTGAAGATAGAATGACCACTAGACCATTATCTACCTCTACTGATCCGAGCCTCTACGGGCTTCCCACAGAGTGATTTGCCATTCACTTTGAGGGCTAGTGGAAACCCCCCACAGCCTCTCACTATCTGCAATTTAAGGAACAAATAAAATTCAGTTATAGTCATTCAAAATTCAAATCACATGAATTGAAAACAAAACAAGCAAGTTCAATTATAAGTATTAGTTTGAAAGCATGATTTTGGCAGGTACAAATGATATTATATATGTACTAATCAACACCAAGACTAGAATGTATTTCTTCATTCATATGCATAACACAAATACTTACTTTACCCAATGGCAAAAAGTGTAAATAAAATTAAGCACATTGCATCCGTATGTATCACATTTACATAGAACTTTTTTGATAACTTCAACTGAAATGTGAGAACTCCCATCTTACAGTGATGCTGAGTGATGTAGTAGAGTCGTTGCAACTTCATCATTTAACGGTTTTAAGTTATATGTAAAGCTATATCCTGGAAGTATAGTTCTTGAGGTCACCAGAATATTGTAATTTGGCATATCAAACTTAAACTTCTCAAGACGGAATTCTGATCTAGACTAGGCATCATCCAAGATCAATAATAGAGGATTTGATCCAATTTGGGTTAGTCATTCTTGTAGCTGGTTGATTGCATCTTCATCACTTTGGAACTGGGGCACCTAACCACCTATACATTGATATAGTCTTTGCTAACGTATAACATTTTAAACTGAAAACATAGATAATAATGGCAAGTGAATTACGCACAATTTCAATCGCAGCAAAGATTAAGAGGTTAGCAAAAAAAAACAGTTTTTGAGAAACACCACCAATTATTAAGAAATTATATATATCTTACTACTCTTCTAAGGCAATAAATCCTAAGGATGAAATGTGCCAAAAGCAGTGCTAGACTTTTGAAAGGGCTAAAAAAAATAATGAACATAATTAGTAAAGGCCTATCATATCTTACCTAATCCTAATGAGACATAAATTTGTTTCAAACTGTATTTTAATTTCACTTTCAGAAATACAAATCTTCATGTGTGAATGTATTGCAATCCCATTTATTGCCATTATATTCATTCATATGATATTCAAATTTCAAGCAATAGTTCAATTTAAGGTTCAACAATGAAATTTGTCAAGAATTCAACTGATGAACCATTTGATTTGAACAAATTTGATTTTGCTGGTTGTGATATAAATGATTTTAGCTTAAGACTATCAAGTATTTTACTGCAAGTCGATCTATGTATTCTATATAATGTTTATACATGTGCGTCTCATTATACCGACAGCAGACCAGGACACATTGGTTCTTAGATTTCACTAGTGGAGTCAGTTATTTTTGTTAAGGGTAAATACTAGTATACACCGCTTATTTCACACAAATGTACACACTATTTGAACTAAAATCGTGACTTCAAGTGGTGTGAAATAAACACCACCCTTTGGTTAATACAGTATAATGGCTAATACAGTCAATTAATAAGTTTTGTAACCCTGTTCTTGATGTATAAATACATAACACAGCATTGTAATTCTTGTTTATAACATTTAAAAAAAAAATGTATATGTATTTTGTTTTAGGTAGTTCCTGACAGTTTACTAAGATCCACATACTAGCACTATAAATAACTTAAAGAATATGCAAACTCATGCCAATTATGCATTACAATTACATACACACAAAAAAAGCAAAAAGAAAAAACAAGAGAGGGATCAAATACCTTTAATTTCCTGGTCATAACCAAGCATTTTCTCCAATGTGGTCTTTCTGCACCCTCCAGGAGTAGTCAGTAGAATCCACAACTTCTCCTTCTCTAGCAGCTTCATCTTCAAGACCTTCAAAGGTTCATCCATCCTAACAGTAATATCCGGGGGTCCAGGAACTAAGCATGACAACTAACCAATCTTCAACTGCTCCAAAATCTACAAAATATCCTTTTGTTTTGTACTTGCATATGAACCTGAAAGAACATCACAATGGCCTCATTCAACTCTGTAAGTTGTCTCCCTTAGTAGGCTTGTAAAGGGTAGTCCCACTCTTGGCGCCCCAAATTGCCAACGAGCTCCTGAGCCTTCCCCATATCTTCGATCAAGCTCATTGTTTCCCTTTCTGGGTGATCAAGCTTTTTGTTTAGTTGTCTTATCTCCTCAACCACTAGAGCTAAAAGATTTAGATTGAATTTGAGGCTTTTAAGAATTGGCTTTAACATAAGGGCATAGCTTCCAACACTCTTCTGTGTCATTAAACACCTCTCCAAACATTGCCCCCAAAGCAGCCCCTCCAACCAATGATGCCATAGCTTTGCTTTGCAAACTAACTCAAACCTCCATTATGACACAAGAAAAGAAACCAAAGATTCTGTATCCAAGATCTTCGGAAACCAGTTAAAGAAACAAACACACTACATTAACACACATGTCATATCAAGGAATAGGCCAAATATACAGAAATGAGACATCTCGGTTTCTGTATTCTGCTCATCATCTCTACTGCAGCCCAGGAAATGCCAATTATCTTGAGAAACCATATGATATCTGTGATCCATATAGCAATCCACAGGCACAAGAACTGGTGCAAATTTTGCCACATCCTGAATGGGCTGTGCATGGATATCCTAAAAAGCAAGGAGATGGATGGGTTGGAGACTCTAGGACTTGGGTGCTTGATGTGGGTGCTCTCTCTAGTCAGTTATACTTCTATCAGGTAATTATGTTAATGGGAAATATATTACTGTTGCCCAGGATCCAGGAACTGAACCAGCAAGACATGTATGGTCTTCAATTAATGTTGGTACACAGATATATGTTAGCAGCACCGGGATGACTGCAGAATGGTCTGTCAGTGATTTTGATATATTGGTTCCTGAAGATGTTGCTAGCTCTGGAGTTAGCTTTGATTGATCTTTGCAGAGTATATTCACCCTTTCATTTAGTGAAGAATAAGTAAATAGAGTAAGTAGAACCCATTACAGTTCTACTTAAACCACGCTATCATGTCAACAATAGATTCAACACACATACCCATGATAAGTGTTATGTACATTGTTAGGTTCTAAAGACTTAGGACTTTATATATTTAGAACTCTAATATGTAATGTTGGCAAACCATGATCAAAACAATATGTTTAGTCTTGTTTAGGCTTGCTCAAAGTTGTATAATTTATGTAAAGTTGGAATCAAGAGGCTGCAGATGGATTAGTGCATTTCGGCCTGGCTTGATCGATCAAAGATTAGACTCAATCGATAAAAAGTCGGCCAGATTGCGTTTTCTGCAGAATTTCTAACTCAGCCCTACCTCATTAAACGTTTAGGGTTTTATGTTTTTGCCCTAGGTATATAAGGCAAAACCCTAGCCACGTTTTGTGAGTTGCTCTGGTTGTATTGTTGCTCATATTTTCTGTTTTGTGTAAATCTCTTGTGAGATATAGAGGAGCTTTCCTTTACACAAAGTTTAGGGTTTTCAATGAGAAGATTCTATCTACACCTTGATAATCAACTTAGTTGCTGCCATTGGAGCTTAAAGAAACACAAGCGGGAGTGCTTGTATCTTGTGGAGAATCCAAGAAAGAAGGAGTTCGTGGATTTGGAGCTTGCAAGTGGTCGTGTCAGTAAGTTCTACTGGCGGGTAGCATTAGGAAGTCAAGCGGGGGTGCTTGTAAGTACTTTTGTATGAACTTCAATTCTTTCATATAGTGGATTCGAGTTTAACTTAAGGATAACTAGGTTAAATTCTCCCCAAGTTTTTTACCAGTTTGGTTTTCCTTGGTGATCATATCATTGTGTTATTTATATTTCCGCTGCTTTATATTTGATATGATTGTTTGATTGTGTTTAACCTAGATTTGCATAATTTGACTAAGTTAATCACTTGGCTAATACACTAGGTTAATCCAATTATTGTTTTAAGGGGTCTAAAAACCTAACAAGTGGTATCAGAGCGGGTAGCTCTTTTGATCTAAGAGCTGATCCTTGACCGCTGTTGTCATGGATAATTTGAAATGTCTTTCTGATCATGTTTTTGCTTATGCTTCTGTTGATTTTATTGATGCCTGTGAAACTCTCCGTAAGGAATTAGTGAAATCTATGAAAATTGCTAAGAAATTCAAGGAAGAGTTAAAAGTGGCTAATCTTGAAAAAGATGAATTGATTGTTAGATTAGATGAATCTAATAAAAAGAATGAATTTTTGAGAAATCAAATTTCCTCTCAAGATGAGAAGATGAAAAGCTTGGAATAAGAATTAATTGAATCTAAAGCTAAAATTGAATATTTGACTAGTACCAAGCCTGCTGATGATAACAGAAGTGTTTTTGTTTCTCTTAAACCTAAAGATGAAAAAGTTTATATCCCTCCTTTCAAGAGGAATAATAAAGAAAAGGCTTATTTTGCTAGGTTAGACAAAGGTAAAAGTTCTAAGGTAGACGCTGAAGTTTCTAAACCTATATCTAAACCTACTGTCTAGTGTGCAAAAGAAATCTGTTTCTATGCCTACCTGTCACCTTTGTGGTGTTGTTGGTCATATTTGACCAAATTGTTCTTTGTTGAGGCAAGAACCAAAGCCTGTGACCGGAAACCCCACTAGGAATACTGATGTTCCTAAATTTGTTCCTATTTACCACTTTTGTGGTGTCCGTGGTCACATTCGTCCTAATTGTCATAAGTTGAAACTTAAGCATTCTGTATGTCAATCTAGGATATGTGATGATATTTCTTCTGCCATAAGTCCATATAAATTGTTTCATATGCTTTTGAAAAATTTAAGCTTGTTGGCTTGTGAAAGGAATTTGCAGGATTTCAGTCTCTCTCAGAAGATTGGTGTAATCCCTCAAATACACTCTGCTTCCCATGGATTTTCACCTACAAAGCCGAAGACTCGTGCTATATGGGTGAGAAAAGATTCTCCAAGGTGAGTGTTGTTGACTTGTACCTGATTTAATTCTTTCAATTAATTGTGGACATGTCTTGTTTTTGTTTTTGGTTTTTTAAAAAAAAAAAAAAAATCCAAAAACATTGAAAAATTTCCAAAAAGACAAAAATATTTTTTTGTGTCTTGTTTTATTGTTTTGAGGATTACATGAGTTATGATATCTCTCTCTTGATTTAGAACATGCTTGACATTGTGGAGAAACTTGAATAGTATGTGTTATATAAGTGCTAAGCTTTTTTTTGATTTTGTGTGCTAGTTTGTACATGTACTCAAGGGTTAATTAAGAAATTGATATTTATTGTTTGTGTACCCTCTATAGCTTAGTTAAGCACTATCATGCATAGTTTTGTATTGTTCATTTAGCATAATGTGTGCTTTTTGTTTTTGAACGGTTTTAGACCCCTTAAAACAACCAAATTAACCTAGTTAATTAGCCAAGTGATTAACTTAGTCAAATTATGCAATTTTAGGTTATCACAAGCATACAATCATATCAGAAATATAAAATAGCGGAATAATAAACAACACAGTGATATGATCACCCAGGAAACCACACGGTAAAAACCTGGGGAGGATTTGACCCACCGATCCTCAAGGCAAACCTGAATCCACTATAAAAGAGTCGAAGTTCATACAAAAGGACTTACAAGCTCCCTGCTTGACTTCCTAATGCTACCCACCAGTAGAACTTACTGACACGACCACGTGCAAGCTCCGAATCCACGGACTCTTTCTTTCTTGGATTCTCCAATTAGCTACAAGCACCCACGCTTGTTATTCTTTAAGCTCCAATGGCAGCAACCGTGTTGATCATCAAGATGTTGAAGTAATCTCTACCTTGAAAACCCTAAGTTTTGTGTAAAGGAAAGCTCCTCTAGATCTCACAAGAGATTTACACAAAACAGAAAAGTATGAGCAACAATATAACATGAGCAATTTTCAAAACGTGGCTAGGGTTTTGCCTTATATACCTAGGGCAAAAACAGAAAACCCAAAACGTTTAATGAGTTAGGGCTGAGTTGAAAATTCTGCAGAAAACGCATCTGACCCTAGATTCGATCGATCGAGTTTATTCTTCAATCGATCGAGCCAGGCCGAAATGCACCAATGCATCTGTAGCCTCTCGATTCCAATTTTACAATAATCAATCAACTTTGAGCAAGCCTAAACAAGACTAAACATATTATTTTGATCATAATTTGCCAATATTACACATTAAAGTTCTAAATACATAAATTCCTAAACCTTTAGAACCTAACAAACTCCCCCTTTGACAATCCGTGACAAAACACAAACTAAAAGCTCAAAATTTACAAGTAAAAAGCCCTTTACAAAAAAATGCACATAAACTCAAATCCAATCAAATGCTCATAAACTCAAATCCAATTTTAACTACTATCCATCAGTTGCAAGTGTAGACAGCAGCTTAATTGAATCAACCTGTATATTCCTGAAATACTCAACAAACGCATAAACGCATATTTGACAGAAAAGAGTAAAACAACAGGTATACCATTCTTGTAAGATTGACACAACACACAATAAAGATATATATCAATGAACAACTCATAAATATAAATCAATAAGCAGTGAATCACAAAACAACAAGAATCAAGTATATATCATGTATATCAAAAACAATGTTACTCCCCCTAACATGAATATCCCCAAAAATGATATATATAGTGAAGCACCTAGATACAATCTATAAACTCCACTAGCTCCTCAAAACAAAAAAATACTCCCCCTAACTACAAAAACCCCTCTATAAGTCAAAACTCTACTCCTCCTTTTTGTGACGGAATGCCAAAGTACAATCACAAGCCATCATCAAAAGGAGATGGTGAGGGTGAATGAAGATGCGCGAAGTCGGCTCGCAGAGCACGAATCTCATCAAGCAAGTCCACCAAAATCTGACCATGAGTTGCCTGAACAGTCATGACAGTCTCCAAGGTACGATGTACATCAAAGTCGTCCGAAGGAGGTGGAGGAACAGCAACAGCAGCAGCAGCATCACCAACAGGATCAGGAACATCCTCACCAGCAGGACCTGTAGAAGAAGAAGGAGAAGGTGCGCTACTAGAAGGCTCAGACCTAGGGTGTTTAGAACCAGCTTTAAGATGAGCGGCCCTTTGTCTAAGAAAAGACGCACCTATGGGAGCAATCACATGAACAGGCTCAGAGGAAGGGAAACCACTAAGATCAAGATAAAGCAAAATCCTATGAATGAAAATAGGATGAACAAGGGCATGAGAAGAAGATGAACTCCTATAAACTTCTTTCAAAGAACGAAGAAACAGATGAGGAAAACTGATAGGAGCATCAGTAACAAGAGCGTACAAAAATACACACCGCTCGAGAGGAATGGTGTGAACATGAGATATGGGCCAGATAGAGTGACAGGCTATCCTAAAGAAGAGATAGTGCAACTCAGAAAGCTCAGCAGAGATGATCCTAGGATCAGAACCCCACTGGATAGATGACCCAGTGATGTAAGACAAGACATCACTCAACTTGGGAGACTCATCATAAGGGTAGACAGGATTCTGGACCAAAGGTACCCCTAGAGCATTAGCCACTACTTGAGGAGTAATGGTGTACTCTTCGCCTCGTATCCAACTCTTTACCAAAGTGTTGGAATCATAGAGGTGGATAGAGATGTTCGAAAAGAACTCTCTAATCAAGGTAGCAGGTGGAGGAGGATCAGAAATATCCACCAAGGGTAACCAGCCCCGACACTCAAAGTTTGCCCTAATGGCAGGATCAAGTTCATCTAGTAGAACAGAATGCTCAGCCCAAATCTTTCTCCTAAGGTTTAGCTTCTTAAAAATCTCTTGGTTTTTCTCACTCAGAAACTTCTCACGGTCAAAAGAAGGAGGGGGTGGAGAAGGTGAGGAAACAGTCCTACGAGCCCTAGTCTTTCTAGGCATAGTGCTAAGGGAAGGACAAAGACACAGAGAGAAAACCAAAAGAATAAAATAAAACAAAACCAAGGGCAGACTGCAAGTTAGCACAAAAAAATATAGAACAAAAATCTATATGATGCATGAACAACAACAATGTTGTGATGCATGAACTAAAGCAGTAAACAGAGTTTAAATTAAGTTTAATCACACAAAATTGGCTTGAGCACAGAGTTTCTATCAAAAACTCTAAAAATTTGAAAAACCACTTGATAGTTTTGAAACAAATTGATGAATTGATCATCACACAAGGTTGAAAACAGATTAGAATGACCAATTTCATCAAAACAACAAGCCAATTTCATCAATTAAACCCAATTGAACATAAATCCCCAATTCGGATCAATTACAAGCCCTAGAAATTTCAATTTTTCACAAAACCCAAAATTGATCAAATTAAACCACCAAGGACAAGTTTATATCATGTCCCAACAAAAACCCATTGATCAATTTCACAATATAGGGCGAGAATCAACAAAAATCCCAAATATGAGAGGTCCAAAAATTTGAGTGTATAATGCATGAAAATAAGAAAATAAACTCAAAAGGAAGGGCAAAACAGTCTTACCGGCTTGAGGAAAGAGAAATCTTGCAAAAATTTCGGAGGAAAATGACAAAAATTTGGACTTTTAGCCTTGCCGAGTCGGAGAGAGAAAGAAAAGTTTGAAAAACCTTTTTGAAAAAGTGTTTGAATCAGTCAAGAACAATGTTTTTAAAAAAACTTGATTCACGACTTTCGATCGATCGAAAATTACACTCGATCGATCGAATCACTCCGAAATTTTTAAACAAATTGAAGCACTTTTTCAATCGATCGAAAAACAGAATGGATCGATCGAACCAGGCAGAGGCTCACACAATTTTTGAGAAAAATCACAGTTTTGAAAATCACAAACCATATTTTGAAAACAACTCCTCAAATCATTAAACTTATTGAAACAAAATGCATGAGTATGAGATGGAATGCTTTTTCGAAAACCTAAGTTTTAATCCCAGTTTTTCCAAAGAAAATTTCAGCCATTCTTCATTTAAATTCTCAAGCAAAAAAAATGTTTTGCATAATTCTCAAAGTATTTTCAAACTTGGTTGGTCAGACCAAAAACACACACAATAACATGTACAAAGTTTAGCAAAGAGTAACTTGTGTAGTGTGTGCAACTAGCAAAAACTTGAGATACATGTGAGGTGATATGTGAATAGCAATCAATCACAAAGTCTATAAAATTCATCACATAGAATTCAAAAGAGACTATCACCTAAAGAGTTACATCATATAACTCCCACATCTCCTAGAACATAAGCTTGCAATCATGTAAGTTTCTTAAATTTTGCCCCATTATTAGATGTAATTTGGCATCAGGCCTAATAGTACACACCAGTTTTAATTATATGAATTGGCATCAAACCTAATAGTACACACCAATTTTAAGCATTAAGCAATTAACAGAGGCTACACCTTATGTTCTTTTTGTGCATGTGCTACACTTTCTCGAGCACAAAATCTTATGATATATACTAAGGTGTTCATGATTGGCTAGTGAATAGTGGTGAGATGGTTATTTATGCCATTCTCAAAAGGATCAAGTCCGACAGTCAAATAACATATGACTTCAAGATTAAGACAAAGTGATAAACATCTTTCCCACACAACATGCACTACAAAGCTTCAACTAGTCAAGTGCAATAAATAAGCTCATCAAAGCTAAACAAGGTACATAAGACATGTTATGTGTAAATAAATTGACCAACCTTGTTTTCAAAGACCAAGAAAAATAGTGCCAAACACAATTTGCTTTTTTTTTTTTTTAAAAAAAATTTTATAAGAGAAAACAAATAAATCCTAGAATGAAATGCATGAATGTTATGCAATGCAAATCCTAGAAACAAAACAAAAAAAAATACAGAAACCAAAGAACAATGGTCACAAAGGAATGAGCAATGAAGCATAAGGACCATGTCAGAAAGACTCAATTAGGTCGAGTATTTTGCATCCAAAACTTTTTAGATGCACCACGAGCATTAGAGTTCTTATTCACATTTGAGTGATTTCCAACTCCAAGATTGGAATAAAGGTTCAACGCCTTTACCAATTCACCAATAACTGCCATTGGATCTTGTGCTTGAGGCACAGACACTTTTGGTTTGTTTGCTCTCTTAGCAGCTTCAAGCTTGTAACAGTTAGGACGAATGTGTCCAGACTTTCCACAATAATGACAAACCCAAGCAGGTTTACCATGCATCTTGTCCTTAGAAAGGGTAGATACTTTAGGTTTAGTCTCTCCTAGATCGACCCTAATCTTCCTAGGGGGTGAAACTTCTACAGGTTTGACAACCTCACTCACAAGTGGTTTGACAGTTTCACTCACAACCTCACTCATAGAAGGTTCAAAAGAAGATGAAGGAACAAAGTTTGTGGAATTAGGAGCAGACACAGAGATGCTTTCAACATAACCTAACCTAGATTTATCAGAATGATACTTTTGAACATTCAGCATGTGATCAAGTTTAGAACTAGCAGATCTAGCAATAGATAAATCATGTTCCAATTTTTTAATTTTATCAAGCAAAAGCATGTTCTCGGATTTCACATGGTTCAAAAGATCATTAGCATCAAAAAGTTTAACAAGCAAATTCTTCTTTTCAAGCTCAAGAGAATCAATTTTCTTCAGGCCAAGTTCAACATTCATAGCATCCTTTGCAACAACTTTGCAAAGTTTATTATAGACTTCTTGAAGATCTGCATCCTCAGAGAGTTCCCCATCAGAAGGGTTCTCCTTAACAGACACGCTTTCATTGACTACAGCTGTAGCAGTGAAAGCAATGAAGTTTCCATCCTCGTCACATCCAGACTTATCATCAGAAGCCTCATTATTACTAAGGGTTACAGCCATAGCTTTACCCTTAGTCCTCAAGAATGTAGGACATTCAGATTTAACATGACCATACCCTTGACAACCAAAACACTGAGCACCCAAAGAATTGTTTAAAGATTGACCTACTTTTTCTCTAGGTTTTTCAAAGTTATTAACCTTAGTGAGATCATTCTTCCTAAAGTTTCTAGGTTCAGCAGTGTTTGTACCTCTTGCCCTTCTGTTAGTATTCCTCAGAAAGTTTCTAAAATTCTTGGTAAGGTAAGCTATCTCTGTAGCAGAGAGCTCATCATCAAATCCACCAACCTCAACGTCATCAACAGACTTAAGAGCCATTGATTTGGATTTGTTTGTTTTGGGTAGGTCAGACTCATAGGACTGAAGAGATCCTACAAGCTCATCAACAGGGATGGAGTCCACATCCTTGCTTTTAGTAATGGCAGTCACTTTGAGTCTAAAGTCTTCAGTTAAAGATCTAAGAATCTTCCTAACAATTTTAAGTTGATCATAGATTTCCCCCAAATTAAAAGTAGAATTAACAATGTCATTCAGTTTTGCATAAAATTCATCAAATGATTCATCATCAGACATCCTAATGCTCTCAAACCTAGAAGTTAATTGCTGCATTTTGTTTACCTTAACTGCCTTTGTGCCTTCATGCACAGTTTGGAGGATTTTCCAAGCAGTATGAGCAACCTCAACATTAGAGCTTCTCTTAAATTCCTCCATGGAAACAGCATTAAAGATGGCATTCATAGCTTTGCTATTAAATCCAGCTGCTTCTTTTTGAGAAGTTTGCTACTCACTCACAGGAGTAGTGGGCTTCTCCCATCCGTATTCAAGGGAATTCCAAACTCTCTCATCAATAGATTTTAGGAATGCTTTCATCCTTACTTTCCAATCAGCATAGTTATTCCCATCAAAGTGAGGAGGAACAACTAGAGAGTGTCCATGCTCCATGACAACAGGGGTCAAGGATCAGCTCAGAGATCAAAAAATCTCAAACAAAAAAGCTACCCGCTCTGATACCACTTGAACGGTTTTAGACCCCTTAAAACAACCAGATTAACCTAGTTAATTAGCCAAGTGATTAACTTAGTCAAATTATGCAATTATAGGTTATCACAAGCATACAATCATATCAAAAATATAAAGCAGCGGAATAATAAACAACACAGTGATATGATCACCCAGGAAACCACACGGTAAAAACCTGAGGAGGATTTGACCCACCAATGCTCAAGGCAAACCTGAATCCACTATGAAAGAATCGAAGTTCATACAAAAGGACTTACAAGCTTCCCACTTGAATTCCTAATGCTACCCACCAGTAGAACTTACTGACATGACCACGTGCAAGCTCCGAATCCACGGACTCCTTCTTTCTTGGATTCTCCAATCAGCTACAAGCACCCACGCTTGTTATTCTTTAAGCTCCAATGGCAGCAACCGAGTTGATCATCAAGATGTTGAAGTAATCTCTACCTTGAAAACCCTAAGCTTTGTGTAAAGGAAAACTCCTTTAGATCTCATGAGAGATTTACACAAAACAGAAAAGTATGAGCAATAATACAACAGGAGCAACTCTCAAAACGTGGCTAGAGTTTTGCCTTATATACCTAGGGCAAAAACATAAAACCCTAAACATTTAATGAGTTAGGGCTGAGTTGGAAATTTTGCAGAAAACGCATCTGACTTGAGATTCGATCGATCGAGTCTATCCTTCGATTGATCGAGCCAAACCGAAATGCATCAATGCATCTGCAGCCTCTCGATTCCAACTTTACAATAATTAATCAACTTTGAGCAAGTGTAAACAAGACTAAACATATTGTTTTGATCATGGTTTACCAATATTACACATTAGAGTTCTAAATACATAAATTTCTAAACCTTTAGAACCTAACAGTTTTTGGTCATAAAGTTTGTTAAAACCAAAAAGATTTTTGTGTTTTGTATTATAGATCTTGGATTTATAATCAAGGATTGATTATCTATACATAATAGGTTTATGTACCTTGTTTAGCTTGGATGAGCTTATTTATTGCACTTTACTAGTTTGAGCTTTGTAGTGCATGTTGTGTGGGAAGATGTTTATGGTGTTTATCACTTTGTCTTGACCTTGAAGTCACATGTTATTTGACTGTCGGACTTGATCTTTTTGAGAAAGGCATAAATAACCATCTCACCACTGTTCATTAGCCAATCATGAACACCTTAGTGCATATCGTAAGATTTTGTGCTTGAGAAAGTGTAGCACATGCACAAAAACAACATAAGGTGTAGCCTCGGCTTAATTGCTTAATGCTTAAAATTGGTGTGTACTATTAGGATTGATGTCAAATCACATAATTAAAATTGGTGCGTACTATTAGGCTTGATGCCACATCACATAATTAAAATTGGTACGTATATTATGAGGCAAAATCAAGAAACTTACATGATTGTAAGCTTTTGTTCTAGGAGATGTGAGAGTTATATGATGTAACTCTTTTGGTGATAGTCTCTTTCAAATTCTATTTGATGAATTTTGTAGACTTTGTGTTTGATTTCTATTCACATATCACCTCACATGTATCTCAAGCTTTTGCTAGTTGTACACACTACACAAGTTACTCTTTGTTAAACTTGGTACATTATATTGTGTGTGATCTTGTTGTGGCCATCCAAGATTAAAAGTTCCTTGATCTTAATGCAAAATGTGTTTAAAGTTTGAGAAATTGGAAATTCTAGAGCTTGAATGTACCCGAATTGGAGATTTTGTTCAAATTGGGTTTAATTGATGCAATTGGCTTGTTGAATTGATGTAATTGATCATTATATTGTGTTTTCTAGCTTGTGTGATGATCAATTTGTCAAATTTTTTCCTAAACACTTAACAAGTGGTTTTAAATTTTTGGGGTTTTTGTTAGAAACTCTATGTTCAAGCCAATTTTGTGAATTTGAACTTATATTGAACTTAGTTTCACTGCATTAGAGCATGCATCATGACATATTTTTTCATGCATCATTTATGTTTAGGATTCACATGCATTGCATTGATTTCTGTATCCATCTTGCAGTTTTACAGTCATATCTCTCATTGTTTTCACACATAGCATGCATACACTTTGCTAAATTTGGTACTCAACTTAATTTAAAAATTGATTGATTAATTTTTGAGTTTTGTACATTCTAGTATATGCTATTTTTTATGTGTGAACTGCTGAAAATATTTTTCTCAAGAGATATGATGGATAATCAATGTGCAAATATTTTCTCTACTCATGCAACTGCTTATGGGTCACATAGTGTTAAGTTTGCATTTATTGAAAAAGAGAATATTTTTTCTTCATGTGTATCCTCACCTTAGTTTTTTAACTTTGGTTTGTGTGTTTTTATTTTTCCCTCACCTCCTAATGTTTCCCCAAAACTGTTTTTCCCAAAACTTGTTTTGTTTTTCCTATTTTTATAGGGGGAGTTGTTGCTCTTCGTAGGGGAAGTTGTCTCTATTTTTTTTAGAGTTGAATTGTTTGTGTCCCCTTGATTCTCTATTTTCTCTTATCCTTTATTGTGTATGTTGACTGTTTACTCTTTGTATGAGTTGTCTTTGTTAATACGTGACAAAAAGGGGAAATTTAGATGAAATCCATATTGGGAATATGTGTGGAAAATACATGTTTGTTTTGTTTAGGGGGAGCTGAATTTGTTTTTGAAAGGGGGAGAAAATAAATTTTTTATGTATCTAACTTAGGGGGAGAGTTAGTTTGCATTTTTGTTGATTTACTGTTTTTCTATCACACATGCATTTATGCGTTTGTTGAGTGTTTCAGGAATATACAGGTTGATTCAATTGAGTTGCTGTCTACACTTGCAACTGATGGATAGTAGTTAAGATTGAATTTGTTGTAACGAGCATTTTTTTGTAAATGGCTTTTACTTGTAAACTTTGAGCTTTTAAATTTGTGTTTTGTCACGGATTGCCAAAGGGGGAGTTTGTTAGGTTCTAAAGACTTAGGACTTTATGTATTTAGAACTCTAATATGTAATGTTGGCCAACCATGATCAAAACAATATGTTTAGTCTTGTTTAGGCTTGCTCAAAATTGTATAATTCATGTAAAGTTGGAATCGAGAGGCTGCAGATGTATTAGTGCATTTCGGCCTGGCTCGATCAATCGAAGGTTAGACTCGATCGATCGAAAGTTGGCCAGATTGCGTTTTCTACTGAATTTCCAACTCAGCCCTACCTCATCAAACATTTAGGGTTTTATGTTTTTACCCTAGGTATATAAGGCAAAACCCTAGCCACGTTTTGTGAGTTGCTCTGGTTGTATTGTTGCTCATATTTTTTGTTTTGTGTAAATCTCTTGTAAGATCTAGAGGAGCTTTCCTTTACACAAAGTTTAGGGTTTTCAAGGTAGAGATAGTATCGACATCTTGATGATCAACTCTGTTGCTGCCATTGGAGCTTAAAGAAAAACAAGCGTGGGTGCTTGTACTTGATTAAAGAATCCAAGAAAGAAGGAGTCCGTGGATTCGGAGCTTGCACGTGGTCGTGTCAGTAAGTTCTACTGGTGGGTAGCATTAGGAAGTCAAGCGGGGAGCTTGTAAGCCCTTTTGTACGAACTTTAATTCTTTCATAGTAGATTCAGGTTTACCTAGAGGATAGCTAGGTTAAATCCTTCCCAGGTTTTTATCGTGTGGTTTCCTGGGTCATCATATCATTGTGTTATTTATATTTTCGCTGCTTTATATCTTGATATGATTGTTTGATTGTTTTAACCTAGAATTGCATAATTTGACTAAGTTAATCACTTGGCTAATTAACTAGGTTAATCCAATTGTTGTTTTAAGGGTCTAAGAACCTAACAAGTGGTATCAGAGTAAGTAGCTCTTTTCTTGTAGATCTTTTGATCTCTGAGCTGATCCTTGACCGCTGTTGTCATGGAACACGGTCACTCTCTTGTTGTTCCTCCTCACTTTGATGGGAATAACTATGCTTATTGGAAAGTAAGGATGAAAGCATTCCTGAAATCCATTGATGAGAGAGTTTGGAATTCCATTGAGTACGAATGGGAGAGGCCCACTACTCCTGTGAGTGAGTGGAAAACTTCTCAAAAAGAAGCAGCTGGGTTCAATAGCAAAGCTATGAATGCCATCTTTAACGCTGTTTCTATGGAGGAATTTAAGAGAATCTCAAATGTTGAGGTTGCTCATACTGCTTGGAAAATCCTCCAGACTGTGCATGAAGGCACAAAGGCAGTTAAGATAAACAAACTGCAGCAATTAACTTCTAGGTTTGAGAGCATTAGGATGTCTGATGATGAATCCTTTGATGAATTTTATGCATGGCTTGAACTTTAATGAAAGCAGCAATATATTCTCTATTTTCAATGTCAGTGCATACACTTATTTTGTTTGCAGCAATTAGAAATTCTACAATAAATGAAATCAAGAAACGATATCAACATGAAGTTCAATGTCCACACCTATCGCAAAAATGGAAAATCTTTATATAAACTATACTTTCATATATTAATAAATAAGTTTTATTAATAGAACAGGTTACTTCATGTTCATTTGTCTTATGATAAATAATGGTGATTTATTAATAGAACAGGTTACTTAATGTTCATGATGATAAGCACACCATAACCTAAAAGAATTATGCACAAAGCTAAGTGATTATGTGAAATCTAGAAGGGGGTTGCTATTTGTAAGCACCCCAGGCACGAGACCAATCAACCAAAGTTCTAATCAACAATGATTCCAACCGAGTCTTTAATCAGTTTGTATCTTCAAAAATACAGCTATTTTGCTCCTTCCACAGTAGCCATTTGTTTTGGCAATATGAAACAGAACTTTTTCAACCAACCCATTTTCAAATAGTAAAAAATTTAACTAGCACTTATTATCATCTTTTCTTCCCCAGGCAAAATCTGAACTTAAGTCATACCCATAAAACAAATGAAAAAAATTGAAGATTTTGGTAATGCGAGATCCCCCTCTGATAATCATCCATTTCCCACAAAACAAATGCAACATAAAACAGTAATCAACGGCAGAGCAACGTACTTTTAATCAACGGTGGCGGGTACGGAGCGGGTTCGAAAAGGGTACGGCAGAGCACCAGGGTACCGGCAACGACGACTGATCAAAAAGGGTGAGAGAGGCTGATGGAGGGTAGGGGAGAGTAAGTAAGCGTGATCGTAGAGAGCGAGGGAGAGTGTAGAGGGTGAGTTATGGCAGAGAGCGAGGGAGAGTGAACAGGCGTTGTGAGACGTTGGGTTTGAAAATGTAAAGCCAACTCGATTTTCTACTTACCGAGTTATGCGTTTATAAACGACCATTCTTTAATTGGAAAAGGCCACGGCTGGTTTGCCAGTGTGGCACAAAGCTGAAGCTAACCCGACTATATTATAATCGAGTTATTCAATAAATCTCGACTTCCATATTGTCGAGTTACAAAATAGGGGCATTTCCCTAATTAGTTTGGAAAAATGGGTAAAACGTTGCTTAGTTTGGGAGAAAAGGGCATTTGCCCATTTTGGCCCGTCCTTTTATAAAAGTTGCTATTACCATAATGGAGACTCTGGTGTCACCTCATTCTTATGTTATTTATTTTGTTTCGATCTTCATTTAAATCTTAAATGACCAGATCTTCTGTTTAATAATAATAATAATAATAATAATAATAATAATAATAATAATAAGGAATTGATGTTTTAGAGTCTTTAATCAGATTATTCCATCTCTTGTATATGAGGCACCCGTAAATTCCATACAATGACAGTGTGACAGATGAAACTTGAAATATTCAAATTTATGGAATGTTCTTTAAGTCTATTTAATCCACCAATAGGGTGTCTCCGAATGGATATTCCACATTAGATATTAATGTTAAGATTAAATGATAATATGATATTAATTTGTCTAAATTAATGATTTTAAACTTGAAAGCTCGGATTTGTATAAAAACACAAGAGCTTGTTTAGACCCCAAAATAAAAATTACGATTAGATAGCTTTTACTCTAACTTATACTAAGTGCGGAACAAGAGTAAATGAGCGCAAACAACCACTATCACTATCCTAAGTCATATTCATCCATTATCAACAGTAAAAGGAAAGCTCAAGAGTGGGGAAGAGAGATGCAAACACAAGATAACATCGATACGTGTTATCAAAAAGGAAACCAAAGAACTCGGTAAAAAACCTTTTCGCGGCCCTCCAAGTTGAATTCGATCCACTAGAGAATAAAGTTGGAGTACACGAATAACAAAAGACCCTCTAAGCCTAGTCTACCCCATGTACTTGAGCTCTCCAAGCTCCTGCTACCAACTGACTTCTAGGAGCCTTGTCTTCTCTAGCTTTCTGGATCCCGCAATTTAGCCCGATTTCATCCGCCAATGAATGGCTCCTTCGAATGCTTCCCAATAGCACCAAATTCTCACTTTACACTCAGAATGGGTGTGGTAAGTGTTTGGGCTAGCAATCTCTCAAATATGTATAGATAGAGAGTTAGGAGTTAAGGAAAACCACAAGAAAATGTGTAGATGATTGTGGGTATAACAATCTCTAACTCTCAAGTGTATTTTCTAGGGTTTTCTCTCGAAAAATAATTTATTACAATTTGTGGGTAATAAGGGTATATATAGTGTGGGTAAAGACTTGGTAAAGCAAAACTTCACTTTTTGCCAAACAGAGAGTTTCGCGAGTCCTTCGCGGGTTGGCCTTACCCTCGAGACACTTGCAAAAACCTCCAGCATGGCATGACTCTTCATCTTCCAGTCATGTGCTCTACACGTGGCTCGTTCGTGGGTAAGCTTCTCGCGAGACACTTGCAAAAACCACTTGTTCATCCTTTGAAGCTTGAGTCTTCACACTCTCTCACACTCATTCCTTACAATTAGAAACCCACTCACATACAAGGAAAAATGATTGAAGAAATTACAATCAAATTTGGCACGGAATTAAAGCCAACACAAAATAATTGTAAAACACAACTTTACAAAACTTATTCAAAAAAAAAATTATTATAAACATTTTAAATCAAATAATGTCCCAATTCACGTTAGGTTATTTAATAAAAAAAAATCATAATGTGTTGTATAAAAACTTTCTACGTAAAATTTTCAATAAAATTTGTTTTAATAAATTTGATAATTACAATGAATGAAAGGGGGATTTAATATTCTCATTAGAAATATTAGGGGGGGTCAATTAAGCTATATATAAAGCTCTTAAATTTTTGACTTCATTATATTTCAAATGTTAAACTTTCTTTACAATTATTTTAGTTACATATAATGCCTTAGTAAGGAGAGTTAGGTTTTCTTTCTCTTAGTAGTGGATGGAGTCTATTCCACTAGAATTTTTTTTTCAAAAAAATTTTGTTGTTGATTTTCCTTCTTAATTTAATAATACTGGGTTGATTCTCAAAAAAAAAAAAAAGGCTATGAAGAAAAGTTATGCAGTACTATTGTTGAAGAGTAAAAGTATCCTCTCATTTGTATTACTTAATTTTTTTTTCTTCTCTAATTGATTGAGATAAAAAGATTCTGAATTTCACTAGTTTCAAATCACAAGATTTTATAATATCTGTAGATCTACAACTTTATATGGATTTTTATTTTTTTTTGGAACTACTATATGCTTTTTAAGTGGAATAATTCGATTCTGAAGTATGATGCGAATTGGTATAATGCATAAATGCACTTGGGAAAGAGAGAGACACTGATAGAGGAAAGGTGAGACTTATAGTTGAGAGACTTGAAGGGCAATCTGTAGTTATGGCGATTTGCTAAGGAAAAATTCCCTATAAGTTATTTGATTTTGATTCTTTTTTTCTGTGACAGGACGTATCATTATAGAACTCTGTTTTTTACCTTTGATTGATCATTGACATTTGCATTTTTTTTTTTTGATTGAGTGAAACCACAAAAATTATATAACAAAATAGTTGTAAATTGATGCGATTGTTAAGTAACAAATTCAGATTGGTTGAGCATCCATGCATATAATTGCAGCTATGCACATGCATAGGTTATAAACTGATAATAGTATGATTCCAAAAAGCTGAAGCTTTTTTTAACACCTGTTAACCCAATATAGACAAGGATGCCGAAATGTTATTCTTTGCTAATAAGACAAAGAATGATGTTATATGTCACAAATAATCTAATTTTAAATCTCTATCGTGACTTTGATATATGGATTTTGTTAATGTGTGCAATTTTTATTTATAGAAAAAATTTTGGGCCTCACATGATATATATACACTTTTAACTCTTGTATCTTATATATATATATATATATATAAGCGCGAATGCGCGTACAGTAATTTGTACTGTACATTTGGTTTATTCAACCCTTACTGTTCATCAGGTTTTTTTTTTTGTGTGCTGGTTTTGTATGTGCTTATTTGTCTTTTCCTTTAAATATTTATTATTTACACGTGTATATACAGTTATACCGACTTAACAAATTTTTACAATATTTTCACAATTATTTGACAATATGCACTGTTTATTGGCCTTTTTTTTTTTCACAGTAAGCTGGTTTTGCTTGTGCTCTTTTAGTTTTTTCTTTTAAATACAGTAATTTGTACTGTACATTTGGTTTGTTCAACCCTTACTGTTCATCAGGCTCTTTTTGTTTTTTTTTTTGTTTGCCGGTTTTGTATGTGCTTATTTTTCTTTTCCTTTAAATATTTATTATTTACATGTGCATATACAGTTATACCAACTTAACAAATTCTTACAATATTTTCACAATTATTTGACAATATGCACTGTTCATTGGCCCTTTTTTTTTCCCCACAGTAAGCTGGTTTTGCTTGTGCTCTTTTAGTTTTTTCTTTTAAATACAGTAATTTGTACTGTACATTTGGTTTGTTCAACCCTTACTGTTCATCAGGTTTTTTTTTTCCCTCTTTTATTTATTTATTTTTTTTTTTGTTTGTCGGTTTTGTATGTGCTTATTTGTCTTTTCCTTTAAATATTTATTATTTACACGTGCATATACAGTTATACCGACTTAACAAATTCTTACAATATTTTCACAATTATTTGAAAATATTCACTGTTTATTGGCCTTTTTTTTTTCCACAGTAAGCTAGTTTTGCTTGTTCTCTTTTAGTTTTTTCTTTTAAATATTTATATGTACATACACAGTTACACTGACACAACATATTCTTACAATATTTTCACAATTATTGAGGTGTCAATTTTTTAAAGGTCAGAATAAAATAATAAAATAAGAAACTGAGAACTACTACCATCTAAAACTCAAAATATGTGAAGAAAATTTTTGAGATCATAAAATTTAGTAGGAGTATTTTAGACACTACAAAATAAATATTTTAAGAATCATAAGCTTTTATTAGGGTTTAATTGAAAGTATAACAATATGACATATTTGCTATTTTCCAAAATATTAAGGGAAAAATTGCTTGATTTTAAAGTTTAAGGAGTAATGCTATGTTCACTATATTTTCACAATAATTTCACAATAAAATTTATGTGGCAAGGTATTTTTAATGGATAAAAAAGTGATATCAGTAGTGGATTCAATTTAAAACCAATAACAATGGCCCCCCCAAAGCCAAAGAATGGCTTTGTCCCTGTTATTAAGTACAAAAACCAAAAAATCTAGAATAAATGAATCGTAAAAAAGAAAAAGTGTTTCACAGTATAAAAAAAAATGGACAATTTACATTTTATACGTAATAATATCCTTACAAATTTTTTTAAAGAGTTAATAAAATATAAAAATGACTATCAATAGCATTTAAATTATATATATAGAAATTATATTATGCATCTTATTGTATATCTTTAAGTGTATCTATGTATATGCATGAGTTACAAGTTAGTAAGATATTAATATAGGAATATTATTTGGTTATGACTACATATTCTATATATGTGGTTATTATTAATTTCCTTATTTGCGGTTTAATAGTTGTAATTATGGGTTTTGGCATTAAAAAACTGATGACGACTAGTGTTGTATAATAACATAAGTCCTACACTTTCGGCACACGAGATGGAATGGAATGAATGTGTGGCTCTAATGCATTTGTGAGAAGGTCTCTCTCAGCTAGTAGAAAAAGACACATCAAATGATTCGAATCCATCATAAATCATTTGGAACCAAAGAAACAAGCTGAGATTGAATGAGAGAGGCTTGCTGACTGAAAAAATATTTGAAGCAGCTAGAGGGTACCTCTCGGACTTTCAATCAAAATTCCAGATTACAAAAGTGCAGCAACCAAAAGGAAGTATAAAATGGCGACCTCCAGGGGATGGAATGTATAAAACAAATTATGATGGCATGGTCTTTGCCGAGTCAGAGGAAGCAGGGATTGGGGTCATAATTAGAGATGTTAAGGGGCTTGTTATTGCGGCCTTAGTTGAGAAAATTCCTTACCCGGGTTCTATGGAGGTACTGGAAGCACTAGCCGCAAGAAGAGCAGCAAGATTTGTAGTGGAATTGGGATTAACAGCTTCTGAATTTGAAGGTGATTTTGAGGTGGTTTGGAGGGCTTTGAGGACAGCGGATGGGGCTCATTCTTCCATGGGCCGGTGAGATTATCAAAGACACGATGTCTATTGTAGGTTCGTTACGAACTTTTTCTTTCTCTCATACTAGGCTGCAGGGCAATTGCGCAGCCCATGCTTCAGCCAAGAGAGCAATTGTTTCGTTTCCTTTATTGGTCTGGATGGAGCATGTTCCAACATACATTAGTCATGTTGTTATTTCTGATTTTCCAGTAACGTAATAATAATACACAGTTTTGACTCTCAAAAAAAAAAAGTTTCACCACTGAAATATTTGACCAAAACAATACAATTGCCTAAAACCAAAAAAAAAAAGAAAAAAAGAAAAAAGAAAAAAGAAGCTAAATAAAACAAAAAATACGTGTGAATAAAGAAAAATAGGCTGCGATAATGATCCATGCATTTATTTTCATGTAAAGTTAGAAGACGAGACACGGAAGGAATAAAAATATTTATTCCAAATTTTCCACTCTTCCATTTTATATTTGACGGTTTTGACCAATACACTATTTATGTGTCAACATAAAATTAATATATATATATATATATATAATATGTTTCTGATTTTTTCAACAGTTTTACTATAAACACAGAAAAAAATACTGACTTTCTAGCTTTACATCAAAAAAGAAAAAAAGAAAAGAAAAGAAAAAATACTGACCTATTCTCATCATAGTTGCATAACATTTGAGATAAAAATTAAAATTGGGTAAAACTTTTAGTGTCGGCCGACTTTTTTCTATTTCCAATTAACATTTTATAAAAAGAAAAAAAAATGGAGATATTTTGTTGGTTTACTCTAGCACATCAACTCAGAATTCAATCAATCAGTGTAGAAATGATTGTGCATCTACTTCTTCTTCTCTTTTTATTTTTATTTTTTTTTATAAGGATAATATAGCCAGAAGACACAGGAGATGGGAAGACAAGACTTACAACACTCGCACTTACAATTTGATTATGTAACCCCTTCTTGATGATTGGAGAGCCTCTTGAAGACTTTTCCCCAACTCAACAATCTAACACATCTTTAAGGAAGCAAATCAGTGTGGTGATGCACTCGTTGAAATAGGTGTCTATCAAACTATTAACTATGTTTTATTTGATAATTTGTGGTGGAGACCTTGTTTGCTTTTAATAAAAACTGAGCTATTTTATTGAAACAGTGATGTGACTAAAACTAAACATGAATGATATTTTCAATCGCCACATAATATGTTAGAGGAAGATAGGTGCTCTAGACCAATTTAGAATTAAACATTTTTTTTTAGGATTTTCGTTCTAATTTCACTAATTCTAGAACCACGGTCTTTATCTCACTATTTTCACATAACTACAAATTGCGATTGGTTGTTTGTCACTTTCACATAGACCCACTGCTCACAAGTTGCGCCAAAGTTATGGCAACAAAAGTTTGCAGTTTAGATTTTCTCTTTCTGCTCAGAGACACATGATACATCCAAGGTGAGATGTGAGCCATGACAACATTTATGGTCTGTTTGGATACCACTTATTAGCGGTGTGCATGGGTCGGGTTGAGGGGATTTTTTGACCCAACCCACCATGGTGGGTCAAAAAAAATTCAACCCAACCCAACCCATCACATAAGTCCAACCCAACCCAACCCAACCCAACCCACATGGGTCGGGTTGGGTCGGGTTGAACCCATGGGTTTGACAAATTTATTTATTTATTATTATTAAATTGAGTAGAAAAAAATATAAATATTAATATATTAAAAAAACCTAAAAATTAGTATCAATATAACTCCTTAAAGGCAAACAACACTAATGACTAAACAACAATAGTAATTTCTCTCAAAAAAAAAAAAAAACAATAGTAATTTATTAGGGTTTGTGTGAACTAATTGGCTTTTATATAGGATAGGAAGAACTGGTTATTTAAAAAAAATTATTAATTATATAATATATTTTATATATATATTAAATTAGTATTAGTAGAAGGAGCCGAGGAAGTGCTGCTCTACAGCTGGTTTTTTTTAAAAATTATTAAATATATAATATATTTTAAATATATATTAAATATGGGTGGGTCGGGTTGGGTTTGGCGGGTTTGTAATTTTATGACCCAAACCCAACCCGACCCGCTATAAAATTTTTTTTGTAACCTAACCCAACCTACCAAGCCTTAAAAACCGACCCAACCCGGCGGGTCGGGTTTGGTGGGTTGGTGGGTTTTCTGCACACCCCTACCGCTTATTGCTAAAAACTAAAAACACTATAACAAAATAATTTTTAAATGTGTAAATAGTACCGTGAGACTCAATTTTAAAGTTATTTTTGCTGAAAAAAGTACTTACAGGTTCTATGAATAGTGCACGGAATCCACACATTAACGCAAACGCAGACATAAGTGAGTGTTTCAGCTCAATCCAAACACTCACTTAGAGTCCGATTTTGTCTCCTACTTCGACCACCTCACTAAATATATTGTTCTCATCATCATGTCTTTCGTCAAACATATCTCTCTCTCTCTCTTTTAGGAATAGCAACGGGTCGGGTTTTTCCATACCTGGACTAGACCCGCAGGTCTTAGACCGCGGCCCAAACCCGACCCATTTACTAACCGGGTTTTTTTCCTAGGGTCTGGACCCGCCCCCGCCGGGCCCTGTTAAGCCCTGCTAGATTTGGGTGCAATCCGCGGCCCAAATTGTGGCCTAACAAAAAAAAAAAAAAAAAAATTTGAATGGCCATTGCCCATTTCTCTGCGCCTTTTTTTCTTTTTAGTATATAAAATATAAATTATGGAGATGAGTAGGTAATAAAACTTATAGATGATAGTTTTAAACTCATTTTAAAAGGAATACTCTTTGGCCTAATTAGATCTGAATGTTCAATATGTGTGTAAAAATACCCTTGAACGTTTAGACCCCAAATTACAAATTATCAATTCAAGCTTATTATCAAACAATTAATGTGCGGAACATGAACATAAGCCAAACACAGAATTGATAAACAATCTAAGCCAATTATAATCACATCCACAATAGAAAATAAAAGGCAAAGATAAAGGGAAGAGAGATGCAAACACAAAGACAACATGCGATGTGTTATCGAAGAGGAAACCGAAGCCCTCGGCGTAAAACCTTTCCGCCGCCCTCCAAGTGGTCAATAATCCACTAAAGAATGTAGTTGGGATACATGAACAGCAGAATACCCTCCAAGCCTAATCTACCCAATGTACCTAAGCCCTCCAAGCTTCTTGCTCCAACAAGGTTGCGCCGAACCTATTTCTTCTTTAGCTTACCGGATTCCACTATAGCCCATAGCATCAACCAATATGAATTGGTCCCTTCATAACTGCTTCCTAAAGCACCAAATAAACCTTCTCACTGATATGAGTATGGTGAGAAAAGGATTTGGTCAAGAACCTCTTAAGGATGTGTCAATGGAGAGGAAGAGAGTAGAGGAATTTGAAGAGTCTCTTAGGTGAAGATTCTGGATGAATCAATCTTTCTTTTCTCTAGGGTTTCTCTCACAAAATTCTCTCTGGAAGCTCTCTACATTTCGTGAGTATAAAGGTCTATATATAATGGTGTGTGTTTGGAATACGAAGAGACAGTTTTTCTTAAACAGGGTGATTTGGCGGCTTGGCCTCGCGACTGGTCTAAGTCACGAGTTCAAGCTGCGAGGTAATGGCTTGGCCAGCCTGGGACTTTTGTCCTGTAGTGCGACAGCTGGCGTGACCCTTCATCTCCCCTCATGCTTCTCACGTGTGGTGCAGTTGGCGGCTTGACAGTCGCGAGTCAGCCGCGAGTCCTAGCCGTGAGTCCCCGCATGCTTCTCACGTGTGGTGCAGTTGGCGGCTTGACAGTCGCGAGTCAGCCGCGAGTCCTAGCCGTGAGTCTCTGCAACTTTGCACATTCTTGAGCTTTTCTTCACACTTTCTCACACACTACCCTTACATGAATCCCACCTAAATACAGGGTTACTAATTGCTAAAATACAAGTAAATTTGGCACGGAATACAGCCAACAAGACTGTTGATTAATTTCAACCTTACAAGATCTATGATTTTCCCTTTCAAAATCACAAACCAAACACAAATTTTAGATCTATGATTTTCATTTTACCCTTTCAGAAATCATAAACACAAACACAAACTCACATGATTGAGGCCAACTGAACCCAGAAAAAAAAAATGGAGAACGAGGTGGAGTGAGGCCATGTCACGCTTGTTGCCATGGGCGAGGAAGATGAGAGGGGCAAAGGACTGTGTGACAATGCGTGATCGGCGACAGCGAGGATGAAACAGAGTTGAAAGAGTAGAGAACTTGGGATGGCGGCTAGAGTTAGACCGGTGGTGAGAGAGTTGGCCGAAGGTGAGATTAAGAGTGAGTGAGATTGTGATTTGTGAGTGAGATTGTGTGAGTGAGACTGAAGAGAATAGAGATGAAAGAGGCGGGCTGTGTGAGCTGAAATGAAATGAGGATGAGTAATAGAAATTTTAGGGTTTATAACATTATATATATATATATATATATGAGGGTATTTGAGGAATTATAAATTATATATATAATCGGGTCGGGTCCGGGTTCGGGCCGATTTTTGTAAAAACCCAAACCCGACTCGGACCCAGTTCGGGCCAGATTTTTGTAAAAACCCGAACCCGACCCAGACCTGGTTCGGGTTTTTTTTAAAAAAACCCAAACCCAACCCTATTCCTTATTGGACCAGGTAAAACTTGGCCCATTAGGATCGGACCGGACCGAGTACCCACGGGTCGGGCAAAAATTGCCATCCCTATGACAGTCCTCTGTGTAATGGCCATGATCCTTGTGAAATCGGCAATACTTGTTCTTATCGTGGACGTTAGGAGACGAATGCAGTGGCCGCGGCCATTTAAGGTAGTATTCATCCTTAATCTGCGTTAAAATTTTGTCAACAGGCATAACAAGAGGGGTAAGTTTTACCGTTCTTAGGGTTTTATCGTCCTTCCTTCTGTTCTCGTCACTGATCCGACGATCTTGATGATCCCTCTTTTGTCCCCTGCGCTCATCATCCTTCCTTCCTTTGTCTCTTGATTTCTCTATGTCCTTTATAGCTGCTAACGCGTCTTCAGCATTCATGTACTTCTACGCTTTCAAGAGCATCTTTGCCATTTTTTTTTTGGAGGATTCTTCGAGAGCGAAGCCACAAGATCTCTAGACCTTAATCCTGCTTTGAAAGTCGTCAGCTGCACCTTATCGTTAGTTTTGTCTACCTCCAGTGTCTCCCGAGTGAAGCATTTTATGTATGACCTCAAGGTTTCCTTTTCTCCCTGCTTAATAGTGAGTAAGTGGTCTGCTGGCCTTTTTGGACGTTGTCCTCCAATGAAATGACGTAAAAAGGAGCTACTCAACTGTTCGAAGTTGTCGATGGACGACGTTGGCAGCTTTGTGAACCATTCCCTTGCAACTCCTTTGAGAGTGGTAGGGAAGGAACGACACAATATCTTGTCTGGGGACTGCTGAAGCCCTAATGTCGTCTTGAAGGTATTAAGATGATCTTGAGGATCCTTGAGCCCGTCGAACGGTTCAAGCTGTGGCAACCGAAATTTCGACAGCACGGGACATTCGAGGACTGCCATGGTGAAAGGTGAATTTGTTGCCCTGACCAGTCGATCCACGCTCCGTTCTGTTTTCTCCTTGATGACGCTTCTTAACTCGTCCATCTCCTTCCTCATCTCTCGAAGAAGGTCTGAATTCTGCTCAGCAGGAGTGTTTGGCCTTCGATGGTCACTTCTTCTGTGCTGTCTCCCTCTTCATCTTGGTTCTCTTTAGATCGATTATCCTCCTGTTGAAGTCGTAGCTTCATTTCCTGATTTTGCCTGGTAAGTTCTTCGACGGTAGCTGCAAGAGTCTGAACTTGCTGAGCTAAGGCTGCAGAATCTTGATTGGACTCCATCTGAAAGTAACAATTGATCGAAAACTACCTTTTCTAGTATGAACACGAAAATGTCATTTCCCACAGACGGCGCCAAACTGATGAAGCGTAAGTTCGTCAGTCAAGATTATCAGATGGAAGCAATCTCCGGCCTTTAAGGATGGTCACCGGTGTGGTGCCTGCTACAACGCCTCCGACGCCAAAGTCAGTATAAGATGCTATTCAAGAATGAGCAATGTAAAGTAACAGAGCAAAAGAAGTCTCTTAGTGTGTATGTACCTTGTACTTGGCAATGTGTGGGCCTTATATATGCCTTCATGGCCTCTAACCGTTGGTGTAGTTATGGAGGTCTTAATGCTCCTCTTGGTAACGTTTGATTCTATATAATGTGGCTTCAATGTGCTCCAACGGTTCATACAGTTGGCCTTGTAACCGTTCTGGGTGTAATTGTTCTGCATTGAATGGTCTTCCTGTCTTCGTCACTGATGAGGGACTTAATTTCCTCGTCCAGAGATATCTTCGTCTGTACTTCGGACGTCGTCCTTGATAAGTGAATTCGTCAGTACCGTCAGTGAATTCGTCAGTCCCATCATTGGCAAACCATGATCAAAACAGTTTTTAGTCTTGTTTAGACTTGCTCAAAGTATAGTCCTTTTATGTAAAGTTGGAATTGAGTTACTGCAGAATTGAGTGTGCAATTCTGTCTGGCTCGATCAATCGATCGAAAGTCGTGCAAATTTTTTTTTTTTGCAGAATTTCCAACTCAGCCCTAAGCCCATATGACGTGTAGGGTTTTATGTTTTGCCCTAGGTATAAAAGGGAAACCCTAGCCATGTTTTAGAGGTTGCACTATTTGCTATGTGTGTGAATCTCTTGTGACATCTGAGAGGTGGTTGCCTTCACACATGCTTAGGATTATCAAGAAGGAGATTTCATTGAAAGCTTGATGATCATTCAGTTGCTACACAAAAGAGCTTAAAGATACACAAACGGGAGTGCTTGTACTTGCTGGAGAATCCAAGAAAGAAGGAGTTCGTGGTCTCGGAGCTTGCACGTGGTCGTGTCAGTAAGTTTTCTACATGAGGTAGTAATAGGATATTAGTGGGGTAAGTCGCTATTGTAAAACTTCGATTCTTTCATAGTAGATTCAGTTTTACCATGAGGATAGCTAGGTTAAATCCTCCCCAGGTTTTTTACTGGTTTGGCTTTCCTAGGTTATCATATCATGTGTTCTTTATTTTCCGCACTTTGCATGATATAATTTATATGTGTTAACCTAGAACTTGATAATTTGACTAAGTTAATCACTTGGCTAAATAACTAGGTTAATCTGGTTGTGTTTTAAGGGGTCTAAAAACTCACATTACATATTATTCTTTGAGACATTGGGATATGTGGATCTCAAGTCATAATTTTTATGTCGTACTAGTTTTACAAGATGTCGATGGATATAATAAACTCCTGTAGTCTATTTCCATTGAAGGAAACATTTTTAATTACTTAGTACTGAAAGCACAGATTAAAGCTATTTTTGGCATGAAGTTTCTGGCTCATATTGATACCTATCACTTGGATATCTAGGATAAGATTTCGTACTAGTCTTAGAGTAGATCATAAATTCCTAAGCAAAACATGAGGATCAACTAATTAAGTCGTTCTCATAAAAAAAAAAAAAAAAACTAATTAAGTCGCCTAACACAGACAAATGAATGATGAATAATAGATTGTAAAGTTAAATCACATGAGATATTAAAAATCAACCTTAACAATGATAGGCTAATCATACCAGTTGGCCTTAGACAAAGGCCAACTTCATTTCATATCCGTTTTGGTTTCAAGTTTCAGGTATAGATTTGGCCACGAAGTTCATATAATTTGAGACCATTGATTCAGGTACTATGTTTCCAAACTCTGTTCACGTTTAGGTGGCATTGGATTGTCCAAAATGGCTTTACAGTTTGACGTGTATATGTCATGTATTCTTACCAAAACAATAGGTGTCAATGTCATGGTTGGTGAAGTGTCTTGTGAACAAGAATAGGTGACGGTCAATAAGCTTAGGATACTCTTTCTAATTAGTCCTCGCTTGCACGCCACGGGAGCCTTAAATTGTTGACAATTTGGCAAGGAATTGTTGAACCCTATAGGTTTTGATTTCCAAAACACATTTTGAAAGTAAATTCATTTTTTGGAAACAAAAAAAAAAAAAAAAAAGCACAAACAATGAACAATCCCTGGAACACGTTTACAGTTAACCCAACAAGACCTAAATTTGACTTCTACCATATTGACAACAGTTCTTTGTTTGATTGAAGTTCTGAAAATTCCTTATCAACAATTTTTATTGGCCATTAAAGGGCAATTACCCTGTGTTAGTCCCATTCAAGTAGGACATTTAGACATGATTTGGAACTCTGGATACAGTCTTATATATCATTCAGCATTTGAATGGGACATTATAATTTACCTATGGAGATAGGAGTACTAAATACCACAATGGATGTAGATTGAAATCTACTGTATACCATGCAATCACCTTAAATGCACCAGAATAAATTGTAGACTAAACTGTAAACGATATCCTTAAAATTTGAGGCAATTTTAATTTTAAGCCTTAAATGTATAAAAAATTTAATTTTAGTTTCCAACACAAGTCTGTTTTACTTGTGGTTTTTCTGTCCATGCTTAACTTAATCAGATTTTTGTGAAATCCACAAGTTGACAATGAGAATAAGAAAATGCCTAGATTACGATGCCTAAATTATCAAGCCTAATATATACCAAGCTTACTCAAAATAAAATAATCTGCAAAAAAGGGTAAAAACCTACTAAAAAAGAGTAATGCCTAATTAAATTAAGAACTTGAATACAAACTAACATGTATAAAGCCTCTTACAAGTCTACGGATTGCCTACATACTACTTGATACAAATACAAATGATATTCTGGATTTTTGTGTCTGATTGTGCATACACTTTCTCATAGTATAATCCTTCTGTTGCTTTGACAGTTAATTTTGTCTTCATTGCCATATGATATATACTGATTTGTGTCTTTGCCAAACATCTCGCAAATATTAAAACTGAGAAACTATTTATAGTCGCTTTGAGATAACCGTTGCCTTATTAATTCATGTGCTTGGCATGTGTCTCTATCTTGGAGAAACTGATTGAGAAAATTGCCCCTCAATCTCTAATAGATTAATGCCATTTGTCTTTACTTTGGGTTTTACTTTTTTTATTAATTTATTTATGACTTGGCAATCCTACTTGCATTTCATTTCTACCTAGCCAATTCTTTATATATCTTCGCCACATATCCAATTATTAAATTCAATATTTGGCTCAACAACCCAAAACAGAGTGAATATTGGATTGTACTTGATTAGTGTGTGTTATACGGGCATGTGTATAAGGACGATTTGGGTTATATTAGTTGTTATGAAGATCACTAATTGTAATTTGACTTGTCCTTTTGTGGTATAATGTTGATATGGTTAGCATTTTTTGCAAATTGTGAGATGTTTGGTGGTGGATTGAAGGCGGATTGTGGATTTTTTTGTTTGGATGGCCTCTCCCATTTGGATGACCAATTTTGAAGATATAACATGGCTTGGAGTTGGAGGCTATAGGCTTACTGGTGACAAACTAGGTTTTTATGTGGGTGATGGTTTGACTGTGTGCTGCCTTTGGTGAAGATTTCTTGGTGTTTTGAGGATCGCAGGTCTCGACTTTGGAGTGAGTTAGATCCATGCTTGTTCCATAGAAGGGTCTTTTTTTCTTTTTTTTTTGCTACTTCCCAAAAAGAAATTTAAAATAGGGTATATCTTTTAAGTCTCTTTAATTTTAGATAGTTATTTATTTGAATTTTTACAATTCTTTTTTGGACTCTTTAGTTGACTTGACATATTTTAATTTGACTTATAACTAACATAAATTGCACGGTTCACATTAACATGCCGGGATGGATTTGAAAGAATGAAAAAATAACATTAGGAAGCGTGTCCTAGTTAGCTCAATTGGTAAAGTCTCTTACTATAAGTTGAAATTCTATCGTGTCTCTTACTATATGTTAAAACAGCATTAGGAACTAAAATCCAAATAGTTTAACTTTAAGGATCAAAATCAAAATTATGAGGCAATGTGAACATGAAGACAAAAGCAATACATAGAAAAGTTGGGAAGATTAAAGGAGCAAATGTCGTAAAGCAAGATGCTTTCCTCAAAATGTCACCAAAACTACTATATGTAATGTCCTGTAGTGAGTATTGAGCAACAAATACCCCTTTGTCCACGTCCAGAAGCTGGGTTTGCATCTAGAAACTGCGTAGAAATGAAAAAAGCCTCCCCCTCGAATCTCCGTAAGTCTATCTCTAACTACTGCCTTTGACAATGACCAACTTATTTGTCTTGAACGGCAATGATTAATTAGCATTTCTTTTCTTTTGCGCAAGCTTGAATGACCTAATAATTCATTTCAATTCTCAAACCAATTTATATGCCAATTTTTTGTGACTAAAAGCTACGACAAAGTGAGTTGGTTAGTCCTCTAATAATTAAGTCATGAATTATTTGGTCATTAGCAATCCTAGTATCCTACTATCTAACTCTTTCTTAGTATCTATGGATTATATATATGATTACGTGAGCTATGTCTAGATTGATTTCTACTACGTTAACAACAAATTTTTGTGCCTAAAATTTTAAAGTGAGATGGTTGGTCCTTTAATCCATAAAGATTCTAAAGAGTTTTGTATCTTATTGATATTGTTTGGTCTTCGTTTTGAGGAGTACCAAGATTCGAATCACCTTTCTCTCTCACTTGCTGTAACAATTAAATTCTACTGGTCGCTAACCTGTGCGATGCACAGGAAAATTACTAAAAATGAAATTTAATGAATGCAAAGCAATTATGCAAAATACCATCTATATCTATATATTACTGAAAGCTGAAACGTAGCGTTTATTGCTGCTGCTCTCACGTTGTGCCACATCAGCTATCACATCATTTTAAAAAAAAAAAATTATAATTTGTCCTACAATTTTAAAATGGTTTTTACAATTTTTGGCCCTATAAATGCAGCCCACTACTTATTTATTTACTTCCACTATCACCCTATAATAAATCCAGCCCACTACTTATTTATTTACTTCCACTATCACTCTATAATAAATCTGTATAATTAATCTAGCACACCTCTTATTTATTTAGTTCCACTATCAAGCCCATTCCAAAGCCTTTTCAGTTCAGTTTTAGGGTTTTGTGTGAGCCTTTTCAGCTTAAAGGAGAAAAAAAAAAAAAAAAAACACAAACAAACAAACAAACAAAAAACAGAAAACAACGTTGAAGCCTTTTTTTTCTTTTTTAATCTATATATTACTAAAAGATGAAACATAGCGTTTATTGCTGCTGCTCTCACGTTGTGCCACATCAGCTGTCACATCATTTTTTTAAAAAAAATTATAATTTGTCCTACAATTTTAAAATGGTTTTTACAATTTTTGGTCCTATAAATGCAGCCCACTACTTATTTATTTACTTCCACTGTCACCCTATAATAAATCCAGCCCACTACTTATTTATTTACTTCCACTATCACTCTATAATAAATCTGTATAATTAATCCAGCCCACCTCTTATTTATTTAGTTCCACTATCAAGCCCAATCCAAAGCCTTTTCAGTTCAGTTTTAGGGTTTTGTATGAGCCTTTTCAGCTTAAAGGAGAAAAAAAAAAACAAAAAAAAAACAAACAAACAAACAAAAAACAAAAAACAACGTTGAAGCCTTTTTTTTCTTTTTTAATTTTCCTATAATTATTTTTAACATTTATTTTTTTTAATATTTACCCTTCTCCAACCTTTCTCTCTCCCTTACCATTTCATCTCTCTACTACTTCTTCAATTTTTCTCCCTCCCTTACCTTTTCATCTCCCCACTACCCTCTACATTAATATCATTCTTCCTCTTTCCCTTCATTTTTATTTATTTTTGTCTCTTCTTATTCACACCCTCTTACTATAAATTTGTCACTATCTTTTCTATTCTATGCATAGTTTTCCCTCACCAAAAAAATGGTTCTCTCTCTCTCTCTCTCTCTCTCTCTCTAAATTTTTTGGTGGATTTTTTTATTTTTCTTGCATCTCTACTTTAGGTTGATAATTTTTTATATTCTTTAAAACTCTATTTTGGGTTAATGCAATTTAGTTTTGTTTTTTTAAATTGCTATTGTTGTTGTTGTTGTTGTTTTTATTTTTTTATTTTTTTTATTCTCTTTGATTGTTAAATGTTATCCTATTGCATTCTAAAGAATTAAATATAGCATATAAAAATATAATATTATTCTATTACATAGCATGATTTGGATAATTTGGTATTTATTCTGTTACATAGCATGATTTTTTATAGTGCTCAATTTAGATGTTAAACTATGAGACTTTACTAATTTTTGTTTATTTTCTAATCCTTTGTGGTGTACAAAGTACTCATTCATTTAAAAAAAAGTAAAGGTTAGCCAAACGAAAATAATCGGATAGGTGACAAATTTTAACTTTTGCAATTTTATTTTTATTATTATTATTTTATAACAATGCTTGTATAGAAATTTAATTCTTAGATTTTGCTAATAATTGTTTATTTGATAATATGTTTTGGGTGGCCGAAATTATAATTTCTACAAAGAAAATAACCTTAATAGATTATCAAAAACAAAATTTTATCATAATATTGGTTCAATTAATCATTGTTAAATTTTATTAATTTTTTTTAGTTTACGTTTTTTTTTGTGTTTTGGATTGTTCCTATAATAAATAAAAATATAATTACGAAATACATTACTCATTATTAGATTAGTTTAAATTGTAAATTTTTTTTAATAAAACTACCATAAAAATAATTATCATGCGCAACGTGCGGGTTCGCGGCTAATTTAAATTAAAAGACAAATATTAGTGAATGTCGTTATCCTTAGCTGTTTGTGTTACATCTAGAGTTTCATATCTAAGTTACTACAATACTACTTGTAGTAATTGAAGCTCACAATATAAATATATTATATGAGGCCAAAACTTATATTATCTTCAAGCTCCCCTTAGCCTTACAGAGTCCCTAACCAAATTTCTTTTGTATTGAATTTGATTTCAAAGGACTTATTCAAAATTATTTGAATTAAACATCACAAATTAGAAAGAAAAAATAAATAACATTACAACATTGTAGCTGATTAATATACAAATAAACTACCAATTTAACATGATAAATCACTATTAGTAATTTAGAAATAAAAAATTAACAAAATTAAAGTTGTTACCCATTTAACCTAAAACTTTTCATATTCTAAAGTTGTCAAACACCTATTAACAAATAACTATTGATATAAAATATTCAGTAATTTCTTCAATACCGCAAGTTGTTCATTCTGTAAAAAATTTGAGAGAATAACACAACAAGCATCTTAAACTCTTTCTTGCTTGGATCCTACAAAACTATATATATATATATATATATATATATAGCAATGGAGACAGAACATGCCATTAAAGAGACAACCAGTTACGATAATGTTGGAGGCAAAGTAAAAGATTAAAAAAAAACTGAAGAAGCAAGCGGTTTGGTTAGCATACCAGCTAGTTAATTTATATTAAAAATAAAAAAAAAACATAAAAATCTTACAATCAAATAGAGTCCATAAGTAGATAAATACATGTGGTACAATTAGATAAATAAAAACTTTGTCAAGATGATCAAGTTTGGCAATGAAGAAGACGTAGCAGCTATTGATGAGGGTAATCTCTATCTTAAACTTGTGATAATAAAACTTGTGATAATGATGAAGATGCAACAACTACTAATTATGCAGATCTAGCATAATCTTATTTTGATTCAACTACAACAAAAATGACAATAATTACCATAAAAAGATTATATATAAAAAAAAAAAATCTTTTATGATATAGCCAAGAGTACAATCAAAGCTAATAGAAGGAATTTTAAATCAATTTCAATGATGAAAGAGGGATTCACTTAAATGAGGAGACCAAGAAAAAATGAGAAGTATCATGTTGTGAGTATAGTATTGAATTTTAAACTCTATAATTCAATTTGCTAACTACTAAAATACCTTAGCAAATTGAATTTTTGCAGACACAGATTACACCATTCAATTGAATTTCTGCAGGCACGGATACTATTAAAACTCTATCATTCAATTTTATAACTACTAAAACTCTATCACACGAATACTACTAAAACTCTATCATATGGATTACACAATATAAACCAATAATGTTACCGTCTCAAACATTAAAAATAGAAAAACTAAATCAATATTAAACATAGAAACAAACAATCATATATCAGTACAAATACCCAACCTAAATACATAAAAACTCATATATGACCCATAACACAAAAGTGGTAGTAACAAAATTAAAAAAGAAAAAAAAAAAAAAAACAAAACAGCAATAAAAAAGAACAACACTATTAATCTAATTCTTACATTGAACTATTATATAGGCAGCCACAAGAATAAAGATTAAGAGCAATTGGGATTTAGAGATACCTAAATTGAATCATCTACCTTTTCAGTATTAATATAGTGTGAGGAGAGGAAGAGATGAAGGAGTTAGAAAGCCAAAGTCTGGCATTAGGAAGCTAAAGGGTTGCCGTTCGAGATTGTAACCGTGGAACACAAAGGGTTGCTATTTAAAATTGTAGCCGTAGAATACAAAAGATTGC
This sequence comes from Quercus ilex subsp. ballota, assembly GCA_032727855.1. Lineage (NCBI taxonomy): Eukaryota > Viridiplantae > Streptophyta > Magnoliopsida > Fagales > Fagaceae > Quercus > Quercus ilex. The sequence goes on from CM064916.1 coordinate 3,173,916, forward strand.
CATCTAAAATAGTAACCGTGGAACACAAAGGGTTGAGAATTATTTTCTTTTTATTAGTATTTTTAAATTGTAGGAAAAATTTAGAAACAAAAATGGTAATGACATGGCAGCTAATGTGGCTCAACTTGAGCGTAGCAACATTAAGGTGGGGTTTGGATAGCGCATTTTGCGCGTCTACGTTGCAACTTCGCGTTTTGCCTTTTTTTTTTTTTTTTTTTTTTTTTTTGCTTCAGCTGCAACATTTGACTAAGTTAGTAGTGAACAGTGCACCCGTGCACTGTTCATGGGTCTCACAAATTATACTTTTCAGCAACTTTTTCATTAAAAATGGGTCCCACAACACTATTCATACATTTAAAAATTATTTTGCTATAGCGTTTTCAGTTTTTAGTTTCAGCAAAATAAGTTCTATCCAAACAGACCCTAAATACTACGATTCTTTATTTGGTTTTTTATTTTTATTTTTAAATGTTGGTATTGTTTCTACATGGTCCTCTGTCTGTTTCTTGTGGAATTTTGTTAATGAAGGCCATTAGAACATGTTATAAGAGCATTTCCAGTAACTTCTCTATATTTTGTATTGTTTGGACAGTAAACAGTGACATTTATCTTTTACCTACCTACTTTTTCAAATATATCTTCTAACAGATTCTTTATCCTTTCTCTATCTCATTTAAATATTATTTCTTTATTCATTATTTATTCATTTTTTAACACACATATTCCCATACCCCATCCCCACTCCTTTTTCTACATGCTCCTCTGTCTGCTTCTCGTGGAATTTTGTTAATGAAGGCCATTAGAACCTGTTATAAATGGTGTTGAATTGGGTTCTTTTGTAGGACTATTTTCAGTTTTCACCGGAGCACTGTATGAACTACTGGCTAAGAGAAAGAAAAAGCTGTCGTTCTTAGACCATCAAAGGTACGTTCTCTACTATCATGAACCTTTTAATATGTTTTACATCACAAAGCTTCCATATTTCACACCAAAATTTTGAGACTAATAGACTTGGTTGTTGTTATTTTATCATGGGCATCAATGATTCACACCATTTGGAGAAGTTCCTTAGAGCGTGTTTCAGCTCTGCTATATAGCTTTGATTCCTTGAACTTCTCTGAATTAGTTACTCATTCTTTGTTTTTTTGTTGCTTTTTTTGGTTGTGAAGTAACTTTTCTGAATTTAAATTGTAACTCCTTTTGTTCTCTTGCACTTAAAATTTATTTGGTGGGGTACTTCATCTTGTTTGTGTAATGGTGCTGCATAATGGTGTTTTCTTTTCTACTTTCCTTTTTTCCCCCCCCCAAAATTATTAATTGTGGTTTGCTTCTTGAATTCAATTGGTTGGCTGCTTCAATGAATTGATAGGAAAAGTTACTTGGTATGCGTATATTTATGCTCTTGTATGTAATACAGAGGTTGAAGAGCAAAGAGAAAAGGATTATGGAGGATTTGTGGACTATATTCTGCGGGGAGTCTGGTTGTTCATACAGTAGTGGAAAGACATGCAGTTCTGACTTTGTGTTTTTAAGCAATCCCTCATCATGTATTAATCACATATTAATCATTTGCTTCGATGTCTTGCTCTTGGCCCTGCTTATATTCAATATGGTTCAGAAGTCATCATCTAAATCAACTGTGGTTCCTGCTCAATTTCAAGGATTTTCAAATTTGCAGATATTTTCTGCAGTTTTCAATGGCTGTGTTGGATTCGTTTACTTGTGCTTTGGCATTTGGATTTTGGAGGAGAAGTTGAGGAAAATGAAGACTGCTTTACCTCTTGACGGGTGGTTACTACAGTTGTTTCAAGGGTTCACATGGTTGTTGGTGAGTTTAGCTGTGAGCCTTCAGGGAAAAAAGCTTCCAAGAGGACCATTAAGGCTATTGAGCATTCTTGCCTTTTTGTTTGCCGGAATCGTCTGTGCTCTATCTCTGTTTGGTGCCATTTTAAAGAAAGAAGTATCAATTAAGGTAGCATTAGATATCCTGTCTTTTCCAGGAGCTATATTGTTGCTGTTCTGTACGTACATGGGGTATAAATATGAAGCAAGTGATGAGAGTATCAGTGAAAGTACTCTTTATACCCCTTTAAATGGTGAGGCCAGTGGCAGAAGTAAAAGTGATTCTGTTTGCCCTGTTACTACCTTTGCCAAAGCTGGATTCTTTAGTAGATTTTCATTTTGGTGGATGAATTCATTGATGAAAAAAGGCAGGGAGAAAACTCTTGAGGATGAAGATATACCAAAATTGCGCAAGGCAGATCAAGCAGAAACTTGCTATTTGTTGTTCTTGGAGCAACTTAACAAACAGAAGCAAAAGGAACCAACTTCCCAACCATCGATTCTGAGGACAATAATTATTTGCCATTGGAAAGAGATCCTTATATCTGGATTCTTTGCTTTGTTAAAGATACTTACACTGTCTGCTGGTCCTTTAGTTCTGAATGCCTTTATATTGGTTGCTGAGGGAAAAGAAAGTTTCAAGTATGAAGGCTATGTATTGGCAATAACACTTCTCTTCTCAAAGAGCATAGAATCCCTAGCACAAAGGCAGTGGTACTTCCGCTGCAGACTTATTGGTCTGAAAGTGAGGTCTTTGCTCACAGCTGCCATTTACAAGAAACAACTGAGATTATCCAATGCTGCTAGGTTGACGCATTCAGGAGGGGAGATCATGAATTATGTTACTGTGGATGCATATAGGATTGGCGAGTTCCCATTTTGGTTCCATCAAACTTGGACAACAAGCCTTCAGCTCTGTATTGCATTAGTTATTCTTTATCGTGCAGTGGGGCTAGCAACAATTGCATCTTTGGTGGTGATAGTTCTCACCGTGCTTTGCAATGTTCCACTTGCAAAGTTACAGCATGAATTTCAAAGTAAGCTTATGGCTGCACAGGATGAGAGACTGAAGGCTAGTACTGAGGCTCTTATCAACATGAAGGTGTTGAAATTATATGCATGGGAAAAACGTTTCAAAAATGCAATTGAAAATTTAAGGAAGGTGGAGTACAAATGGTTATCAGCAGTGCAGTTACGAAAATCATATAATATCTTTCTCTTTTGGACGTCTCCTGTGTTGGTCTCTGTTGCAACCTTTGGAGCATGCTATTTTCTTAAAGTTCCTCTACATGCAAATAACGTTTTCACTTTTGTAGCAACTTTACGCCTTGTTCAGGATCCCATTAGATCTATTCCTGAGGTTATTGGGGTGGTTATTCAAGCAAAGGTTGCATTTACACGTATCTTGAAATTTCTTGAAGCACCAGAGCTGCAGAGCACAAATATACAGAGGAAGACCAATGTGGACAGTGTAAATGACACCATTTTAATCAAGTCTTCCAATTTCTCATGGGAAGAGAATTCATCAAAGCCGACGCTGAAAAACATAAATCTGGAGATCAGACGAGGAGAAAAGGTGGCTATATGTGGAGAAGTTGGCTCAGGCAAATCAACCCTTCTTGCAGCAATTCTTGGTGAAGTTCCACTCATTCAGGGAACTGTGAGTTCCTGCTGCTCCTTTCCTTTCTTTTTATTACTACATAATATAATTTAACCTTTACAGAGTTGTCTCTTATCCTATGTTTCCCTGCACTTCTATTTCCTGTTAAGAGTAAATCCTCTAATCAGTTTATCATAGATATGTTTTTGAATGTCGTCCTATCACAAATTCCAAAAGATCAAAAGGTATTAACCATGATGAATCTGCTTTCTTTTTTTGAATTTTCAGACTCAAGTTTATGGGAAGATTGCCTATGTTTCTCAAATGGCATGGATCCAGACAGGGACAATACAAGAGAACATTTTGTTTGGATCTGAAATGGACAGTCAAAGGTACAGCGAAACACTTGAAAGGTGTTCACTGGTAAAGGACCTTGAATTGCTTCCTTATGGTGATCTCACTGAAATAGGGGAGAGAGGAGTTAATCTGAGCGGCGGTCAAAAGCAGCGAATTCAACTTGCTCGTGCTCTTTATCAAAATGCTGATATATACCTCATGGATGATCCATTTAGTGCTGTTGATGCACAAACTGCCACAAGCTTATTCAATGTAATCACTTTTTTCTAAAAGTATGCAATGTCTTGTTTGTTCAACTAATAGCTTTATGTGAAAGCTAAATTATACTTTGGCAGGATTATGTTATGGAAGCACTTTCTGGGAAGACAGTTTTACTTGTAACCCACCAAGTTGATTTCCTGCCTGCATTTGATTCTGTTCTGGTCAGTATTCTACTTTAAGAACTCTCCTCAAAATTCTTCATTATTTCCTTTGCAATCTTTGTGATAAATCTAATGACTCAAAAGTTATGAATTGGCTGGGGGTTACTAGTCCTCTGGTTACCACATCATTCTGCTTAAACACATCCAACCTAGCAGTTTTTTTATTTATTTTTAATCATGAGATGCATTATAGAAAGGGTGAGACTCACAGATTTACTGTTACCTGGTGAAGTCAGTTATTACTAACAGACTAAGCTCACTCAACACTTGTTTATATGGTATTTCATATTAATTAGTTCTTAAATTTATTTAAATTTATCAAGACTAAGATATCTCAAAGCTTCCATGTCTACATTATTTAATCAAAAGCCTCTGATTTCTGTCTGGTGACTCTTGCCACCAAATGCCCATAAAAAATATTTCAGATTCATTTTCCAGTTTATCAATATGCTCATACACCACAGATGAATGGAATCTCACTCTTCTTCCAATTTTGTCCTTAAAAGTTGCACCAATAAGAAGACTTAATAACTAACTAAGAGTGAATAGATAATTGGATTTAACTTTTCTTGTATGTAGTTTGTTTTTTTTATAGATATTATTGCTAATCAAAACTGTCAATCAACACAATCATCCTAAGTAAGTTTGATACTATTGACAGTTGATGTCAGATGGGGAAATCCTTCAAGCAGCTCCTTATCATCAATTGTTGGCCTTAAGCCAAGAATTTCAGGATCTTGTCAATGCACATAAAGAGACTGCTGGTTCTGATAGGCTTGCAGATGTTACTGCTGCCCAGGGAGTTGGAACAGCTAAGAGAGATATTAGGAACACTTATGTAGAGAAGCAATTTGAAGGATCTAAAGGAGACCAATTGATCAAGCTAGAGGAGAAAGAAATTGGAGACACGGGATTTAGACCTTATCTACAATATCTAAATCAGAACAAGGGGTTCTTGTACTTCTCCATGGCCAGTCTTTGTTACATTATATTTGTGATTGGTCAGATATCACAGAACTCTTGGATGGCTGCTAATGTTGAAAATCCCAATGTTAGCACATTGCGGCTGATAACGGTTTACTTGCTGATTGGAATTTCCTCAACACTAGTTTTGCTAGCTCGATCACTTTTTTCAGTTGTTTTGGGTCTTCAATCATCAAAATCTTTATTTTCACAGCTACTTAACTCCCTCTTTCTTGCACCAATGGCTTTTTATGACTCCACACCTCTGGGAAGGATACTTAGTCGGGTATGCATCTTGATCAGAATCTGTGTTCAGAGATCAAAGAGATTTGTGAAACTAACATGGTTTGGTATCATTTTGTTCTTGTCTAGGTCTCATCTGATCTGAGTATCGTCGATCTTGATGTCCCTTTCAGCTTTATCTTTGCTGTGGGGGCTACCACTAATGCTTATGCCAATCTTGGAGTTCTGGCCGTTGTTACCTGGCAAGTTCTGTTTGTCTCCATACCAATGCTTTTTCTGGCAATTCTCTTACAGGTAACACCATAAACATTTCAATAAAAAATTCCCACTGGACGAAGTCTTCCTTCATTTGACTTAGATATTTCTCACATAAAGTGAACTTTACTCCAATCTCGAATGCATGCTTACAAATTTAGATGTTTGAATCGCTTTGAATTAGGAACAGTTCAAAGTGAAATCAAGAGATCAAAGCAATCTGACAAAGTCAGGATGCCACCGAGTAAGAGGAAGAGTTTTGGTATAATTCTTATATTACAGGAAATCGTAAATATTCTCCGAGTTATGTAATATTACGAAGTTTTTAACATAAGCATTGTTTTTAATATTACTGAATAATGAATAGATTTTCCTTTCTTTCTTGTCTGATTATTTTGGCCTCTCTCTTTTCATGGAGTCATATATTTTGTTTACTTATTCTCTGTGCAATGGATGAAGAGATATATACATTATTTAAGATTTTCGCAAAAAGCTTGAAAACTAGAGAATAGTGTTCATCTGAAAGGATCAATTGTATACTAGCCACTGCCTTCATCTCCTGTTCTCTGAACTGGATTCTTCTTCTTCTTCTTCTTTTTTGTGTGTGTGTGTGAGATGTGGAAATATTTATTTTAATCCTCTTTGATATGAAGAAGTTCTAATTGTTGGAATTCTTAATCTACAGAGATATTATTTTTCATCAGCAAAAGAGTTTATGCGGATCAATGGCACAACCAAGTCCTTCGTAGCAAATCATTTATCCGAGTCTCTAGCAGGAGCCATGACTATAAGAGCTTTTGAGGAGGAAGACCGATTCTTTGCAAAGAATCTTGAACTGATTGACAGGAATGCTAGTCCTTTTTTCCATAGTTTTGCAGCAAATGAGTGGTTGATCCAAAGATTAGAAATACTTAGTGCAGTTGTTCTTGCCTCTTCAGCACTTTGCATGGTTTTGCTTTCTCCCGGAACTTTTAGCTCGGGTGAGTTTTACCTTGAAGAGTTATTTTTTCAATCTTTAACGATTTACAGTTCTTGTATAGATGCTTCAATTTACTGGAGATGGTTTTTTAAACACGCTTATGGAGTTATATTGAGCTGTAAAATATGCGTATTAGATTCCTTATGACAATTTCTCCTTTTATTGCAGGATTGATTGGAATGGCACTTTCTTATGGTCTTTCATTAAACATGTCACTTGTCTTCTTAATTCAAGATCAGTGCACTTTAGCAAATTACATCATTTCTGTAGAAAGGCTAAATCAATACATGCATATACCTAGTGAGGCCCCTGAAGTAATAGAAGGGAATCGGCCTCCAACAAATTGGCCATCTTTGGGTAAAGTTGAGATACATGATTTGCAGGTAAATATATATATTTTTATTTAATGTTAAAATTAAAGAAGGTTCTTATGCTGAGATTCTAAGAATACCAATGTTAAAACAGATCAGATATAGGCCTGATGCACCACTTGTTCTTCGGGGGATCAGTTGCACATTTGAGGGAGGGCACAAAATAGGTATTGTTGGCAGAACTGGCAGTGGGAAGACCACTCTCATAGGTGCTCTATTTCGTCTAGTGGAGCCAGCTGGAGGGAAGATTATAGTAGATGGAATTGACATTTCTATGATTGGACTTCATGATCTTCGCTCGCGTTTTGGTATAATACCTCAAGATCCTACTCTTTTTAATGGGACTGTGAGATTCAATTTGGATCCCTTGTCTCAACATTCTGACAAGGAAATATGGGAGGTAATGCTCCAATTCTTTTCTACCTGTGGTTGCTTCTGTATTAGTAGGTCTAGCTTTGGTTGAAATTTCTTCTGTATAAAAATAGTCTTTTTGTTTGTTTGTTTATTTCATGGATCAAATATTAAACTGATAATGTTGACTTGAAGATTCTTGAGAAGTGTCAATTGGACGAGGTTGTCAAGGAGAAAGAAACGGGCTTAGACTCCTTAGGTAAGGCTTTGTTATTTATGTTGTTTGCACTTGCTTTTGGTTATGATCCCCAGTGATAACTAACAACTAGTTTTTCAGTTCTGGAAGATGGATCAAATTGGAGCCAGGGGCAACGACAATTATTCTGTTTGGGGCGTGCACTTTTGAGGAGAAGTCGGATATTAGTGCTTGATGAAGCAACTGCATCAATTGATAATGCAACAGATACGATTCTGCAAAAAAAAATCAGTACTGAATTTGCTGATTGTACTGTGATTACAGTGGCCCACAGGATACCGACAGTGATGGATAGCACAATGGTTCTTGCTATTAGTGATGGTGAGTTGCATTAATTACCTTAACCATCATCAATAGAATATTCCTTATGTGTGCATGGTATGAACCTTCATTTTTGTTTCAATGTCTTTCATAATTTTGATGTTAGGTAATCTTATTCTGTGAAGTTTCTAGTCCATATTTATCTAACTGAAACCTGGTTTTTTTACTTAATCCTTTGAGTATATTTCAAGAATCCTTGAGTTTAATTCTTGAGAATTTATAAAGTGTAGAGGATTTGGTAGACAAGATATTATTGGATTATCATTTTAAGGAGGTTGATCTAATTATGATTTAATTATAATTTACCTGATTTTGTTTAGTTTAGAAAATAAGAAAGTCCTTGTGGCTTTTTTTTTGGGGGGGGGGGGGGGGGGTGGGGGGTGGAGTTTGTGGAGGGGAATTATACACAGGTTAGTATCGACTTGTAGGATCAATGAGCAGATGGGTCATGCTGCAGTTTCTCCACTTTCTTGATGGTGCATGTCAACTGTATGTGCAATTTATATTGTAAGGAATGAGCTGCTGTTATTTCACCTTTTAAGTAAACAAGAAGCCATATATAAACATAAAGAAAATGATAGTCATGTAAAGCAGTTAACTTAGCGGTGAAATGTTCAAGTTCAAATGTTTTGAAGGAAATCTTTCCATTCTATTTCAGGGAAAATAGTGGAGTATGATGAGCCAATGAAGTTAATGAAGAGAGAAGGTTCACTGTTTGGGCAGCTTGTCAAGGAATACTGGTCTCATCTTCAGTCTGCAGAATCACATTGAATCACTGAGCTTTTGGTTCTCAGGCTTGGTGACAATCAAGATAAAAAAGAAAAGGTACAAGTAGGAGGTAGGATGATATAAAAATATCACTGGGGCTATAGTCTATAGAGCGCGGCAAGAAGAGGTTGCAAGGCCACACTTCTAGAATGTGCAATGTAATTATGCTTCCTTATTCCCAAAAGGCAACGAGTTCATGAGAAATTCAAAAGGCTCTACCTATACAAGTTGAATTCGCCACCTTGATATAGACAGTTTATTCAACCATGCACCTCTGTGTTGTGTTGATCTCGCCTGACTGCGTAGGGTCATGTAGAAAGCTTTGAGAGCCAGCTATGCGTTAAGGTTGAGCCAGTACAATGCCATTTGCCTCCTTCCTAAGTTTCAAAAGACTGAAGTGATGATGGTGTTCTAATTCAAGGTAACACAATAACTCCTTGCTGAGTTTAGCATCGATTTCATTTCACATTGTATGCTTTGTGGCAGCCACAATGTTGGCAAATAATAAAAGATTATTGTGAGTTAGCTGTACTTGTATTACTTGCATGTACTTCTCCAAATAAAAGTGTCTTACTATAAATCTTTTTGTACTGCCTTTCATGATCTCAAATTTGGACAATGTTCATGTTCTCATCTCTACTTAGGCAGGCAATGGAATGGAAGAGAATGAAAAGAATAATTTTAGAATATTCTTCACTTTCCTTGTTTGGAAGTTTTAATGGAAGGAATGGAAAGTCAACTCCCTTGTTTGGAAGTTTAAGTGGGAGGGAATAGAATGAGTATGAAGGAACGCTCATTCCTCTCGAATTTTCATTCCCCCAGAAATAGGAAGGAATGAGAGGGAATGAAATTAGATTTAATGATTTTTTTACTAAAACTCTCAAAATACTCCTATATATTCAACCATTTATTTTAAAATAGGGGTCTAATAATAATATTATTATAAAATGATTCCATTCCATTCTCTTAATGTTACTCTCAAATAAGATTACTTACATTCCATTCATTTTCATTCATTTCCATTTTAATTTTAAAACATCCAATCAAGGTTACTTAATTTCATTCCATTCCATTCTTTTCCATTCCTTTTCTTTACTTAAATACATTTCATTCTATTTCATTCATTTCCATTCCCTTATGATCATTTTGAAAGTTCAAAATGTGTGTAAAACACCGTTGAACGTTTAGACCCCCAAATTACAAGTTATCAATTCAAACTTATTATCAAACAATTAATGTGTGGAACATGAACATAAGTCAAACACAAAATTGATAAACAATCTAAGCCAATTATAATCACATCCACAACAGAAAATAAAATGCAAAGATAAAGGGAAGAGAGAGGCAAACACAAGGACAACACGCGATGTGTTATCGAAGAGGAAACCGAAGCCCTCGGCGTAAAACCTCTCTGCCGCCCTCCAAGCGGTCAATAATCCACTAGAAAATGTAGTTGGGATACATGAACAACAATAGACCTTCTAAGCCTAATCTACCTAGGTACCTAAGCCCTCCAAACTTCTTGATCCAACGAGGTTGCGCCAAACATTTTTCTTTTCTAGCTTACCGGATTCCGCTATAGCCCATAGCATCAACCAATAACCATTGGTTCCTTCCAAACTGCTTCCCTTAGCACCAAATGAACCTTCTCATAGACGTGGGTGTGGTGAGAAAAGGATTTGGTCAATATCCTCTCAATGGTGTATCAATGGAGAGGGGGAGAGTAGAGAAATTTGTAGAGACTCTAAGGTAAAGATTATGGATAAATCAATCTTGTTTTTCTCTAGGGTTTCTCTCAAAATTCTCTCTGGAAGCTCTCGAAATTTAGTGGGTATAAGGGTCTATATATAGTGGTGTGTGTTTGGAATACGAAGAGACAGTTTTTGCCAAACAGGGCTGGTTGGCGGCTTGGCCTCGCGGCTTGTCCAAGTCGCGAGTTCAAGTCGCGACGTAACGGCCTGGCCAGCTTAGGACTTTTGTCCTGTAGTGCGACAGCTGGCGCGACCCTTCAGCTCCCCTGTGTGCTTCTCATATGCCTGCATTTGGCGGCTTGCCAGTCGCGAGTCAGCTGCGAATCCTAGCCGCGAAACTCTGCTTCTTTGCACAAACTTGAACTTTTCTTCACACTCTTTTTACACACTACCCTTACATGAATCCCACCTAAATACAGGGTTACTAAGTGCTAAATTACAAGCAAATTGGCACGGAATAAAGCCAATAAGATGGTCGATAAATTTCAACTTTACAATCTCCTCCTTTGCCTATTCCGTGACAAAACCCTAAAACAAACTCTAGACTTAACGCGTGAGTTGGGAACAGTTGAAAAACTCACTCACACCTAACTCTAGAATCTGTGAAGCTTTAGAACCATAACAACAAGAACTCTTAAAACACAACAACACAATAAGTTCATTGTATGCAGAAAACTTGTAAAGCATATGGAACAAGCACAATGCGATCAAGCACAATGGAGTAAAGCAATAAACCATGGCAAGACCAAAACATGCAATCACTATAACCAAGTGATCACAATGCTCATTCACACTTGGAATGAACATCCGGACGTTCAAGTTGGTAAACACAAGATAAATCACTTGAATGACCAACACTCAACCAATGCACAGTACATGAAGTATGTGCATCTTGGAAAAATCCTACAAGGGTACAAGAGTGACAGTACTTAAAAGGAATGCATAGCATTAAGTTAGAAGTACTGATTTAACAAAGTATAAAGGCTGCATAAAGCATGGTATAAACCACAAAGGCCTACAAGTTGCATAGAAACAAACCCTAGAAGCTTACAAAAGCAACATGGGCACAAAACATAAATAGAAACCTTAAAAACCTACAAAAGTATCAGGTACAAACTATAAAGTACTTCCCTTATTATATCACTACCCTTATCATGAATCATAGGAGTTGTGATAAACTTGAGACATATATACCTATAACCTGAAACACTTGCACAAAACACATTAGACCCTCAAGGTAAAGCAAGTAATAAACGAACAAGTATAATGTACCAAGTAAAATGCAATCAAGTAAACAAGATGTGAAACATGTGAGTAACTTGACCAAACAATGTCTTCTCCCCTTTGGTATATGCATCTCCCCTATGAAATATCTCTCCCCCTACGAATGTGCACGAGAAATGAAATTTCTCCCCTTAAGAATGTGCACAAGAGTCATATAGAAATGACAAAACTTTCCGGTATACTACTCTAGAGTATACTCTCTCCATTTTTGACACGAATAGACAAAGGGGTCAAGGAAAAAAGAGGGCAAGAGATGAAGGTATGAATAATGATAATTATGCATGAGGGGTGCAATGATGCATGAAGGGTGCGAGATGAATGAGAAAATGAAGCTCAATCCTAAGACATGAAATGCTAGGATGAAGAAACAATGTATGAACCAATGCATGACAAAGGTAGCAAGGTGTGTGCAAGAGGTGGCTATGTGCAATGCAATGCATGAAAAATGCACATGTGGGGTAAGGTGTGTTAAGTACACAACCAATGAACCAAACATGTTCCTAATGAGAAAACATAAGAGACCTCAAAGTTTCAAACTCATTAGAGTCCAAACAAGCGAGAAAATGCCTAAGAGACATTTTATCAAACACCTAGCGTGCACACTATGAAGAACAAAGTGAAACAATGCATGAACATCATGAAACCCACCCTTAATACATGTTCTTTTTGCCACAAGGGGCCAACATCCAAAGCAAATCATCAAAAGAAACCAATCCCATACAAAATTTTGATAAAAATTAAGTTTTCCCAACCCCTATGAAGAAAATCCCAACCAAGAGCACAAAACTCACCAAAACATAATTCAAATATTCAAATCAATGAAAAGAGTTTAAAATTACCTTAGAGATGTTAATAGAATGAAAAACCATTCAAATTGGTTGGATTTTGATGTAAAAATATTGAAAGAGGGGTTTAAAAGAGGATGGGAGATGTTTAAAACAAGTTTCCCACAAAAAACACTTAAAAAAAAGCTGTTTCTAGGAATCGCGAGAACGATTTTCATGAAATTTTCTAAGTCTTTTTCACGACTTTAGTGCTCACCCACAAGTAAGTCACGAGTAAGTCGCGAATCTCTCTTCCAAAGAACCAAAAAATGCGAGGAAAATGCATTTTTCTAGTTTCGCAACTCGCGAGCCAGTCGCGAGTGAGTCGCGAGAAACTCTGACACCTGTTTTTCAACACCAAAACATGTTTAAACAATGAAAAACAATGTAAGCACTAAACAAGAACACAAAGAGTGATAAAAATCACTTCCAAAAACATATAAAATGATCAAAAATCTTTTTGGATTGATCCATATATAGTTGAGCACACACACATCACATTTAAACAGGTACAATCGAACAAATGAATAAGGCATTCATTGAACATTAGGCATGTGTGTTGTGTGTGTGTATCAAGTGTGGAATAGTTCTTAGTCTAGAATGAAGCTTTAATGATCAATTCAATCAAGTCATACACAACTAGTACTAAGACAAGTGATCTATCTCACTTATAGAAATATGCATATATGACCTCCCACAAGAAAATGATTACACAACTTTGAAGCTTTTCATTTGGCTTCTTTACAATTCATAAAATTTGATCATTTTGAATCAATATATCTCATTTTGAGATCGATGCCTGAAATTTTTGATATTTCAATTTGATGAACAAGCCTTTAGCTTTTGGCACCATACATTTTCATAAAAGTCGCTTTCCCTTTTTCCTAGTCAAATACTAGTATGTGCGACGGCTTTTGCAGCTCATTATCTCTTTTAATTTTGAGATTTAAATTTGTTGAGCTCTTTAAGCAATAAAAATAAAAGAGTGGGAAGATATATAGACACAAGTCTACGCATGTATCAAGACCAACATGACTATTGACTAATCATTTATGACAAGCTTGAAAATCGATTTACAACAATCACACAAAGATGTCAAGATTTTTCCCACAAAGATATAAGTGCATAAAGAACAAGCTAAACTCGTAAATGCATAAAGCCATTTGTACGAAGGTACAAGGAAAAACTCACATGTGATATGTGCTCAAACATATACGATCAAACTTTTTAAACTTTTCACTTTTTATGTGGTTTTGGATTTTTACTCATACAAAACAAAGACATAAAAGTAAGATCAAAACAAAAACAATGCATATGAATAAATGCAAGATACACAAAATGCATGAAGATATAACATGCAATGCATAAGTGGTCCTATAAATATTGAAAGAATTAGATCAAGGACCAAAAGAGCAAAAACTCAACCATAGGAACCCTTCCTCATCTAAACGGAACGATTGTTTGGAATGAGTGTCTCATGAGAAGTAAGACGAGGGTTGGAAGAATGAGAACCGAAGATGCATATAGTCAAGGAGTTAAGAGCATTAAACACTTTCTTTAACAACATGTTATTTTCACTCAAATCCAGTTTACTCTTTTCAGCACAACTTCCAAGAAGCTCAAGTTTCTCTTTTCTTTTGATTCTTTTAAAAGCATGAAACTTAGAGCATTGAGGTCTTAGATGACCAAAGGCACCACAATGGTGACAAACAATGTGTTTAGGTCCACTAGGCTTTTTGGGAAGGGATCTAGCAACATGGTTTTGTTCTCTCTTCAACTTATAACATTGAGGTTTTATATGACCAATCACACCACAATGGTGGCAAGTTGGAACAAACTTAGATCCATCCAAAGTCTTAGGTTGAGATCTAAATAGAGGCTTTGACTTAACAGCCTTTCTCTCCACCTTTTGATTTCTTTTATGTGGAGGAATGTACACCGATTTGTCCTTTGAGGTAAAACACACAATAGGCACAAAATCGGGTACCACAACATGATTGCAACAAATATTTTCACCCTTTTTAACAATAGGTTCAGCAATCAAACACTTGACATGCATCTTAAGGGATTCATTTTCACATTTAAGATCATCAACAAGTTTGTTAGACAAAACAAGTTTAGCATCCAAGTCCATATTCAAACATTCAAACTCTTTCAGCTTTTCAAGAGAAATTTTAGCAAGTTTTTTATATTTCTCAACCAATTTGTTGGATTCATTAAGCTTAGTAATCAAATCATCATTTTCACAAAATAACTTACTCAAATTCTTTTGAAACTTCTTAGCATTTTTCTTCAAGAGTTTGTCATTTGGAATATAAACAACATCCAAAGATTCATGTAACTTAGCATCACAATTATAAGGATTATCACTCATAGAGGCATTTTCACAAAAACGTGGCATGTTATAATCAACACCAACCAAATCATACAAAGATGCATACAAAGCACAATCCATGGAAAATAAACACAAGGAGTCAAGGATCACACTTAGCTATTTAAACCACAACAAGTGTACCCGCTCTGATACCAATTGAAAGTTCAAAATATGTGTAAAACACCCTTGAACGTTTAGACCCCCAAATTACAAGTTATCAATTCAAGCTTATTATCAAACAATTAATGTGCAGAACATGAACATAAACCAAACACAAAATTGATAAACAATCTAAGCTAATTATAATCACATCCACAACAGAAAATAAAAGGCAAAAATAAAGGGAAGAGAGATGCAAACATAAGGACAATATGCGATGTGTTATCGAAGAGGAAACCAAAGCCCTCGCCGTAAAACCTCTCCGCCGCCCTCCAAGCGGTCAATAATCTACTAGAAAATGTAGTTGGGATACATGAACAGCAATAGACCCTCCAAGCCTAATCTACCCAGGTACCTAAGCCCTCCAAGCTTCCTACTCTAACGAGGTTGCGCCAAACCTTTTTCTTTTCTAGCTTACCGGATTCCGCTATAGCCCATAGCATCAACCAATAACCATTGGTTCCTTCCAAACTGCTTCCCTTAGCACCAAATAAACCTTCTCACAGACATGGGTGTGGTACGAAAATGATTTGGTCAATGTCCTCTCAAGGATGTATCAATGAAGTGGGAAATAGTAGAGGAATTTATAGAGACTCTAAGGTAAAGATTGTGGATGAATCAATCTTATTTTTCTCTAGGGTTTCTCTCAAAAATTCTCTCTGGAAGCTTTCGAAATTTAGTGGGTATAAGGATCTATATATAGTGGTGTGTATTTGGAATATGAAGAGACAGTTTTTGCCAAACATGGCTGGTTGGCAGCTTGTCCAAGTCGCGAGTTCAAGTCGCGACGTAACGACCTGGCCAGCCTGGGACTTTTGTCCTGTAGTGCGACAGCTAGCGCGACTCTTCAGCTCCCCTGTGTGCTACTCACGTGCCTGCATTTGGCATCTTTCCAGTTGCGAGTCAGCCGTGAGTCCTAACCGCGAAACTCTGCTTCTTTGCACAAACTTGAGCTTTTCTTCACACTCTCTTCACACACTACCCTTACATGAATCCCACCTAAATACAGAGTTACTAAGTGCTAAATTACAAGCAAATTGGCACGGAATAAAACCAACAAGGTGGTCGATAAATTTCAACCTTACACATTTCATTCCATTTCATTCTATTCCCTTCCCTTATGAACTCCCAAACAAAGCTAGGGATTCATGAGCCTTTTTTTTTTTATTTGAATTGGAGGAATTATGTGGTTGGTGCTATTAAAAGATTTTTTTTTTTTTTTTTTTGATGGGTATTAAAAGAAAATTTTGATATTTTTGCTGATGCAAGTTATGATGAATGCCTTGGTGGCTAGAGCTGTGTACATGCGGCCACCCTCTGGCTACCCATACTTAGGCAATCAAGTTTGCCGCCTTCGTTATGCTCTTTATGGCCTCAAGTAGGCTCCTCGAGTTTGGTTTGAAAAGTTTAGCTCAATTGTTGCTAAGCAGGGTTTCACTTCGAGTCCTCATGACACTACTCGCTTTGTCCAAAGATCTTCTGTTGGTATCACTCTTATTCTTCTTTATGTTGATGATATGATTATTACTGGAGATAATTCTGCAGGTATCCACTCTCTTCAGCACTTCCTTAGTCAGCATTTTAAGATGAAAGATTTGGGCACTCTCAGCTATTTTCTTGGGCTTGAGGTTACCTCATCCTCTGATGGATACTATTTTCTCAAGCTAAATATACTTTTGATCTTCTCTCCAAAGCCAGTATTACCGACAACAAGATTGTTTCCACTCCCTTAGAATACAATGCAAAGTTCACACCCTTGGATGGTGAACCTATATCCGTTGCTACTCACTATCGTCAGTTGGTTGGTAGTCTAATCTATCTCACTGCTCACCGTCTGGATATTTCACATGCCGTGGGTATGGTTAGTAAGTTCATGGATGCCCTTTGTTCTGTCCACTATGCTACCATTCTTCGGATTCTTCGATATGTCAAGGGCACACTTTATCATGGTCTCCATTACTCCTCTCGATCTTCCCTCGACCTTCATGATTATTCAAATGCGAACTAAACAAGTAATTCGACTGATCGATGCTCAATCATAGGTTTCTGTTTCCTGTTGGGTACTTCTCTTGTCTAGTGGCGTAGTAAGAAGCAGGATGTGGTTTCCTGTTCTAATACTGAGGCTGAGTATCGTGCTCTTACTGACACCACCTGGGAGCTTGTCTGGCTTCGCTAGCTCTTGGTTATGGATGCTCCACAGCCCATTACCACCCCTCTTTATTGTGACAATCGTAGTGCTATCTACGTTGCTCATAATGATGTCATCCATGAACGCACCAAGCATATTGAGATTGACTGCCACATCACTCGCCAGCATCTTAAGAAAGGAAATCTTAAGTTGTTCTCCATCTCCTCTGCTGACTAGCCTACTAATATTTTCACCAAGACTCACCCGCCTAGTCGTCTTCGAGATCTTATATCCAAATTCCAGTTGGCTTCCTCCTTGCCACCTCGAGTTTGAGAAAGGATGTTAGTGTATAGCTTAGATTAGTTTAGCCCACTGGGCTTAGCCCAGTATATTGTACTTGTAGTTTACTCATATTACTTGTACTGCACACATACCTAGCCTATATAAGGCTCTCTATTATACATTATTATACAGACTATTCAGTCTTTCTCTCTTACTTTATATCTTTAACATATAAAAACACAATATAGGCAAAAAGAAAGAGAATAACAGATAGACTGTAGACGTAGAAAATGCATATAATGTGAGTGAGTTGTTGCTTGTATAGGATGCACCAATACCGCCACCTAATTGTAGGTTTTCAGGGTTGAACAAACAAACCATGTTAAAAATTATGTCGTTGGGTTCAAGTTACACCTGGTGTAACTCTAAACAATATTACATCACCCAATAACTTGTTATAAAATTCACATTTTGAAAATCCATCGTTGAATAACATGTTTTATATGTTTTTAACATTCTTGCTAATTTTCATGTTAATTGAATATTATTTACCGTTAAATATTATTTTCATGTGAGTTTTATATGTTTTATATAATATTCAACAATCAAAGTCATAATAAAAAAAATATATAAAAAAAAAAACTTAAAACACAATACTAAATCCCATCAACCAAAATAGAGTTCTAGAGAATACAAAACTTTATTAAGCTAAATTAGAGATGCAAGAAAAATAAAAATAAAAATCCACCAAGAAATTGAGGGAGAAAAGTGGGAAATAACCACTTTTTTGTGAGTGAAAATTATGTAAAGAATGGAAGAGTGAATGACAAATTTATACTAAGAAGATGATAATAAAAAGAAACAAAATAAAGGAAGATAAAAGGAAAGAGGAAGAGTGATACCAAGGTAGAATGTTTAGGGAGATGAAAAGGTAAAGAGAATGAGAAAGGTTGGAGAAGGTGTAAATGTTAAAAAAAATGAGTACAATTTGATGAGCACAATTTTCTTTTATTTGAATTTAAGTAAAATATTACATTTTTTATTTTTTAAAACAAAAAGAGAGAGAGAAAATATAAATAATTTAATGATAAGGAGGATGTGGTTGAATTTGAATATTGAGTAAAATAGAAGAGAAGAAAAAAATAAGAAAAATTAAAAGATATAACAATAAACACTAAATTATCCAAATTATGCTATGTAATGGAACACTATTTTATTTTTATCTACTATCTTTAATTTTTTATGATGTAATCGGATAAAATTTAACAATCAAAGAGCAAAGTAATAATAATAAAAATAACTTAAAATACAAAACTAAATCGTATCAACCTAAATTAGAGTTCTTAAAAACACAAAAATTTATCAACCTAAAGCGAAGATGCAATAAAAAATGAAAATCTACCAAAACATTGAGAGAGAGAGAGAACCTTTTTGTGAGAGAAAGCTATGCAAAGAATGGAAAAAAAAGTGACAAATTTATAGTAAGAGGAAAGGGATAAGAAGAGACAAATAAAGGAAGATGAAGGGAAAGATGAATAGCAATATTAAAGTAGAGGGTAGTGGGGAGATGAAAAGGTAAGGGAAGGAAATAATATATAAATATATATTTTTTTGCAGTAATTCCAAAATGGTTTTTGAAACAGTACCCAAAATTGGCCTGTATCGAAATATTCCATTCCAATAGACAAACCGAAACGGGTTCCGAAACGGTATTCATAACATTGGATTTTATTATTAATTGAAGTCACAATAGTGATTGATAAACTAGTTAGATTCTATTATTCTATGCTTTAAGTGGATAAATTTTCATATTATCATTTGAAAAGTAGATGTTAGTATACCTTAAATACAAAAGCTTAATTAGTTAGTAGTTTTTCTTCTTAAAAAGTAATAAGAATGTATTTTAAATAAATAAATAGATTTTGAATTGAAAAAAAAAAACACTTTTTTAAATTTGTCACCTTAAATCTTGATTTGTATCGATATATCTTTTTATTTTGACAACTGGTTCCAAAATCCAAAACATTAAAACTAAAAGACATCTAATTAAGGTAAACTCCAACTTGAGGGGAGTGTTAAGGAAGGCAAAAAAAGAAGAAAACAAAACAAAATGGAAAGTCCACCAACCCCAATTCCTCCATCAGCAAATCATCTCTATATTATCAGCAAAATCAAACTCACAGGAAACGCAATGGCAACTAAGTGTGCGTTTGGATAAAGATTAATTTGGCGTTTAACGTTTATGCTGGGACCCACGCGCAAGCTCAGCTAATGAAATGCAAGGGTGAAAACGCAAGTTTTCTCAGAATGCACCGTTTCATTTAATCCAAATGCGTGTGCTACACTGTTCATGGACACCCTTTCAGTTAAGTTCTCTTACATGTACTGTTCATGGCTTCGAAGGCGCAGAGGAAAACGGTGCGCTCAACTCCTGCTGAAAACCTTCGAGTGTACTGTCATCGCACAAGAAGAAGCTTGGAGCTAATCAAAACGGTGTGCTGCCTCTCAACGGCTATTTCCCTTCTCTTCACCTTTCTGCTTTTTCTCTCAACTACCGTGGCAGAATGCCTTCAATGCTCAGTCCGAATCCTCGTCAATGTCTTGCACCTACCCACCAACCACAAAGCTATCAAAACAGAGCACACCAATTGATGAAAGCAAACCCATTACGTGGAAGGAACATAAAAGATCCTCTCTGTTCAAAAAACGCTCGAGCTCACCTTCTGTCCGCTTAGGACATCGTTGCCGCCATTGTGGGTCTTTGCATTCACTGGTAAGTTGTGTCTAACTTCTCATGCTCTCTGATCTGTGCATTTTCCATGAGGCTTCATCAATCTGTGGTTTTTTGTGTTCAACGTTTGTGTGTGAATTTTGTGTTTAACATCTGTGCGTGGTTCTCTGTTGTGTTTGATGTTCACACTAGTATGTGGGTTTCTTAATCCTTCGTGTAATACCATTGTTTACCTCTGTTGTATTTGGATATATGTGAGTTTACTTTCTGTGCGTGGTTCTCTGTTGTGTTTTCCATGACACTAGTATGTGGGTTTCTTAATCCTTCGTGTAATGCCATTGTTTCTCTTACTACCTCTGTTGTATTTGGATATATGTGAGTTTACTTTGCATTTTTCATGTGGGCATGCCTAACTGATTATGATATATGCACCCGAATTGTTTGTTGAAATGCCTCAATGAGTATAGAAGGAAGTTGTAGCAAAAATGGTTAAGCAGAAGAAATCGAAGGATGGCGGTAGTAATGATGAAAGAGCTGACTGGAAAGACCCTAAGGAACTAGAAGCTTTTTGTCGGTTCTGTGCTGTTCAAGTCATGGAGGGCCAGAGGAGGTCCACCGAATTTTTGACCCAAATTGGGGTTGATGAATTGATTCGGCAATTAGGTGAGATGGGAAAAGTGGTGACTTGGCTGCAAATTAAAAACAAATGGAATCATCTGAGAAAAAGGTGAAAGAATTATACCAAGTGTTTGGAGAATGAGACTGGGTTGGGTTATAATGCTGCAACTGGATGTTTGACGCACCTAATGAGTGGTGGAACCGAAAGATTGTGGCTAGTTCTGATCAATACATAATTGTGAAAAACTTTACTGTCTAAAACTATATTCTTGTGTTCTAACTACTGGTTGTCCACGTGTAGGCATGTCCCGATGCAAAAACCTTTAAAGCAAATGGTTTGCCGAATCGTGAGCTCTTGAACATCATGTTTCGAGGCATGGTTGCAAAGGGGAAAAATGCATTCTGCACGAGTGGTCCAATACCAATGGAAACCACCGAAGGGTCTGGGGACTCCGCTAATAGCATAGAATTTGTTGACCCCCAATGTGAATCCGTTGTGAATGTTGACGCAATAGAGGTTGAAGGTCCATCATTGTCGAGGGCAGGACCAGCAGTGAATAAGGGAAAAGGCTTGGCAAGCAGTGTCCACATCTTCAAGCCAATTTGCAAGAAACAAAAAAAAAGAAAAAAAAAAAAAGCTTTCAGCCGTGCAAGAGATGTCCGACTCTTTGAAGAGCATCTCAAATGTTATTGTTGAAAGATCTAGTTTTAGTGCCCGTCCACCATCTGCTCCCACAGCAACTGCTCAGGTTAAATCAATTCTAGACATGGTGTTGAGTCTTCCCGGGGTGTACTCAGGTCATTACCTTCATATGTTCAGCACCATCTACTTCATGGAAAAAGACAAGGGTAGGCACATGTTTGAGGCACTTTCCGATGACAAGGACGTCCAACTGAAGTGGCTAGAAAAAGAGTACCAAAGGCACCCTGATTATCATTAGTGAAGGAACAATAGATTGTCTCGATAGGTTTGTGTAGGCTTGGTGTTGTAATAGAACTTTCAGTGTTGTACCTATTGCACTATTATTTTTCTGTTTGTTTTTTTTTTTTTTTTTGTAGAAACTAATGCTTGTTATGGGCGTGTAAGTAAGACAATGCTCATCATTCGTATGTGTTTGAGCTATATTTATATATGTTTGTCCAATGCTTCTTTTATCTGACTTTTTTGTATTTTTGATGGTTATGCACTGTTATTTGTGGTAAAATTTGATGATGGTTGTTTATGATTGGAAAGAAGAAGTGATGAGATATAATTCTTGAAGCATGTTCTTATATGCCCCAGCTTTTGGGAATTTCTATATCAACTGTTTCTTTAATTACTTTGACATTAATAATAGGTGTTAGCTTTTGTCTATTTGTTAGCTTCTTTAATTTCTATATCAGCGTAAATATTTTCAAAATATTTTAGAAAGTATATGCTGGATTCAAAGAAAGTGGGACCTTTAGCTTAATTCAGATGTATGAAGCTTCATGCAAACATTTGTCTTCTACAGGGAGAAGGAGCAGCTATCCAAGTATGGGGATTCTAAGTCAACAAGAGCTATAGTGCTTGCTGTGCTAAAAAAATTGATTGAGGCAAGTCCACTTTTCCATGATAAGCTTCAATTTCCCACCTTAAAAAACTTGAGGCTAAGGACATTAATCAATCAGAGGTAATTAAAACAGTCTCCGAAATAACTATTTATGCTTTCCTTCAATAGGAATGTCAAGTTTTTGTTGCCTTCTCTAATTGTTTCTATTGTTATTTTTGTTATATGGTAATTTGTGACCATAAGCATGTAAATGATCAGAAATGGTACTCTGTAGGTGAAGAATTTGTAATTCAATTGTGTTTCATTTACCCCAAAAAAAAAAAAGTTTATAGTTAAACATTAGGGAAATTCCCATCTGCGGTTTGAGGTTTCCTTATGATTGTAATGTCATTGAGCATCTATGTGTGTTTGTTTGCTTCTGGAGTTGAATTTGATGGCTGCTGATATCCAAATTTAAACTTTTTGTACCCAGTACTACAATGATCTTGGTTTAGAAGAGTACATGTAATTATGTATCAGATATTAGACTCAGGATAAATGAAATGCTCCAACACTAGGGGCTTGGGCGGCTTCAAGGACAGATTTTAGTAATTTTTCAAAATTCTCACCTTAAGTTGACAAGAAGATCAAAATACTGTGTTATTTTGTGTGCGTGTGTTAGAGAGAGAGATAGAGAGAGAGATGTTTGACTGGAAAATAAGACACTCGCATTTTTATCTATTTGCTTTAAGACTGAGTTAACAGATTAGCATGGATTTGTGGGGCTATGGAAACATATAACCCTCATGGCTGGAAACTTTTATCTCTAAATCCAAGATCCTCTTTGGCTGTGGAAAAATTTTTAGTTGAAGAAATTGATTTACTCTTTCTAGAATGTTTGTGGCAAATTTTCGATTTAGAAAGTTTATAACCTTGATTTGAATATCTTGTGTGTGTGTGTGTGTGTGTGTTGCTTGAAATAAGTGTTTTAGCTTTATATGTGAGCTTTTACTTTGGTAATTTTATTGGTATAAATCTTACCTTTAGTTTGATTAGGCAGTATTACTTATATGATATGATTGAGTTTGGTTTTTTTTATTCATATAATTTGAGCTGTGATTTTGGAGCCTTCATTCCCAACAAGCTAGCATTTGAACAATCACATCTGGCATATCCCAAAATACACCAAATAAAGAAACACAAAAGATCACATATTTGAGGCCACAGAACAATGATGTAAAAGATTTTCCATTGTCTCTCCATTATTCTTACACAAACTGCACAAGATTACTTATTCTTGACACTGTATGATGCCAAACCATTAAAGAGAAGCAAGGGATTTGAATATACTTTTTGGAACCTTGAAAAGATTCTAAAGCTGAGAATTCATTAATGGGATCAAAATTCATGTTGTGAGTGGCTGGTACCCATCACTCTATCAGAACATCAAACAGAATAGTGGATGTGTGTGGTGGTCGTGGTGGGATGGGGTGGCACACTTGGGGGGGGGGGGGGGGGGGTGGGTTTGGGGAAGGGTTCTTTCTTGCGGATAGTTTGTCACTGTAAGTTTTGTAATTCAAAATTAATGCAAATAATTTAGAAGACATTATGTGTAGGACTATGTGGCTTCATTTCCTTCTAGCTAAATATCTTACTGCTTGTGTTAAGTGAAAAGCTTAGCTGTATTGCAATATGCTAAGGAAGTGCCTAGCAAGTACTACCTATATGCTATAGTGGAAAACAAGAAAGTGTCATGGTCTTAATTGATTCTCTAGTATTACAGATTGATTTTCAGGTAATGTGTTTCTTTTGTAGTGTCACTACATATAATCAACTTGAAGTTAGGCTAGATTTCATTTTGTCTATTTATGATTCAAAAGTTGGACTTGTATTATCCACCTCAAGACTTTTACCATTAAACACATAAAAATCAAGATCTAAATGTGGTATGGACAGTCGATTCCAAAGTTGTGGATGGGGCACCATTTTTTGTTGATATGCGCACTTAAAAATACTTAAAAATTAAGTATTTTTTAAGTATGAGTTTAGACGTAAATTTACCCCCCAAAAAATAAAATAAAATAAAATAAACTAAGAGCATTTGCCTCATTATTAAAGTTTGCATAAAGTTCACTTTTTTTTTTTCTTTTTCCTTTAAACTATTAATTTTTTTAATCATTCCTAAATTATTAAAAACATTATACTTTTTTTTTGTTTATTTTCCTTAATTTCTATCATATGTGACTAATTTTATACAAACTTTAGGGAGAAAATAATATTTTTTTTCCAAAGAAAAAAAAAATCATAAAATTAATTGATTGTCTTATGGAGTGATAGAAATTACTTTTATAATTTTTTTTTTTAATTTTTAGGGAGAACAAATTATTTATAATAAAATTTAGCAAATAAATTATACATTATTATATCTCAAAATAATTATATATTTTCATGCATTGTGTGAGTTTGCAAATAGTGTAATTAATAACACAATCAAGTGAAAAATTGCATTGATGAGCATCAAGCTCAAACCACCTCCTTGGCAGTATGTTGATATACATAATTCAAAGTATTACAGCAATCACGCACACATATATATTGTCATGTGTTTGGTATGACCGAAACATAAAGGAAAAAAAGAAACAAAGAGTGGAAGAGAATGATATAACATGACAAAACCTACAAAATTTTCAAAAAGGAAACAATTCTCAGAAAATCATGGTTTGAGAAGCCAAGTTGATATCTTTTTCAGCCACCTTGACCTCTAGATTGGTAAGAACTTCCTTGATAGGCTCCCAAAACTTGACCCTCTCTTCATCACATATCACAAGTTTCAATTGCTCAAGATTCGTAGTTGATAGTGGCAAACCTTTACGCGCAAGCTCAAGCAACCTTTCATGTGGAGCTCTTTTAAATTACATAACTCACCAATCTCTTTTGGCAAGTGTGTAATGCTTAGGCAATCAGATATGTTTAGAAGTCTCAACTTATCGAGGCTTTTGATTGATTCTGACAACTCAGATAAATCAGTACAGGACCTAAGCCTGAGAACTTCTAAATTCACTAGCTTTCCAATTCCTTTGGGAAGTGAAGACAGCTGATGGCAATTGGTGATAATGAGTTTTTTTAGGAGGACAACATCACACAGCACTGCAGGCAATTCCACAAGATCATTGCAATAGTCAATGTTTATCTCCGTTAGATTTGGCAATGCATCTGAAACTTGGATAGTACAATTCCCAAAAGCCTGACCAATATTATACCTGAACAATGATATTTTCTTCAAACTCTTCAACAATACAGGGGCCTTGCAAAGAGATGGGATTGAAACCTTCTCCAATCTGATTGTCTTTAAATTGGGTAGAGACTTGAGTTGTTGAAAATTTCTTAATTCAGTAGGAAAGAAACCATAATTAGTGATTATCAAAACCTTGAGATTATCCATTTTATCCACAAACTCAGGAAAGCTGTAATTCTTTTTCTGGAAGTTCAGAACTAGAACCTCAACTTTGGGTGCTTGAATGTTGCACCAAGTTGACAAGAACGATTCATCTGCAAAAAGTATTATATTCGATGTGAGAGGGCACTCAACATGTATTGTGTGCACGCGTGTTTATGCAAGTGTGTGATAGAGGGAAACATATTCAAACCAGTTGAGATTGATAACAAGCGGGCATTGATGGGTTGCTGATCCTGTTATGTGCACCAACTTGGTAGTGTGTTTCCACTTATGTCCATAATCAATCTTTGCCTTTGTCTTTCTGGCCCCTAGAAGCTTTCAAATATAGCTAGCTCTCTAAGAAGATCATATTGTGTGACATAGTCTTCATTATAATATTTGTTGATCTCACCTGCATCTTTCCTGATGAATGGGCAAAAATTATAAGTTGGAAAAGGTTCAAATTATTTATTCAAATGGTTCATAAAAAAATAATAGATTCTTTCTTCAAATGTAAAACTTATATCTCAAATAATCTAGGATAAAATGTTATTGCTATAAGAAGTTAATTAAGTTATAATAACATTACAATAATTTGTGCCTAAGGCTGTGTGCATAGTTATTACTAATTATATCTAGCAACTAGCAATGGTTAAATGAAGAAAGAGGCTGCAAGGATATCAGACCATAGAAATAAAGAGTCAGTATACCTTTTCCTCACAAGATTAGCCAGATTCCGGGTGGCGATGTTATGTAAATTGTGAATGGCATTGTTGCCAACTTCATCTAGTTTATGTGATTCTGCCCACATATCAGTAAGGGCAGCAACAGGGATCCTTTGGTCTTCAGGAAATGAACCTAGATCCATGAAACATTAGTTGAAGATGACCTCATGATCTGAAAATTCTAGGCTTTTTTGAAGACAATCAAGCAAATCAGAATTAGAATTGAAAATATAATGACTATTAGACCAATTCTCAGCCATACTGCACCAGGCCTCAACAGGGTTCTCTCTCAGTAATCTATCAATCACTTCGAGTGCCAGTGGGAACCCGCCACAGCCTCTCACTATCTGTAATTTAAGGAACTAAATAAAATCAGTCAAAGTTTGGAGGCTACAGGGGTAATATTGGCCAATGTTATAGTAACTCAAACAACATGAATTGTTTGGAAATATGAAACAAGGCTTGTAGGACCTTCTTATTTTTCTCCTTTTTCACTCAAGTTTTGAGAAGAACTGGTTCAAAACAAAACAAGCAAGCTCAAATGTATGTGTAAGTATGAAAGCATGATTTTGGTAAATACATATATATATTTTTTGGTTGGGAATAGGGTACATATGGTATTATGTAATCATCAAGACCAAAACTAGAATGTGTTTCTTCATTCATATGCATATAAAGTATAAATTAAATTAAGCACATTTCATCCATATATTTATGACAGACTGACAAAGCACCTTTTTGATGGCTTCAACTGGAATGTTAGAACTCTCATGTTGCAGAGAAGCTGAGTGACGAAGCAGCATCGTTGCATAGTCATCCTTTAACGGTTTTAAGTTATATGTAAAGCTAAATCCTGGAAGTTTAGTTCTTGTGGTCACCAGAATATTGTAATTTGGCATATGAAACTTAAACTTCTCAAAGCGAAATTCAGATCCAGACCACCCATCATCCAACATCAATGATATAGGATTTGATCCAATTTTTGTCAGCAGTTCCCATAGCTGCTTGATTGCATCTTCATCACTTTGGAACTCAGGTGCCTGACCACTTATATAATGAAATAGTCTTTGCACAATGACCATCAGGTTGAGAGTTTTGGAAATGGGGACAAAAAAAAATTTTGTCCCTAAATTTGCCTATCCAAAAGAAATCTAGTTAGAAAGTTGCCACTTGAGGCAAATTACATTTCTTATAACACTGGAAACAGAAAACATAGATAATCATGGTGAAGTTATTTGAAGTGAATACACAAATTTCAATCGCATCAAAGATTGAGAATTGTGCAAAAGGGTATTATTTGAGAAACACCTCCAATTATCTAGAAATGAGATATTTTATATATACATTTTCTTTGTTACTACTCTTCTAAGGTAATAAATCCAAAAGATGAAATGTGCCAAAAACAATGACTGTTGAAATGGCTAAAACAAAACAATGAACATAAGTAGAAATGGCCTGTCATATATTATCTAATGAGACAGATTTGTTTCAAACTGCAGTTCAATTTCACTTTCAGAAATTCAAACAATGCAATCCCATTCATTCCATATACAATCATGCATATAATGTTCAAGAAAAAGTTCAATTTAATATTCAACAATGAACTTCTCTATGTATTTTGTTTGTGGTAGTACCTCTTAGATATATATTAGAGCCTATTGGGCCCACCCATGGTACATAGACCAAACGTGTACTTGCAGTTCAAGCAACATTGTCCTACTAGTACAAGAATAGGGTTAGACTAGCCTCTTTGTAAATATGCAGTTTTGTACAGTTTTGCTGTGAAATGATTCAATTCAAATTTGCTCTATTCTAATGGTACCTAAGGGTTTACTTCTGATATAAAGGATGCACATATTAGAACTATATATAACTTAAAGAGTATGCAAATAATAATTCCTAAAATTAAAATTTCACACACACAAAGGAGGGATAAAGACATTGAATTTGCTCATCCTGGCAAAGCATTTTCAACAATGTGGTCTTCCCACATCCACCCGGAGCAGTCAGTACAAGCTGCTGCTGCTTCTCCTTCAAAAGCTGCATCTTCAACACCTTCAAAGGCTTATCCAGCCCAACAGTAAAATCCGGGGGTCCTGGAACTGAGCAAGACAACCCATGTCTCTTCATGATGGGTGACTTCATTTCCTCCCGAATAGATTTCAACTGCTCCAAAATCTGAAAAATATTCCCTTTTGTTCTGTGCTTGCATATGAACCTTACAGAACCTGACAATGGCCTTATCCAAATCGGTAAGTTTCGTCACATGAAAGGCTTGGAAAGGGTAGTTCCAATCTTGGATTTCTGAGCAAATGCGAATGAGCTGCTCAGCATCCTTCATATCTTTGATCAATCTCTTTGTTTCCTCTTCTGGTCGATCAAGTTCTTGGTTTAATCGTCTTATCTCTTCAACCGCTGTTGCTAAAAGATCTAGATTGGATTTGAAACTCTTAAGAATAGATTTGAACATAAGGACTTTGCTTCCCACATTCTTAACTGTGTCATACAACTCTGCCAATGCCTTTCCAAACAGTCCCCGCAGAGCAACCCGTCCAACAATTGCTGCTGCCATGTGAAAAAAAAAAAAAACCAAGGATTCTGGATATGATCAAAGAAAAGAAACCAAAGATGGCACAACAATTTAGATGTCTGACTCTTCTCTCTCTCTCCTGATCAGTTTCCTTATGCTGATAAGGAAACAGGACAGAGAATTAACGTAAAGCTATTTGAGATGAAAGAAGAATGTATGCTTCTATCCTGGAAAACAATCAAAAGGGAATAAAAGACTTAAATCTGAAGTAACAGATTTGTACTTCTATTTACCATGCGCAAGTCATGTCATGCTACAAACGTAGAAGTTTCCAAGTTTGAGCACATTGACTTCAATGTTTTTTTAACTATTGACTTAAAGGGTAGCAAGGCATAAACCATGGGAAGATGCTAAAGCTACTAAATATATATTGTTCATATGTTGGTGCCTGAAATTTGTTTTTTATAATAACTGGTGGTGATTTACTAAATTGAATAGCAAATAGTGTTCATATGCACACTTTTTGCTACAAATTTGTTCTTATACAAGGTGCTTGTGTCATTGGCTAATCCCTGGGTTTATTTTAGCTATTTTTCTGTTCTTGTTGATTGTCAATACCTTTGAGAATTTGTGCTGCATCGTGAGAGCTATGTGTACTCAAAAATAAAATTTCAAAGTCCAAAAAGAATAGAAGTTATTAGTTATTACACACCTTAAAAGAAAAATAATATATTAGAATAAAGATGATTCCAATAACCATAATATTTTGGTCAAGAGCCATTGCTGATTTGAGAACAACCAACACACTTAAGTATCTAACATCATAATTCAGCAAAAAAATAAAAATAAAAATCTACCGTCTAACATCATAGGCAAACAAGTTCGGGGTAATAGTCCCAACAAACAGATGAAAATAAGAAAATCCTTTTATTTCTTATCGGTTCCATTCACTAGCCTTCTTTTTAAATACAAAAGGGGGGAAAAAATGATTGCACATGCATGGTTAGACACATAGACATACACTTAATCAAAGTTTTGAGAAAGCTCCTACACACAAAAGCTCAAAGGAGCTGCTAACAAACTAAGTCCCAGACCAGCTAATGAGTTCTAACTACAATGGCAATTCCTCCTATGACACCTAAGTCTATTTGGATTAAAATAAAGTGTGCGCATGTGTGTTTAGTCTGATATTAGGTATGTACTAGCCACTAGGTCGAAGAGGGCTATAAGCGATTATAATGTGTCATAGTTGTAACTTGGTTAGTCATTTTGAGGCATAATGCAGATATAGCTAAAGTTTTTCTCACAATCTATACCATACCTCCAAAATGACTAATCAAATATGATGAACCCATTCTTGGGACATTACATGCATTAACTTGAAGGTTTTAAAATAAGCATTTGAAATTTAAAATTTACATGTGATTTTTTAACATCCAGTCCTTCAATAGATTGGTTCAGTTTCTACGGAAAATACTGACACCATCATAGACTAAGTAATTAAAAAACCCACAAACCCCAAGTGGATAATTTCCTAGTCTCGCCTTTCTTCTTTCATTAACCTCTGGATCAATGTTTCTCAAAACCATGTTGTGACAGTTCACAAATAAAATACTTCATTATTACGAACAACAACTGCACCAGATGGGCCTCCATCTTCACCAGTCAACCCTTTATATGGTTTTTACCAACTGCTTTGGATATGAACTTGTGATCTCTATCCAGCACAATTGGCACATCCTGACAATTACAAATGCCAGATTTGTTAACAGATTTGGAGGGGAAGGATTA
Organism: Quercus ilex subsp. ballota; assembly: GCA_032727855.1. NCBI lineage: Eukaryota > Viridiplantae > Streptophyta > Magnoliopsida > Fagales > Fagaceae > Quercus > Quercus ilex. Next base: position 3,204,788 of record CM064916.1, read on the forward strand.
GATTGACTCATTTTCTATATAGGATTTTGGGGCCAAATGATTCAAAACAAAACAAGCAAGCTCAAATGTAAGTATAAGTATGAAAGCATGATTTTGGCAGGTACATATGGTATTACATATGTACTATTCAAGATCGAAACTAGAATGTATTTCTTCGTTCATATGCATCTACATTAATGCTTACCTTACTCAATGGTGAAAACTATAAATGAAATTAAGAACATTTCATTTATATATATATATATATATATCACAGATTGATAAAGCACCTTTTTGATAACTTCATCTGGAATGTGAGAACTCCCATCTTGCAGAGATGCTGAGTGACGAAGCAGAGTCGTTGCATCCTCATCATTTAATGGTTTTAAGTTATATGTAAAGCTAAATTTTGGCAATGTAGTTCTTGAGGTCACCAGAATATTGTACTTTGGGGTGTCAAACTTAAACTTCTCAAGATGGAATTCTGATCCAGACCAGACATCATCCAAGATCAATAATATAGGACTGGATCCAATTTGTGTCAACAGTACCTGCAGCTGGTTAATTGCATCTTCATCACTTTGGAACTCAGGCTCCCAATCACATACATGATGAAATAGTCTTTGCACAATGACCATCGGGTTCAGAGTTTTAGAAACGGGGACAAAAAAAATATTGCCCTTAAATTTGCCTATCCAAAAGCAATCTAGTTAGAAAGTTGCCACCAAGGCACATTTCATTTGTTATAAAACTGTTAACAGAAAACATAGATAATAATGGCAAAGTCAAATGAAGTGAATACATAATCCCAATCACAGCAAAGATTAAAAAGGAGCGAAAATAAATAAATTAATAAAAAGTTTTTTGAGAAACAACAACAATTCTTATGTAATCAGTGTTTTTTTTAGTTTACATATTCTTTGATACTAGTTACTACTCTTCTAAGGAAGTAGTTCCGAAGGATGATATGTGCCAAAGATACTGCTCCTATTGTTGAAAGGGCTAAAACAAAATAATGAGACATATTTATTTCAAACTGTAGTTTAATTTAACTTGCAGAAATTTGAATCTTCATGTGTGAATGCAATTCCGTTCATTCCAATTACAGTCATGTATATGGTGCTCAAGCAATAGTTCAATTTAATATTCAGCAATGAATTACTTCTCTATGTATTTTGTTTGTGGTAGTACCTAACAGTTTACTTTTACTGTAAAGGATCCACCTACTAACACTATAAATAAATTGAAGAAAATGTAACAATAAAAACAACCAAGCCTTAGTTCTAAAAATTTGGGGTCAGTTTTAAATCTTTAGCAGACTAGTCTTTCATTTCAACTTAAAAATATGGAAACGCTTGCCAGTTATAAATTAAATTAGACACAGAACAAAAAAATCAAATACCTTTAATTTCTTGGTCATGACCAAGCCTTTTCATCAATGCAGTCTTCCTGCATCCGCCAGGAGCAGTCAGTAGAATTTGCTGCTTCTCCTCCTTCAACAGCTGAGTTTTCAACACTTTCAAAGGCACATCCAGCCCAACAGTAAAATCTGGGGGTCTAGGAATTGGGCACAACAACCAACCCATCTTCAAGCTCAGTGTTCCCTGTTCTGGGCAATCAAGTTTTTAAAAAAAGGATTTGACCATGAGGACTTTGCATCCCACATTATTAACTCTGTCATGCGACACCTCCAATACTTTTTCAAGAGTTGCTTCCAGAGAGGCCCCTCCTACAAATGGTGCTGCCATTAGAAAAGAAACCAAAGATGACAAAGCAATTTAGATCTCTAACTCTTCTATATCTCTTGATCAGTACACTTGCGCTGATAAGGAAACGGAGCTGAGAATCAAAGCAACCATTTGAGAAGAAAGAAAAATGCAAAGAAGAATAGAAGACTACTCTTAGAGCATTCACATCAGCTTGTGAAAAAGATTCCATCTATTTTACACAAAAAATCTACTTTTTCTATTTTACACCATCACTTTTACAAAACACCCACATCAGTTTATCTATTTTACAAGACTTTTCAATAAAATATTCATTCTTCATCAATTTTTTATTATTTTCCCTAATGGTCATACTTTTTTAATTTAAACTTATATTTTAAGTAAACTACCAACACCGGTGGCTCGGCCAATGGAACCGCTTGTTGTGGAGGTCCGATGGCCGAACCGCCAAAATAGTGGCTCCGGCGAACACCGCCGGATTGGTCTCACCGCCCACAGTACCACCGAATAGTGACCCACCGGTGGGTGGATTATTAAAATAGTGGCTTCGATGAATGCCGCCGATGCCCAAACTACCAAAATAGTGGCTTTGGTGACCGCCCACCGGATTGGTGTCTTCGACCATTGTACCGCCATCACCAATGGGCCGATTGTTGTAATAGTGGCTCTGATGACCACCGCCGAATCAATGTCTCCGACCACCGCTGAAGTTGGCTCCCCGTTGACTTCTCTTAGTAGTTGATTTTTTTGCAATGGGGGGGGGGGGGTAGATTGTCCCATTTCAACTTCGGGTGGAGATTGATGGACATTCACGCCTAAATGTGGAGTGGACATCAAAATACTACTGTCAAAAGACTCAAAATCTTGTTCCTTGTCTTTTTAAATGTCAAGGAAGAAAGGATTTTGTGAGTCCATCACCTAACAAACACCAAAGTAATTCAGAAGCAACACTAATAAGCAACACCAAAGTAATTATTAGGCACCAAAAAATCCACATGTATCAATATGACCAATTTGAATGAGATCAAGAATTTCCATAAGACTTCTGCCTCGTATTGAGTCACTCGTATCCTTTATTATGCAACTTAAAAGATGGCAATTTTAACTAGTCTTAAAACATTGGCATTCTCTTGAAACTTTTTTATTTTTTATTTTTAATGAATGAGTTAAACTTTTATTAAAGGAAACAGCCATGGGAAAATGTCAGATATTTGCATGAAACACTACAGCCAGCTAAAGGTGCAAACTCCAAAATAATCAAAAAGTGGATCATAAGTGTTAATATTTTAGACCCCGGTTATTGAATTACATCAGTGAATTAGCCAAGTGGTTAAATTAATCCAATTATGTCAAATATCAATTATGCATGTAAACAATATAAGCATGTAATGACAAAATAATGCATCACCAAATCCCAAATTAACATTGAACAAATTTTAATATTTAACACTAGTACCTGGCAACAACATTAAGAAACAGATTACTTAGGATTGCCTGTATAGATCCTAAAATTGGCCAATAAGCTAGCAAAAGCATCAGTATAAAAAATTTTCAATACAACAAAATGACAGCTTTTAGTAAACAAATGAGCAAAGATTCCTATATATAATTGGACATACACTTATACATAATGCGAAAGTTCCAGTGACAGGCTACTGATTAAAAACCTAAATTGCAAACCCTGTTCTGACTAACAAGTAATGATCCCTATAATCCCAAATTAACATTGAATAAATTTTAATAGTTAACACTAGTACCTGGCAACAACATTAAGAAAAAGATTACTTAGGATTGCCTGTATAGATCCTAAAATTGGCCAATAGCTAGCAAAAGCATCAGTGTAAAAAATTTTCAATACAACAAAATGACAGCTTTTAGTAAACAAATGAGCAAAGATTCCTATATATAATTGGACATACACTCATACATAATGCGTAAGTTCCAGTGACAGGCTACTGATTAAAAAAAAAAAAAAAAAAAATCTTGTAAATTTAATTAGCAATTTATTAATAAAACCAAAAAAAAAAAAAACAAACCTGTTGGCGATGTTCATGAAAATTGGAAGAGCTGCAACGTTGCATATTAACTCTGAAAAACTGAAAACCAACAACGATCTGTCATAGAAAAAAAATGCCTCAGTGCACAAACCCATCATGAAATAATGCATAGAAAAATTATATCCACTTCTAAGTTTCCTCAAGAACGTATATACCCTGTTCAAGCAGTCCGAAAACAGAGGAGAAATAGAAATTCGGTTGTGTTCGGAAGAATCCCTAAAAAATACCCCAAACCAGAAAAAATTTAAAACAAGTAACCCTAAAAAAAAAAAAAATTAGTTTAGAGAAACTCCCAAGAATCTTGCTTGAAACCAAAAAACAAAAAAAAAAACTCTAAAATCTCAATGAGAAAAACTCATACCTTTTTAGAGAAAATTGCCCCAAAGCTTGATAGAGATACCTCCAAGTTGATCCACCCTCCTCACGGGGATGCAAAAACCCCAAACCGATCACATAATTTCCAGTGGTGATGACAATGACCAAGAGCTGATAAGAAGCAGACGAAGAGAGAATAGATGAGAGGAAAAGCTCAGGAATGAAACAGGGAGAGAAGCTGAGAGGCGTTGGTGTTGCTCAGTGAGAGGAGAGAGAAATAAAGTGGGAAAAATGTGCTTTTATACCAAACGAAGATAATATTAAAATAATAAACGAAAACATTAAAATAATAAATAGAAGCGCTACAGTAACCGTGCATATATGCACGGTCACTGTAGCAATTGTGCATAAATGCACAATTATGCACAAGCTGATGTAGTGCATTTTTTGCTCAAATTGGCTAAAATCAACTACTTTTTCTATTATACACAATTATGGTCAAGCTGGTGTGAATGCTCTTAAGTAATAAATATAAGTAGGACAGAAGATTTTTATTTAAAATATTCTATCCTACTTTCTATGTCCCACTTTATGTAAGAAGGAAAGAAATACTAAGCATATTGACTTCCACGTTTTATTAAGTATAGACTTATTTTATTTTATTTTTTAAATCAAGTATAAACCCCTTTTTTTTTTTTTTTTTTTTTTTTTTTGAGAAACAATCAAGAATAGACTAAAAAGGGAAGCAAGTTGTAAAACATAGGGAATCTATTGTTCATATGTTGGTGCCTTAAAAAGTTCTTTATGATAAGTGATGTTTTATTAAATGAGATGGGTTCAAGTTATTCTGGTGTAACTCCTATATCTTTTTTGTACCGTAGATTTCTAATAGATCCGATAATTGAAAAAATAGTATTAAATAATTATTTTGTTTCTCTTTCTTATTTATGACAAATTAATTCTATCCTTTTTTTCTCTCCCTTTCTTACCCAATATAAAAAGAAATTCTCTTTTTCTCTCTCTCTCACGGTCTCACCTATTTTCTCTCTCTTGCTTACCCAATAAAAAACAAAATTCTATGCTTCTTTCTTTCACTGTGATCTGAGTAGAGGAAGAAAAGATAAAACAAAATGATTTTTTTTTTTTTTTGAAGTTTACTTATACAATATTTGCTCCACCCAAAACACCGGCTTGTACAATATACTGCAACAGCTTCTAAAACAAGCATTAGTCTATCTAATTCTTCTTCAGCGGATTTCCTAGAGGCCATTGGCCGTGTAGATTAAGCACCAATATCGATCATATCAGCCCCTTCAGAAATCATCAAGTGGGCCTGAGTAACTGCAGCCTCCACAGAGACAAACTTTCCTCCATCACTAAAATTATCTGGCGTCACATTAAGGATACCCATGACAGAGGTTCTTTGTGACCAGTCCCATAAACCACTTTTAATTGGATTGTCAAAGAAAACTGAACATAATTTGGACATACTAATGGGATTACCAAACATCCATGCCGAGATTGCAAGAAAAAGTTTCAGTGTCTCTCATGCTCCCATGCTGATTAGACCCTCCAGAAAGAAATTTTTAGGTCACATTTGCTCTCGAATTGCTGCAGATGAGACAGATCTTGCCACTATTGCTTGTGTCACTGCCGGTGTTTTAGGAAACGGAAACCCCAAAACCATTTGAAACACAAAACAAGTCTAACAAAGAAGAAGAAACGTTGTCTAACAACAGAAATTTTAGGAAGAAAGGGACACCTTTAAAAAAAATCCAATGAGATCTATGGAAAGTAATAAATGAGGACAGAGAAAAACTATTATTAATTAGGTAAATAAGGTGAAAAGAAATAATTATTTAATGCTATTTTTTTGACCGTTGGATTTATTAGAAATCTACGGTACAAAAAAAGTGTAACTCTATAAGAGTTACACCATGAGTAACTTGAACCCATCTCTTATTGAGAAATATACTAAATATTGTTAGTATAATATACTATATGCTAAAAGGTCGGTCTTATACATGATCATTGTGTCATATGCTAATTGTGAATTATGATCTTCTAAAGATTTTAGGGAAACTTCATGAAATTCTTAAAATTCTATCCATTCATTTTGCAATAAGTAGATTGGATTTTATCATGTGATTAATAATTTAAATAGATTAAAAGATGGTCATAATCATTGATTTTCAAAACATTGATGTCGTGATAAAATCAAATCTCATTTCTAAATTAATTGATAGTATTTTAAGAGCTTTATGGTGGAGGTACACTAAAAACTATAGAAGATGTACTACAACAAATGCCTAATAATTCTGTCATTTCCTCCACACACAATTCCATTCCAACTAGTCCAACAAGTTCCTTGGTAAAAGTAGAGAATTTACCACATAATTCATCACGTACTACTCCACAGATACACTGGATAACTGTTGATTCATATCTGTAACAGAGGAAAATAATTTTGAAGAGGCAGCCATTGACAGGCATAAGAGATAAAAATAACTCAAGGGTTTCTTACTATATATATTTAGTCAGCAGCCAAAAGGAATAAACATGAAGAACAATAAAAGGAAGCAAATAGAACGGTGGGAAACTTAGGGTGTTTAATAGTGAGGGGGCAGGCCCAAACCCACTAAAATTACCCCCAATGTAAAAATGCTGCATTTTCCCATAAGCTGGGAGTTTAACTTGAGCAAAAATAAACCTTTTCTTGTCTTATTGCCATTTGTATTCTTATCTGAAATTGAGTTTTTAGCCTTTTGGATAGATTATTGTTCGTTGACATTTGATATCTTTCTAGTTTACTTATTAATATGTTGTTTGCTTGTTATGAGTTATGACTAAGTAATTGGTATCCTGGGCAAATGCAGAGGCACCATTTCTTTATTTACTGGCCAAAGTTTGGTTGAATTCAATTGATTTTTCATTCTAATTAATTTTTAATGACATCTTAAATGTGTATTTAAAAAATTTCACTAAAAGCATTGTTAATTTAATGATAAAGATTTCATATATTTTCATGAATTACATTTCACAGATTTAAGAGTAATATAAATTACACGTATAAACATAAAAATATAATAACTATTGAGTTTTAGAGGGAGTATAATTTGAAAACTGATATTTAATTAATCTAACACTTATAGATGCAATGATCTATATTGATTAGGAATCCTAAAAACATGTATAAAAAAGTCTATTAGCTAGGTGTGTGTCTATATATATATATCATCATGCTTGTTGTCAACCTAAATTGATGATACTATATAATAATATCAATTACAACGAAAATGTTTAAGGAAAAATACTTGTAGGATGATTATGCCTTCAAGGAAAATGCTCCACTTGGGGTTTATTTGTTTGTACTTTGTAGTCTTGTGCAATAAAAATAGTGTAAAATAGTCAAGAAAAAACCATAATTCAAAGACATGGTTTTAATGGAATAAAATGACAATTTTTGAACTTAATGGATTAAAATCATAATTCATCAAAGTTACAGGGTGTAATGTGTTTTTCTCAAAAAATAAAGAGAGTAAATGATTTTTTTTTTTTTTTTTTTTTTTTTTTGGGGTAAAGGTTAGCTCAATGGACCTACCAAAGAAACTTTGAAAAGCCAGGGGGCAAGGCCCCCCAACACCCTTAGCTTAGCTTTGTCTTTGTTAATTGGGTTACATTGAATCCCCTAGTTGTAACTATAAAATTATCAAAACAAAAGTGTCCTGTACTCAATTTGATTTGAAACATTAAAAATTAACAATAAAAATTTCATGTTGAGTCAGTCAAGTATTACTGTATTAGTCTGATAATTACAGATAATTTGAAGAAAGTGACTATCCAAGGTTGGTACCATATTTGCTTAGAATTTATCAAAAGATATAATTTTTTGTAACTTCTTTTATTTTAAATTTGTGATAAAACCCTGAAAACTGAGTTATTTCAAAAATAAATAAATAAAAGCTAGGATTCAATTTTATATTTGCAAAAGAAAAGAATAAAAAATACTAACTGAGACAAAAATAAAAAATCCAAACACACATCTATTCAAAGCAGAAAAGGAAGACTTACATGCTGTCTTTTACATCAAACCCAGCAATACCACTCACGCATTACAAAGCATTTTCCCACGTTTGTATCTTCTCACTCGTAACTCTGGAGTCCTTTTTATGTTTAGTAAGAGTCAGCATGCGTACTTTGTCATCACAAGATTAGCCAGATTCCGAGAGGCGAGTTCATGTAAAATGGCAATGGCATCAATGCCATCTTCATCGTGTTTATATAATTCTTGCTACACATCAATGAGGGCAAGAACAGGGATCCTTTGGTCTTCACGAAATGAACCTAGATTCATAAAACACTCTTTTAATTTTTCCTCATCAACTGAAAATTCTAGGCTTTTTTAAAGACAATGAAGCAGATCAGAACTAGAATTGAAGATAGAATGACCACGAGACCATTTCTACCTCTACTGCGCCAAGCCTCTACAGGCTTCCCACAGAGTGATTTGCCATTCAGTTATAGTAATTAAAAATTCAAACCACATGAATTCAAAACAAGCAAGTTCAATTCTAAGTATTAGTTTGAAAGCATGATTTTGGCCAGTACATATGATATTATATATGTACTAATCAACACCAAAACTAGAATGTATTTCTTCATTCATATGCATAACATAAATTCTTACTTTACCCAATGGCAAAAAGTGTAAATAAAATTAAGCACATTGCATCCGTATGTATCACATTTACAAAGCACTTTTTTGATAACTTCAACTGAAATGTGAGAACTCCCATCTTGCAGTGATGCTGAGTGACGTAGCAGAGTCGTCGCATCTTCATCATTTAATGGTTCTAAGTTATATGTAAAGCTTTATCCCGGAAGTGCAGTTCTCGAGGTCACCAGAATATTGTAATTTGGCATATCAAACTTAAGCTTCTCAAGACAGAATTCTGATCCAGACCAGACATCATCCAAGATCAATAATATAGGATTTGATCCAATTTGGTTTAGTCATTCTCGTTAACTGGTTGGTTGCATCTTCATCACTTTGGAATCAAGGCACCTGACCACTTATACATTGATATAGTCTTCGCGCAACGTCCATTAGGTTGAAAGTTTTAGAAACGGGGACAAAAAAAATATTGCCCTTAAATTTGCCTACCCAAAAACAATTTAGTTAGAAAGCATATTTCATTTCTCATAACATTTTAAACTGAAAACATAGATAATAACGGCGGTCTGATGAAGTGAATTACACACAATTTCAGTCACGACAAAGATTAAGAAATTATATATATCTTACATTTTCTTTGTTACTACTCTTCTAAGGTAATAAATCCTAAGGATGAAATGGGCCAAAAGCAGTGCTAGACTTTTAAAAGGGCTAAAAAAATAATGAACATAATTAGTGAAGGCCTATCATATCTTACCAAATCCTAGTAAGACATAAATTTGTTTCAAACTGTATTTTAATTTCACTTACAGAAATTTAATTCTTCATGTGTGAATGCATTGCAAACCCATTTATTCCCATTATAGTCATGCATATGATATTCAAATTTCAAGCAATAGTTCAATTTAAGGTTCAACAATGAAATTTGTCAAGAATTCAACTGAACCATTTGATTTGAAGAAATTTGATTTTGCTGGTTGTGATATAAATGATTGTAGCTTAAGACTATCAAGTATTTTACTGCAAGTCGTTCTATGCATTCTGTGTAATGTTTATACATGTGCGTCTCATAATACCACCGGCAGACCAGGACACATTGGTTCTTAGATTTCACTAGTGGAGTCAATTATTTTCGTTGAGGGTAAATACTAGTATACACTGCTTATTTCACACAAATGTACACACTTTTTGCATTGAAATTGTGACTTCAAGTGGTGTGAAATAAACATCACCCTTCGGTTAATAAGTATAATGGATAATACAGTCAGTTAATAAGTTTTGTAACCCTGTTCTTGATGTATAAAAACATAACACAGCATTGTAATTCTTGTTTTAACATTTTTAAAAAACTTGTATATGTATTTTGTTTTAGGTAGTTCCTAACAGTTTACTAAGATCCACATACTAGCACTATAAATAACTTATAGAATATGCAAACACTTGCCAATTATGCATTAAAATTACATAAAAAAATAAAAAAATAAAAAGAGAGAGAGAGAGATCAAATACCTTTAATTTCCTGGTCATGACCAAGCATTTTCACCAATATGGTCTTTCCGCATCCTCCAGGAGCAGTCAGTAGAAGCTGCTGCTTCTTCTCCTCTAGCAGCTTAGTCTTTAAGACCTTCCAAGGTTCATCCATCCCAACAGTAAAATCCGGGGGTCCAGTAACTGAGCACGATAACTAATCAATCTTCAAGTTGGGTGACAGCGAAAGAGATTTCAACTGCTCCAAAATCTGCAAAATATCCCTTCTGTTCTTGCATATGAACCTGGAAGAACATCACAATGGCCTCGTTCAACTCTGTAAGTTGTCTCCCGTAGTAGGCTTGTAAAGGGTAGTCCCACTCTTGGCAAATTGCCCATGAGCTCCCGGGCCTTCCTCATATCTTCTTTCAAGCTCTTTGTTTCCTCTTCTGGGTGATCAAGCTTTTTGTTTACTTGTCTTATCTCTTCAACCACTGGCGCTAAAAGATTTAGATTGAATTGGAGGCTTTTAAGAATTGGCTTGAACATAAGGGCATCGCTTCCAACACAATTAACTGTGTCATGCAACACATTAAATACCTCTCCAAACACTGCCCCCAAAGCAGCCCCTCCAACCAATGATGCCATAGCTTTGCTTTGCAAACTAACTCAAACCTCCAATATGACAAAAGAAAAGAAACCAAAGATTCTGTATCCAAGGTCTTTGGAAACCAGTTAAGAAACAAACACGCTACATATCAACACACGTCATATCAAGTTATAGGCCAAATATACAGAAATGAGACATCTCAGTTTCCGTATTCTACTCATCATCTCTACTGCAGCCCAGGAAATGCCAATTATCTGGAGAAACCATATGATATCTGTGATCCATATAGCGATCCACAGGCACAGGAACTGGTGCAAATTCTGCCACATCCTGAACGAGCTGTGCATGGATATCCTGAAAAGCAAGGAGATGGATGGGTTGGAGACTATAGGACTTGGGTGCTTGATGTGGGTGCTCTCTCTAGTCGGTTATACTTCTATCAGGTAATTATGTTATTTTTAGTAACTTAGCCATTATCAAATTTGTCATGGAATCCTGGTTGAATTCACACTTACACACACACACAGACACACACAAAGGGAAGATACACGAATGTGGACATAAAATTTGGCTAAATGCTAAGTTCATGTTCATAGTAAATGGATGTTTTGTGTGCTATGCATCTAGGAGCGTTCAAAGTTTTTATCGTGTACTTCTATGCATAGAAAATTCAACTAATTATAATTCCTTACTGCTAACTGTAAGTTTCTATATGTTATCTTTGAGGTGAGACTCCCCAGAGGCCTCATAAGACTCCTAAGAATTTTCAATTCTTCCTCTATCTCCTGTCTGATCTTCTATTACTTATTCTTAATTTCTACACTACTTCAGATTGGATGCAATTGAAAAATATCATAGGTTTGCTTTGGATTTATCATTTATCTAGACCTGCTCCAAGCATCCTGAAGGACCTGAACCCATTAGAATTCAGAGCAATTGCTTCCTTAATTCACATTAGTTAACCCTCTGCTTCAAGATGGATAATATAGTTATAGGGCACTAATGGCAAACATATTACTATTTCCCAAGATCCAGGAACTGAACCATCTTCGTAGCCTATGTCTATGACGGCTCACTCTAGCGACACTTACCCAATGGTAGCCCTTAGTTATTTTAATCAAGCCTCATAGGGATGCTTCGCAGCCGACGTCTACGATGGCTCACTCTAGCAACACTGACCCAATGGTAGTCCTTAGTTATTTTAATCTAACCTTAAGGTTGCCCCCTTCGAGATCCGACCACAAAGCCACAACTCATTTAATCCCATACTCAATGAGCTGCATCTGATTACTCGACATGGTGGTTGGCTCTAATACCAAATGTTGCAAACCCATGGGTAGAACTCACCCTTGAAAACTTGCTTGCAAGGGGAGGGTGCACAATAGCTTATAAACACATGATTAAGTTTATACTTAATCCATGTGGAACACTGGAATCATAACACTAAGAAATTGAGGAAATGCTATTTGCTAATCATGTGTGTGCATATAATTCCATTTGTAAACTCCACTTGTGTTTGTGCTAAATGTCTCATATTTTGTACACAACCGATCTCTAGCTTAGAAAGATACGGTTGACAGCTAGCTTGAAATTTAGTCACTTTATTGTGAATGGAAATGCCCTAAATATGGATAATATCACTAGTAATTGAGTAGCCACTTATAATGGTTCAAAATCATGATTAGTCTAGCACAGAAGCAGATCAGCCCCAACAATATTATCACTAGAAGAGAATAACCATTTCAAAATTATTTAGATCTATCAAATCTTTTTGTTGCACTTGTACAGTACAATGAAAACACTAAAAGCAAGAAAGGAATTACATAGGGCAATGTTTTTGGACAATTTATTTTCACTCCTTGAAAACCTAAGCAATGTCTTCAAGGGATGGATAATCAGTGTATCCAAGGACAGGGTCAGAGATGTAGAATGTGTTTCTGTTGTACTTGTTGAGAGGAGCATTGAGCTTAAATCTCTTAGGCAAATCTGGATTGGCTAAAAACAGACGACCATAAACAACAAGATCTGCATGGTTTTCAGCAATAGCTCTGTTCCCATCTCCCCTGTCATAACCCCCAGCAACAAAAAAGCTACCCTTAAAAGCCTTTCTCATTGGCACAAGACTATGGGGACATTCACTCTTTTCTTCAACTGTCTTCATTCTTGGCTCAACCATGTGGCAATAAAGAATCTCATATTTGTTTAAGGATTCAGCCATGTAAAGGCCCAAAGCTTCTGGATTTGAGTCTCCGGATTCCATGTAGTCTGCAAAAGGAGATAGCCTTATTCCAACCCTGTCTGCTCCTATCTCATTAGAAATAGCTTCAACTATTTCCAGAGCAAACCGGCAACGATTTTCAAGGGATCCACCATATTGATCCGTTCGATCATTCACTTGATCCTTCATAAATTGGTCAATTAGGTAACCATGAGCCCCATGGATCTCTACTCCATCAAAGCCTGTGTATAAGACAAATAATGACATTTTAATGAAGGTACTATGTAATAACAAAGTTAACTATGAGCCCCATTGTTCTTTCAGTTTTCTTTCATCAAGTACAAAGTACATTTCTTCACTCCGTTGTACGTTTGACCAATCAAATATCATTTATTTTATATAAACACATGAAAAGGACTTACCAGCTTCAATAGCATTCCTTGCAGCAAGTCTAAAATCATTTACAATTTGAGGAATTTCCTCTATGCTTAGCCGCCTTGGAGGAGTGAAGGCTGCAACGTCAATTCCATTAGCTTGAATTTGAGGGGTCAAAGGCCTATCAGTGGAAGAAATTGGAGCTTGACCGTTTGGCTGAAAACCTGTAGACAACAATATAAAGAAAAAAAAATTCAATTATAATCCGTTAAATTACTTTGAAAATGATGTTTCTTCACAAAGATTTAATTTTTATTTAAAAAAAAATATATCTAAAGAAGTAATTGACAAGACCTTCATTGCTTTGAAAACACACACACACAAAAAAAAAAAAAAAAAGAAAAAGAAAAAGAAAAAGAAAGAGAGAGAGAGATAAAATTAATACTTCTTTTGGATCATAAAGGCATAATAGCTCCATTTTGTGTTTCACATGATTGTACAGTAAGGATGGGTTCCATAAATATTCCACTCTAAGAAAGGAAATTTCAAGATCTTGTTCCATTAAAAAAAGAAAATAAAAAGGAAAGCTCATGATCTTAGGGTTGTCTAACACTCCAAAAAGTGGTCGTTGGCTGTTTGGGACTACCATAGATATAGGACTCAATAATGATTTTGACAATTGATTTAGAGCAAGTGGTGTCTGCATATCTAAAACAAAACTACGAAGATTTTGAAAGACCAACCAACTGAAAGAACCATGCTTTTGAAAAAGTGACATGCAACCAGCACTTTGGCCTTTTCTACAGAAATGATATAAAACAGCCTCTTTAGCTGAAATGGCAACAACATTAGCTTTTTGTCCAACTAAACACAGTGATTCGATTTTGTTAAAGTAGTGGGTGTCACCTTATTCGCATCCTAAAAACAAAATGACATTAACATATCAGACTTATAATAGAAGATGCCCCTTATACTGAGGCAATGATCATCATAAAATCCCCCCTATATTAAAAAAAACCATTTATGGTTGAAAGCTCAAATAGTGTGAAAACACTATAGCTTGTTTAGACCCCCAATTTTAAACTACAGCATAATTGCTTTTAGCATATTCAACTAAGTGCGGAATAAGAGTAATCAAGACGCAATTAACCGGAACAACTCTCTAAGACATAAGCATATACAATGAACGATAAATGTAAAGCTTAAAGAATAAGGAAGGAGAGATACAAACACAAGATAACATCGAGACGTGTTATCGAAGAGGAAATCGAAGAACTCGGCGAAAAACCTCTCCACGACTCTCCAAGTCGAAATGATCCACTAGTGAATAAAGTTGGAGTACATAAATATCAAAAAGACCTTCCAAGCCTAATCTACTCAACGTACTTGAACCTTCCAAGTTCCAGCTACCAACGAGTTTCATCGAGCTATGCCTTCACTAGTGATCTAGATCTTGCAATTAGCTCAAAATTGTACCTGCCAATCAACGGCTCATTCCAATGCTTCCTATAGGCACCAAAACTTCTCTCAACTCTCTGAGCGGGTGAGGTAAGTGTTTGGATTAAGAACCTCTCAAGGATTTGTAATTGGAGAGGTAGGAGTATAGGAAAATTAAGAGCATGTGTGTAGATGATTGTGGGTTTACAATCTCTAACAATCAAGTGTATTGCTAGGGTTTCTCTCTTAAAGTTTTCTTGAAAAGACTCATAATTTCGTTAGTAATGAGGGCTTATATAGTGTCGTTAAAGTAATGAGAAACATACTTTTCAAAAAGCTTTAGGCAAAGGGTTTCGCGGGTCACTCACGACTTGGCCTGAGTCGTGAAGTGACTCGCGAAATGCAACTTGGCATAAGACCTTTTAGTTTCCAACATGTGTTTCTCACATGGCCTTTTGTGGGTTGTCCACTCGTGAGCCAGTCGTGAACCAGTCGCAAACTTTACTATCTTGAACATTTCTTCTCCAAACTTTCACACTCAATTCTTATATTAAATCCCATAGAAATATAGGGAAATGATTGAACAAAATACAATCAAATTTGATACAAAATAAAAGCCAACAAAAACATAATTGTAAATCACAACTTTACAATAGTAGAGAAGATAATGCAAAAAATAACATCACTACAATGATAGATCAATAGTTTTACTAAATAATTAGATTGTTGCATAAATTTCATTTACTCCCCCAATCCAACAATGATCAACATTTTTGTTAATTTTACTTTCTCCAAAATGAGAGTCAATCCAATTAATGCTCTTCCTCAAAAAGTATGTCTCTTTTTCAGATGTAATACTCATTATGCAGGGAATAGCATTCTACACAATGAAGCACGGGTGTGTTTCTAGATTTGGGTGCGGGTGCAGGACTCGGAAATTTTTGAAAAAGTAGGCTGCAGGTGCGGCGGGGTGCGGTGATTAAAAAATTATTTAAAATATTTTTATTATTTTCTATATATTGCTAAGCATACTTTTTCATATTATATAAACATATACCAAATTTAAGAGCAATAGTAGATAATAACTAAAACATGATGTTCATAAATTAAATGCAACCCACAAGTTTGAAACTAAAACATTTCAAGATGTTCGAAAATTAGAATACGGGGGGGAAGGCTAAGAGCAGAGAGAGGCAGAGAGCAGAGAGGCAAGGAGGTAGCGAGAAAAGAATGAGGGATTTTAGGGTTTTTTTTTTTTTTTTTTGGTTTAAAGATGTTCAAGTTCAAATGGTGCATTTTGAACTATTTTTTTATTTATTTATAATTTTTACTTGAATTTTGGCGTGATTCAAAGCTAGTTTTAGCTTGAGTCGACCGATACAGCTTGAGTCAGTCAGTTTCGGCCGACCAATACGATCCGATCCGAATTGGCGTGAATTGGCCTGAGTTGGTGCGAATCGGCACATATCCAGAAACGAAAAAAAGAAAAAATATTCCCGACGCGGCACCGACGCGCAGGCAACAGCGTCGCCCACCACACCCTACATTAAGCTGCGTTGGACGCAAGTGCGGCACCCCTGTAGCTGCATCATTGCTTTCTAGATTCTACAGCGCCAACACATGGTTATTTTAGCAGTCAATCAAAACCTCCATCCAATTGGATTCTCTACCAAATAGGTTCAAATGCAATACTTCCTTTAGGATCAACAGCAATCAATAGTTAAGTAGCACAATGTGGTATAGAAAACTCAAATCTACTCAATTCATTAATCATTTACCATATAGCCTTTGTAGTTTAGCATATTAAAAAACATTCAACTCTCTCAATCCATTACGAAAGTTTAATTATCAACAAGCAATATTAGAAGAGAAGATATAAAGGTGGTCTTAGTCAAAGACAAACCTTGATTTGAAACCCTCCCAACATGCCAAATTTGACAAAAGAAAACTCCTCCTTTGGCATGAACAGCATCTACGATGGGTTTCCAGGCTTCAACTTGCTCTTTTGTCCATATACCAGGTTTGTCAGGATGCCTTTACAATAGCAAAGAAACCTAAGAAGTCATAAAAAAATTTTAAGGCAAGAAAGGGAACCTTGAAAATGGAGATTGTCTTTCAGTGTGAAACATGGTAAGAAATTGATTACCCATTAGCAATGTCAGAAACTCCAGTGGATTCAGCTATTAGTAGACCACCTTTGGAGGTTCTCTGAGAATAATATAAGATAGCATGTGGCTGAGGAACATTGCCATAAGATCTATGTCTGGCCATTGGTGCCAAAACAACTCTGAAAATACAAATTAAATGATAAATTAAGTAAATCAAGTGAGAAATTTTTCTAATTGAAGAAAGTAGTACCCTATAAGAATCAAATATATATTTCCTGTATCAAATTCGGAAAGAATAATATGATTAAGCCCCTCTCTATATGTTATACTAGATACTAAAAAATAAAATAAAAAAGGAAAGTTACAAATGAAACCAAATCAAACAATTCATTTTTGAATGATTATGGCAGAGATAAGGACAGCTTCACAACTTCACCTGTGGATTGCTAAAATATAAACCTTTAAATAAGGTTCGAGAAGCTGAAAAAGAACACAAAATCAGAAAAACTCTGCATATAATATAATGCTTTTCCTTGTGAGTAAACAAATAAAAACCTAACTGAGAAAGAGTGACAGAGACACAGACAAAATGTTTGACTTGATCTACAATTTCTTTTTTTCCTTTAGTTTGTTCATCGTTAAAGTACTACCATATTGTCAAGTATTAAAGATATATTTCACAAAATGCAGTACTGAAGTAGGAGAACCTCAAAGATACTGTAGGTCCTTCAACTATGACAATTTCTATATCATTCATAGCTAATTTGCTAGGCACTTGAAATTTGAAAATACTTAGTTTCAAGTTTAGGGCCTACGTTTTTTTATTTTTTTAATTCGTGTAACTCTCTTTTCAACCTATGTTTATATAATAAGCTTACCTTTTTCCAACACCTACAAAGCTGCAGCAGAGAGCAGTAAGTTTTTTTTTTTTTTTGGTTGCCAAAAAAAAAAAAAAAAAAAAGATTGGCACTTAGTTTAGGACTGTTTTCAAACATAAAACTTAACAATTATAATGAGAGCATTTTGGAAAGAAGGCAAGTATATATTTGTGCAGTATGGACTTCAAAAGTGACAGCTTATGACATTTCAACTCTTATAGTATCCAAACCTAGCCTAGACTTAGCGTACAATAAGTTAAATTGGTCAAATGGCTTCCACTCCAGGTCCAACCCCTGTACAAGTAGACCAAACCGAATGCAGCAGTTGATCTCTGATATTTCTTATTTCAATAGAATCACAGTCACTGCTTTTCTAAGGTAGAAAATCATATTTTGGCAGATCCAAAGGGAAGTTTGTACTTCCCAGTTGTCTAGTTTAAACACCCTTGAGTACAATCCCATGAGTACTGTAAATTTGCTCGTGAGGGGCCAGTGGCTTGTGCAATACATGCATGGCCACATTTTACTTAAAGAAAATACCAGAAAAGATAAGTAAGAAACAAAATGAAGCTAGTAAAAACTTGGAACAATTAATTTGATGAATTTTTATGCACAGAGTAGGGTGAATTAGTTCTGATAATCACATGTAGGTTCAAGATCATCAAATGATAACATACTGCATTTGAAGAATGACTTGGGTACTATGGCAGGATATAGATGAGGGAGCCAAACTGGATTGCTTTTCATCATACAGAATGTGTAGTCATAGGTATCAACATAACACTGATAAATTGAAGGGTCTCATCTCCCCTCCCCAGCCCGAAAAAAGTCAGAGCAAAATTGTTGAGAAATGATTTCATAACTATAGATTGATATCTTATATAATCAAAGAAACTGTAAATAAATGTCAGCACACTCATAATGAAGCTACAAATACATTACTTAGAGGTTATGACAACACAAAGAATCCTGATAGCCAAGGTGATCAGATACCTTAATCTGCAAATCTAAAACCAATTTACACAATAGAGATGATTTACAAAATCCAGATAAACCAAATGCCAGATTTATTGTCCTTTTGAGATAAAAAAAAAAATCATCACTAACAACTCATGAAATAAGTAGAGCTCAGCAAGACAGTTAATGCAGTTCCAACAAAATTCATCAATCTTAACATTATCAAAAATTAGCAAAGTCTCAAACTTTTAGCAGATTAATATAGAGAATTCTTGAAAAAATGTGTCATTTCTTGGTTAAACACTAAACAAACACTGATGTGAATTGACAAGAAAATGCTCAAAAGGGCAAGAGTAGTGTTTAGTACCAGCATTAGCTCTTCTAAAAATTTTAGCATTTGACACGTTAAAAAGTTATTTTATCTATTTTAACGTACTATTTTACAATACACTCTACATCACATTAAAATAATTTAAAACAAACCTTATTTATATTTAAAAATTATTAAAACAAATATATTTTATTGTGGCCCCGTGTGACAAAG
Organism: Quercus ilex subsp. ballota; assembly: GCA_032727855.1. NCBI lineage: Eukaryota > Viridiplantae > Streptophyta > Magnoliopsida > Fagales > Fagaceae > Quercus > Quercus ilex. Next base: position 3,224,135 of record CM064916.1, read on the forward strand.
AGAGAGGCATAGAGAAAGAAAGGGAGAGAGGACTTAGGATGTGACATGGGAGAGAGAAATTAGAATATAAAAAATACCAAAATATGTTGAGCACATATAAGATTTTATGCCCCTACAGTTCCAAATATGAAATTGTACTGCACATCAATGTTAAATTTTTTAGCATTTAGAACATCTGATGTAAGAGGTTTTTTGGAGTTTGGTGTGTCAAATGCCAAAATTTTGGATCATCAGTACCCGATCTTGCATATGCTATATTTTAGCATCAAAGCACAATAATAGCCCATTAGCCGATCTTGTAATTATAAAAAAATTTGCAATTATACTACAGTACCATCCTAAATTTACGATGGTATTGTAGCTCACTTGTAAAATTAAAATAATATTTTTTATTCATTCACCTCAAAAACATCTTCTCTTTCTCTCTCTCTCTCTCTCTCCCTCCCTAACTCACCACAAAATTAAAATATTGTTTTGGGTTATAATTTTAGGAAAATGCTAACGAATACTCTTAGGGCATTGGTTAATAATCCATTTAAAGAAATTTTTTTTGGGAAAAGAAAAGAAAAAAGCAATTAATGTTTTAACAACATTTTTTCATTTCCTATTAAGTGGTGTCCTAAAATGGATTGTTAACCAATATCATAAAAGTACTCGTTAGCGTTATGTAGATATATTATTTTAATGTGCTGTATAGGAATATAAAAGTTGAGATGTTGAGTGTGTTATAAAATGATATGGTATAATAAATAAAGTATGTTTTGAGACGGTAAAATAAGATATTTTGTGGAAACAAATGCTTAGCGCTCTAAATAATTATCTACGATTTCTTGAAAGTTGAAACTATTGTAAACAAAACAATTCATTATCCCAACTGGGATATGTCACAATTACAGGCAAAACCAAAGTCAAACCAAAAAAAAAAAAAAAAAAACACATAACGTGATTTCATTAAAAAAAGGCAAAAAAAAAAAAAAAAAAATCAAAACCCATCACACATATTAACAATTCAGATCATACTAAACACACACACACACACACAAAAAAGGAACTTTGCAAGGTGTATTGGTATACCTATGGGAAAGGTTGAACTTGCCAAGTTTGTAAGGAGTAAGAAGAGAAATGGTGGGAGCTTCAGCAGCCATTTTCAATTCTATTCTATTCTTTCCTGTTGAATGCTAGTGCTTTGCTTCTGTTCCTGATTTCAGACAAAAGTGGGAATGAAATGCTTGTTACACAAATAGGTATTTATAGATTTGTGTCCCAAAAAAAACAAAGTCTCACAATAAGCTAGCAGGATGGTTCCAGAATCCAATTCGACAATGATGTTTGCTTTAAAATGGTATTCATAATGATGTCTGTGCTGACGTTTGGAAATACGTGGTTGTGGATGGGGATGGGTCCGCACCACAAACATTGAACCCTCAAGAAAATTTGATTACCAATGTGGACCATTGGCCCTATTTAACGAGAAAATATAACATATATTAGACGCATGGTATACTACCTATTATTTAATCATGTATTCTGCCTCAATCATCGGCACCGCTTTACGTCTACAATTAATTTCATAATTTTTTAAAACAAATTTTTTGAGAATATAGATTGTGTTTACTGTTTAGATTTTAGTATATTATTTTTCTATGAGATCACCACTAATTTTATTTTTATTTAAAGAAAAAATATTTTTATAATATATAAGTTATAATTTATGACCTCAAAAATTATGAAAATATTGTTAGATTTGTCATGTCAACCATTGTTCTACTTAAAAAAAGAGAAATCTTTGAGACATAAAAGATTTCTTTTTATTTATTTTTTATTATTTTTTTATAAAGCTTCTTAAGGCAGTAAATTAATATGTACAGCCAAAAAAAAATTATAAATATTTTTCTTAATATGAACCACATATTTTTTTTTTTGAAAGAAAATTGGAATTTGCCAACTCTTTTGAGGGAATATATATATATATATATATATATATGTATGTATGTATGTATGTATGTATGTATGTATAGAAGGTAGGGACAGAGCCACCCAAGGGGGCCATAGCCCCTATAGATTTTTATTTTTAAAATTAAGAGTATATATGTTTTACGACATTTTTAGAATTTGGGCAAAAGAAAATTATTTTTATCCTCCATAATATAATTTTTTCCCCTTTAAATAATATGAAAACGACTGTTGTGATGACAAGAACAACATAATTAGTTCCAATAACAACAAAACTGTTAGGTTCTAAGGTCTTAGGATTTTATGTATTTAGAACTCTAATTTGTAATGTTGGCAAACCATGATCAAAACATTGTATTTAGTCTTATTTAGACTTGCTCAAAGTTGGTTTAATATTGTAAAGTTGGAATCGAGTGGCTGCAGAAGTACTTGGGACTTTCGGCCTGGCTCGATCGATCGAAGAATAGACTCGATCGATCGAAAATCGCACAGGTTGATTTTTCTGCAGAATTTCCAACTCAGCCCTACTTCATTAAAACGTTTAGGGTTTTATGTTTTTATCCTAGGTATATAAACTAAACCCTAGCCACGTTTTTGAAGGTTGTCCATATTGTATTGTTGCTCATACATTGCTGTTTGTGTGAATCTCTTGTGAGATCTTTGAGGAGCTTTCCTTCACATAAACTTAGGGTTGTCAATATCTTGATGATCAACAAGGTTGCTACCATTAGAACTTAAAAGAAAAGCAAGCGGGAAGCTTGTAGTTGATTGAGGAATTCAAGAAAGAAGTAGTCCGTGGATTCGGAGCCTGCGCGTGGTCGTGTCAGGAAGTTCTACTGGTGGGTAGCATTAGGAAGTCGAGCGGGGAGCTTGTAGTCCTTTTGTATGAACTTCAATTCTTTCATAGTAAATTCAGGTTAGCCTTGAGGATCGGTGGGTCAAATCCTCCCCAGGTTTTTACCGTGTGGTTTCCTGGGTGATCATATCTTGTGTTATTTATTTTCCGCTGCATTATTATTCTTGATATGATTGTTTGATTGCTTTAACCTAGAATTGCATAATTTGACTAAGTAACAACTTGGCTAATTAATCTAGGCTACGCAATCTGGTTGTTTAAGGGGTCTAAATAACCCGTCAAGTGGTATCAGAGCAGGTAGCTCTTTTTGTTTGAGATTTTTAATCTCTGAGCTGATCCTTGACCCCTGTTGTCATGGAGCATGGACACTCTCTGTTTGTTCCTCCTCATTTTGATGGGAACAACTATGCCTACTAGAAAGTAAGGATGAAAGCATTCCTAAAATCCATTGATGAAAGGGTTTGGAATTCCGTTGAATACGGATGGGTGAAGCCCGCTACTCCTGTGAGTGAGTGGCAAACTTCTGAAAAAGAAGCAGTAAGCTTCAATAGCAAAGTTATGAATGCTATCTTTAATGCTGTTTCTATGGAGGAATTTAAGAGGATCTCTAATGTTGAGGTTGCTCATACTGCTTGGAAAATCCTCCAAACTGTGCATGAAGGCACAAAGGCAGTTAAGATAAACAAACTGCAGCAATTAACTTCTAGGTTTGAAAGCATTAGGATGTCTGATGATGAATCCTTTGATGAATTTTATGCCAAACTGAATGATATTGTTAATTCTGCTTTTAATTTGGGTGAAATCTATGATCAACCTAAGATTGTTAGGAAGATTCTTATATCTTTAACTGAAGACTTTAGACCCAAAGTGACTGCCATCACTGAAAGCAAGGATGTGGACTCCATCCCTGTTGATGAGCTTGTAGGATCTCTTCAATCCTATGAGTCTGACCTACCTAAAGTGAACAAATCCAAATCAATGGCTCTTAAGTCAGTTGATGATGTTGATGGTGGTGGATTTGATGATGAGCTCTCTGCTACAGAGATTGCCTATCTTGCCAAAAACTTTAAGAACTTTCTTAGGAATACAAATAGAAAGGCAAGAGGTACTTACACTGCTGAACCTAGAAATTTTAGGAAGAATGATCCCACTAAGGTTAACAATTTTGAAAAACCTAGACAAAATTTTGGTCAATCTTCTAATAACTCTTTGGGTCCTCAGTGTTTTGGCTGTCAAGGGTATGGTCATATGAAATCTGAATGTCCTACATTCTTGAAGACTAAGGGTAAAGCTATGGCTGTAACCCTTAGTGATAATGAGGTTTCTGATGATGAGTCCGGTGGTGACGAGGATGGAAACTTCATTGCTTTCACGGCTACTGCTATAGTCAATGAAAGCATATCTGCTGAAGAGAACCCTTCTGATGGGGAACTCTCTGAAGATGCAGATCTTCAAGAGGCCTATAACAAACTTTGCAAAATTGCTGCAAAGGATGCTATGAAAGTTGAACTTGGCCTAAAGAAAATTGATTCTCTTGAGCTTGAAAAGAGAAATTTGCTTGTTAAACTGTTTGATGCTAATGAGCTTTTGAATAATGTTAAATCTGAGAACATGCTTTTACTTGATAAAGTTAGAACTTTGGAACATGATTTATCTGTTGCTAGATCTGCTAGTTCTAAACTTGATCACATGCTGAATGTTTAAAAGTATCCTTCTGATAAAACTGGTTTAGGATATGTTGAAAGCATCTTTGAGTCTGGACCACATTCCACTACTTTTGTTCCTTCTTCTTCTTCTGAGCCTTCTGTGAGTGAGGTTGTGAGTGAAATTGTCAAACCACCTGTGAGTGAGATAGCTAAACCTGTAGAAGTTTCACCACCTAAGAAGATTAGGGTAGACTTAAGAGATTCTAAACCTAAGGAGCCTACCAAATCTAAGGACAAGATGCATGGTAAACCTGCTTGGGTTTGTCATTATTGTGGTAAGACTGGACACATTCGTCCTAACTGTTACAAGCTTCAAGTTGATAAGAGAGCAAATAAACCAAAAGTGTCTGTGCCTCAAGCACAAGATCCTATGGCATTAATTGGTGAATTGGTAAAGGTGTTAAACCTTTATTCCAATCATGGAGTTGGGAATCACTCAAATGTGAATAAGAACTCCAATGCTCGTGGTGCATCTAAAAAGTTTTGGATGCAAAAGACTCGAACTAATTGAGTCTTTCTGACATGGTCCTTGTGCTTCATTGCTCTATTCTTTTGTGACCATTGCTCTTTGTTTTTTTGTGTTTTTGTTCTAGGACTTGCATTGCATTACATTCATGCATTTCATTCTAGGATTTATTTGTTTTCTCTTTTAATAAAAAAAAAAAAAAAAAAAAAAAGGAAGCAAAATTTATGTTGAACATGATGTTTCTTGATTTTTGAAAACAAGGTTGGTCAATTTATTTACACATAACATGTCTTATGTACCTTGTTTAGCTTTGATAAGCTTATTTATTGCACTTGACTAGTTGAAACTTTATAGTGCATGTTGTGTGGGAAAGATGTTTATGGTGTTTATCACTTTGTCTTGATCTTGAAGTCACATGTTATTTGACTGTCGGACTTGATCCTTTTGAGAAAGGCATAAATAACCATCTCACCACTGTTCACTAGTCAATCATGAACACCTTAGTGCATATCATAAGATTTTGTGCTCGAGAAAGTGTAGCACATGTACAAAAAGAACATAAGGTGTAGCCTCTGTTAAATGCTTAATAATTAAAACTGGTGTGTACTATTAGGCTTGATGCCAATTCACTTAATTCAAACCGGTGTGTACTATTAGGCTTGATGCCAAATTTCACCTAAATAATGGGGCAAAAATACAAGAAACTTACATGATTGCAAGCTTTTGTTCTAGGAGATGTGGGAGTTATAGGATGTAACTCTTTAGGTGATAGTCTCTTTTAAATTCTATGTGATGAATTTTGTATACTTTGTGATTGATTACTATTCACATATCACCTCACATGTATCTCAAGTTTTTGCTAGCATCACACACTACACAAGTTACTCTTTGTTAAACACTGTACATGCTAGTGTATGTTTTTGGTCTGACCAACCAAGTTTGAAAATATCTTGAGATTTATGCACAACATTTTTGTTGCTTAAGAAAATTCAATGAGAGAATGATTGAAATATGTTTTGAGAAAATTGGGTTTAAAATTTTGGGTTTTTGAAAAAGCATTCCATCTCATACTCATGCATTTTGTTTCTTCAATTTAAATTCTTTGAGGAGTTATTTTCAAAATTCGGCTTGTGTTTTTCAAAAACTGTGATTTTTCAAAAATTTAGTGAGCCTCTGCACATTTCGATCGATCCAGCCTGTTTTTCGATCAATCGAAAAAGTGCTCTCATTTGTCTTAAAATGACTGTGCTTTTCGATCGATCGAATGTAATTTTCGATCGATCGAATATCGTGGAAAAGCTTTTTAAAAAAGATCAAATCTGACTTTTTCAAATACTTTTCAAATCTTTTTCAATCTTTTCCTTTCTCTCTCCGACGAGGCAAGCCAAATTTTTCCAATTTTTGTCGTTTTCCTCCGAAGTTTTTGCAAAGAATCTCTTTCCTCAAGCCGGTAAGACTCTTTTGCCCTTCCTTTTGAATTTATTTTCAGTATTTCATGCATAAATCCATGCATTTAAGGGAGATTTTCGGACTTTACATTTTTGGGATTTTCTGTTGATTCAAGCCTTATTTTATGAAATTGATCATTGGGTTTTTGTGGGGACACATCATACTAATGATCCTTGGTGGTTAATTTGATCAATTTTGAGTTTGATGAAAAATTGAAAATTCTAAGGTTTGTTCTTGATCCGAATTGGGGCTTTTGTTAATTTGAGTAGAATTTGCTGAAATTGGCTTGTTGTATTGATGAAATTGGTTATTCTAATCTGTTTTCAACCTTGTGTAATGATCAATTCATCAATTTGTTGCAAAATTTTTCAAGTGGTTTTCAAATTTTTGGGATTTTTGATAGAAATTCCTTGTTCAAGCCAATTTTGTCAAATTACTCTCAATTAAACTTCATTGTTCACTGCATTTAGATCATGCATCACAACATTTTATTGTTCATGCATCATATAGATTTTTGTTCTATATTCTGTATTGTGCTAATTTGCAGTCTGCCCTTGGTTTTGTTTTCTCTTTGTGGTTTTCTCTTTGTGTCTCTGTCCTTTCCTTAGCACTATGCCTAGGAAAACTAGAGCCCGTAGGAATGTTCCCTCACCTTCTCCTTCACCCCCTCCATCCTTTGATAATGAGAAGTTTTCGAGTGAGAAAAACCAAGAGATTTTTGAGACGCTAAACCTTAAGAGAAAGATTTGGGCTGAGCGTTCTGTGCGGTTAGATGAACTTGATCCTGCCATTAGGGCAAATTTTGAGCGTCAGGGTTGGTTACCCTTGGTGGATGTTTCTGATCCTCCTCCACCTTCTGCCTTGATTAGAGAGTTCTATTCGAACATCTCTATCCGCATCTATGATTCCAACACTCTAGTCAAGAGTTGGATACGAGGCGTAGAGTACACCATTACTCCTCGGGTAGTGGCTGATGCTCTAGGGGTACCATTGGTCCAGCATCCTGTCTATCCTTATGCTGAGTCTCCCGAGATTAGCGATGTTTTGTCTTACATCACTGGTACTGCTGTCCAGTGGGGTTCTGATCCTCGGATCACTTCTGCTGAGCTCTCCGGGTTACACTATCTGTTCTTTAGGATAGCTTGTCATTCGATCTGGCCTATTTCCCATGTTCACACCATTCCTCTTGAGAGGTGTGTATTTCTGTACGCTCTAGTTACTGATGCTCCTATTAGTTTTCCCCATCTTTTTCTTCGTTCTTTGAACGAAGTTTATAGGAGTTCATCTACTGCTCATGCTCTTGTACATCCTATTTTCATTCATAGGATTCTTCTCTATCTTGATCTTAGTGGCTTTCCTTCCTCTGAGCCCGTTCATGTGATAGCTCCTATAGGTGTGTCTTTTCTTAGACAAAGGGCCGCTCATCTTCGAGCTGGTTCTAAACACCCTAGGTCTGAGCCCTCGAGTAGCGCACCTCCTCCTTCTTCTTCTGCAGGTCTTGCTGGTGAGGATATTACTGATCCAGTTGGTGATGATGATGCTGCTGCTGATGTTCCTCCACCTCCTTCGGCCGACTTCGATGTTCGTCGTACTTTGGAGACTGTCATGACCGTTCAGGCGGCTCATGGTCAGATTTTGGTGGACTTGATGGACGAGATTCGTGCTCTCCGAGCTGATTTTGCACGTCTTCATTCACACTCACCACCTCCTTTTGATGGCGACTTGTGATTGCCCTTTGGCATTCCGTCACAAAAAGGGGGAGTGGAGTTTTTGACTTGTAGTGTGTTTTTGTAGTTAGGGGGAGTTTTTCTTGTTTTAGAGGAGCTTGTGGAGTTTTTAGATTGTATTTAGGTGCTTCACTTTGTATATCATTTTTGGGGATATTCATGTTAGGGGGAGTAACATTGATTGATATACATGTCATATTCATTGATTCTTGTTGCTTTGTGATTCACTGCTTATTGACTTATATTTATGAGTTGTTCATTCATATATGTTTTTATTTTGTGTTGTGTGAATCTTACAAGAATGTTATACCTGTTGTTTTACTCTTTTCTGTCACACATGCGTTTATGTGTTTGTTGAGTATTTCAGGATTATTCAGGTTGATTCAACTAAGCTGCTGTCTACACTTGCAACTATGGATAGTAGTTAGGCTGAATTGAATTTTATGAGCATTATTTTTGTAAAGGGCTTTTCATTTGTAAAACTTTGAGCTGTTAGTTAAGGTTTTGTCACGGATTGCCAAAGGGGGAGTTTGTTAGGTTCTAAGGTCTTAGGATTTTATGTATTTAGAACTCTAATTTGTAATGTTGGCAAACCATGATCAAAACATTGTATTTAGTCTTATTTAGACTTGCTCAAAGTTGGTTTAATATTGTAAAGTTGGAATCGAGTGGCTGCAGAAGTACTTGGGACTTTTGGCCTGGCTCGATCGATCGAAGAATAGACTCGATCGATCGAAAATCGCACAGGTTGATTTTTCTGCAGAATTTCCAACTCAGCCCTACTTCATTAAAACGTTTAGGGTTTTATGTTTTTATCCTAGGTATATAAACTAAACCCTAGCCACGTTTTTGAAGGTTGTCCATATTGTATTGTTGCTCATACATTGCTGTTTGTGTGAATCTCTTGTGAGATCTTTGAGGAGCTTTCCTTCACATAAACTTAGGGTTGTCAATATCTTGATGATCAACAAGGTTGCTACCATTGGAACTTAAAAGAAAAGCAAGCGGGGAGCTTGTAGTTGATTGAGGAATTCAAGAAAGAAGTAGTCCGTGGATTCGGAGCCTGCGCGTGGTCGTGTCAGGAAGTTCTACTGGTGGGTAGCATTAGGAAGTCGAGCGGGGAGCTTGTAGTCCTTTTGTATGAACTTCAATTCTTTCATAGTAAATTCAGGTTAGCCTTGAGGATCGGTGGGTCAAATCCTCCCCAGGTTTTTACCGTGTGGTTTCCTGGGTGATCATATCTTGTGTTATTTATTTTCCGCTGCATTATTATTCTTGATATGATTGTTTGATTGCTTTAACCTAGAATTGCATAATTTGACTAAGTAACAACTTGGCTAATTAATCTAGGCTACGCAATCTGGTTGTTTAAGGGGTCTAAATAACCCGTCAAAAACATCTAGCCTATACAACAACAAAAATTGCCCAATCAACCTGAACATCACTTTAAAAATCATTATTTATCAATTCTGTTCAATGAATCTTAGATCTATTAATTATTTTTTATAAAAAAAATCCCTAAATCTATACAATACCAATCGAAGAAAGAGAGAATATTTCCAAGACATTGTCGAATGACTAATACACAGACACAATTAATTAATATCATAATTTTAACTATAAATTTATAATTAGTGATTTTTTTTAGGGGAATAATTAGTGATTGTTGGTGGATGAGTTGGAATCATTATTTTTTAACTTGCTACCTTAATACTTTAGTTTATTTTATCTATTTTATTGGGCGGTCTACTATTTTTTTGAGTCAAGTTTGTGATCTATGTCTCCGTGTTTTGAGCACTTTGGCATTATTAGGCTTACTGTATATAATTCTCACTTGTTTATTTATTTATTTTTATTTTAGTTTTGGCATTTTTTGAGTCACTTGTTTACTGTATACAACACTTGCCTTTTCAATTTGAAAATTTCTACCGACACTCTCAAATCTATTTTTAATTTCACACGCTTGAGAGTGTCATCTTATGGTACATAAATATTTTTTTTCTTTTTCATAACTAGTTGACCCATTTGTAAGTGATGAACCAATTTGATGTAGGACACATTTTCTCCAATTTTTTAAAATATTTAATTTTAGTATTTTTTATGTAATTTTTGTTATTTTAGGTTTAGGTTATTTATTTTCTTCTTTTTAGGTGCATTTAATGTTGTTTAATCAAATTAGAATTTTACATGCGTTTGTAGCCTTCTTAAGGATTTTAGTTGCCCTAGGTTTTGTTTTTACTATTTAAATGCATAATAGTCTCCAAAAACAATTCAATTTTCAGACAATTATCAATAAACACAAACTTTTGTCAAATTATTTCTCTGGTGAATTCAGGAAAACTCCTCATGGATTTGAGGTTTACTATCAAGAACTAACAGTTTAGTTTTGTTCTATCAAGAAAGCATCATGCGTGCTTTCTTTAGGCTTCCGTGATATCACAATTGACAACTTGAGAACCAAGCATTTTATTTTTACTCTTGCTAAAGACAACTGATTTTTATTTTTATTAAGTCCATAAACACTCTTTCATTTGTGTCAAGAAAGGCAGCTCATTATGACTTATGAGAACGACCAAAAAAAAAAAAAAAAACAAAAAACTCATAATTATGTAAATACAAACTACAGTGGACTGATATGAATTTAGACGAATGGCTGTCGAAATTCAGATTCGGTAGCAAATAGTATAGAAAAGAGCTTCTTGTTCTTAACCAAGAAAAAACCAATGGGTGGTCAAAGAATAAAAAATTTTAAAACAAAGACCAGCACAAAGTAACAGCGTTTGTCTCATTATTAAAGTTTGCAAGAAATTTTAATTTTTGTTCTTATAAACTATTAGTTTTTGCATGGTTCTTAAATTATTAAAAACAATTTTATTTTCTGTTGATTTTCTATCATGTTAGTCTGATTTCAAACAAACTTTAGATATGAAACCAATATTTTCTTCCCAAAAAATAAAATCATAAAATTAAGGAAACACAAAAATCTACATAATTCTAGGATTTAAAACAATCATATTTTCTGCTGATACATATTTTTTCATGTGCTCAATTTGACCGAAATGTAAGAAAAAAGAAACAAAGAGTAGAAGATAATGATAATAAGTTGACAAAGCCTACAAAATTTTCCAAAAAGAAACAATTCTCAGAAATCTTGGTTTGAGAAGCCAAGTCAAGTTAATATCTTTTTTAGCCACCTTGACCTCTAGATTGGTAAGAACTTCCTTGATAGGCTCCCAAAACTTGGCCATCTCTTTACGCAAGCTCATGCACCCTTTCATGTGGAGCTCTACAAATTACATAATTCACCAATGTCTTTTGGCAAGTGTCTAATGCTTAGGCAATCGGATATGTCAAGAATGCACAACTTATGGAGACTTCTTATTGACTCTGGAAACTCTAATAAATTGGTACAGGACCCAAGCCTGAGCACTTCTAAATTCACTAGCTTTCCAATTCCATTAAGAAGTGCAGACAATTGATGACAATTGGTGATGCTGAGTTTTTTAAGGCAGATAAACTTCACACAACACTATAGGCAATTCAACCAGATCATTGCAATAGTCGATGTTTATCTCCACTAGTCGCAGACCCGCGCATTGATATAATTACTTTTTATTGGGATATTATTGAATTAATATAATATAGAATGTAACTATTTAGAAAGTCAATATGTGTTATTTGAAATTGTGTTTTAAATTACAACATATGAAAAAATCTCACAATATATTGCCCTTTAAATTCATAAATGAATTACATGATTACTTGCATTATATGGTAAAATAAGACCAACTCATCCATCATGGTATTGTAAAGTCATCTAAATATAATCATATAAAACCACCATTTTGTTGATCTTGTCTCATAAACCAAAAGTACCATTTATACAGATAATAAGATCTTTAAAATGTAACATATGATAGAGAATTCTAGTAGACTGCCCTCAACATTGAGATCAAGATATATATATATATATATATATATTTAGAGAGTGTACATGTTCAACCAAGAGGAATTAATTAAAGAATAGAAGGGCCCGTTTGGTACATGCACTTAAATAACAGTTTTCAGTTTTTAAACAACATTACACGTATTTCCACATACTTTTTTACCCACACGTATTTTCAAAAAATACAAACAACGTTATTAGAACAACGTTACCAAACAGACCCTTAATCACAGTCAACCATGTGAGTTTTCTCTTTAATTTTCCTGGTTTCTCACTTTTCAGAATGAAGATGACATTGGCATATACAAACTACAACGATTGTAGAGTAGTTATGCAAAACTATTTAATACATTATTATTCAAAACTTTGTATAGATAAATTCAACCTCTTGTTCCATGTGTTGTATATAGGTATGGAATCTCAAAGTTTATTCTCCACTTAGGCTTGCATTACAAATACCAATAACTTAAATCATAGAAATCAACACTATTGAGAAGCTTATGTGGTGTAGTGCTTTAGTTGGTGCTAAATGTTGTAATAGAAGTTATGCAATTTCAAAACTTGCAAAGAGACTAAAATGGGAAAATGAAAAACAAAATATTAATTTAAAAATGTTAAATGAAATAAGCATTGCATATATGAAATATTTAAGTAAATAATGAGATACCACAAAGGATGTCATTACTAGTAGGCTATCACTTGAAGTCTTGAACCCCCAAAAATTTATCTAAGGGGCTAGATATAAGGAAAATTGGAATAATAATAAGTGCCAACAAAAATTCGTAAGCTTCAATAACTGATTGAGCTTGATTGTTTCCAACAACAAAACATTTATAAATTAGTTTAAAAGGAACATTGGTTGCTTCAAATCAAATTTTTTGGTTCTTTTGATGTTGGCAATTGCCCCCCTGTTGTGTTTTTTTTTTTTTTTTTTGGCTTTTTTTTTTCCTTCAATAAATTCTTGCAATTCATCAACAACAAAAATTACTTTTATCATTTGGTCATTTTTTTTTGTTTGGTCATTTTTTATTTTTATAATTAGAAACTTTTATAGTTTTTAGCTTTTCAAGTCATGTCTATAAAATTATAAAAAAAATATAAAATATAGGGTCCGTTTGGATACTGCTTATTGCTAAAAACTGAAAACACTGTAACAAAATAATTTTTAAATGTGTAAATAGTGCTGTGAGACCCAATTTTAAAGAAAAAGTTGCTGAATTCCGTACTTGTGAGTCCCATGAACAGTGCACGGGACCCAAAAAAAAAAAAAATGCTTCCGCTGAGAAATGCGCAAAATGCACTTCCAAAACGGAGGCACAGTTTTACAACTATCGAACGTTGCAAACCCACATACCCTCATTGAACATCTTATTTCTACTACTAACAAAGCAGGTGTTTTTCCCCTTCAATCTTATTCATGTAATTACTTGTTATTGTGTATTTAAAACAAAAGGAGACTTCCAGTTAAAAAAGTACTAGAGGTAAGCCAAACCCTACAAAAAGAGAGTGCATATGCAAATGTGACCAATAGAAACAAAAGCAATAGTAAAAAAAATATATTAAAATCAAAACTCTCACCGTAAGGAGCTGTAATTCATGCAATATGTAGATGGCATTTATGGACATAAACTTAAGAAATTTCTCCCAACCATTACATGCCACAAAAACATTTGAAGCTCAAAGGAAAATAAGGTGCCCAAGTTTAGAAATAGCGTTCAAAAGTACTCCCCATTGATTACCTGCTACCACACATCTAAGAGAAATTTCATCAAGTATATGTCATGCAACAATAACCAAAAAAAATTTATCGACATTCCACATGGGATAAAAAAGCGAATGGGTGACAATTAAAATGTTTTTATTGACAAAAAGGAGAAAAATAATTGATAGAAAATCAGGTCTAAAGATTGATCTCTTTTTCAATACGTCTCTTTTGTTTTTGCATTGTCTAGTTCACTGGTTTTCTCAATAAATTAAATTAGATGGAGAAAGGAGGAACCGAGAGCATGAGACAAAAATTAGGAGAGAAAAATTGGTTACCTGGTTGATTAAAGAAGAGCAAAAAAGACCGTAGCATTACCAAGTTCGATGGTGTTTTAGCAGCTTCTACGGAAATGGAGAGGGGGCAACTGCAATATATAAAGAAAATAAATCAATAAAGAGAGAATAAGAGTTGAGATCAAAGAATTGAAGTAGTGCTAAATTGAGGTTAAAATGGATTTAATAAGGTGGCAGAAAAGTCGGGTGATGTTATCCCTTTGTTCGATGGAGAGAGAGACCAAGGAGGACGGTTAATTGAGAATTGGAATAGTTAGCCGGTTGGGTTTAATGGAATAAATGGGGAAGATGAGTGGGTTGCACACAGTCATTATGGAAAGGATTCTACATATTCTATCAAAAATAAATAAATTGAGGAAGTTGAAAAATAGGAAAACATTCAATGGATAGTTGGGTTTTTCTTTTCTTTTTTTTAAAGAAGGTTTGAGTAATAGGAGAGCATAATTTAATGCAAAAAAGTCATGAGAATATGTAAAGTCATGATATATTGTAAAGTCATGAGAATATGTAGCAAAGCAAAAGAATTAAGACTATTTAGAATGTGTAAAGCCATGAGAATATGTAAAGTCATCATATATTTTTCATTCTTTTAAAAAAGGTAATAAATTAACAAAAAATAAAAAATAAAAAAAATAAAAAAATGACATGGATGATGACGTGGCTCAACTAGAGCGTAACAGCAATAAATGCTACACTTCAGCTTTTAGTAATATATAAATTAGATTTGGCAATGCATCTGAAACTTGGATAGTAAAATTCTGAAAAGCTTGACCAATATTACACATAAGGATATTTTCTTCAAACTCTTCAACAATACAGGGGCCTTGCAAAGGGAAGGGATGGAAACCTTCTCCAATCTGATTGTTTTTAAATTGGGTAGAGACTTGAGTAGTTGAAAAATTCTTAATTCAGCAGGAAAGTAACCATAATTAGTTATCATCAACACCTTGAGTTTATCCATTTTAAACATGAAATCAGGTAAGCTGTAATTCTGTGTCTGAAAGTTCAGAATTAGAACCTCAACTTTGGGTGCTTGAATGTTGCACCAACTTGACAAGAGTAATTCATCAGCAAAAAGAATTCTATATGATGTGAGAGGCCACTCAATATTTGGTATGTTACATATATAAATCTTTGCACATGCACACATGTGAGTGCTCACTCGTGTATGCATTCATGCATGTGTGTGCATTTATGGGTGTGCGAGAGAAGCAAAATGAACCAACCAGTTGAAATAGATAATAGGCGGCCATTCATGAGGTGCTGATCCTGTTTCGTACACCACTTCGGTAGAGTGTTTTTATTTATGTCCATAATCAATCATTTCCTTTGTCTGATTGGCCCCCGGCTGCTCTCATAAATAGCTAGCTCTCTAAGAGGATCATGTTGTGTGACAAAGTCTTCATTATAACAAGTATAATAATTGCTGTTCTCACTTGCATCTTTTGATTCTTTCCTGGTGAATGGGCATAAGTTAGAAGTTAGAAAAGATTAAAAAATTTCAATCTCAAGTAAGCTTATAATTATAACAAAATATTATTGACATCAGAAGTTGATTATGATTTATAACATTACAATAATTTCTACCTTAGGGCCTTGAGCCGTGTAGAGAAGCTACAACATATTACAAGAATAAGTTGGCCAAAGCCAAACCCAAAGAAAGCACAATACAAGAATAACAGACCATAAAATAAAGTCACCATACCTTGTCCTCACTAGAGTAGCCAGATTCCGGGTGGTGAGTTCATGTAAATTGTCAATGGCATCATTGCCATGTTCATCTAGTTCATGTAATTCAGCCCACATATCAATTAGGGAAGGAACAGTAACCCTTTGGCCTTCAGGAAATGAAGCTAGATCCATAAAACACTCTTTCAAAATGTCCTCATCATCCGAAAATTCTAGGCATTTTTGAAGACATTGAAGCAGATCAGGACTAGACTTAAGAATAGAATGACCATTAGACCATTTCCTAGTTCTACTGCGCCAAGCCTCCACAGGCTTCTCTTTGAGTGATTTGCCATTCACTTCGAGAGCCAGAGGGAACCTCCCACAGCTTCTCACTATCTGCAACATAAGGAACCAAATTAAATCAGTTATAGTTTGGAGGCCAGGGGTAATATAAGCCAATGTTATATCTATTCAAACCACGTGAATACTTTGAAATATGAAAACATGAAAACGAGGCTTTGTAGGATTTCGGGGCCAGTTGGTTCAAAAAAAAAAAAAAAAAACAAGCAAGCTCGAATGTAAGTATAATTATGAAAAGCATGATTTTGGCAGGTACATATGGTATATCAAGACCAAAACTAGAATGTATTTCTTCATCCCTATGCATATACATTAATGCATACCTCACCCAATGGCAAAAAGTATAAATAAAATTAAGCAAATTTCGTCCATATATGGAATTCTAGATAAAGCACCTTTTTGATATCTTCAACTGGAATTCTAGAATTCCCATCTGGCAGAGATGCTGAGTGACGTAGCAGAGTCGTTGCATCTTCATCATTTAATGGTTTTAAGTTATATGTAAAGCTAAATTCTGGAAATATAGTTCTTGAGGTCACCAGAATACTGTATTTTGGCATATCAAACTTAAACTTTTCAAGACGGAATTCTGATCCAGACTAAACATCATCCAAGATCAATAATATAGGACTGGATCCAATTTTTGTCAACAGTTCCCGCAGCTGGTTGATTGCATCTTCATCACTTTGGAACTCAGGCTCCTGACCACATATATGATGAAATAGTCTTTGCACAATGACCATCAGGTTGAGAATTTTAGAAACGGGGACAAAAAAAATATTGTCCTTAAATTTGCCTATCCAAAAGCAATCTAGTTAGAAAGTTGCCACCGAGGCACATTTCATTTGTTATGAAACTGTAAACAGAAAACATAGATAATAACGGTAAAGTCAAATGAAGTGAATACATAATTCCAATTGCAGCAAAGATTACAAAGGAGCAAAAAAAAAAAAAATTAATAATAATAATAAACAGTTTTTTGAGAAACAACAACAATTCTTAGGTAATGAGTATTTTTTTAGTTTACATATTCTTTGTTACTAGTTACTACTCTTTGAAGGCAGTAATTCCGAAGGACGAAATGTGCCAAAAAAACTGCTACTATTGTAGAAAGGGCTAAAACAAAATAACGAGACATATTTATTCTGAACTGTAGTTTAATTTAACTTGCAGAAATTTGAATTTTCATGTGTGAATGTAATTCCATTCATTCCAATTACAGTCATGTATATATGGTGCTCAAGCAATATTTCAATTTAAGATTCAGCAATGAATGACTTCTCTATGTATTTTGTTTGTGGTAATACTGAATAGATTACTTTTACTGCCAAAGGATCCACGTACTAACACTACAAATAAATTGAAGAAAATGTGATAATAACAACAACCAAACCTTAGTTCTAAAAGTTTGGGGTCAGTTATAAATCTTTAACAAACTAGTCTTTCTTTTCAACTTAAGAATATGGAAACACTTTCCAGTTATAAATTAAATTAGACACACAACAACAACAAAAAAAAAAAACAAAACAAAAAAATCAAATACCTATAATTTCCTTGTCATGACCAAGCATTTTCACCAATGCAGTCTTCCTGCATCCACCAGGAGCAGTCAGTAGAAGTTGCTGCTCCTCCTTCAACAGCTGAGTTTTCAACACTTTCAGAGGCACATCCAGCCCAACAGTAAAATCCGGGGGTCTAGGAACCGAGCATGACAACCTACTTATCTTCAGGATGGGCAACTTCATTTCCTCCTGAGTAGGTTTCCACTGATCCAAAATCTGCAAAATATCCCCTGTTCTGTGCATTCATATGAACCTTACAGAACCTCACAATGGCCTCATCCAAATTCGTTAGTTTGTTGGTGTAAATGGGGTAAAATTTGTTCATATCTCCGATATCTGAGCACATGTCAATGAGCTGCTTGACATCCTTCATTTTGTTGATCAAGCTCCGTGTTTCCTGTTCTGGGCAATCAAGTTTTTCTTTTATCTCTTCAACCACAGGAGCTAAAAGATCTAGATTGGATTCTGAAAGCTCGTAAACGTGTTGAAAAACACAAGAGCTGTTTAGACCCCCGATTAAAATTACGGCTCGATAGATTTTACACAACTTTAATATAAAGTGCGGAATAGTGTAAAAGCGAGCGGATGAACAATATAGCTACTCTAATCCATAAACTAAACAACACAGCAGTATAATGGAATATAAAAGAGTAGGGAAGAGAGATGCAAACGCAGAAAACACCAAGACGTGTTTTCGAAGAGGAAACCGAAGAACTCGGCGAAAAACCTCTCCGCCGCCCTCCAAGCGGAAATCGATCCACTAGACAATCAGTTGGGATACATGAGTAAGCAAGAGACCCTCCAAGCCTAATCTACCCGATGTACCTAAGCCCTCCAAGCTCCTACTCCAACAAGGCTTCTCGGAACCGTGTCTTGTCTTAGTTATCCGGATCCCGCAACAAGCTCCATGTTGCATCTGCCATTCCAGGCTTCTTCCAATGCTTCCCAGCAGCACCAAAACGTCACACAACACTCTCAAAAGGTGTGGTAAGTGTTTGGGCTATCAACCTCTCAATGGTGTGGAAAATGGAGAGGGAAGGGTTGAGGAGATACCACAAGCAAGCAAGTGTATAGAGAAAGGTGGGGATGACAATCTCTAATTGCAAATGTGTTTGGCTAGGGTTTTCTCTCTGAAGCATTCCTCAACATTTGTGGGTAATGGGGGTTTATATAGGATAGGTGCAAAATGTGTGAGTCAGTCAGTACAGGCTGGCAGAACAGCATGTCTCGCGGGTGTCTCGCGGGAAGGCCTTACCCGCGAGATACTCGCGAGAGACAGCTGTCCCCATCTGTAATGACTCTTCGCATTCCAGTATGTGCAAGGCACATGCTTCACTTCGCGGGAAGCTTAGTCGCGAGACACCCGCGAGATTCCATCAGCTTCCAAATTGCTTGAGTCTTCACACACTCTCTATCACACACCCCTTACAACAATTCCCACAACAAATACAGGGTATAAACGATTGATGGAAATTACAATCAAATTTGGCACGGAATAAAAGCCAATAAAACACATAGTTGTAAATCACAACTTTACAGATTCGAAGTTTTAAAAAAAGGATTTGAATGTGAGGACTTTGCTTCCCACATTCTTAACTGTGTCATGCAACACCCCAAATACTTCTCCAAGCTTTGCTTCCAGAAAGGCCCCTCCAACAAATGGTGCTGCCATAAGAAAAGAAATTAAAGATGACAAAGCAATTTAGATCTCTAACTCTTCTATATCTCTTGATCAATATCCTTGTGCTGATAAGGAAACGGAGAAGAGAATCAAAGCAAACCATTTGAGATGAAAGAAGAATGCAAAGGGGATTAGAAGACTAAACTCTGAAGTAATAAATATAAGTAGGACAGAAGATTTTTATTCAAAATATTCTAACCCATTTTTTATGTTCCACCTTTATGTAAGAAGGAAAGCAATACTAAGCACATTCACTTCGTTGTTTGATTAAGTATAGACGTTTTTTTTTTTTTTAAATAAATAAAATCAAGTATAGACTTAAAAGGGAAGCAAGCCGTAAAATAAAGGGAATATATTGTTCATATGTTGGTGCCTTAAACACTCTTTATGATAAGTGATGCTTTGTTAAATTTACTAAATGTTGTTCATATCATATACCATATCCATACGATAAAAGTTGGTCTTTTTATAAATGGTGATTGTGTCATATGCTAATTGTGAATTATGATCCTTTCAAGTTCTTAGGGAAACTTCACAAAGTTCTTGGAGAAATAAGGGGATTGGATTTCATCATGCGATTAATAATTTAAATACGTTACAAAATGGTCATAGTCAACGATTTTCCAAACGTTAATGTTGTGATAAAATCCAATCTCATTTCAAAATTAATTGATGTAGCATTTTAGAAACTTAATAGTGGAGTTACACTAAAAACTATAGAAGATGTACTACAACAAACGCCTAATAACTCCCGTCATTTCCTCTGTACATGATTCCATTTCAACTAATCCAACAAGTTCCTTAGTAAAAGTAGAGAATTTACCATACAATTCATGCTTTATGTCTCCACTGATACGCTGGATAACTGTTGATTCAGATCTGTAACAAAGGAAAATAATTTTGAAGAGTCAGTGATATGCAGAAGAGATGAAAATAACTCAAGGTTTCTTACTAAGCAGCCAAAAGGAATAAACATGAAGAACAATAAAGGAAGCAAATAGAATGGTGGGATAACTTAGGATGTTTGATAATGAGGAGGCAGGCCCGAACCCACTAAAATTACCAACAGTGTAAAATGGCTGCATTTTCCCTTAAGTTGGGAGTTTGACTTGAACAAAAATAAACATTTTCTTGTCTTATATATTGCCATTTGTATTCTTATCTGAAATTGAGTTTTTAACCTTTTGGATAGATTATTGTTTGTTGACATTTGATATCTTTCTAGTCTACTTATTCATATGCTGTTTATTTGTTATAACTAACTAATTGGTAACCTCTGCAAATGCACAGGCACCATTTTTTTCTTTACTGGCCAAAGTTTGGTTGAATTCAATTGATTTTTCATTCTAATTAATATCTAATGACATCTTAAATGTGTATTTAAAAAAGTTCACTAAAAGCATTGTTAATTTCTTGATAAAATTTCATATATTTTCATGAATTACATTTCACAGATTTAATAGTAATATAAATTACACGTATAAACATAAAAATATAATAACTATTGGCTTTTAGAGGGAGTATAATTTGAAAACTGATATATCCATTTTTGACCCCTCCTCCTTTGACCTCCCCCTTGTGCACGCATTTACCCCAATATCTAAGTCAATTCATGTTAGCCTATTAATCACCACAATTAAAAAAAATAAAATAGTCTTTCTTCTTTTCAACGTGGGATTAAACATTTTCATTAACTTCTCATCTTCCATATTAACTCTCACATCTTCACATTTATGTTGTAATATTTATTCATTTTATTTAATTAATATTAAAATGCTCCAACACTATATAATAATATCAATTACTACGAAATTGTTTAAGGAAAAATACTCCTAGGATGATTATGCCAAGAAAATGGCCCACTTGGGGTTTTATTTGTTTGTAGTCTTGTGCAATAAATATAGTGTGTAAAATAGTCAAGAAAAGCCTATAACTTAAAGACATGGTTTTAATGGAATAAAATGACAATTTTTGAACCTTTTTTTTTTTTTTTTTTTTTTGAAAGAGGACAATTTTTGAACTTAATGGATTAAAATCATAATTCTTCAAAGTTACAAAGTGTAAAATGTGTTTTTGTCAAAACAAAAAAAAGTATATGAGATATATATATATATATATATATATATTTTTTGCGTGTAAAGATTAGCTCAATAGATCTACCAAACATACTTTGAAAAGCCAGGGGTCATGGCTCCCCAACCCCCTTACCTTTGCCATTGTTAATTGGGTGACATTGAATCCCCTAGTTGTAACTATAAAATTATCAACAAAAAAAAATTGTCCTATACTGGATTTGATTTGAAACATTAAAAAATTAACAATAATAATTTCATGTTGAGTCAGCCAAGTATTACTGTAGTATGACAATTACAGATAATTTGAAGAAAGTAACTGTCTAAGGTACGTACCTTATTTGCTTAAAATTTATCAAAAGATATAATTTTTGATAACTTCTTTTATTTTCAATGCGTGACAAAACCCTGAAAAAACTAAGTTATTTCAAAATATAAAAGCTAAAATTTAATTTCAAAAAAAAAAAAACTAAACTGAGACAAAAAGTAAAAAAACCAAACACAAATCTATTCAAAGCAGAAAATGCAGACTTACGTGCTATCTTCTACAACAAACCCGGCAATATGGATCACGCATTTCAAAGCATCTTTCCACGTTTGTATCTTCTCACTCTTAACTCTGGACTCCTCTTCATGTTTAGCCAAGGCTAAAGCAAAAGATCCTTTTTGCTGCCTTACATTAGAGGGATCCACATGATAAAAGATGGGTATAACTTTTAGACCCGTCTCTTCTATGCATGCAACAATCTGGGCAAGTTCATTCAAGCACCATCCTGAGTAAGCATAGTTTTTTGAAAGAACGACAATTGCGAACTTGGATTCTTTTATTGCTTTCATGAGCTCTGGAGCGATGAATGTTCGTCGCTCAATTCCTTCTTCATCCTTATAGGCCTTAATGAAATTGCCTATCAACTCAGTATATAGATGGTCTATAAAATTATCACGGGTGTAATTACCGTGAAAACTTAAAAAAAACATCATATTATTTGAATCCAGGTGAATGATGATGATGAATAAGCTCAGCCTGCAGAACCGGTGGAAGCCGTATTGGAAACTCGCTAACTAACCTGTTAACGGAAAAATTACAAAGAATTTCAGGTAATATTGTAATAATGCTAAAAGAGATTTATGAGAGCTTTACTTTCTGTATCATGGCTTGGTTATACGGTACGAGGATGAAATAGTATTTATCAACTATTTTATTTATACTTTTTTATATACCAAATACTGTTAATCATTTAAGTATACATCAATCTAAGAGCAATAATAAATAATAATTTTAAAAAAAACAATATTAAATAATAAAGTGAATTTATGGATATTAAATGATTTTTACAATATAAACCAAAATCCAAAAGATTAAATAAAATATAACTAGACATGCATTCAAAATTAAAACCAAGATATAAAAAATATAAATAAAAATTCTTCCAAGCTTGACTTATTCTGCACTTTTCTTTTTGAATTCTTTTTTTCAAAAGAAAAAAGAAAAACAAGAATGGGTATTTATTTTTTAAAGTATCCGGTATAATAAAAATGGAGTATTGGTGCATCCTGATTGCTTGGGCTAACATAAAAATAAATAAAATAAATAAATAAATAAACATTTGATCGCCGGTCACCAGAGTCCAGGGAAGAGCTTTGTATGCATATCTTGTGAGCCAGCATGTTGTAAGTGATGACAATTGACCAACATGGTTTCAAAAACCGGAAAAACAGTCTTGCCCTTCGAAACTCACGAACTGTTGTCCAATCGGATGGGTATACCGGTCGGATCTGTATTATTTGTCTTCCTCAAAACAGTGGCCGGAAGCCAAAATGGATCTTCCAGGCCAGAATTCCAAGCCTATCTCGGCCGTCGGTAGCCCAATCCATCAATCCGTGGACTAGATAAGATCTTGCTGTTAGGTACAAGACATCATAGCTGTGATAATTGTGTGCAGTAGGCACTTGTACAAAATCAGTTGGAGCAAATCAGTTAGAGCAAGCATCAAAGTATTGTACATTGTTAGTTGGAGTGTGTGCTGTAATAAGGTGTACCAACAGTAAGACAATAACTAGTATAAAGACTGAAATAATTGTAACAGAAGGACATAATAAGAATACATTTACTTAGCTCTCATTGAGACTAACTTGGAGGTTGATTCCCTCAAAGAATCAGTGGAGGACTAGTTCCCTCGAAGAACTACCATATTGAGTGAGTAAGAGGATTAGAGAGTGAATTACTAAGGACTCTAACATTTGGTATCAGAGCCGGTTCAACCATGGTGCAAGAAACCAGATATTCTCTGTTGAGTGACTCTGTTTCGCTGGTACAACAGAGATTGGATGATCATGCTTCTACCATGGAGATTATTTCAAGAAGATTGGAACAATTGGATAGCAATTTCAAAGGAATGCAAGCTATGATGGAAGAGAGGTTACCAGCAGTACAGCAACCAGTTAATCAAGGGGAAAGAACAAATCATCACCAAGAAAATCGATGTCCTGAAGCAGAGGTGCTGCAACAGCCTATGCGCCATCCACGACCTGAGGTTGGTGCTCTAATTCCTAGGCCTATCAGGTTAGAATTTCCCAGATTTAGTGGTGGTGATCCTTCTGCTTGGATTTTTAGGGCTGTGCAATTTTTTCGTTACTATGAAATACCTGAGGAAGAAAAGATCTTGAATGCTTCTTATCATCTTGATGATGAGGCATTGATATGGTTCAAAGATTGTGAAAGATCTTTGGATTCTTGGGAGACCTTTGTCAGGGCCATTCAAGTTAGATTTGGACCTTCATCATATGATGATCCCATGGAAGCTTTAACCAAGTTAAAACAGATTACTACTGTGGCTGCTTACAAGAGCCAATTTGAGTTGTTAAGTAACAGAATTAGAAACTTATCTGAGTCTCACAAGCTTAGTTGTTTTTTGAGTGGGTTAAGAGATGAAGTTAGATTGGCTGTGAGGATGCAAAGTCCAAGAACTCTGAATGCTGCCTTTGGGTTAGCTAAAATTCAAGAAGAATATTTGTCCACTTGCAAGAAGGTCTATAGGCCATTTTCTGGGTTCAGCAGAAGCAATTGGCAAGAACAACCAATGGAAAAATCTGACAGTAAGAATGAGTCTAAGGCAAGAGTTCCTATACAAAAGATTACTTCAACGCAAATGGAAGAAAGAAGAAAAAAAGGGCTGTGTTACTATTGTGATGAGAAATGGCAGCCCAGACACAAGTGTAAAGGTCTGAAGCTGTTCATGATAGAAGAAGTGCAAGAGGTTAATGAAGTTGAAGTTGTCAAAGTTGGGGATAATGCAGACTTTCAGTTGGATCAAGCTGATATTACTTTATATGCTCTGTTGGGCAGCCCTTCACCAGGAACTATGAGGGTTTTGGGTCAGATTAAAGGGCATTGGGTTGTGATACTTTTGGATACTGGAAGTTCTCATAATTTTCTTGATTTTGTGTTGGTGAAAACCTTGCAATTGGCTATAGATACTACAAGGATTTTGGAGGTTAGGGTGGCTAATGGGGAATTGATCAGAACTAAGGGTGAATGTAAAGATTTGTTGATCAAAATGCAAGGCACAGACTTCTTGGTAGATCTGCATGTTTTATCATTGGGGGGTTGTGATGTGGTTTTAGGCACCCAATGGTTAAGTACACTGGGTCTGATCAGTTGGGATTTTAAACAATTGGAGGTGGAGTTCTTGCATCAAGGTTCGAAGGTGTGGCTGCAAGGCATCAAGCCCACAGGTTCAGTCATACAAGATGGAGATCAGTTTCTTAAACAATCAAATCAGAAGGG
Source organism: Quercus ilex subsp. ballota (assembly GCA_032727855.1). Taxonomy (NCBI): domain Eukaryota; kingdom Viridiplantae; phylum Streptophyta; class Magnoliopsida; order Fagales; family Fagaceae; genus Quercus; species Quercus ilex. The sequence continues at coordinate 3,249,429 of CM064916.1, forward strand.
GCTGCTTCTGCAAATTGTGTCACAGCAGCCACTGGAGTCATTTGCACAGCACCTCCTTCCACCAGAGGTGCAGTCCTTGCTGGAGGACTTTGCTATGGTTTTTGAGGAACCAAAAGGCTTACCACCATGTAGAGGACATGAGCACCAGATTGTTCTCAAGCCAGGCACTCAACCAATATGTCAGAGACCATACAGGTACCCTTTTTATCAGAAATCAGAGATTGAGAATATTGTTACAGACTTACTTAACTCTGGTTCTATTAGAAATAGCCAAAGTCCATTTGCATCTCCTGTTTTATTAGTAAGGAAAGCAGATGGTAGTTGGAGAATGTGTGTGGATTATAGAGCTCTCAATAAAGATACAATGAAGGATAAGTTTCCTATTCCTGTGGTGGATGAGCTATTGGATGAACTAAGTGGTGCTTGGGTATTCTCTAAGTTAGATTTGAGATCGGGTTATCATCAAATTCGAATGAAAGAGGAGGATATTGAGAAAACAGCATTTAGAACTCATGAAGGCCATTATGAATTTTTAGTTATGCCCTTTAGGTTAACTAATGCTCCTTCAACCTTTCAATCTCTCATGAATGATGTATTCAAACCATTTCTTAGGAAGTTTGTGCTAGTGTTTTTTGATGATATACTAGTGTATAGTCCTGATTTGAGTTCTCATGTCTTGCATCTCCAAACTGTTTTACAAGCTTTACTAAACAATAAGCTTTTTGCCAAAAGAAGCAAATGTGCCTTTGCAAGTTCTGAAGTTGAGTACTTAGGCCATATTATTTCTGGAGAAGGGGTGCAGACAGATTCTAAGAAGATAGCAGCCATGTTAGATTGGCCTATTCCTAAGACTGTGAAGTCCTTGAGGGGTTTCCTTGGTTTAACTGGATATTATAGGAAGTTTATTAGACATTATGGTCTTATTGCTGCCCCACTTACTGCTTTACTCAAGAAAGATGCATTTGAGTGGAATGAGAAGGCTGATTTGGCATTCCAAAATCTTAAAGAGGCTGTGTCTCATCCTCCAGTCCTTGCTTTACCAGATTTTTCTCAGCCATTCTTGGTAGAATGTGATGCTTCAAGTTATGGTATTGGAGCTGTGTTAATGCAAGCCAGTCGCCCAATTGCTTTCCATAGTCAAGCCTTGAAAGGCAGGAGCATTCATTTATCCACTTATGAGAAGGAGTTACTTGCTTTGGCTACAGCAGTAAAGAAGTGGAGACCATACCTATTGGGTAAACCATTTGTGATTAAAACAGACCATCAAAGTTTGAAACATTTGTTGGAGCAAAGAATTGGAACTCCTATGCAACAGAAATGGATCACTAAGTTGCTGGGATACTCTTTTGTTATTGCCTATAAGAAAGGGAAGGAAAATGTGGTAGCTGATGCCTTATCTAGGAAACCGGGGAGTGAGAACATTGATGAACAACAGGAACTTTCTGAGGCTGTTAGCAGTTTATTTTGTATTGACTTCCAAGCTGATTCCAATAGGTGTTTGTTTCTCATTTCCTTTCCTACTCCTACTTGGATTGAAGAGCTTAAGGCTAGTTATCATGGAGATGCAGAAGTCCAACAGATTTTGCAATCCATTGCTGGCAGTTCTGAAGCTTCTGGCAGGTTCAGTTTGCAGAATGGTTTGTTGCTCTACAAGGGTAGAATTTTTCTGGGTAGCAACTGCAGTTTGAAGTCTAAAGTGTTGAGCTTGGTGCATGACAGTCCTTTAGGTGGGCACTCAGGCTATTTGAAAACGTTTCATAGAGCCAAAAGGGATTGGTTTTGGTGGGGAATGAAACAGGATTTAAAGGACTATATTAAATGTTGTGATATATGCCAGAGAATCAAGCATGAAACCAGTAGGACAGCTGGTCTTTTACAACCCTTGGCTATTCCTCATACTCCTTGGACCTCTATTAGTATGGATTTTGTGGAAGGATTGCCCAAATCTCAAAAACAGGATGTTGTGCTTGTGGTAGTGGATAGACTTACTAAGTTTGTTCATTTCATCCCTTTATCCCATCCCTATACAGCTGCTAAGGTTGCTTCTTTGTTCATGCAACACATATTCAAGTTACATGGGATGCCTAACTCTATAGTTAGTGACAGGGACCCTATCTTTACTTCTAGGTTTTGGGAGGAATTATTTCAATTGCAAGGGGTTGAGTTGGCTATGTCATCTGCCTATCACCCTCAATCTGATGGCCAGACAGAGGTGGTCAACAAAAGCCTTGATCAGTATCTCAGAGCCTTTGCAGGAGACAAACCTAAGCAATGGGTGGAGTGGTTGCCTCTAGCTGAGTTTTGGTTTAATACCAACTATCATACAGCTACTAAACTTACTCCCTTTGAAGCTCTTTATGGGTTTCAACCACCCACACTTTTGGATTATATTCCTGGACTCACTAAGGCTGCTGTTGTTGAGGAGTATTTGCGGAATAGACAGCAGATTTTGAGTCTTCTCAAGACTAATTTAGTTGCTGCTCAGGACAGAATGAAACTTCAGGCTGACAAGCATAGAGTGGAGAGACACTTTGAGGTGGGGGATTGGGTTTTCCTCAGGTTGCAGCCCTTTAAACAGCAGACCATTCGATTAAAGAAGGTTGGGAAATTGGCCCCTAAGTTCTTTGGCCCTTTTCAAGTTCTGTAGAAGATTGGTTCTGTTGCTTATAAGCTGGACTTACCTCCAAATTCATGCATTCACCCTGTTTTTCACGTCTCATGCTTGAAGGCTAAGCTTGGTCAGCACATCTCTCCTCTTCCTACACTACCACCAGTGGATTACCAGGGTCACTTATCTCCAGAACCAGTTGCAATATTGCAGCAGAGATCAGTCCAGTTATGGAGGCAGAGACAGGTTACTGAGGTTCTCGTGCAGTGGGATGGCTCTTCACCAGATGATGCTACTTGGGAGCTCCTTCACAGGCTGCAGCACCAATTCCCTCACCTTGTGGGCAAGGTTCTTTAAAAGGGGAGGGTAATGTTAGGTACAAGACATCATAACTGTGATAATTGTGTGCAGTAGGCACTTGTACAAAATCAGTTAGAGCAAATCAGTTAGAGCAAGCATCAAAGTATTGTACATTGTTAGTTGGAGTGTGTGCTGTAATAAGGTGTACCAACAGTAAGACAATAACTAGTATAAAGACTGAAATAATTGTAACAGAAGGACATAATAAGAATACATTTACTTAGCTCTCATTGAGACTAACTTGGAGGTTGATTCCCTCGAAGAATCAGTGGAGGACTAGTTCCCTCGAAGAACTACCATATTGAGTGAGTAAGAGAATTAGAGAGTGAATTACTAAGGACTCTAACACTTGCCCAGTGATGGAATGAGTACAAGAGACTCAGAAGAGACAGAGACTTTGACTGAAGAAGGGTCTCTGCGAAGAGTCTAGCTTATGTGTCCACTTTTCCACTTTCCTTTTTCCTTTTAATAATATAATAATAACAGTGTGGACTGTGGAGCAGTTGAGTGCCAAAAACAAAAGGGCTTAAAAAAAAAAAAAAAAAAAAAGGGCTAAAGTACCTATTTAAGTTCTTATTATTTAAGTACCTCTATATACATGTTTGTGTTTCTCAAATAAAAAAAAAAGTTCTTATTTTTTATGCTATATTTTAATTTAATCTCTAATTTTTCAATTGTGTTGATTTGGTACTTAACTTTTTAGTTTTGTGTCAATTTAGTTCTTGCTATTATATTTTGGATGAAAATTAGTAATATGACAAGTGGTCAAAATAAAATTTTAATTTATTCTCACATCAATGGAAGCTAATTTTTTATTTTGGCCATTAAATATGTTATCAATTTTGATCCAAAAGATAACGGCATGGATTAAATTAACACTATATTGAAAAGTTAAGAACCAAATTGACATAATTGAAAGGTTAGAGATCAAATTGAAATATGGTGTATAGAATAAGGACAAAAAATGTTGTTTACCCAAAAGAATTTAAACATCTAGTAAATAGCATGCCAAAAAATCTAGGAAACACTTTTGGCTTTGTCATAACTTATTTGGCATTTTTTTTTTATATAAGATAGAAATTCTGCTCTAATCTAATCTAAGTGTATAGATTAGCCAAAAAAAAAAAAAAACTTATTTAGCATTGATTGAAGTGCTTTAAGTGATAGATTCATGTGTAAAGAGAAATGTAACCAGGATTTCATTTAAAGGGGTTGAAGTATGAACAAAATAAATTCATGAAAATGCAAAATAATATCCACCTAGTATTAACAAAACTAAAAGGCACAAAATGATTATTTCATAATGTATTGTAATACATTTATTGCTGCTAAGATTAATTATAGTTGCCTAGTAAAAAAACAAGAATATAAAAAATCTAAAGTCAATAAGATTAATTATTATTGATTAGTTAATTATTTCTGTTTAACAATGTTCTTTGTCTCTTTAATATAAAGATGTTAAATTAAAGACGAATGCACGACTAACTTTTTAAATATTTAGTAAGTCAGCAACGATTTTGACTATCAGATACCTTAATCTACAAATCTAACACTAATTTACTCGATATGGATGAATTACAAAATCTTGGATAACCAAATGATAGCGTGATTGTCCCTTTTGAGATCAAGGGAAATATGAGTAGTTCAGCAAGTCAGCTAATTAGTACATCAATCTTAAGAGCAAGCACGTCGGTTTGTGCAAATTTTTTGTCTATTTTGTAAGAAAAAACTTACACATCCACTTTTACAAAACATCTATGTCAGTTTATCTATTATACACATTTATTTAATAAAATATTCATTCTTTTTACATTTTTTATTATTGCCTTCCCTCTCCTCCTCTCTGAAACCCTCTCACAGACCCAACACAAACCAAAAATCACCCACGCCCAACCACCAACCACTAGCCACCCAGCCACCACCATCAAACCCACCCATTAACCCACCCACCCACCCACTCAGCCACCACCATCAACCCACAATCATCAACCACCATCATCCCACAAAAAATCCAAACAGTAAATCCAAACCCCACAGAAAATCGAGACCCCTAAACCCCATCATCAACGACTCTCATTGTCTTGATCCTGGGCGGCGCTGGAGTTCGAGACCTTGGCCCCACACAAAACCCCATGGCACCGGAAGAGGCGTTGGAGCTATCCAGGTAGTAACGAGCTTTGCCCTCCATGTCCAATCAATTCTCCGTCATGGTCTTCGTTTCCAAACGGATTGTTGGATCGGAGAGGCTGATTGGCGTTCCCAACTCACTTGCCGCCCAAATTCGCCAATCAGACTCAATCCGTGGCACGCAAGATCTCTGCCGAGCTATCGTCGTCTTCGTCTTTGAAGCCTGAGATTTGAAGAAGGAGAAGCTGATCGGCTTTGCAAAGTTGAGATGAGAGAAAGAGAGAGCTGTGATGAAATGAGAAAGAGAGAGTTCAGATGAGATTCAGATGTAGGAGAGAGAAGAAATTATTAAAATAGTATATCATTTGTATAATTATGCATAACTTTACACAACTTTACACCCACTAATGCGAGTTTCTTTTTGGCCAAAATGTGTAAAATGGAGGAGTTTTTGTATTATAGAAGAGTATCCACCAACTGATGTGGATGCTCTAACATTAGCAAAATTAGCAAAGTCTCAGACCTCTAGTAGAATAGCACATTGTTGGTCAAACATGAAACAAACACAGATGTGAACTGAAAAGAAATGCAAAAATAGGACAAGAGCCAAGAGTGAAGTGATACATTATCAAAATGACATGTATTATTATAAACTAGGTTTTCTTGAAACCTTTGTATATAAGGATGACAGTGATACACAATGACAAATAAGTTCATTATCCCAACTGGGATTTGTCACAAACATTTTTTTTTTTTTTTGGAAAATCAAAGTAAAAAAAAAAAAACCATATCATGATTTCATCTCATCAAGAAAAGAAAAAAAATCAAAACCTAAGAGCATTTGTCTTGTTATCAAAGTTTGCATCAAGTTCACTTTTTGTTTTTCTTTAAACTATAAAAAGCTTTTTTTACTAATTCCTAAATTATCAAAAACATTATACTTTCCCTTAATTTTGTTTATTTTCGTTAATTTTCTATCATATGTGTCTAACTTTGTACAAACTTTAGGGATGCAATAATATTTTTGGCCAAAGAAAAATATCATCTAATTAACAGATTATGTGATGCAAAAATTGATATTCAATTAATTGAGTGTATGTTATGTGGGTATTAATTGTATCCCATATTGGACATCTATTTGTTTGATATAGTTTTATTTCAGCTATTATATTTTAATAATTCGATAGTTGGGGAGGGGGGATTTGATTCATTTGAATCTTGGATTCCTTCTCTAGAAACACCAGAAAGTATTAGTTAAGCTACAAGGTTATCAGTAGCATCAAATAAACAAAAGAACTTTTTTTTTTTTTTTTTGGAGAAAGAAATAAACAATGAACTTAAATCTATGTAATATCTAAATATTGAAGCATAACATTTATTGTTGTTATACTTATGTTGAGTCATATCAGCAGCTATGTCATTATTTTCTTTTCATAGGAAGATGCAAAAGCTACTAGAAATATATTGTTCATATGTTGATGCCTGAAATATAAATATCTTTTTTTTATTTTTAATAATAGCTGGTGTTTTACTAAAAACAATACCAAATAGCGATCATATATTCTATTGGCTAAAAATTAGCTCTTATACAGGGTGCTCGGTCCACTTCAATTCAATAAGTTCACTTTTGTACATTCGGTCCACTTCAGTTTATTCAGTTTATTTTGGTCCAATGTGGTCTATTTTAGTCTATTTCGGTCCATTAGGTCCATTTTAGTCCAAATTAGCCCATTTCGGACCCTTTTGATCTGTTATAGCAATAATAAATATTTAATGCAACTTTTCAACTTTTAGATATTATATAGATTCATAAAATTTAGATGCTCAATAAATCCTTAATCCAACTAATTGGGCAAGGCTAGATGCTATCTCTACTTTTTGTTGATCAAAATTTTAAAATTTGCTGTAATTGACTAATAGTCACTTTTACTAGTTCTTTATATTCTATGGTTTATGAATTTGTCTTTCGAGGTTTGTTTTTTCAGTTGCTAGAACTTCCAAACTTCAAGATAAAACATGGACTCTACCCAAAAAAAAAAAAAAATGATAAAACATGGAGGGCCCAACATTTAATTTTATCTTTTTGATATAGAAAGCTGTTGGAAGAACAATGGAGATCCATGTGATGGTGATGCTCTGAGTTCTGACATATGTGACTAGATAAAGAGAAATGATAATACATCCAGCAACGACAATTTATGTTTTATTTTTTATTTTTTTATTGTAACGACAACGACAATTTATGTTGGAGACCCTAGGACTGGGGTGCTTGATGTGGGTGCCCTCGCTAGTCGGTTATATTTCTACAATTCTACCAGGTCATTATGTTGTTTTTATTACCTTAGCCATTATTAAAGTGGTCATAGAATCCTAGTTGAAATCACACACACACAGGAATGTTTTGCAAATGTGGACTCATAAAATTTGGCTACATGCCCAGTTCATGTGTCATGGTAAATGTATGCTTCTATGCCATGCATCTAGGAGCATTTTCGAATGTATGTTTCTGTGCTATGCATCTAGGAGCATTTTGAAATTTTAATCATAACTTCTATGCATAGACAACTCAACTAATTGCAATTCCTTACCAGAAATGGTTAGTATCTATATGCTATCCTTGAGGTGCTACAGCTTTGTCCAAAAATTCTAGCCCTAACTCTATGCAGCTTTAAATCTTTAGATTGGATGCAATCGAAATATATCATAGTTTTGCATTGGATTTTTCATTTATCTAAACCCACTCCCAGCATCCTGAAGGACCAGAACCCATTAGAGCAATTTCTTCCCTAATTCACAATAGTGAACTTTCTTAGTTTAGTCTAAGTTGATTAGTTCATCTAAGTTTGTCCCTCTGCTTCAAGATGGACAATATAATTATAGGGCACTAATGGGAACCATATTACCATTGCACAGGATCCAGGAACTTAACCAGCAAGGCGTGTATGGTCCTCAATCAATGTTGGAACAGAGATATATGTTAGCCGCACAGGAGTGACATCAGAATGGTCTGTCAGTGATTTTGACGTATTGGTTCCTGAAGATGTTACTAACACTGGCGGTAGCTTTGATTGATCTTGGCACAGTATATTCATTTTTTCATCTAGTAAAGAGAATAAGGAGAACCCATTAGTGCCTACTTAAACCACGTTATCATGTCAGCGATAGATTCAACACAAGCACGCACACATACACATGATTAGTGTTATGTATATATTCTCTTAAATCTAGAGATAATCCTCTTGCTGTTCTTTTCTTTTCAAATTTAAACATTGGGGCTCACCTGATGATACCATTTGTCAATCACAAATAACTTTTCTTAAATTCTGCATGGTTGCCAATAAATTGAGTGGAAAAAGGAATTTCTAATACATATTGTCAAGTCATTATTTGAATAGGTTACTTTTCATCAGACAACCCCTGTATAATGCCATTTTACAAGAGAAGGTTATGCTTTGGTTATTTGGCTGAGAATTTCCAATTTTCCTGTTGTCCACTAATTGCACAGAAACATTATTCAAGCCTCCAATGTGGTGCATTGGTGATACCGTGATGTTTCTGTTAGACATGAATCTTTGGCCATTGAAATATGTTTCTGTGTTAACTGGAGTTTTAACAAACAGAATGGAAGTGAATAGATAAAACTCTGTTTGCCTTTTTGCTTAATGTCATATATTTTGTTTGCAACTGGTCTTGAACTCAGAAAGATAAACAGCAGGTTGACTGCAAACTTGAAATTTAGTCGTTATATTATGAATGAAAGTGAGAAGATTAGGTTGCATTCCTCAAATATGGAGACTGAGTACTTTGTGCCTAAAGCTGAAGGCAAAAACCTATACGCATGGTTGACAAATTAAGTAAAGAATCATTGCTTGTAATAGCCAAATTTTGCTTCAAAATTATGATTAGTCAGGCACAGATGCAGATCAGCACCAACAATATAATCACTAGAAGACAATAACCACTTTGAAATTACAAAGAGCAATGCGTTTAGACAATTCAATTTCCCTCTTATCCTTTGGAAACCTAAGCAGTGTCTTCAAGGAATGGATAATCAGTGTATCCAAGAGTAGGATCAGAGATGTAGAATGTGTCTCTGTTGTACTTGTTGAGAGGAGCATTGAGCTTAAATCTCTTAGGCAAATCGGGATTGGCTAAAAACAGACGACCATAAACAACAAGATCCGCACGGTTTTCAGCAATAGCTTTGTTCCCATCTTCCCTGTCATAACCCCCAGCAACAAAAAAGTGACCCTTGAAAGCCTTTCTCATTGGCAGAAGACTATGGGGACTTTCACTCTTTTCTTCAGCTGTCTTCATTCTTGGCTCAACCATGTGGCAATAAAGAATCCCATATTTGTTTAAGGATTCAGCCATGTAAAGGCCCAAAGCTTCTGGATTTGAGTCTCCAGATTCCATATAGTCTGCAAAAGTAGATAGCCTTATTCCAACCCTGTTTGCTCCTATCTCATTAGCAACAGCTTCAACTATTTCCAGACCAAACCGGCAACGATTTTTGAGGGATCCACCATATTGATCTGTTCGATCATTCACTTGATCCTTCATAAACTGGTCAATTAGGTAACCATGAGCCCCATGGATCTCAACTCCATCAAAACCTGTGTATAAGACAAATGATGACATTTTTAATTAAGGGACTATGTAATAACAAAGGTAACCATGGGCCCTATGGATCTTAAATTTTTCTGTCTCAAATTACATTTCTTCACTCTCTTGAATTCTCACAAAATCATTAAAACATCAAAAAACTTAACCAGCTTCAATAGCATTCCTTGCAGCAAGTCTGAAATCATTGACAATTTGAGGAATTTCCTCTGTCCTCAGTCGCCTTGGAAGAGTGAACTCTGGATTGTCAGTTCCATTAGCTTGAGGGGTCAAAGGCTTGTCAGTGGAAGAAATTGGAGCTTGACCATTTGGCTGAAAACCTGCAGACAACGAAATGACATATAACATATCAGACTTATAATAGAAGATGCCCCCTCCACTGAGGCAATGATCATCATAAAAGCCCCCTTGTGATAACAAATCCACATATAGTACAGAGGATAATGCAAAAAACTAACAACACCACAATGATAGATCAATATTTTTTTCAAAATAATTATATTATTACATAAATTTCTCTTACTCCATCAGCCCAACGATGATCATCACTTTTCAAATGTGATGCTCTTCCTCAAAAAGTAAGTTTCTTTTTCTTCAAATGTGTCTCTCATTATGCAGGGAATAGCATTCTAGAACACCCACGCATGGTTATTTTAGAAGTTAGTCAAAACTTCCATCTAATTTTGATTCTCTACTAAATATTTTTACATGCAACACTTCCTTCAGGATCAACTTCAATCAATAGTTTGGTACCACAATATGTAATAGAGAACCCAAAACTACTCATTTGCAAATTATGACTTATTTAGCATAAAGTTTTTGTAATACTAGAAGAGAAGATATAAAGGTGGTCTTAGTCAAAGACATACCTTGATTTGAAACCCTCCCCACATGCCAAATTTGACAAAAGAAAATTCCACCTTTGGCATGAACAGCATCTACGATGGGTTTCCATGCTTCAACTTGCTCTTTTGTCCATATACCAGGTGTGTTTGGATACCTTTACAATAGCAAAGAAACCTAAGAAGTCATAAAATTTTCAAGGCAAGAAAGGGAACCCTCAAAATGGAAATTGTCATTCACTGTGAAACATGGTAAGAAATTGGCAAACTATTATTTGTAATATTACCCTTGAGCAGTGTCAGAAACTCCAGTGGCTTCAGCTATTAGTAGACCACCTTTGGAGGCTCTCTGAGAATAATATAAGATAGCATGTGGCTGAGGAACATTGCCATAAGATCTCACTCTGGTCAATGGTGCCATAACAACTCTGAAAATACAAATTAAATGATAACTTAAGTAAATCAAGTAAGTAATCTTTCCAACTTAAGAAAGTAGTACCCTATAAGAATAAAAAATTTATAGGCTGTAGCAAAGTCGGGAAGAATAATATGATTAAGCCCCTTTCTATATGTTATAATAGATACTAAGGAATACAAAAGGTAAGTAACAAATGATTCCAATTAAGGACAGCTTCACAACTTCTCCTATGGATTACTAAAATATAAAACAATAATTAAGGTTTGAGAAGTTAAAGAAAAACACCAAATCAGAGAAATTCTACATATATTATAATGCTTTTCCTTTTGAGTAAAAAAAATAAATACTTAATTGAGAAAGAGTAACAGAGACAGAGACAGAGATAGAGACAGAGAATGTTTGATATGATCCACAACTTCTTTTCCTTAAGAGTTTGTTCATCGTTAAATTACAACCATATTGTCGAGTAGTGAGGATATATTTCACAAAATGCAGTATTGGAGTGGGGAAGGGGAACCTCAAGTCCATACTACAAATATACTTGTTACTTTCGAAAATGCTCTCATTAGAATTGTTTAGTTTTATGTTTGAAAACAGTTCTGTTAAGTGTCCATATTCTAAAAAAAAATAAATAAATAAGAAAAGCCTAAACTAAGTTCTCTTTGATGTAGCTTTGTAGGGGTTGGAAAAATGTAAGTTTATGATATAGACAGGTTAAAAAGAAAGGCACAAGAATTTTTTTTTTTTTTTTTTTTAAAAAAAAAAAACCGTAGTCACTGAATTTGAAACTAAGTATTTTCAAGTGCATAACAAATTAGTTATGAATGGAGATATTGTCATAGTTGAAGGACCTATAGGATGTTTCAAAAGTGACTGCTTCATGACATTCAACTCTCATAGTATCCAAACTTAGCCCAGTCTTATTTTACAACAAGTTAAATTGGTCATGTCACTTCCACTCCAGGTCCAGCCCTGTACAAGCTGACCAAGCTGAAACTGAATGCAGCAGTTGACCTCTGCTATTAAAGTCATTGCTTTTGTAAGAGAAGTATCGCTATCATAAATGAAGGTGAAAATTATCTGGAAAATCATAGTTTTTTTTGGCAGATCCAAATCCAAAAGGAAGTTTGGACTTCTCAGTTGTCTAGTATAAACACCCTAGAGTACAATCCAATGAGTACTGTATATTTTCTATTTGCTGCCCGCGGCTCGTGTAATACTAGCATGGCCATGTTTTACTTCAAGAAAATTCCAGAAAAGATAAGTAAGAAACAAAATGAACCATGTAAATGGAGGGGATATCACAGATGAAAGATGAAAAAGTAAAAAGTTGGACCAATTACTTTGATTAATTTTTATGTACAGAATAAGGTGATTAATTCTTTTAATTACATGTAGATCCAAGATCATCAAATGATAACATGGAGCATTTCAAGAATGACTTTGGTACTATGGTAGGATATAGAGGAGGGAACAAAACTGGATTACTTTTCATCATACAGAATGTGTAGTCATAGCTCATAGGTATTAACATAACACCGATAAATGGAAGGATCTCATCCCCCCTCCCCAGCCCAAAAAAAGTCCGACCATAATTTGTTGAGAAATGATTTTAAAACTACAGATTTATATATTATATAATCACAGCAAGTGTAAATAAAGGTAAGCACTCTCATGATGAAGCTACAAATACTGAATCCTGACTACCATGGATATCAGATACCTTAATCTGCAAATCTAAAACCAATTTACACAATAGAGATGATTTACAAATTTTGGACAAACCAAATGACAGCGTGATTGTCCCTTTTGAAATCAAGGAAAAAATCATCACTGACAACTCATGAAATGAGTAGCTCAGCAAGACAGCAAATACAGTTCTAACTAAATTCATAAATCTTAACATTTGCAAAATTAGTTAAGTCTCAGAGTTTTAGCAGATTAATATAGAGAATTATTAGTAAAATGGGTCATTTCTTGGTTAAACATGAAACAAACACAGATGGAACCAATAAGAAAATTATCAAATAGCGCAAGAGTGTTTAGATTATGATAATCAACTAGGATTTAGGATTTCTTGAAACCTTTGAAAACAAAACAACCTATGTATATAATGACTAGGAAGCACAAACACTTCATTTGAGCTGTCATATGCCAATGTCCAACACGTATTGGACACGCAGACACCTCTGGAACACAACTACATGCGTATCCCAGCCTTTTTTGTTTTTATACAAATATGACAGGACACAGCTGGGGTATATTTTGGTTTTTGGATTTAGTTATCGTATTATCCATTTTTGTTATTAAAATTGATGTATATGAAAAATAAATGTTTAACAACATAATAATAATTATTATTATTATTATTATTATTATTTAATAATTAATTAAAATACATATTCCTGCCTATTCTAATTTTTTAGAAATTGTTGTATCATCGTACTTATATCCTTGTTGGTGCTTCCGAGTATAACGATAACAATGATACATTATGGCAGATAAATTCATTGTCCCAACTGTGATTTGTCACAAAAAACTTTTCTTTCTTCTTCTTCTTCTCTTTTTTTTTTTTTTTTTTTTTTTTTTCCCTCAAATGAAAGTAAAAAAAAAAAAAAAAAAAAAACCCATAACATGATTTCAACCAAGAAGGGAAAAGGAAAACCAGAACCCATCACACATTTTGACAATTCAGATCATACTGAAACAAATAATAATAATAATTTTGAAAGGTGTGTTGTATACCTATGGGAAAGATTGAACCTGCCCAGTTTGTAAGGAGTAAGAAGAGGAATTGTGGGAGCTTCAGCAGCCATTTTTAATAATATTATTCCTTCTCCTTGAATGCTTTGTACTTTGCTTCTTTTCCTGATTATTTCAGACAAAAGTTGGAATGAAATACTCGTTACCCAGATAGGTATTTATAGAATTGGATTTGTCAAAAGTCTTCAATAAGTTAGGAGGAGGATGCTTCCAATTGGACAAGACTGCCTGCTTTAAAAAGTATGCGTGGTTGTGTGTGTGATTTGAATAATATAAATCAAATCACACAAGATGTGCCAAAATTAGATATTTAGAGCATTCACATCAGTATGTATATTTTACACATCTATTTTTACACTAAAAACTTACTTTTTCTATTTTACATTACCACTTTTACAAAACACCCACATCAGCTCATTTATTTTACAAGTTATTTCAATAAAATATTCATTCTTCTCATTTTTTTATTATTTCCCTCAACTGACTCTTATATACGCGCGTTATCTCTCTCTCTCTCTCTTTCTCTCTCTCTCTCTCTCTCTCTCTCTCTCTCTCTCTTCTACCTTCTCTCATTCTTTCTCAAAAACTACAACCCAGATCAGTTTTTCACCGAGTCCTTACTTCATCAGCCGAATCAAGCTCCGGCGACCCACGAACCGAGCTTCACGGCGACCCACGAACTGAGCTTCACAGACGGCCGAACCAAGCTCCGACGACCCACGAACCGAGCTCCACAGATGGCCGAACCAAGCTCTAGCGACCCAGATCGTGTCTCACCCGCCGATCCATGAACCAAAGTCCGGCGACCAACGAACCAAGCTCCAAAGACCCAGAACCAAGGTCCGGCGACCCAGAACCAAGCTCTGGCGACCCAGATCGTGTCTTCACTGGCCGATCCACGAACCAAGCACCACAAGCACTGATCTATCTCTCTGTTGGTTTGTCTATGTGGGTTTGTTTGTGCGTGGGTCTGTTTGTGTGGATGTGTTTGTGTGTGGGTGTGTTTGTGTGCATCTGAGAAAAAGAAAATGTGTTTCTGAGGTAGTTGTGCATCGGAGAAGAGAGAGAAAAATTGGGGCGAACGAAAATCATTAAAATAATAAATACACGAGCTACAGTACCCGTGTATATTTACACGAGTACTGTAGCTCATGGAAATATATACATGATTTTGCCCATTTTTATACCCACTGATGTGGGTGGTTTTTTGCTCAAAATGTATAAAATTTATACTGTACATCTATTTTAGAAGATTTTAATTGATCTGATGCGAATGCTCTTAAATTCATCAGTCCCAAAATGAGAAAAACACTTCTCAAATATGATATAATAAATATCACTGCCATCAAAGTTAATTTACTGTACATTACAACAATTTGACCTTAGGCTGTGTACAAAGCTATAGCATATTAATTACGACGAGTAACAAGTAACTAGCAATGGTTATATGAAGAAAGCACACTACAAGAATATTTTATGTTTATCCATGCATGCTAATGTTAATTGACAAATTATGTAAACAACTGGGTTTAATTTTAATTAGTATAAAAATTGACATTAGCCGTAAAATTTGGGGTCTAAATTGTTTGCATTGGATTAGTGCATTTCTCAAGGCGTAAACTTTATGGTAGAACAATTTTATTCTTTACTTCTTCCGCGATGGGTGTTGTTTTCCCGATGGATGTTGTTGGCAATTGCAACTTCATCAAATTTTGTTAAAGTTAGCGAAAATACTTCATAAAACAAATTATAAGGGTGGTAAATTCCTTATAAAGCAAACCACAAAGAAGGTAAGAGTTGTAAAATAAAACATAGAGAAGCTGTGTGTTTTAAGGGTATGCCACAGAGGCAGTGTCTGTAATTTGCCCGAATTTTTTTAATGCCTATACATATGAGGAGGTAGACAAATTTAGGAATATTGTGTAATTATTGTTGTTGCTGATGGTCTTTTTTATTTTTTTGTGTGTGTTCATAGATAGACTCTGCTTTTGGGAAAAAAATATTTATCTTTTCAGCTAATAGAAAGGTAGTCTTATAAAGTATGGAATATACACTATATTGAATTTTAATTTTTCTTTTTATTAGAATAATTATTTAACATATATAGTCATTACCAATATTCTTTTTCCTTTTTTTATTTATTTATTGAAAAGTAAGATATTACCTTATTTTCTAAGCTGTAAGTTTCCACTAATCTATCGTTTGGATTTTTTATTTTTATTTTTAAAAAAGATGGTTCCTTGTAATTATTTATTTGTTTTTCCTCAAATCATTCATGTTGCTACACCCTATTATGGTGTTTACCTTGAGATCTTCGTTACCATGAAATAATGGACATCATGTGGAGATGCTAAGTATTCTTACCCATTCTAAACTCACTTTTAAGCATATATCAGCTAATAATCATAATTAAATGAACTAAATTTTTAGAAAAGGTTTTCATAATATGTGAATATATGAAGAAGAAAATAAAATAATGTAGAGAGACAAAGCAGAAAAGTCCATAGCGAAAAGTCCTTGTTAGTTGTTAGGCTAAATAAATCCTATACTAAAAATACTTGGACTACAATAAACCCAATTTCTTGTATTGCTTGTACACCAATTAGGACTAGAAACTAGATACATTGAATATGGACAACAACAGACTTTGACCTTAATCAAGATTGGAACTTAATATATTTAACAAACATATCAAGAATGGATTGAACATACCCAGCCACACACACGTATTACACACACGCTACTAAATTTAGTAGCTTTAGCATATTCCTATGGTTTATAATTTATGCCTTGCCTCCCTTCTAAAAGTCTATAACTTGAAAAAACAAAGGAAGTCAAAGTGGTCAAACTGGGAAGCTTTCATATTGAGCAAAATGATTCTGCTTAACTACAAGCTTACAGAACTAATTATATAATAGGAAACAGAGGTTGGCGCCAAAGTAAAAACTGAACAGCAACAAACTAATAGCCTTAACGGTTATTTACTTCAGTTAAACGACCTGTAGCTTTTCTTTTATCATTTAAGACAGAAGCAAAACGACATATAACATATCACGCATTTATGGTCGAGAATTTATACCTAATCCCAATTTTCACTTTCTCTACCACAGTATTACAGTTCAGGGGATCTCTTGATATTTTCCCCTTCTTTGAATATGTATATGCCACTTTGTGGGACACGCATATTAACTTTAGATGAATTTTCTACACAACATAGTCTTTATTTCCAACCTAGCCAACTAGTACAATTGGTCCATCTTACTAAACCGATGCTTTGATTTGAATGGCTTGGGAACTGAATGGTTCATATGTACAGTCAAATGTCAAAATCAACCACCTTAACATCAAGTGCTCTCTTTTCCGTTTTCCTTGTTCATACATGACTAGCCTAATCACACAATCTACAAGGATGCTTTTTTTTTTTTTTTTTGGTCTATATTAGATTTTATTATATGTTTAGGAGAGAAAATTTCAAATGCTTATTTAGAAATCTTCAAGTTGATGTGAAAAATGAAAATAGAAAGAAGAAAATAATATAATGCAGAGAGACAAAGAAGGAAGTAAGAGAAAGACTAAAAGAAAAAGAACAGAGAATTAATGTAACTTGACTTGGATGGTTTATGTCTATATCTTTGGTAATGGTAGTTTTCAGTATTGTATGATACACGTTATTATGATATTAAAAAAGTTTTGTATTATAAAAAAATATCAAAAGTGCCTATGAATCCCATGATATATATGTGTGTGTGTGTGTCATATATATCGTAATACCCACATATGGTTTAAATTGGAGTTTTTACTAAAATTCTGGGCTTTGATAGGAGGCAGAATGCTTTTCTACTTGTTTTTAAATAATATTATTGGGCTATTGCTATTTTAGCCCAATATAAAAAATTTGGCATGAGTTTTTTAAAATTATAGGCTACCACATTAGTTTCCATTAGCAAATTGTTGAATTTTAACATAAGGAGTCCATTTGCTATTCTATCAAAGTTTATGTACTAAATTAATTGGAAAAAAGAAAGTTAAGAATGTCCTGGTGCATGTTATCTCCTATAAACGTTTGCCTAGCAAATTTTTTTTTTTGGGGATCTTGTGAATTTTCCTTTTTTAAATCAATCGTAATCAAGCATTATGGAGAAGCACGCTTTGGGAATAGTACTTTTTAATGTGTTAGGAAATTTGGTGGAAATGGGATAAATTAAATATATTCTCATGTCCAGAAAAATTTGACTGGAAATGGGATAGGGACATAAAACAATTTGATTGAAAGTGGAAATTAAAAGAAATTAAATTAATTAATAATGCAGTTTTTTTGGTAATAGCAATGAACTTAAAAGGAAAAACAAAGAACAGGAATACAAATGCATAGAAGTTGCAGGGAGAGATGAAATGAGCAGTGGGAAACTAACTGCTCAACGACCTGTAGCTTTGCTTTTATCATTAAAAACTCGCGTAGAACGACATGTAACGTATCACGCAGTACAGCCAAGAACTTAAACGGTTAAACCCAATCTCTCAACGGCATGCAGTATAACAGCATAGCTCCAAGAACGACATATAACTTTCTTTTGGCAGTGTCTCTCTGCAATCTTTTTCTCTCTCTCTTTATAATATGCCTTGCATTGGAGCTCATGTTTTGAGATAGGACTAGGAGAAAGTGTACATCGGCAATATTATCATGTTGTACAACATATAAAAAAAAAAAAAAAAAAAAAAAAGGACGTATGTGCTGATTAAACCGCCGATTCACCATTTTCATACTCGTATAAACTGAGTTTCATTCCTTTTATCGAGTTTCGTGTTGTGCAGGTAGTAGTAGTGCAAAAGGAGGACATTGTTGTGTGCGTGTGGCCTGTTGAGGAAAAAAACTTGGCTTGGAGTTGGAGTAGCAGAGAATGACTCTGCTGTGTTCACCTCTAGTATTATTTTTGTTATATATATATATATATATATATTTTTTGTTTAAGTTTTCTATAGGATGATAAATTGCAAATAAAATAAAGAAAAAAAAATGATTTCAAAAGCAAATGGCATCTGGGAATTGTCCAGTAAGATTTTCGAAGCTAATAATTCATTTGAATGGAAGGGCAAGATCATCTACAGGAAACCACTAATTACAGACACAGAAGGATGAAAAATAGCAGGATGAAGGTCTTAAAAATGGAGGTTATTATGCTATTGAGAAATGAGAAGTCTATTGAAGTGTCCAGGAAATAAAATTGAAGATTCTCTAGATGGGAGTAATTTTGGCATTGACAAAAGAGATAATGAGATGAAAATAATGGGAAAACTTGAAAATTCTCAAGAACATGACCATAAGGAACTTGATGAGATCATTTATATGGGTGTGACCACTAATTCCTTCTCTCTCCAAAACGTGAGCCACAAACAATTTATTATACCACTTTATGGAGGCATTTTTACCCAAGATACGTTCCAGAGCATGAGTAGCGTTTGGCACGGGGAAGTTCTAATTATAGATCCAACTGGGGTAGTTCTTTGTTGCCGTAGAAAGCCGTTGCAGTAGCCTTAGTGTTTATTTATTTATTTATTTTTAAGTAGTGCAATTTTAGTTGCTTTTTCGTGTGTAGAGGTGTGTGGAACAAGTTTTTACTTTTTTTTTTTTTTTAACAAGGATACTAGAGAAAGAAAAGTGGATGCCTTGTTAATTTGTAAAATTGCAATAAAATTGTAGGTGGAAAGCAATTAACAAGGAGAGAAAAAAAAATGCTATTTATTTTGTAAATGAGGTAAAAAACTATAAATATTTAGAGTTATTTTTTTAATGGTTAGATCTTTTAGAATCTTATAGTGTAAAAAAGATGTAACTTGAACCCACATTAAATTTTCATGGTTATTTTTAAAAGAATTATATAAGAAACAATTTGTTTGGAATATAACATTCTACAAATCAAGTTTAATAACATGTAGTTAAGAATATAGTGACCATAAAATTTCAACTTATGATGTCTACCATGATAATTGCTCTTTATTATCAAACCAATATACTAATTTTAAGAGACTATATGTTGAGCTAACTGTATCCTACAAAAATAGAATGTTTAAATCAATGAACATGATTAAATGTTTTTCAATTTACTTGCATAATAAGCTAATATTCATAACTATATTAATTTTACTAATTTGCATTTTATCTCTTTCTAATGAGATGTCATATAATTAAAGTTAATTCTCAAAATATTATAACATATATTAATAAGTACTAAACATAAGTCATAAGTCATAACATAATTTATTGCAAAATATTTCTAATGACATATTATATTATATAATTGAAGTTGATTCCCAAAATAATATAATAAGTATTAAACATGTGCATGAGATAATTTATTACAAAATGTTTTCAAAAGCATAACCAATTGCACAGGATATCTTAAAAAAGAGCATTCAAAGAAGAGCAGCAGACTAATGAAGGGAGAGGTTATTCTAGAACTCGCTTGCCCTCATGTCTTTATGCAGCGAAGCAATTCATAAACCACATCATTAAAGTGGATATACTTAGAAAACAGAGGTTAGCGCCAAAGTAAAACTGAACAACAACAGCAACAAACTAACAGCCTTAACGGCTATTTAACAAACTTCAGTTAAACGACCTGTAGCTTTGCGTTTATCATCAAAGACATAAGTAAAACGACATATAACATATCACACATGTATAGTTAAGAATTTAAACCCAATCTTAACGTTCACTTTCTCCATCACAGTATTACAATTCAGGGGGTCGATCTCTGCCATTTTTCACTTCTTTGAATATGTGTGCCACTCGTAGGACATACTGGTGGCGCCATGTGCAACTCAGGTATTCCCAAGAACACTCTGAGCTGAAAAAAAAATTTTATATATAATAATTAAAATTTTTTATATTTACTCTGTATTAAGAACACCCTTAAATTAAAAAAAAATTTATTTGTTCTACTTTCAAGAAAAAAAAAAAAAACCCAAAAAAAATTTTGAACTAAAATCTGAAAAAAAAAAAATTGTAACAGAGCCAAGCCCATGGCAAGTCCAACAGATTACAAAGTAGCAAACCTACGAATTCTCAAAAAAAAAAAAAAAAAAAAAAAAAAAAAAAAAAAAAAAAAAAAAAAACCAATATAGAGCAAATCACTAAATCAGATCCGAAACTTTGGTCCTTATCGTCCGCTGCACCCTCTAGTTGATGACCGGCAATTAGATTTCTCCAAATCACTGCACAGTGGCACTAAAACTCTTTCTCCCTTTCTCCTTACTCAGACTGTTGTGTTTTCTTTTCTTTTGCTGATATTTCTTTAGGTTGATGAAGTCTTTTCCTGTTTGGTAAAGGTGTTTATAGCTTAGTAAATAACGCCAGTCAAGTCTATCTTCTCGCCCACTGTATACCACTGTACCAATCTTTTTTTTGGCCTCATAATTTGTTTATAGCTAGTGTACCAGTCAAAACTCTTTCTTTTCACTTCAAAAAAAATCTCTTTCTTTTAATTTAATTTATTATATTTAGTTTTTAACTTGGTTGATAAACGTGTATTACAGTACCACTGTACCACTACTGCCATACTAGGCTGTAGCTTTAAGAGCTTTAAGCTTCATCAAGTCTCTTTTTTAATGTTTTAATAATATTTTATATCAGATTTAAATTTGAAAACAATGGTTTTCTATTTAGTTACTTTTTTGAATTATCTATTTATTTTTTTTATTTAGTTATTTCAATAATGATCTTAGTAAATTAACTAATTTTTATAATAAGTAAATCAACTATGATAATGTTATTCCAAAAAAAAAAAAACTACTATAATATTGCTATATACTTATATATTTGTTTATTTATTATGTTTGCTTAAAATTTAATATTTCTTATTTATTTTATGAAAACTATAATATGAAAAATACTTTTTTATACTAATTTAATATATTTATTTATATTTAATTAATTATTAAATTAATTATGACATCATCGCAGTTCGATCTTGGTTCAACTTTGGTCTCACCTTAAAAACCTTGAATCTCTCTCTTTTCTGGTTCTATGAATGGTCCAAGTTTCCACCCTATTTTCCTCCCTATGTTTTCCATCTCTCCTAAATTCACCCCAACCAAACACAGTGTTAGTGTTGGTGTTGGTGTCTTGCGGTGAGATACAATAAATTGGCTTTATTTGATTCATTGTGTTATAGTGCTAGTGCAAGTGTGCAACTAATATTAATAAATATGGCTGTGTGCCGTGTGCTAGTTAATTAGTTCAACTAATGGTTATAAAATATGTAATAAATCACTCTTTTTTAGACTTTGACTTAAGCTATATGGCCTATATATTTTTGTGCTGCACAATTTATTGACTTTTCTTTTTTTTGTTAAGTAATAGTGTGATATTCCAAGTATCAAACAACCATAGTAATTAGTTGAACTAATTAATTTTGTTTGTTTGGGATATTAATTAACCAATAATTAATTGGAAAAAGCAACTAATAAACAATAATTAATCATTTAAGTAACCAATACATTATAAAAGACAACAAATTAAATTATGTTAGAACAACAATTAATAATTTTATAATTAATGAAACAACAATATAACAAATTATATAAGCTTTTGATGAATTTTCTAGAGAACGGTCTGTTAGGTTCTAAAGATTTAGGATTTTATGTATTTAGAACTCTAATTTGTATTGTTGGCAAACCATGATCAAAACAGGTTATTTAGTCTTGTTTAGACTTGCTCAAAGTTGGGTCTTTCATGTAAAGTTGGAATCGAGTGGCTACAGATGCATTGGTGCATTTCGGCCTGACTCGATCAATCAAAGGAAAGGCTCGATCGATCGAATCTCGGGCAGAATGCTTTTCTGCAGAATATTCCAGCTCAGCCCTAACTCATTAAACGTTTTGGGTTTTCTGTTTTTACCCTAGGTATATAAAGAAAAACCCTAACCATGTTTTTAGAGTTGCTCCAATTGTATTGTTGCTCATACTTTTCTGTTTTGTGTAAATTTCTTATGAGATCTAGATGAGCTTTCCTTTACACAAAACTTAGGATTTTAAAGGTAGAGATTACTTCAATATCTTGATGATCAACTCGGTTGCTACCATTGAAGCTTAAAGAATATCAAGCACGGGTGCTTATAGCTGATTGGAGAATCCAAGAAAGAAGGAGTCCGTGGATTCAGAACTTGCACGTGGTCGTGTCAGTAAGTTCTACTGGTGGGTAGCATTAGGAAGTCAAGCGGGGAGCTTGTAAGTCCTTTTGTATGAATTTCGATTCTTTCGTATAGTGGATTCAAGTTTACCTTGAGGATAGTTAGGTCAAATCCTTTCCAAATTTTTACCGTGTGGTTTCCTGGGTGATCATATCATTGTGTCTTTTATATTTCCGCTGCTTTATACTTTTGATATGATTGTATGTTTGTGATAACCTAGAATTGCTTAAATTGACTAAGTTAATCACTTGGCTAATTAACTAGGTTAATCTGATTGTTTTAAGGGGTCTAAAACCGTTCACGGTCTTTATTTCTAAACCTAGTCAACTAGTCCAAATCAAGTTCTTTTATTTGGTGAATAATAGAGGTTTGAATGTCCTTTAAAAGTGGAAAAGAAGGTCAAAGTGAAGAGGAGGAAGCAATAGCCCATCTTACCAAAACTGATGCTTTGATTTTTTTTTTTTTTTTTTTTTTTAACTGGTGCTTTGATTTGAATGGCTGGGGGACTGAATGGTTCATATATGTACAGTTAAATGTCAAAATCAACCGCCTTAACATAAGTGCATTCATTTTTTTTTCTTGTTAATACGTGACTAGTCTCATCACAGGAGTGAATCCTCAAAAAAAAAAAAAAAAAATTTCTGTCAATATTAATTTTTTTAAATATATTTTTAAGAAAAAAAAATTTATGCTAATAAGAAAATTCATAGGTATGATTTATAAAATTATAGTTCAAATGTGCAAAACAAATTTTAACTACTTTTCACCCATGCTATGTGCCTGTTCTAAATTTATTTGTTGGGAGAATTATTCATTGATGTATATACTCTTCATTTGTTAGAGTATTCTTCATGTGTGTCCACATGTTCCTTAAAGTGTTTTTTTTTAATAGGAAAAAGTTATAGAAATTCTTGGCATAAGCAGCAACACTTTTTTTTTTTTTTTTTAAATTTTAAAAAAGGAAACAAAATTATTGAATGAATATTTACCATTTAAGACATCAAAGATAGGATCCTTCTTAGGATAGTAAAACATAAATCATATTGTTTATAATATTTTTATGTAATGTTTCTATATACGAATAAGAAGAAAATAACAAAAAAAAAAAAAAAAAATTGTTCCCTAGATTAGATATCATGATAATTTCTTTTGCATCATTCTCTCTTGATCTCTTCTTTCACATATATCTCGCTCTTCTCTATAAATTTCAATATGAAGATTTACATGCTTTCTCAGCATAATCACCTAACTAGTGCTAGGATTTTAGAGAGAGAGAATTGGGCTTTTAATAAATAACAATTTGCAATCTTGGATTTTGACACAATTTTATTTTGTTTATTAATGTTGGATATATGTGCGCTAGTGAACTCTCACATTAAATAAATAAATAAATAAATAAGTAGTTAATATAGTATAGTTGGGTTCAAACTCACAGACTTAAATTTTTTTGGTTAAGTAGTGTTTTTATATGTCATATATTAATTATTCAATT
Organism: Quercus ilex subsp. ballota; assembly: GCA_032727855.1. NCBI lineage: Eukaryota > Viridiplantae > Streptophyta > Magnoliopsida > Fagales > Fagaceae > Quercus > Quercus ilex. The sequence goes on from CM064916.1 coordinate 3,273,850, forward strand.
GGAATGTATTATCTTTGGCAAGTATTGGCAACAATATTAACTCCATGAATCTTTGACATAAGTTTGTTTTCAATTAGGTTGTAAATTATACCTTGCAATTATCACCTGGAATGGGAAATTAGAAATTATTTTGGTCCATAGAAGCAGTTGCACTTGCTCTTTATTAAACCACACGGATTTGAATTATCTCCTCTCTAAATATCTCTGCCTCTCTCTTTTTCTTTGTAGTTTGCACTGAAACCAGCTCACACCACCACACTTTTATCTAAAAGTTGTCTTATTCACACCAGCCCTTTTGGAAAACAAAAACGTAGACTCGCCTCCTTTTTCTTGGATTGTTCAAACCAAAATTCGAACGAGTGTGGACTTGGCGTCAACGACCTTGTCTGAACTAGTGATGTTGTGTGGCTCATAAACCGAAGTAAGTCACCAGGGCCACTGTTTGGTCAGAATTTCTGCTAATAAATATCGGCTCCACCGAAAGTGAACGACCTTGATTTTGAATACTTTTTGACAAATTGAACCACCCCACATGCTGTTTATCAACCCTTTTCTTTCTTTCTTGTTTTGATCTTAGTTCCGTTGAATTTCACTGTAATGGTGTGAATTGAAAGAACTTTGAGGCTAGTGTTGTGTTTGTACTATTTTGGGATTTTTCTCATTATATTTGCTATTCACACTTTACATTAAATAATATGTTAGTAGTATCTTAATTTATAGAATTCCTCTTGGGAAAAATCTCTTAAAGCCTATTGTTAATCTGAGAACATGGCTAATGGCAAACCTTCCCGTAGAAGTCATAAACTATGCTGTGGTGTTACAGCAACTTTCTTTGTTATCTTTGTCATTGTTATCATAACCTTGTTCTTTACCATCTTCAAGCCTAAAGACCCCAAAATTTCCCTCTACCCTGAAGGCATAAAAAACATTGACTTCTCAGCCTTAGCACCTAATGTCACCTTGTCATTAGGCACTGTTGTTGCAATTGAGAACCCAAACTATGGAAGCTTCAAGTACAAAAACACCACATCTTATGTTACTTATCATGGGGAAGTTGTAGGTGAAGCTCCAATTGAGCAAAGATATGTGCCTGCACGCCACAAGCTTAACATTTCAACTTCTGTGGAGCTTAAGGCTGGTAAATTGCTAATCAGTCCCCATTTATTATCTGATTTTGCTGGTGGGAGCTTGAATTTGACTTCAACAGCCGTGTTGCCTGGGAAAGTGATAGTGCTAAACATCTTCAAGTTCCATGCCACCGTTTATAACAGTTGTAATATATCTGTTTTTATTAGTCCTCAGAAAGTTGAGTCCATGTGCAAGACCAAACTCAAGTTATAATTTTTGTTGTTATTCATTCATTTCCCTGCATATTTCCTTATCATCATGTAATCACATAAAAAAAAAAAATGGCAATCCAAGGAACTCAGCGTGGTCTCTCTCAATCAAACTCTTACATCATCTTAGAGTTTTAGTTCTTATAGCCTCAGGCTACTACTAGAAAGGTTAGACCCTTTTGTAGTGATACTCTGGTTATGTAATTTATTATAAATTTGTTTAAAAAATTTTATACATTATTTTCGTGTTTGTGTGTTCTAATAAGTATTACCGTTTTCTCCCAAAAAAAAAAAAAAAAAAAAAAAAAAAAAAAAACTCCTACATCATCTAAAAGAAAGTTTCCCATCTGACTTATCCAAGCATGAAAGATTATGAGTTTTTTTTTTTTTTTTTTTTTTAATATGAATTCTTTTGTATAAACCTAAAATCATTATAATTATTTGCTCAAAAAAAAAGAAAAAAAAAGAATCATTATCATAAAAGGAACCTCATGTTTTGGAGCCTAAGATTCTGCCATATAGCATATTTTTAAAGAATTCATTTATTTAAACTTCTACCCCATCTTGTAATTATAAATTAGCACCATGTGTCATTCTTTTTTGAAAGGAAAATAATAGGAACCATTCATTAATAATTCCACCAAACTTAAAGGTTTTAATATTTTGATTCATTTAACCTACGGCCTAAGAAAATATTTTAATGAGTTATTTAATTTTTATTATTGTTTATATTCAAAAAAAATATTATTTATTTTTTTAGTATTTAATTTTTAATAAAAATTTTGGGCTACCACTAAACAGGTTTTGTGTGTGTGTGTGTGCAACAAATATTTTAAAAAAAAAAAAAAAAAAAAAAAAAAAAAAAAAAAAACAGAATAAATTGTGGTATTGTGCTTCATAATGGCTTGATAACATGCATGTAAACACCAAGTTTGTAAAAAGAACATATGTTAGATAATAAATCTTCAAAATAAAAGGTGTCAAGTATGTGTTATCCTAAAATCCCAATTAATAATGTTGTCCCACCCATTTTAAGCTACAATAGCCTAATGTTTTGCCATATGATGCATTCTTGATATCGAAATAAAATATATTTTATTTAGTCTTCCACCTAAGAAAAACTTTTAATTATTTGTTTAATTCTTTTATTCTAAAATATAATTTTTATTATTCTTTTTCTTTTTAACAAAAAATAAAAGTGTTTTCTTTCATGAAAAAATATATTAATTTGTTGTCACATGTTTAATAAGGTACATGCATTCATTTTTAAAGTATTATTTTTTATAGGTAGTGCACTAATTATTAATATAAAAAACGGATTTATATGATGTTTTTTCTAATAATAAGTTGGCAAGAAGGATTTAAATTTTGGTGTCTTTTTCTTTTTTTTGAGTGCCACTAAGAAACAAGAATTTTCGTAATTTATGTGGTTTTTTTCCTATGATTTATATTTAAAAGTAATTGATTTGGAATCTGACATTCTTGCTTAATATAGTAAATTTTAGCTACTATTGAAACAAAAAACAACAAAACATATATAGGGTGGACTCATTGGGTGTAATTTCTGATTTAATATAATTTTCTATCCACCAAAATAAAATAGAAAAGGAAACAAAACACACAAAAAGAAAAATTAACAACACAGAGTGAAAATAATTTTATGGTAAGGTTAGTCAAAATATAATTATATATTTGTGAGCACATGAATTTTTTTTTTCTCTCGTAGAGAAGTTTATCTATTAAGAACTTCATATGGGAGAAAGAGAAGGTTACCCATAATTTAAAATTATATTAATATGAAAAATTATCTCCCTACATTTTTGAGAACGGCATACCAAAACAAAGTTTTCAATGAGTTTTCAAAATTAGGCAAACAATATGTGTGAAGGAAGGAGAAAAAAAGTAAAATAAAAATGGAACTAATAATAAGTATAATTGCATTCCTATTTTATTAAAACAATATTTTGATTCTTGGGAACGTATCAAACATGCTTATCTATATTTGATAGGTTGAAAATGTATTGACCTCTTAGGTAAATTAACCAATTAATTAGCCAAGTGAATTAATTAAGTTAATTTAACATGCAATACACCTGATAGCACAAACAAATCACTAAATAACTAAATGCAACGAAAATTAAATTTGACATGAGTGATTTGTTTACAAATGGGGAAAACCATCGAGGCAAAACCCCATCGGATGAATTTAAGGTCACCACTCTCGAGAATTCACTATTATCAAAACAAGCAGTTACAAGTAAAAGAATCATAGTACTTTATACCAACCTACAGTTGAACTCTTACCCCAATACACAATTGGACTTGGTAATGTAGTGACAATCTCTCATTTTAATGCACGGCTTTAAGTACATGACTAACCAATGCACAGATCCCAGTATGTGACTAACACACTAACTTGAGAAGGAAGTTGGCTGCAAAGTTCTTCAGTTCATCCACACGATGAAGATCAAAAAGCTCCTTGGTTACAAAACTCTATGTCGCACAAACGCAACAGCTTCTTCAAGAGAAAGATGAACTAGGGCAAATTGTCTCCGATCACAATATGTATGTAACAACAAAGTGCCACAACCTTTGTATTCAATTGCATCACCTTAGATGGTCTTTAAAATAATCCTTATATATGTCTAGGGTTGTGAGAAAAGAAACCTTGCACAAATACACATAGATATGCGTGAAATCAGATCTGGAAATTTGAATTTCGTTATTCTCGATAGATACAACTGTTGAGCTATCTGTCGAGCTTCAAATATTAAATCTTGATAGATACATTTGTCGAGTTTTAATGAACAACACTTCTTCACTTGATTCTTGGACAGATTTGCATAGCTTCAACTCTTGGACTTGAACTCTTATTCTTTGAAGTATTAAACACATCCTAAATTTACCTAACTACAAGTAAAGTGTGTTTTGTCAAAGGATTAGCCAATTCTATATGACATATGTTCTTAACATGTTCCACATATGCCCTAACAATATCAGTCATTCTATCATACAATTTTTAAAGTTGTAAATGCATATAGTGTGATCAAATTACTACTCCATTCTTATAGTGTTTTTGTATTTTGCCCTATAAAATAGAACGACAAATTCTTTACGATGAGAATATTGAGATATTGGAGGAAACTAGTAAGCAACTGCACTAATTAAACCAATTTGAAAACCAACAACATGGAATCCAACTTCAATATCTAAAAAAATGAGTTCTTCTTTCATTTTTGAATGGATATGAAGTTCTATCGCTACTCCAACTACGTCAATTTCCAAAAAGCAAATAACGTGGTGAGAAATTATGGAATTGAGATCTTAGAAGATGGAAGTTTCGTGTGTTTTGACTGAAAAATAATCGCATAGAACAACTCTCATACAATCGTAGATAACTTAATCAGATTGGCAGATTTGTAAGTTGAGAAAAATATAATCATATATTAATGATATCATGTGTCTAGTCTCCCTGTAAAATGTACAAATACATGGTGTTCAAATGTTCAACGAGTGAGAAAAAGAAATACAAAAATATGGTGTTTAGGGAAGAATAGTAAGATATCTTATACAATATTGAAAGCATAAAATTGAGAAAATTTGAGTGATTAGATTCCGTATCAATATCATGAAAATGATCAAGTCTAGGAAATTTTATCGGCTTGAATTTTGTACAAATTCTATCATATCTTGCTCATATAGTATACACGCACCACCCTATTTAATTTTGATTCTTAGCTTTTTTTTTTTTTTTTTTTTTTGGAAACAAGCACACACATAAGGGAGAGGGAAATATGTTTTAACATAAAAGCACACCACAACTCCACTCAAAAGCCATAGTATCTTGATTCTTAGCTATTGATTGTAATTGAATAACCAATATAATGCATTCCTCTAAATAATCTCTAAACCTTCAATACCGTTTATGAAAACTCAATTAGTGTAAAAAACACTAGTGAATGTTTAGACCCCCAATTACAAAATAACCAATGCAAACTTATATTCAAACAATATATATGCGGAATATGAAATATAAGCACTATCCAATTTGACAAACTACTTTAACACATAATTAATCATTAACACATCAACAATTAATGGTTAAAGGGTAAGGGAAGAGAGATGCAAACACAAGGATAACACCGGCATGTGTTATCGAAGAGGAAACAGAAGAACTTGGCGAAAAACCTCTCCGCCGCCCTCCAAGTTATAAAATGATCAACTTGAGAATAAAGTTGGGATACATGAATAGCAATAGACATTCCAAGCCTAATTTACCCAATACACCTAAACCCTCTAAGTTTCTTGCTCCAACAAGGTTAAGCCTAATTGTGTCTTCTCTAGCTTTCTGGATCCCGCAATAAGCCTATTGCATCCGCCATCCTTGGCATCTTCCAATGCTTCCCAAGCTCCTAAAACACTCTCAACACTTTGAATAGGTGTGGATAGTGTTTAGGTACAAATCTCCTCTCAATAGGTATAACAATAGGAGAGGGAAGGAGAAGAGACTACAAAGATTTCTCTTTAAGAATGAGTAGCTCTCTCTCTAATAAGATGGGTGTGTTGTAGAAACCTCTCTTAGGGTTTTTCTCTCAATAGGCTCCACACTATGTTTGTGGGTAATGAGGGTATATATAGTATGAGTGATGGGCAAATAGGTCACACTAAAAAATCCTCTAACCAGTGAAATTCGTGGGTCACTCGCGGGTCACTTGAATCGCGAAAACAGCTGGCACAGCTAGCATATGACTCTTCAACTTCCACAGCTGGCACTTGACTCTTCAACTTCCGGTATGTGCTCCTCATGTGACTTTTAGTTGTCTTGATCAAATCTCCACCACTTAATACTAAACTCATTACAAATAAATCCCACAAAAATATAAGGAAATAAATTTATGCAATTACAACACTTTTTGTCATGGAATAAGCCAACACAAATGTTATGAGAAAAATCATAACTTAACCATTTATATAGCCCAAAGTTCAAAGATGAGGAAAAAAAGTTATATAGATACCGTTACATTGTTAGTTACAAGGAAGCAATAATTCTGTCCTAAATCTGATCACATTTGGTCATTTGATCTCTCTGCAATAATGTTGCATGAAAATAAATTAAACTAAACTGAAAAATAGTAATAAAGATAGTATTTAGTATTTAAAAGTTTGAATCTTTAGCAAATTCTCTAAATGTTGAGCAAATATTTTACAGGCCTAACACTAAGCTAACCTCTGCCAAAAAAATTATAAATTTTTATTCTAAATTATCACTTCGATTATACTTAACCACCTAAATTATCAAAATACATGATCGAACTCCTCTAATGTTTGTTTTGTATTGTAAATTGGTGTTTCAATGTTAAATTTTGTAATACTTAACGCTAAAACAAACGGTAGAGACATTGAAATAAAGTTAAATATTTGGGTGATCAATAGTGTGTTTTGATAATTCTAAGGTTATAATTAGGGTCAAAAGATGTCATTTATCCTGCGCAAAAAACTCCCTACTAAACCTCACCCCATGAGATGAATCAGCATAACCCCAATTGGTGATATTAACACCTGAAAGAAGTGCTGAATTTTCTGCTTCTACAATATTGTACTTCAAAGCCCACCCCATATCATAAGAATCTTATGATATGGCCATTGTTGTTCAAAGTAGTGGGTAAGATTTTGAGGAAAACGATGATAAGCGCAGGTTAGTGGTGGAAAGGACGTAAAGATAAAGTTCGCCCATAGAGAACGATAATAGACCCAGTAAGGTTTAGCCGTTTTAAGTAAGAGATTGATCAGGATCGCCTATTAATGGGCTTAATCAGGATCGGCTGCTTGGGCTGAGAAAACATGGGCCTTTAAAACGGCGGCGTTTCCAAAAAAGAAAATGGAAAGCGTCGTCATCTGGGTCATTCAAATAACGACGTCGTTTTTACGGAAAAAGGTTGATTGAACCTCCGTCGTCGTTTTGGGTATGATCTCTCTCTCTATTGGATTCTCCAGATTCCCTTTTCTTATTGTCTTCATTAGTAATGCATCTAATTGGTCATGAACCCATGACTTCACCCTCTACCTAGAACTAGAGCTTATTGGGCAAATTCATTCCTACCTAGTAAAGCCATTATTCTCTGTAAATGTTGGGCCTCATGCATTTTAGTTTTTAGATATGTGGCATTTATTTCATAAACCAAGACTACATGTCTAAATTGCCTCTTCAAATCCCACTGTATTTGGCTACAGTGTTAGAACAAAGACAGTCAAGAAAGCAAGATCAGTAAATTTGATTAGATTTTCTTAGTCAAAACTATACAGTAGAAGTGCTTAATTTCTTGCTTCTACTCATGTTAACTGCATGTTGTCTTTTGCATTACTATCATACTTTGGTGGCTAAAGCTTCATGACTGCTTTCGTACATGCCGTTAAATATTCAAATTTTAGGTACTAAACTAGAACTTGACCCAAATTTTAGCGGCCAATAGTATATTTTCACTTTTTATTTTTATCTTTGAAGTAGCTATGTAATTAAGTAAAACTATTTAACTTATTAACTTCAGTTTATTACATTTTATTTATTAACTTATTATGGTGTTGGAATTTGGAACTTTGGAAAACATTTTCCTTTGCTTATATTTGATAGTTCTGGTACTTGGTTGATAACTAATGAACTTTTGGATAATTTGTTCTGTAAAAAAAAAAAAAAAAATTCTTTAGCTAGTGGAGATGTAGTCCTTTAGGGTGTAAAAGTTGTGCTAATAACATAACATATATGTTATGTTATTATAAATTTATAATTAATCTTGATCCAATCCACAAAGTCCCTCCACTAATCCTGTGTAGGATCTTGATTCTGATAATATCGGTGGCCTTGAGCACTAAGTGTGTACTATGGGACTTTCTCGGATTGGGAGGTCCTCCCTTAATAATTATAGCTTAGGTGAAGATTGTTATGTTATTCTCATTGTTTGTGGTTAATTTCCTCTTCGTGACATTTTTTTTCCCAGGAACTTGGATTTGTTGTTCACCTGAAAATATTATGAGGTTAGAGAAGTGTTTGGTTCTGTTCCTCCACTATATATCCAGGACATGGTATTCAGTTTGTCCAATGATGCAAAGGTAGAGTGGTTATTTTGTTCTTGGAATTCTCTATTTTATGTTTATTCCTTTGCCATTTTTAGGCCTTTTTTTTAATCCAATTTGATATTTATTTGGCTGTGCCATACCATATTTGACATTTATTTTAGCTTCTTGTATTTCCCTCTATTTAGTTTCAAATATCATAATCAATCTTGTGTAGTTGACTGGGTGCGTGTGGATAAGCTCACTAAAAATTAAAAAAAAAAGCACCAAGATAAATAAGTTCTATCTGTTGGAATCAAGACACTTAAAACAAGGTGATTATTAGGTAATCCGGGAGTATACTCCTTCCCTCTCATATAGTAGTGGGTCTCACTCACCATGAGATCCACCCTCATGCGAGAAAAAGAGAGTATACTTCTGGAGTATCTAATAAATTTCTCTGAAAACGACCACATTTTTGTTATACTTAGTTGTTTGGATTGGATGGATATGGACAAATAGATCACATTTAAAACAAATGGAAGTTAAAAGGTGTTAAACTAGATGAGCGATGGGCCTTCTGATTACTTAGAACTGAGCTATGTCTCTGTAAGCTATAAGTTGTCTTGGACTCAAGGCTTCGCTATGGTACGAGTCGTGTCACATTTGTGTGGTGGAGGAATATTGAAAAAAGAGAAGGGGAAGATTTGGGTTAGAGGAATTGCTCGACTCATCAGGCCCTGTTGAACAAAAGCACAATATGGAAGAGTAGAGAACAAACAAAAATTTATTTCAAATTAATAATAACACACTAGTACCTCAAGGTCCTAGACACACTTCAAATTAATATTTCACTTGCACTCACTTCTCACTCAATGAACACCTATGAACTTTACTAAGCACACTCACTTTTATATAGACACTTGGACACACACTAGGAATTGGTGTTTTGTTTCTCACACACAATGGGCACCCTACCTAGCTTCCTCCTATATATACTAGTTTTAACTTTTAAGTCGGTTAAGCCACCGACTTTGATATTTCTACACAACTCTTTAAGTAACGGTAAAATGCTACCAAGCTTATACAGTTCTTCTTCTATAGGCTTCTAGTTTCTAATTACTTCCTTGTTTCTTGCCCAAGACATCTTCTATAGAACAGTATTGAAATTGTGGCTCAAGTTTTACTCTAGAGTGGAAAACTAGGAAATATCTCCTAGGAAAGCATATAGATCCATTAGGAATTAACTAGGATGACCTCAAGGGGCTGGGTTGGTTAAGTGGTTCAAAAGGTCTCATAATATTAATGAAATACTGAGTTCAAAACCTCCTGCCAACATCTTGGGGTCACCTTCAAAGAATTTCACTCTGTAATAATCTAGTGTGTGGGACGGGAGACTACAGATGCCCAAGAGAATATTAAGAGATCTAAATGCCCTTATTTACAAAAAAATAATATAAATACATGATCAGATTCAGAAAAGAAAATTTTAAAATCTTAATCACAAAATGGACTTTCTCCATTTCAACTGAGTCCACTGAGATGGAAACAATAAGAGAAATTATTCTAGAACCCTCTTCCCCTTGTCTTTAAGCATGGGATCAACATGTTCCGACCGTCTTTCAGGGTGAGAGTCCTCATTAGAGCTGCCACTTGTACTTGGTCTTGCTTCATTATCGTGTTTTTGCCTCCTCTTGTTTGTATTATCAATCGTCAAATTCCAGATGATATTCCAATTATCAGACAAGGATTTGACGTGGTACGTTAATATTTCCTTGAACTTTCTCTCACAGAGCTTGTACTCGGAACCATGGCCACACTTCTGCCCAGTGTGCTTGTACAAGGGAAGAAGACCACACTTCTGCGCTGTCAAGCCAGGGCAGTTAGTTGCAAATGAAAACTTAGCAAGGATGCAATGATTCAGCCAATCTGGAAGCGACCCGCGTGGTATATAGGACAACCAAAAGAATCCACCTGTCTGTGACAGCATGAGATCTTTCTTAGTTGGACAATAGATATAGCGAGGCTTCACACTACCAATATTGGTTTCGAAATGACAGATAAGGTTGTAGGAAGTTTCTGAATCAAGAATGTCTAGGATGGAATTCTGATCCTCCTTCAATTCAAAAAAGGCACATAGAGCAAATCCTAACCAAGTATTATCACTGCACAAATTTCTAATTGAATTGATTGTCAACGAGGGTGAATCACTCTGATTGCTGAACCAACCTAGATCTTCATATCCATCGAAACAAAAATTATGGACAAGGCGATGATCAGAGTCCTGTAAAACAAAAATATTGTGTGTTGTTAGGATAATGGTTAAATGATTAAATTAAAATTTTTTCCTAACATCTTAAACTTTTGAGGCAAATTGTAGTTTATCGTGATAGGATTTCTCTCCATTTGAAATTGATTCATTTTATAGATCAAATTTAATATAACAAATCTAAATTTGTATTCAATGCAAAATCATTTAAAATTGTGCACTATCATATATCCAAGAAATATAAATAATCATAAAATTGAGCATTTTCATGATATTAGAGTAAATAATCTAAGTTTGATATATGTCTTCACTATACCTTTTATTTAAAAAGTAAAAACATCTTACGTTTTGGCCTCATTTATCAAGGGAGAATTTGAACTACACCTAAGAAAAAGTATTAGAATAATTATTAAATGATTTAGTTAACCATTTCCAGTTACCTAAACTTTTGAGATAAATGGTAGTTTATTAATTACCAGCAGGTTGCTTTGGCTGTGTTGATCCTTAGCTTCACTTGTTTCCCCTTTATCAATAGGCCTTCTTGTAATTTCATGGTGAATTTGATCCTCATTGGAGCTACTAGTTCTTCTAGGTCCTGTCTCATCATCATGGTCTTGCTTCATTTTCAACTTACCTGCTGTCACTTGATTGATGAAATTTTGTAATATATATTCCTCCTCGCAAAGATATCTAATCCGCTGAAACCAGTTATCATTCACATGAAAGAAACCAAGCCCACATTTTTGCACCATCACACCTGGCCAATCACTTTTAATTGAAGCTTTGATGCAACCAGATTGATTGAACTCATCTGGTAACATCCCACGCGAAATACAGGACAACCAAAGAAATTGCCCTCCTGTATCTAGCCATATGAATTCTTCATTATTAGTGAGATGGACAAGTAAATGCTCCGAACCGGCTACATCAGTTTCTAAAAGACAAATAAGGTGGTGAGAAATTGTTGAGTTGGTATTTTCAAGTATTGCAGTTTGATGCTCCTGGATTGAAAAATTAGCACATAAAACAAGTCCCATCCAATCAATGTCATTGTAGAAATATTTTGGCACATAGATTGTCACTGAGGGCCCATTACTTTGACTGCTGAAGGAAGGTAAAACGTTTACCAGAGGGAAACATCCAAAATATTCAAAGCATCCATCTAAGCCCTGATAAATATATAAAAAAACAAAAAAATAAAAAGTAATAAGGTATGCACTTGAATCACAGACCAGGGTAGAAAATTAGAGGGAATGTTCATCCTGAATTTCAAGCAATGTAAATAGTAATGTTAAGGAAACAATAATTTTCACAATCTTTTCTACAATTGTTGACGTAACATATTATGATTGGAGTAACATTACTTGCTTTTATTAGCTTCAATCACAACATGACACTCAGTAGTTGTAAAAAGGACCATGAAAATCATTGTGTTCCTAAGAAAATACTCTAAATTTCTTACCAGCTTCATTTTGTTAGGTGTACGTGTATCCATAATTTCTGAAATCATGTCCTTGATGGGGAGATAAATACCTTGGGGAGCTTCCTTGAGTAATTAATATAACATATAGAGACACGCTTTAACCCAAAAGGCCTAAGCCCTTTGGGTATGTGCTCAATTATGTTATATTAACTACTCATTCTTCTCATCTTTATTCAATGTGGGACTTCACTCACACGTGTAACCCAACAATCTCCCCCTCACGTGTGAGTCTCTGCCACTCTGTGGGGTTCAAGACTTCTATGTGGGTCATGAATAAGTCTTACTTGCTCCCCCTTGCCTAATGGGCTTTTTCACATTATCAGCGCGTTATCCATGGGTCTCTCGTACGCCATCCATGGGAACCACGTGTCAACCCCGCACGCACATCCATGGGAACTCCGCACGTCCATATCCATGGGAACCTCGCTTCTGCCACTCTGTGGGCTTCAAGACCTTCTCTGTGGGCCATGAATAAGTCCTACTCGCTCCCCCTTGCCTAATGGGCTTTTCACTTCATCAGCGCGTCATCCATGGGTCTCTCGTACGCCATCCATGGGAACCACGTGTCAACCCCGCACGCACATCCATGGGAACCACGTGTCAACCCCGCACGCACATGCATGGGAACCCCGCACGTTCCTGTCCATGGGAACTTCGCTTCTGCCACTCTGTGGGCTTCAAGACCTTCTCTGTGGGCCATGAATAAGTCCTACTCGCTCCCCCTTGCCTAATGGGCTTTTTTCACTTCATCAGCGCGTCATCCATGGGTCTCTCGTACGCCATCCATGGAAACCACTTGTCAACCCTGCACGTACATCCATGGGAACTCCGCACGTCCATGTCCATGGGAACCTCGCACCTCATCATTGTTTTAGCACCATTTGCAATATTCTTTTGTTGGGCTTTTCTTTTCTCCAGGATTTGTGTGTGGGCCATTAAGGCTTTCTCTGTCCCCGCTGGGTAGAGACCATGAACACCTCACCACCTTCGCCGCACACCACCATGGGCTCTGATACCACTTGATGGGGAGATAAACACCTTGGGGAGCTTCCTTGAGTAATTAATATAACATATAGAGACACACTTTAACCCAAAAGGCCTAAGCCCTTTGGGTATGTGCTCAATTATGTTATATTAACTACTCATTCTTCTCATCTTTATTCAATGTGGGACTTCACTCACACGTGTAACCCAACAGTCCAAACGACAATGCTCAATTCCTTCTTTCCATAAGCACCGTTCAAAATCCTGATATGCAGAAATCAAGGTGTTGCAATGTTGTACTTCTCGCTCAAATTGTAACCGATCATGCTGGTACAAAAGATGAAGCCCACATTTTTGCACTATCACACCTGGCCAATCACTTACAAATGAAGCTTTCATATGGTCGCACTGATTCAACACTTCCTTAAATGCCTCACTTGGTATGTAGGATATCCAACTGAATCCATATAGATTATGTAACCATTCTTCATAATTGATTCGGCAAACATGGATTTGATCCAGACTAGCTCTACTCAACTCGAACTGACAATATAGGAAGTGAGGTGAAAATGTTGAAACCATATTTTCAAATATGGTGCGATGATCCCTCTCAATGGAAAAAGAAGCATATACTGCTAACCCCATCCAATTTTTGTCATCGTACAAATTTGAGGTTATGTCAATTGAGATTGAGTTCCCACGACTTTGATGATTAAACCACTTCAGAGTTCTTCTTGTGGGGAAACAAAAATTATATGGAGTTGCCGGATGAAAGTACTGAGAAAAAAAAAAAAAAAAAAAAAGCACCCATTAAAAAAAAAGCATCGTTTGTCTGAAAAATTATTGTATACTCCTGGAGTACCATAAATGCGTACTCTCTCCTCTCACATAAGTGGTGAATTCCACTAATTAAATTCATGGTAGGACCCACCATTCATGTGAGAGGAGGAAGTATGCATTTATGGTACTCCGAGAGTACTTAATAATTTTCCAGTTTGGTAGACAAGTATTTAGGAATAGAACTACATTTCCTATTTTACCTAACAATTTTTTTCTTTTCACCTAGGTTAGATTCTTTATTTTAATCCATATTTTATTTAAATACTATTTCTTCATTCAATTTTTATTATTCATCTTACTTATCAAAATACCCACTTTCCTTTATCATAGTTACAAAGGAACAAAAAAAAAATATATAAAAAAAATTTCGATCGAGAATGAATAGTGCTCCCTAAAGATAGGGTGCAACTGTAAAATAGTTACCCATATATATATATATATATATTTTTTTTTTTTTTTTTTTGAAAGCAACCCATATTTACCCCCTCATATTTTAGGAAATTTGCTACCAATACTCTAAGAGCACACTTTGCAAGTGTCCAAAAAACAAAAGAGCCGACTTTTAAGGCTTGTTTAGTAAAATGATTTAAATACAATTTTTTGTTTTGGAAACCAGAAAATTGTGAGTTCCACACTATAGTTATAAAAACCATACCAAATCATCAGTTAAATTGTGAAACCATGAAACATTATTCGGTTTTCTCAAAAAAAAAAAAACATTATTCGAAATGGTTTGGTATAAAATACCAAATATGGAATGGCCCATAATCAAACCGGATAAACCGATAAATTGCACAGGTTAATCTTTTTAACCCACAGATAAAAAAAAAAAAAAATACCATGTGTATTTACTAAACGACTAAAAATTGAAAAGATAATATGATAAAGACATAAAGTGATAAAGATTAAAGACTATTTTCTCTGTTTTTTTACCATCCTTCTAGCAAATAAGTTTGGTAAAATTTGTGAAAATGTATTGAAGTGCGAAACACTGTATTCTAGCAATTTTGAAAGGGCACCTCGTACATGAGCAACAAATTTGAAAATGCCCATTTTCTTCAGTTTTAAAAACATGATTTTCTTTATTAAAAAAAATGCTATCTTTTTTTTTTCTTTTCTTTTTTTTTTTTTCAAAATTGCTCCCTCTTCCCCCCCACCCCCCTCAAGCAATCACAATGCTTGCGAGCTCTAAAGAAGAGTCTGTTTAGTTAGCTATTTTAAAACGTGTACTTTGAAAACACTTTTTTTTTTTTTTAAATGCAATGAAGTATTTGATAAAATCTATATAAATAAAAATAAATGTTATTATAAAAACAACAATGCAAAAACGTAATTTTGCTTTAAAAAAAGGTCTTTTTTAAAAGAGCATCTTGAGAGTTACTATTTGGAAACAAACTTTTTGTCCAGGTTTAAAAACATAAGGGGAAACTATATAAAAATGCCCACAGTTTATATCCTTTTTTTTTTGAGAAGGAACAGTAAATTTAAACACACGCACACAGGGGAATGGGGACAAAGGCACAATATCACACAACTCACCCACAGTTTATATCCTATTTCAAATTAGGTCACAAGTTTTAATTTTGAGAATCATAATCCCAAACTTATGAATGCTCTTGGGCATAAGCATAAACCGCTCAGCCTATCAAGGATGAATGCTTTGGATTACTAGGCAACTAGTTTTAGCAGGTCCAAATGGCTCTTCTTTAGAAAGTTTCTAATAGTATCAAAAAAATTCCATAACTTATGAAACCGTTTCAATTTGAAACCCTATCAATCTCCACTATTCATTTCCATTATCCCGGAGAGTAATGAAGTAGAGAAAAACTTGAAACCATTAATAAAACTGTGTTTCACCTGGGTAATTGGCTTCAGTTTTTTGGCAATCACTTTCTCACTTTATGTAAATTTTTCTCTCTCTAAATGGAGCTTTCTTTCTCTACCCCCTCAGTGTTCACTGGCTGCCAAATTAATTTATGAACCTACTTCTAAAAAACACAAAATTTAACCAATGGCTTCTCACTTTTTTTTCCTCCATTACTATTTAAAATAAGGAACATAAATAATGGAGATGGCCATAAGCTTCAAATTAAAGCAATTTTATAAATTTGTGGCTCTAATTGACAAAATTAAAACATATGATCTAATCTGACACATGGCATAAACATTAGACCTTTTATGTAATTTTCCCAAACATAATTTTCTTAAGGATACAAAACCAAATGAAAAGTTTTCCAGACTTAAGAATTCTTACCCGGAACTGGTTATCAGGGTATGGGACATCCTCATAAGAATAATGTGCAGTTCCACTAGTCTCCCCTTGAGAAATGAATAACCTTTGAGGGTGTAGGTACTCACTAGAGCTCGTAGCTTCAATGAATATCTCTGGAAAGTTGTCCCACATATGGTATACAAATTCGGGATTGCAAGAGTAGTCAATTAGGAAACTATCAGACGGGGCAGTGCTAGAGCATCGTGCCATTATACATGCTAACTCTTCCATGTTGTGCTGGTATACTAAATTGATCCCACTGCTTTCCACATAGAAATCTAGATTGCTTTCAAACGAGAATTTAGCCCAAGTGCTTTGACTCCAATAATGTGAATGCGTCGTATATGGAATGAACAATACCCAAATGAATGCACGTTGTCTTAACGAAACTAGTTCGTTGTCTTCACCTATAAGAAAACTGCACACTAAACGCTTGGGACAAAAGCTGGCCCTCAAAAAACATTTGAATTCGAAGTGATTAAAAGTTCCCGAATCAAAATTCTTACGAACAGCAGTTGGATGCCTGGTAAAGACATAAAGACCACATAGTGCCAATCCCATCAAATCAGGATCATTACACAACTCTTGAGGTTGCGGTAATGCCACTACATGCCTATTAGTTTGATTGCAAAACCACTGGGATTTCACGCTGTGCAGAATAGCCGTGGAGAATTTCCCCATCTTCGCAATTTTTCTGGTAAACATATAGATATGTAAGTCAAGAATGATTTTTTTTTTTTTTTTTAAATCAATTAAATAAAGTTACATTATGTTTTAGGCTAAATTATAAATTACACTTTTCAACTTTGGGCATATTTTCAATACAATATATTAACCTACTAACTAAACATGCTAGAGGTTTATCGGTGTGGATGGAAGATGTTCTTCCACATCTCAATGCTGTTTTTTTTTAGCCAATCATGGCTGATTTTTTTTCTTTAATACAAGTTCGAGGTCTTTCTACTCCAAAAAAAAAAAAAAAAAAAAAAAAAAAAAAACAATTGTTAGCAAGTCTAATTTACTTATAAACAAAGCTTTATTTAGACCCTTAAATTTTAATTATTTTCAATTTAGACCCTCCATATAATTCTATCAAATTATACCATAAGTTATAGTATTTTTCACTTTCCAAAATGATGACATTTTTGGTAGACTTAGAAACGTGGATTGGATGTATGTGAACAAAGAGACTACATTGAAAATGAATGGAACTTTTTTTTTTTTGAGAAGGGAAAATGAATAGAACTTAAATGTGTTAAACTAGATGAGCGATGGGTCATCTAATTGGTTAGAACTAAGCTACATCTCTAGATCATTCACATTGGTGGTACTAAAATTCTATTTAAGCACTCAAAACACTAAAAACGTGCTACATTGGTGGTGTTAATATAGCTAAAATTCTATTTTAGCACTCAAAACACGAAAAAGCATGCTACATTGGTGGCGTTATAGTTAAAAATATTTACAAACTAGCTATAGTAAACTGCCATCTTTGGCAGCTACTGTAGCAAAAAAATTATTAAAAAAAAAATTGTTTATTCCATGTCTATCTCTTCTCTTATTAAAAAAAATGTTTTCTCTCTCTTTTTTCAATCTGCAGTTTTCTCTCTTTTTTCTCTCGCATATACTCTAATCGAACAAAGCATACATCTATTACACATCACTTTATTAGAGAGGTTGTGGAAGAGATGAGATTTAACTTAAATATTGCAAAACTGAAGACTTTCCGGTTTGGTTAGAGAGTTCAAGCAACAGTTTTTAGTGTCTGAAACTGTAAGCCCAAAACAATATATATATATATATATATGTTTGGTAAGAGAGTTTAATAAAGAGTGTTTCAGTCACATTTGTCAATTAGAGTGTTTAAAGTGAGACTCAGATGATGTTGACAACACATAAAACACACAATTTTTTCTTAAAAAAACATGCTCATACCAAACACTCAATTGTCTTTTTTACTTTTGAAAAAATATGTTATTAGAAACATGACACCAAACAAATTTTTTGTATTATGAGTACTCTACACACATGTTTTCACAACACTTTAAACTGTAATTTTCATATCATTTTGAAAATCGATATCTAGTCAGAATGTGGCTTGAATTTTCAAGCCTACATAGCATTGTCAGAATAGATGGTTGGCTTGAATTTTCTAGCCAACATTAAATGCATGTTATTTGTTTTGCATTCATTGTCAATATAGAAGGTGCTTGAGTTGCACGCCCAGGATCATGTTAAAAATCAAGCGCTGCCTCTCTTTAAATTTATAGAGTTTCTCTATCAATCTCTCTCTCTCCGGAATTCTGTATGTATGAGATATTTCTCTAGAGATCTCTTTGTAAAAGAAAAGTTCAGCCACAATTTTCTGTGTTGTTCTAGGTGTCTTGGGCAAGAAATAAATAGGAAGCTAGAACCTAGAAGCCTATAGAGCCGGATTTGTACAGACAGAAGAAAAAAGAAGCTAGAAGCATTGGTGAAAGATATTTTACTATCAGTAAAGGAATGGACCAAGACATTTTAATGTCTGTTGTTTAACTGACTTACCAGCAACTATAAATAGGACCCAAGGGGTTCTCACTTGTGTGTGTAGCATAGGCAGCAAGCCTTTGTTAGAATATACAGGTGTCTTTACAAAAGTGAAGTGCGGATAGTGGAGTGGTGTCCATCAAGTGAGTTGCCTTGTGTGTCTATTATAGAAAGTAGCTTGTGTCAATGTACAAGAGTGATCTCCTCGCTCTATCTCTGTGTATCTAAAAATAGAAATGTAGCATTTATTATTGATGCATTTCTGTTGAACTACATCAGTGACCATATCATTATTATTTGTCTATTTAAATATATATATATATATATATATTAATGTATGCAATAAATTTTCTACTCTATCATTGTGCTTATTTATCAACCATCTTGTTGGTTTTATTCCGTGTCAATTTGCTTGTAATTTAAGCACTTAGTAACCCTGTATTTAGGTGGGATTATTGTAAGGGTAGTGTGTGAGAAGATGTGAAGAAAAGCTTAAGTATGTGCAAAGAAGCAGAGCTTCGCGGCTAGGACTCGCGGGTGGCTCGCGGTTGCAAGTCACCAACTTCAGACACGTGAGATGCACGCAGGGAAGCTGAAAGGTCGCGCTAGCTGTCGCACTACAGGACAAAAGTCCCAAGCTGCCCAGGCCGTTACGTCGCGACTTCATTTCGCGACTTGGACAAGCCGCGAGACCAAGCCGCCAATTTACCCTGTTTGGCAAAAATTGTCTCTTCGTATTCTCATCTCACCTCACTATATATAGACCCTTATACCCACTAAATCGAGAGAGCTTTCAGAGAGAATTTTGTGAGAGAAAACCCTAGAGAAAAACAAGATTGCCTCATCCCCAATCTTCATCTAAGAAACTCTACAAATTCCTCTACTCTCTTCCTCTCCATTGTCATACCCTTGAGAGGTCTTTTACCAAATTCTTATCTCACCACACCCACGTCTGTGAGAAGGTTTATTTGGTGCTAAGGGAAGCAGTTTGGAAGAAACCAATATACATTGGTTGATGCTATGGTCAAGTAGTGGAATCCGAGAAGCTAAAGAAGAAATAGGTTCGGTGTAACCTCGTTGGAGCAAGAAGCTTGGAGGGTTTAGGTACTTGGGTAGATTAGGCTTGGAGGGTCTTCTGCTGTTCATGTATCCCAACTACATTCTTTAGTGGATTATTTGATCGCTTGGAGGGCGGCGGAGAGGTTTTACGCCGAGGACTTCAATTTCCTCTTCGATAACACATCGTGTGTTGTCCGTGTGTTTGCATCTTCCTTCCCTTTATCTTTGCCTTATATTTACTGCTGTGGATGTGTTTATATTTGGCTTAAATTAGTTATCAATTCTGTGGTTGGTTTATGTTCATGTTCCGAACACAAATTGTTTGATTATAAGCTTGAATTGGTAATTTTATAATTTGGAGTCTAAACGTTCAAGGGTGCTTTATACACATATTGAACTTTCAGCTACGTTATCCACTTATTTTCAAACCTTTTTTTCTTCTCTTCAACAAGTGTTGTTGTCTTTTTTTCAACATTTTGGTATTAGAGTTTCCTCTAATTTAACAGATTAGACCTGACCTCCTCAAGAGTACAAGAGTGTTCTCCTCAATATATGCGGCTTGTTTCAAAGATGAGAGTGGTGTGGCAAAATGTGAGAGTGAAAAGATCTCTTTGAAGGGGAATTTGTGGATGTGCAGTATAGTCCCAACCTTTATATTTGGTCCCAAACTTTGTATTGAGAGAGAGAAATTTGTTTTTTTTTTTTTTTTTTTTTTTGCTAGTGAAATTTCTTCTTATTACCATCTATGGACGTAAGTCAAATGACAAACCACATATATTCTTGGTATTCTCTCTTGTGTGTGTCTATGTCTATTTTTTCTTTCCTATCTTTGTTTCATATTATTTGTTTTGGAAATCTTTCTAAAACCCATATTACGCATTTAATTTTGTGTGGGAATGCTTTCTCAAGGCCACTTCCTACATCAAATTGGTAATAAGGCTTCCACCATGACAACAAATTGATATCAACTTTTCTACTTTTACAACAAATTGGTATTAAAGCAAAGGTTCACAACCTAGGAGTTTAGGTTTGTACTTTAAAGCCTAGGTTCATTACTTGAGCGTTTAATTTAGTTCTTAAAAGCCAAGGTTCACTACCCAGGCATTTGGATTCGTTCTTCAAACCAAGGTTCATTACTTAGGCATTTGGACTTGTTCTTTAGAGACAAAGTTTGCCAACTAGACATTTGGATTTGTTCTTTAGAGTCAAGGTTAATTTGCTACCTAGGTATTTAGATTTGTTCTCTTTGGAGATTTTGCTAATTGGTTTGTGAATCTTATTATTGGGAGAAAGACTAGGTAAAGGTAAATAGATAGGTTTGTTGCACCATCTGTGTTTGTCTAAAGATCAAAAGGATTTTGTTGATGAAAGATGATAGGAGTATTTTTTACAGACATTTAATACCCCTAGATGCATCATGCAAGGAAGTCGAAGGTGCCTACAGGCCCATTAGCTCTATGGAAACAAAATGGAAGACCCAGGGCAATGACATCAAGAGTGACGACTCCACAATGATACCGAACGGGCGTCTCTATAAGCTGACAGGAAACCCTCGGACGGGGTGAAGGGCTGATGGGGTAAAGAGGCCGATGGGTCCAGTGTGACTTGGCTTGGTCCCCACGAATACCTATACATGGAAATTGTCAGATGACAACTTTTTCATTTATAAAAGAATATAAATTATGAGCTAAAAGACAAAGATGGGCCAGTCAAATTTTTACCTCTCTTTAATTCTTTCTTTCTACTCTAGTTTATTTTGCTTTGAGTCTCTCTATCCCAGGCTCCCAGCGTCTCTGACTCCTTGCTCTTACTTAGGTGCTTTGTGCTATGAGAAGATACCTTTGCCTCTGTCGTTGGCTGCCAAATTCCTCTCCTTTGTGTTCAGTGATAAGTTAGTTAGGTTTTCCCTTTTTTTTTTTTTTTTTTTTGAATGGCTTAGAAATCCCCTTCTTTTTCCCCTTTTATTATATGTATGAGGTAAGTTGGGTGTTTCCAACTCTAGGCTAGGTAGATATCTAATTAGAACCAGCTTTGATTTTTTTTTTTTTTTCTTGTGTTTGTTTTGGGGTGTTATTTGGGCTTAATTTTTGTTATTTGGCTAATATATTTTTTTATAACATTTAAAAATATCAATAATATTGTTAAGGGATGCAAAGTGTAATTTTATTGTAACAAATTGCTAAAAATAATATATTATATATATACCAATTTTTTTTTTTTTAAATCTGGCTGGGGCCGAGGGGTGGGGGGGGGGACCACTGCCCCCCAAATCCAACAATAGCTCCATCCCTGAACCGAACCTCCACCCCCCACACCTCATAGTTTGCCACCCAACCACTACCCCCACTAATGTCCCCAATCTCTAGCGGTCAACTACCACAAGTGATAGGTGGCCGTTGGCAACGGCCACCGCCAATAACGATCACGATTTTTTATTTTTATTATTTTTTTTTTATATCTAAAAATTTTTTATTTTTATTATGTATGTTCTTGACAGATGAGAAAATGTAAAAAAGTAGTAAAAAATATATTTTTTTCATGGCATTTTCTAGAACGCAACCAACACAATCTAAATGTTGCCTGGAATCAAATTTTTGGTCCAGAAGACAACCTGCATTCAAAATATTTTCACTGTACTTTTGTTTTTGTTTCTGATCATAGAAAGTAATGAATTGCACCTTTCTAAGGGGTTTATTATAGCATATTATTGGTAATAACTGTATTAAGTATTAACTATATTGAGTAAAACATTTTCTGAACCATTCTGTTATGCCTCTTTTTATTACCGTCTTTTCCCATTGAAAATGAAAAAAAAAAGAAAGAAATTGATTTTCCCATTAGTCCTTCCTTCAATGAAGCTATGCTCGGAGACCAGTTGTTATAGTTGCTACAGATATAACAAGAGATTCTCTCACTGCCGTTTTAGTTGGGCCTCTAGAGAAGTGTTGAAGTAACACAGCACACAGCACACAACAGCAAGGTATTCAGAGGTTAAACGACAAAGAGGCTGAACAAGATGAGAAGAAAACGACACCAAGTAGCATTGCAGTTAGAAATAAGGCAGTGAAGGAAACGGCAGCGTTTAGTTTAATGAAGACACGCAGCCCACATGGCTCACACGTTAGAAGAAGCAAGGCAGATTCAGTTACTCAAAGAGCCAGTTGTCACTCATCTATTGGTTGAAGCCTTAAGCAGTTACACAGTGTAATTAGTTAATTTGGAAATTAGTTAGGGAATTCCTAATTTTCCCGCTTCTTTGCTTTCTCTGTTTTTGTATATAAAGGAAGAGTAGTTATTTATGTAAACTCATTCTTCATAATCAATATACAGTTTTCAAACAGAGTCTTCTTTACTCGCTCTAAGCTTCTTTGAAGTACTGTTAGTTTCCAGAGAATTCTTTTCTTTACAAGAAGCCTATGAAGCAGCCCATTCCTGTAGATAGTGGCCCCCTCTTTTTGTTTTTTTTTTTTTCCCCCCTTCTTTTTAATTTTTTTTTTAATAAATAATTTAGCCTTTGTTCTTTTAAGAAGATCAAGCAATGTCATTGAAATACAAGATTTTTTGTCTGTTATTCTTGTCCTAACTTGTTTAATATTCAATACCTATGGTTAATTTAAATAAATTAGAAAATTTTAGTTTTTAAATTTAGATTGAAATATAATTTGAATAGAGAATGAAATTTCAATTATTTTAATTGATGAAAAATTATGGAAATATTTGAGCTTTATTAAAATGTAGCATTGATTTAACTAATTATCGTGTGTTTTTATTTGAGTAAATCTCCAAAATCCACTTCATCATATACATATATTGGTTTTTTATTTTGTATAAAACGTGTTGTCAAATTTATATAAATTAATTTATACTAATAGTCATTCTTCAAAATCCCTTGATTTTTTTAAAATAATCTAATCCAAAGTCCAAACAAAACATTTTTGATATAGCAATTTTTTTTCCTGAAAAATAAAAACCTATACTATGAGACATTTTTCTTGCCCTTTTTGGCATTTTCCTTTGTTTACATTTTTCTAGAATATTTAGTAACCATAAACTTAGTTGAAAACCTAATACCTCCGGAGGTGAGGTCTTAGAGACCCACTCTCTTTTGAGGATTTGAACTAGATATCTAAAGGTTAATTGAGGATAGGTTGAGAGTTGGAAGAAACCTAAATTATTAGTAGCAGAACTATTCACAAACAAATTTTTTAACTGGGAGGCATTCAAGATTACCATGATAATAGATGGAAGTCAATTGTGTCTGTACAGGTCAAAGATTTGGGAGAGAATGTGTTCATATTCTATTTTTAGGACCCCCTCAATAAAAAGATTGTACAAATGAATAGCCCTTAGGCTTTTGATAAAAGTCTTGTACTGTTGCATGACTTTTTGAATCAATGGCATTAGAATTTTGAAATAACTTGGATTAAATATCTCAGCACTTTGTCACAGTTGTAGTGTCTATATTTTTCATTTTTCATTGTTACTTGCATTACGACATAAAGTCCTCTTAGGTGAGCCATTTAATCCATGAAGTCAGATTTCACTTCGAATTATAATTCCTCTAGTTTCACTTCAAGCCACGTGCGGAACATTGAAGAGACCAAACTTAATAAAATTTGGTTTGCTCAAACAATTACTTACTAATATTATCTACATGAAATAAAAACTTTATTTTGAACTGATTATACACCTGATCACCCGCAGCCGCAAGTCATGCGCCTTTATAGCCAGAAAGAATGGAACCAAAGATCTCTAGTTTGCTTTCCAAAGCCACAATCAACTGTTGAACCCTTTCTGTTCCCCTGCCTTTTTTCCGCCCAAAGCCTCAATCAACGACCAAACCAACTAGTTCTTGAATATTAGAACTGGTTTTGTACATTGCTAGTTTACTATGACCAAAAAGCCTACATTATTATTTAATTGAATTTCTTTTAATTTCAAATTTCCGTTAAACTTTCAAAGCTAGCAACTCATGCATCAGGTGGTCATAGCATTTAGCAAACTATTACTATATTAGATTTACTGTGCAAAAGATTTATTTCTGGCTTGCAATGTGAAAGTATAACAAAAAACTCTGCAAAAATTGGATAGAAGTAGTAATCCCTGTGTTCTTTTACATGAGCACAAGTATACACATTATGCTTGTTAAAAATTGTCTCTGCTGTCTATTGTCCAAC
Organism: Quercus ilex subsp. ballota; assembly: GCA_032727855.1. Classification (NCBI taxonomy): domain Eukaryota; kingdom Viridiplantae; phylum Streptophyta; class Magnoliopsida; order Fagales; family Fagaceae; genus Quercus; species Quercus ilex. The sequence goes on from CM064916.1 coordinate 3,298,844, forward strand.
CCACAAATAATTTTCATTTCATCTTCCCTTCTTTTGCCCATAAATTTAATCTACTTGGTGCCCAAAGAATTTGTTAATAAAACAGATGGTTTAAATTCTTCTTGCCGTGTTTGAACTTGAATTCTCAGCACCAAATCTATATATTACTAAAAGCTGAAGCGTAGCGTTTAATGCTGCTGCTCTCACGTTGCGCCACATCAGCTGCCACGTCATTCTTTTTTTTCTTTTCTTTTTTAAAATATAATTTTCCTACAATTTTTAAATGATTTTTACAATTTTCAGCCCTATAAATGCAGCCCACTACTTATTTATTTACTTCCACTATTTATTTACACTTCTCCAACCTTTCTCTCTCCCTTACCATTTTATCTCCCCACTACTTCTTCAATCTTTCTCCCTCCTTTACCTTTTCATCTCCCCACTACCCTCTACATTAATATCATTCTTCCTCTTTCCCTTCACCTTCCTTTATTTTTGTCTCTTCTTATTCACACATTCTTACTATAAATTTGTCACTATCTCTTCTATTCTATGCATAGTTTTCTCTCACAAAAAAAAGGTTCCCTCTCTCTCCCTCTCTCTCTCTCTCTCTCTCTCTCCCTCAATTTTTTGGTGGATTTTTTATATTTTTCTTGCATCCCTACTTTAGGTTGATAATTTTTTATATTTTTTAAAACTCTATTTTGCGTTAATGCCATTTAGTTTAGTTTTTTAAATTGTGATTTAGTTTAGTTTTTTAAATTGTGATTTAGTTTAGTTTTTTAAATTGTTGTTTTTTTTTTTATATATTTATTATTCTTTTTGAATGTTAAATGTTATCTTATTGCGTTCTAAAGAATTAAATATAGCATATAAAAATATAATATTATTTTATTACATAGCATGATTTGGATAATTTAGTATTTATTCTGTTACATAGCATGATTTTTTATAGTGCTCAATTTAGATGTTAAACTATGAGACTATACTAATTTTTGTTTATTTTTTAATCCTTTGTGGTGGACAAAGTACTCTTAATAGTTGTACTAGAAGTACTTTATAATGCCATTTATTTAAAGAAAAGCAAAGGTTAGCCAAACGAAAGAAAAGCAAAGGTTAGCCAAACAAAAATAATCGGATAGGTGACAAATTTTAACTTTTGCAATTTTATTTTAATTATTATTATTTTATAACAATGCATGTATAGAAATTTAATTCTTAGATTTTACTAATAATTGTTTATTTGATAATATGTTTTCAGCGGCCGAAATTATAATTTCTACAAAGAAAATAACCTTAATAGATTATCAAAAAAAAAAATTTATCCTAATATTGGTTCAATTAATCATTGTTAAGTTTTATTAATTTTTTTTAGTTTATGTTTTTTTAGTGTTTTGGATTGATCCTATATTACATTTATGATTGTTCTTATAATAAATAAAAATATAATTACGAAATACATTACTCATTATTAGATTAGTTTAAATTGTAAAATCTTTTTTTTAATAAAATCACCATAAAAATAATTATCACGCGCAACGCGCGGGTTCGCGGCTAGTGAAGATAATACTTGAGCCAAATAAAATCCAATGGTCTAGTATCTCCAGCTATTGTCGGTTCAATTATTTGTAGCCTTCTCCCCCCTCTAGGATTCTATGCAGGACCAGGGTAGATAAAAAAAGTCTGGAAAAGAAAATCAAACATAGGAGTGACAGTGTCAGTTGTAAAAAAAATGTAAACTGACAATACATTCGTTTGGTGCTATGGGAAAATTTTTCCTTACATGAGGAATTCCATTTCATAAGAAAGTTGAATGTAAAGGAAACTGCCCAAGCACTAAACCAGTTCAGCAGCACCATCAAGCCACTAGCAGCCCCCTTCACATTAATTGGGAAAATCTGCAAGAGAACAGGTTTCAGGTAAGCTCAATGAATATGGAAGAAGCCATATCTAATAATTATCTTTATGTAAGTATTGGTGTCACTGCCCGAAATTGGGAAGGGAAACCAATTACAATATTTATCATAGAAACCGATGAAGCGTAAGTTCGTCAGTTAGCAGATGGAGCCAATCCTCAATTTGTGTGAATGTCTTCTCAAAGATGATCACCGGTGTGGTGCCTGCCACAACGTCTCCGATGCCAAAATTAGTACAAAGGAGCTTTATGAAGCAAAACAGAATAGTAGAATGATAGTAAAATTATCTGAGTATTTTCGCATACCTCCTGTTGATATCGTGAGGGCCTTATATATGTTTTTACAACTTCTAGTCGTTGAGGTAGTTATGGTGGCCTTGATGTTCCTCTTGGTAACGTTTTGCACTGTGTAATGTGGCTTTAATGTGCTCCAACGGCTCATATAGCTGACCCCGTAATTGTTCCGAGTGTAATTGGCTGCATTGAATGGCTTGGTCGTCTTCGTCAGTAATTGTTAAGATCGTCTCTAGGAGATAAATTCATCAGTCCTGTCAGTTGCCCCCTGATTTTGTGGTCGTCAAGACGTGTCATGACGACCATAGAATATGAAAGGTTATGGACCGTAAATGACTCTTGAGGTTTCGTTCTGCATTAAATGCGTAGTGGCAGTGCTCTTCAGGTTGTGGTCTGCGTGGCACATTTTGACTGTTGGAGTTAATGCTCCAATTGGTGGGACTATTGGGTTTCCCGCTGGTTTTTCAGTTTTCTAAGTCTTTGTTTTAAACTTCTCCCCTTCTCATTTTTCCCTTTTCATTTTTCTCAAAAACCTCCAATCATTGTTCTGAGCAGCTTCTTCACCAACCTTACTCTGCAACTCTCCTCCGAACTGGTGTACTGTGCGGTGGTGCTTCCCTTGTTCGCCATTTTTAAGGTACATTCCTTCTCCTTTCCCTGCTGTGCTCTTTTTCCAATGCGATATGGCCTCTGATTCCCTTTTTTCTTTTCCTTTCCTTTTTTCCTTTCGTTTGTCTTTGATTTCTTAGGGGTTTAGCTTGTATTGTCTTCCTTTGTGTTTTTTCTTGATTTCTATGGTTCATAGCTTTGAGGTTAGGATAGTTTGCCCGTTAATTTCCTTCCTTTTCGTACGTTTAGGAGGGTCTTTAGGCGTTTTCCCCCATATTGAGGATTTCGTTTTTGAGGGCAATTGTTTGAGCGTTGCATTGGCTGATTTGTTGCCATTGCTTCGTCAGTCGTTTGATTGGTTTGAGAACGTGGTGAGAGAGCGACAGGGAATGTCTGAGGTCAGGTCCAGTGAGCTTGCGACTGGGTTATCGTCTAGCGGTAACCTAGCGAAAGTAGATACAATTGTTTCTAGCCCTCGAGAGGTTAGGGCTCTTTACGCCCTTGAGGAGAGGTGTGGACTAGATGTTGATACCTTAGGTAGATTCAAGGATAGATTTCAATTTCCGAAGCGAGTTAGGGTTCGCTTGCCAAGTGAGGATGATTGGGCCTGTCACTTCTTCCTCGAGGAGGTATGCTTTTATGAGTCTGCCTTTGTTTGTGGGTTGAGGTTACCCATCTATCCTTTCCTTATGGAGCTCTTGGACCACTTTGGTATTACTCCGGGGCAGCTTATGCCCAACTCATAGAGGATAGTGGTCAGTTGTATGGGGATATGGCTGACTGCTAATGATGGGGATATGATTAGGGTAGACGAGCTTATCAACCTATATCGCTTGAAAGAATCTAGGGAGTATGGGTACTATGAACTGGTGCCCTGGGAACAGAGGACCAGGATTATTTAGGGTTTGCCTTCGTCGTTTAGCTATTGGAAGTCCAAGTTTTTCTTTGTGTCAGGGGACGATTTTGAGACTTCCTCTGGTGAGGTTTGGGGTGATCTCCCGAGGTTGCGTCGTCGGTGGGGAACCCCAACTTTAGGTGCGTCAATACTTCTTCTCGTCATCTGTGTTTTGTTTCGCTTACTGTTATTTCTATTGACTCCTTTATCCCTCGTGTTGCGCAGTGAAGAGGAGACCTAAGCTTAAAAGCAGGTATAAGGAGCGCATACAGAAAGCAATTGACTACGCGCTGACGATCGAGAACTGGGAGGATCTTGTGGACGCCCAGACTCTCGCCTTTTATTGTCTCGGGCCAGAGCCCTCTTCCTTCGTCCTTCATAATCTTGGAATTGAAGGAAAAAAGAGTAAGTGCTATGCTCCTCAACAATTGCTTCCTTTTTTCTTTTTTCTTTTTTTCTTTTTTTTTTTGTTTTCTATCTCTCGTTCGTCTACCATTTGGGATGACGAGAAGTTGGCGGTAGACAAGGCTCATGGGGTTGTGACCGCCGAGGATTTGAAGACCTTCTCCGGAGTGTCCTTTAATAATGTCGCAGCTCATCACGTTCATAAGCTTGTTCAGGTAAAATTTTTGTGCAACTTTTAGTCTCTTTTCCTTTCTCATTCTTCTGACGACTTTGAATTTCTTCCCAGGTGTTAGGGGAAAGTCTCCATATTACCTCTGAGTACTTTACTCAAGAGGCTAAGGTGGCGTCTCTCTCATCCAAAATGGAGGCTTTAGAGGCGGAGAATTCTGCACTGAAGAAGAAGCTTATCGAATCCATAGGTGAGGCTACCTCCTTGAAGGAAAAAGTGAAAGCCTTGAATGACGACCTTAAAGTTGAGCGGCAGTTGACACTGGAGAAGGATGAGCAACTTCTGGGTGCCAAGGAGAAGCTCAAAACTATTACTGCTAGGTCTGTCGAGGCTTTTCAAACTACTGACGAGTACAACACCGTCTTATTTAGTTGGTACTTCAAGGGCTTCGAGCTTCTGAGGAGGTACCTTATCAAGCATCCCTCCGGAGTGGACTTGGAGAGGCTGGAACTAGAGGAGGTCGATTAGGAGATGGCAGCAGACGAGGCTGCGCAATCTTCTGCTACTGACGCTCCTGAGAACGCCCCTGCTACTGACGCTGCCTCCGGTGACGTCCCTACTGGTGATGACATTGCTACTAATGCCTGAACCTGTCCCTTGTGAAAAAAATTTCTCCCTTTTTTTTTGTGTGCCCATTATGTTTTGGGCTTTTTGTAAATCTAATTCCATAACAATTTTTCTTTAATCTGTCTTAAGAACAATATTTTTGGCTTAGTGTTTATGGGCCTTTAGATGTGAAAACAATAGTAAATTTGTGGCCCATGGTTTTTGGGCTTTAATTAAATTTGTAGCTATGTACTTACTTGTAGTTGTGATTGCGCACCCTTTGGTTTATGATATGCTTGTGGTATCTAACAACTGTCCATGTTGTGTACTTAGCGAAATTTTTAGTTATGGCTTTCCTTTTTCTTCATCCGTGATTTTTGTCTGTTCTTATTTCGTCGATGACTTGCATCCGTCTAGGTGGAGTTGTGTTATTGCCATATTTGGCTTTGATGACTTACACTCCTTGAGGGATTTTGTTACTTTTATCTTCGTCAGTAACTTACATCCGTCTAGGAAGAATCTTGTTACTTAGCCATTCTTGGCTTTTGTGACTTATAATTGAATAGACCTGTTTGCATAGAGACATTAGCTGAATAACTCATTTATTAATTTTCAGAATGAATACATTTATTTGTTGCTTCGATTGGTGGTACTTCTTCAAGTGCTCAATGTTCCATGGCCACGGGAGCTTCTGTCCATCTAGGGTTTCCAGGTGATAACTGTCTTGCCTAGAGTAATGGGAGATTCGGTATGGTCCTTCCCATGTGGGGCCAAGTTTTCCAGTTGTCTGAGCTTTACTCTCTTGTTGTAGTAGTCAGTCATCTTCTTCTGGTATTTCGTCATTCTGCTAGAAGATTTCTCTCTTACTTCGTCCAGACAATCTAGGTTAATTCGTAGACGGTCATCATTGTCTTCTTCGTTGAATACCTTTCGCGTGATACTAGTTACTTCTACCTCGACCGGGATCACTGCTTCAATGCCATAAGTGAGCCTGAAGGGGGTTTCTTCCGTTGGGGTTCTTGCTGTGGTCCTGTAAGCCCACAAGACGTTGGGTAATTCTTCTAACCGGTGCCCTTTGCGTCATCCAGCTTAGTCTTGATAATGTTGAGTAATGTTTGATTCGTCACCTCCGTCTACCCATTTGCCTGTGGATTCCCTGAGGATGAGAACTGATTCTTGATGCCTAGGCCTGAACAGAAATCCTTGAAGCCTTAGTTGTCGAACTGTCGCCCATTATCTGATATGATCGTACTTGGAATCTCGAACCTGCAAATTATATTCTTCCACATGAAACTCCGAATTCTTGCTTCGGTGATGGTTGCTAATGCCTCTGCTTCAACTCACTTTGTAAAGTAATCAATGGCAACTAGCAGGAATTTTACCTGACCTTTACCTATGGGCAGTGGACCGACGATGTCGATTCCCCATTGTGCAAATGGCCACGGAGATGCTATCATCGTTAGTCTCTCCGCTGGAAGTCGCTGGACATTCCTGAATCATTGGCACTTGTCACACTTCTTGACGAGCTCCACTGCGTCTACCTGCATAGTAGGCCAGAAATAACCCGTTCAAATAACCTTACTTACCAAAGATCTAGGGCTAACATGGTCCCCGCAAATCCCTTTGTGGATTTCTTCCAGGATATACTTGACTTCCATTTCATCAACACACTTCAAGTACGGCATGGAGAAGCCTCTCTTGTATAAGGTGCCATTAAGGATCGTAAATCTAGTCGCCTTCTTCTTGACCTTTCTAGCCTCGTCTGCATTCTGAGGGAGGTGCCCGTCCTAGAGGAAAGACACAATGGGTGTCATCCAGTTGTTTGTGTTCTGGATTGCAAACGTTGAAACTTCTTCAATGCTGGGGTGTTTCTGAACTTCCAGCACCAAACCCAAGTCCGTCACCCCTTCTTCTAACGATGCTATCTTCGAGACTTTGTCTGCTGCCATGTTCTGACTTCTAGGGATCTGTACAAATTCCACCTTATCAAACTCCTGAATCAGATATTTTGTCAGCCTAAGGTATTTTTGCATTCTCTCTTCCTTTGCTTCGTATTCTCCCTTGATTTGCCCAATTACCAGCTTCGAATCATTTTGGACTAGCAGGTTCTTAGCTCCCAACGCCTTTCCGAGTCTCAGACCCATCAGTATTCCTTCGTACTCGGCCTCGTTGTTGGTAGCCGAAAATTTCAGTTGAACACCATACTTGAGTACTTCTTCGTTAGGGGTGGTTATGACGACCCCTACTCCCCCCTTCTTTTGGGCTGACGAACTGTTGGTCTGTATTGTCCATTGCTTGACTTAGTTAGTGAAATCATCTTCATCCGGAAAGGTGAATTCGGCAATGAAGTCTGCCAAAGCTTGTTCTTTAATGGCTATCTTGGGATGGTACTCAATATCAAATTGGCTAAGTTCATTTGCCCACTGGACCATTCTTCTAGCTGCTTCAAGTTTGTTTATGGACTTCTTGATGGGTTGATCTGTCATCACCAAGATAGGATTTGCCTGGAAATACTGTCCTAGTTTGCGTGAGGCTACTATTAAGGCAAACACAATTTTTTCAATTCTCGGATACTTGGACTCGGCCCCTTGGAAAGCTTGACTGACGTAGTAAACTGGGAGCTGTTTCTTGGCTTCTTCTCGAATCAGGGCTACACTCACAGCTGTAGCTGATACTACCAAGTACAAATATAGGTTTTCCCCTTCCTTGGACGGACTTAAAAGGGGTGGATTACTCAAGTAGCGTGAAAGTTCAAAAAGGGTATAAAACACCTTTAAACGTTTAGACCCCAAATAACAAAAATATCAATTCAAGCTTTATATCAAACAATTTATGTGCGGAATATGATAACAAGCTTATAACTGAATTGATAGAACAATTTAAGCCAAATATAAACACATCCACAGCAGTAAATATAAGGCATATGTAAAGGGAAAGAAGATGCAAACACACGGACAACACACGATGTGTTATCAAAGAGGAAACCGAAGTCCTCAGCGTAAAACCTCTCCGCTGCCCTCCAAGCGGTCAAATAATCCACTAAAGAATGTAGTTAGGATACATGAATAGCAGAAGACCCTCCAAGCCTAATCTACCTAAGTACCTAAGCCCTCCAAGCTTCTTGCTCCAACGAGGTTACGCCGAACATATTTCTTCTCTAGCTTCTCGGATTCCGCTACTTGACCATAGCATCAACCAATGTATATTGGTTCCTTTCCAAACTACTTCCCAAAGCACCAAATGGACCTTCTCACAGACGTGGGTGTAGTGAGACAAGGGTTTGGTAAATGACCTCTCAAGGGTATGACAATGGAGAGGAAGAGAGTAGAGGAATTTGTAGAGTCTCTTTAGATGAAGATTAGGGATGAATCAATCTTGTATTTCTCTAGGGTTTTCTTTCACAAAATTCTCTCTGGAAGCTCTCTCAATATGATGGGTATAAGGGTGTATATATAGTAGGGTGAGAAGGGAACGCAAAACGTCAGTTTTTGCCAAATAGGGCAAGTTGGCGACTTGATATCGCGGCTTGGCCAAGTCGCGAAATCAAGTCGCGACTTAATGGCCTGGCCAGACTGGAACTTTTGTCCTGTAGCGTGACAGCTGGCGCGACCCTTCAGCTTCCCAGTGTGCCTCTCACGTGACTGCATTTCGCGGCTTGCCAGTCGCGAACCACCCGCGAGTCCTAGTCGCGAGACTCTGTTTTTCTTGCACACTCTTGAGCTTTTCTTCACATCTTCTCACACACTACCCTTACAATTTTCCCACCTAAATACAGGGTTACTAAGTGCTAAATTACAAGCAAATTGGTCACGGAATAAAGCCAATTAGATGGTTGATTAAATTCAACCTTACATAGCGTTTGAGTTCCTGGAATGCTGCTTCACATTCGTTGGTCCAGGAAAAAGCCTGTTTCAAAGACTTGAAAAAGGGCAGGCATTTGTCTGTCGCTCTAGAGACGAACCTATTAAGGGCTGCGATCCTTCCCGTGAGCTTCTAGACTTTCTTGACGGTTTGGGGCGATGCCATGTTGATTATGGCTTGCACCTTCTTCTGGTTTGCTTCTATTCCTCTTTGGGACACCATGAATGCCAGGAATTTTCCTAAGGCTACACCAAAAACACACTTACTAGGATTTAGCTTTATCTGGTATTGTTTGAGGGTGGTAAACGTTTCTTTTAGGTCATCCAAATGGGCAAATTCTTCCTTACTCTTGACGAGCATATCATCCACGTACACTTCCATATTCCTGCCGTTCTACTTGCTGAACATCTTGTTCACTAACCTCTGATAAATTGCTCCTACATTCTTTAATCCGAAAGGCATCACCTTATAACAATAGAGCCCTTGGCTTGTGATGAAAAGACTTGAAAAAGGGCAGGCATTTGTCTGTCGCTCTAGAAACGAACCTATTAAGGGCTGCGATCCTTCCCGTGAGCTTCTGGACTTCCTTGACAGTTTTGGGCGATGCCATGTTGATTATGGCTTGCACCTTCTCCGAGTTTGCTTCTATTCCTCTTTGGGACACCATGAATCATAGGAATTTCCCTAAGGCTACACCAAAAACAAACTTACTAGGATTCAACTTCATCTGGTATTGTTTGAGGGTGGTAAACTTCTCCTTTAGGTTGTCCAAATGGCCAAATTCTTCCTTACTTTTGACGAGCATATCATCCACGTACACTTCTATATTCCTGCCGATCTGCTTACTGAACATCTTGTTCACTAACCTCTGATAAATTGCTCCTGCATTCTTTAATCCGAAAGGCATCACCTTATAACAATAGAGCCCTTGGCTTGTGATGAAAGAAATTTTCTCCTGATCTTCTTCAGCCATTTTTATTTGGTTGTATCCCAAAAAAGTGTCCATGAACGTCAACAGCTTATGTCCGGCTGTAGAATCTACAAGCTGGTCTATTTTTAGTAGAGGGAAACTATCCTTCGGGCATGCCTTATTCAGGTTAGTGAAGTCCACACACATTCTCCACTTTCCATTTGCCTTCTTCATCAGGACGACGTTTGCGAGCCAATCAGGGTAGTAGACTTCCCGAATGAAGCCCGCTGTCAACAACTTGTTAACCTCGTATGTTACTGCTTGATCTCGCTCTGGGGCGAAGATTCTTCGTCTTTGCTGAACAGGCTTTCTCTCCGGGTCTACATTTAACTTGTGCTGAATAACTTCCAGGGATATACCTGGCATGTCATCGTGGCTCCATGCGAAGACATCGATGTTCTCTTTAAGGAACTGGACGAGCCTTGTTCTCATCGTAGGGCTTAGTGTTGTCCCTATTTTCGTTGTCTTGGTTGCGTCTCCTTCGGCCAGCTCCATTGTTTCCAGGGTTTCCATTTTATCTTCCTCATTTTCTTCAATCATCCATGTATGGTTCTCCTTTGCAGCCAAGACGGCCTGGTAGCATTCTCTGGCTAAAACTTGATCTCCTTTTACCTCGCCTACACCGTTATCTGTTTGGAACTTTACCTTCAGGCAATAAGTGGACGTGGTTGCCTTCTAGTTGTTAAGTGTAGGCCTTCCAATAATTACATTGTATGATGAAGGCCAGTCTACCACCTAGAAATCTAACTGACGAGTCAACTGCGTCGGGTAGATCCCCACTATTACTGTCAACTTCACTATACCCTTGGGATAAACCCTGTCTCCACTGAAACTAATGAGGGGGGAGTCAAATGGGCAGAGTCTCTTTAGATCTAGCTTTAGCTACTGAAAAGCAGGAAGGTAGATTATATCTGCGGAGCTGCCATTGTCCACGAAGATTCTTTTGGTGTTGAATCCCTCTATAGTCAGCATTATTACCAAAGGGTCGTTGTGAGATTGCTTCACTCCCCTGGCATCTACTTCATTGAAGGACATGTCCTAGTTCGTCCGTCTTTGCTTAAACGGAGGTATCATGCGGATGTTGTTTACCTGTCTCTAGCATGTTTTTTTAAGGGATCTGAATGACCCTTCCATGAAGGGCCCCCTGCAATTGTCTTTATCTCCCCGATCACATCTTGTGGAGGCTGGAACGAACGATCATCATTCTTGGACGAGGACTCAAGCTGACTTTTATTACCGTCTCTGAACTTATTATATTCCCCCTTTTTCACATATTTCTGTAGTTTCCCTTTCCATATCAATTCCTCTATTTGCTCCTTTAGGTCCTGACAATCTTCTGTGTAGTGACCATGATCCTTGTGAAACCGGCAGTACTTATTCTTATCACGGACATGGGGGGATGAATGCAATGGTCTTGGCCATTTGAGGTAGTGCTCGTCCTTAATCTGCGTTAAAATTTTGTCAACAGGCATAACTAAAGGGGTAAATTTTATCGTTCGAGGATTCTTTTCATCTTTCCTTCTACTTCGGTCACCAATTCAATGATCTGGACGCTCCCGCTTTTGTCCCCTACACTCGTCGTCCTTCCTTCCTTTATCTCCTAGCTTCTCTACATATTTTATGGCGGCTAATGCGTCTTCAGCATTCATGTATTTCTGTGCTTTCAAGAGCATTTCTGCCATCGTTTTTGGAGGATTCTTTGCGAGTTAAGCCACGAGTTCTCTAGATCTCAGCCCTGCTTTGAAAGTCGTCAATTGCACCTTATCGTCAACTTCATCTACCTTTAGGGTCTCCCGAGTGAAGCGTTTTACATATGACCTCAGGGTTTCCATCTCTCCTTGCTTAATTATGAGTAAGTGGTCTGCTGGCCTTTTAAGACGTTGCCCCCCGATGAAGTGACGCAAGAAGGCGTTGCTTAACTACTCGAAATTATCGATGGACAATGTTGGCAACTTTGTGAACCATTCCCTTGTAGCTCCTTTAAGAGTGGTGGAGAAGGAACGACAAAGTATCTCGTCAGGGGGCTGTTGAACTCCCAATGTTGTTTTGAAGGTATTAAGGTGGTCTTGGGGGTCCTTAAGTCCTTCGAACGGCTCAAATTGAGGCAGACAAAACTTTGACGGTACTGGACATTCTACGACTGCTGTAGTGAAAGGCGAATCCGTGGCTCTTACCATTCTATCAATGCTTCGGTCCGTTTTCTCCTTAATGGCATTCCTCAATTCGTCCATCTCTTTCCTCATCTCCCAAAGAAGATCTGAATTCTGTTCATCTGGAGTAATAAGTCTTCAATGGTCACTTCTTCTATGACTGTTTCCCTCGTCCTCCAAGTTGTCTTTGGATCGATTCTCCTCCTGTTGAAGCCATAGCTTCATTTCCTGATTTTGCCTCGTAAGTTCTTCAACGGTGGCCACAAGAGCTTGGATTTGCTGAGCCAAGGCTGCGGAATCTTGATTGGACTCCATTTGAATATAGAAGTTGACGGGAACAGTGTTTTCAAATATGAAAATGAAAATGCGTTTCCCACAAATGGCGCCAAACTGATGAAGCGTAAGTTTGTCAGTCAGCAGATGGAGCCAATCCTCAATTTGTGTGAATGTCTTCTCAAAGATGGTTAACGGTGTAGTGCTTGCCACAACGTCTCCAATGTCAAAGTTAGTACAAAGAAGCTTTATGAAGTAAAACAGAATAGTAGAATGATAGTAAAATTATCTGAGTATTTTCTCATACCTCCTGTTGATAACGCGAGGGCTTTATATATGTTTTTACAACTTCTAACCGTTGAGGTAGTTATGATGGCCTTGATGTTCCTCTTGGTAACGTTTTGCACTGTGTAATGTGGCTTTAATGTGCTTCAACAGCTCATACAGCTGGCCCTGTAACCGTTCTGGGTGTAATTGGCTGCATTGAATGGCTTGGTCGTCTTCGTCAGTAATTGTTGAGATCGTCTCTAGGAGATAAATTTGTTAGTCCTGTCAGAAACTGTAAAGCATGAATACTAAGCTCATTGAATCTGTAACAGTTTGTTATGCACTTGCAATCAACAGTATCAATAAAATTAAAATCTCAAGCCAAGACATGGACGATTGATCACTAACCAAGACAGGGTGGACAAGTACTCCTGATCGCAATGGGAAATGCTCAATATCAGCTTATATAAAATTTCCTCTCTGCCATTCTTAAATCACAATTTGAAATTGATTGAACATCAATAAAACCCAAATGTTATATAATAGAAATTCAAATTGAACAGAACGATTAAAAAAAAAAATTGGCATAACCTAATCGGCTAGGTTGTGCACTTTATGCTTGACAACATAAAGATAAAAAAAAATTGAGGTTTTTTATGATATTAATTGGTCTATTTAATATCAATGCTTCTAGAAAGCTCACCTTCACTTCTCTGCAAATTTACTCTTAACAAAAAAAGACATTTAAATTTATAAATCTCATAAAAAAAGCCATAAAATTACACAAATTTACATCAACAACTGAAAATATAATACTACCAATGTTACACATCTACCAACAAATTTACATAATCAAGAACCTAGAAGCTCTATTAAACTTGCCACCTGCCCATCCACCCTGAATATTTTTTTGACCCTTCATACCCGATTTCAACTGACCCATTCATTCAAAACAGTCCTCCATGCTTCAGGTCAGATGGGTCGAATAGATTAGCCTCAGGACAGTCCCTTCCACTCCAAGCTCAACCCTGTACAAGTAGACAAAATTAAACCCTATCATTTTAAAAGGTTTCAAATAAGCCGATCCAGTTCTCTGAATTACATATCAAAACGTCTTTTTTCATCAATGATGTTAGGAAAATAATTGATGGCTTATTTGAAAACCTTTTGAACAAGCATAGTTTAAATTGAAATTTTTGAAAAGTGTAGGATAAGTTTAAAATTACTCCTAAACAATAGGGTTTGAAATATAATTTTTTTTTTTTTTTTTTTTAAAAAAGGTTGAGGTAAGTCCAACTTAGAACATGTTAAAATTATATCTTCACATAATCAAAAGGAAATAAGTCAAAAAACACAGTTGTTGCACAGTCCAAGCAATTCCTGGTTTGAGAGGAACAATGTTAAAGAAATAAAAAACATCACAATATTTTTCACAACAATTAAGGGGGTCATTTGATAACATTGTTCTAATAATGTTATTTGTATTTTTTTGAAATACATATAGATAAAAAAATGTATGAAAATGCGTGTAATATTATTTAAAAACTAAAAACATGTTAAACTACTATATCAAACGGGCCTAAATTAATAAGTTTTTACCGATTTTTATCTGTACCAATTATGACATCACTTTTTTAAACTATCACTAACACATTAATCGGTGTGAAAGTTTTTTATAATATATATATATATATATATTTATTTATTTATTTGCATCTATGGACTTTCTATTTTGAAAAACAACCGCCCATACGATTTCCATCTTATCTTTCTGTGCACTGCAGTAAAGATTATCAGTTCTTTGGTATAAGGTTAAAATTGAAAATTAGAGGGAGGATGACTTACCAATAATTTCAGAAGGAAGAGCCCCATAAGAGAAATTATTCTTCTAGAACTCGCTTGCCCTTGTCTTTAGGATCAATGGGTCCCCTCTGACTTCCAAAATTAGACCCTTTCCTAGAGCTGGAGGTTCTACTAGATGTTCTTTCACCATCATGCTTTTGCTTATCCCTATTTACATCATCAGTTGTCAATTGATGGATGAGATCCCAATCATCAGACGAGGAGTTCATGCTATGGCTTATTGTTTCCTCTAACTCTTCCAAATCATAAAGGTACAAGAGACGAAGGCCACATTTCTCCACCTTCAAACCTGGGCAGTTAGTTGTAAATGAAGCCTTAATGCCGCTGACTTGATTCGGACAATTTTGAAACGACTCACGCCGTCTATAGGATAGCAAAATGCATCCACCTTCCTGTAGCATCACGAGATCTTCTTTAGTCAGGCTATAACGATCAAGAGGTCTCACTCTACCAACATTGGTTTCCAAATGATAAATAAGGTCATAAGGAATATCTGAATCCAGGATGTCAAAGTGGGCAGTTGGATTCACATCTATAGCAAAATAAGCACATAGAACCAATCCCATCCAAGTACTATCATTGTTTGGAGGTAGAGGGATTGTCAACCACCGTTCATCGCTCCGATGACTGAACCACTCAAAAATTTCACTTGAAGGCAAAGGGGGATTGTAGAAAATGCATCGATCAAAGCCCTGTGAAACAGAAATATTGTGTTTTATGGGTGTAAGTGAGAGAAATTAAAGACAGGGAGATGGAATATCTTGTTTGAGACAGAAAGACAACATAGTTATTAATTACCCGTGGTTCATTTTTGCTGAGTTCATTCAGAATCCAAGACCACATTTTTACATTTCTATTCTCAATCTTCTTTTTATTAAGGATGCCCAAAATATCAGACTTGGAGTTCATGCAGTTCTTGAACTTTTCCACAGAATTCTGGTACAATAGATCAAGGCCACACTTCTGCACCTTCAAGCCATGGCAATTTGTCTTAAATGAAACCTTAATGGAGGCACAATCGCATAGCCAATCAGGAAACGACCCACGTGGTATATAGGTCAGCCAAGTGAATCCACCTAGCAGTGACATCATGAGATCTTCTTTTGTTGGCCAATAGATATGGCGAGGTTTCACACTCAGATCATTAAGCCCATTACTTGCTTTCAAGTGACAAATAAGTTTGTAAGAAGATTTTGAATCCACAACGTCATTGAGGTTAGCCATAACCTTATCAATTGAAAAAACAGCACATAGAGCTACTCCCATCCAAGTACTGCTATTAGGCAAATTTCTAGTTAGACGGATTCTCACGTGGGACTCATCACTTTGAATGCGGAACCAATGCGGAATTTCAATTGGAGGGCAACAAGAATTATAGTCACAGGATCGATCAATGCCCTGTAAAACAGAAATATTGTGTTTAATAAGTGAGAGTGAGAAGTTAAAGAGAGGTAAAGGAAATATTATGTTTGAGGCAAAGCAAAATCATAGTTTATTAATTACCGGCAAGTGGCTTTCGGAGAGCTGATTCTTAGCTCTACTAGTTTTCTCTTTATAACTAGCTGTTAATTGATCAAAGAAGTCTTGACGCGCAAATTGCATATTGCAATGATGTCTTATTTCATGAAACCAATTATCACGCATATGGTAGAAACTAAGCCCACATTTTTGCACAATGATACCTGGCCAATCGCTTTTAATTGAAGCCTTGATGCAACTGCATTGATTGAACCTACCTAGAAACATCCAACACGGAATATAGCACAGCCAGAGAAATCCGCCCTCAATATCTAGCCACGTAAATTCTTTTCCAGTGGTGCGATGGACGGTGCGATGGACATGGATTCCTAGCTCTGGACCAGCTACATCCGTTTCCAAAATACAAATAAGGCGTTGAGAAATTGATGAATTGGGATTTTCAATAATTGCAGTTTGATGCTTGTCACTTGAAAAATAAGCATATAGAACAAGTCCCGTCCATTTGCTGTCATTGAAAAAATCATTGGATAGGTCGATTTTCACTGACGGCTCATTACTCCGATAGTTGAAATAATCTAAAATTTCCACCGGGGGGAAACAATACGAATATTTAGAGTGCCCATCAAAGCGCTGCAAAATAAATAAAATTATAGGACATAGAAGGGGAAGTTAATGGTGTATTTGAAACAAACAAAGTACTCATAATTTCTTACCCAGTCATATTTATTGAGTAGAGGTGGTCTAACTTTGTAAGCCACTTTCATAGTTTCTTCCATTTTTTCTAACCTCGTGCCACAACAGCTAATTTGACATTTGAAATCCCGATGTGCAGAAATGAAGGCATTGCAATGCTTTAGTTGTTGCTCAAACTGTAACCGATCATGCTGGTACAAAAGACGAAGCCCACATTTTTGCACCATCACACTTGGCCAATCACTTACAAATGAAGCCTTAATGTGGCCACATTGATGCAGCATATCCTTCAATGCCTCACCAGGTATGTAGGATATCCAAATGAGTCCAAATAATTTATGTAACCAGTAGTCCTCTTCATCAGTGGTGCGGCAAACAAGGATTTGATTGTCTAGACTAGCTTTACTCGTTTGGAATTGACAATATAGAAAGTGGGATGAATTTGTTGTAACTGCATTTTCTTGACCCCTGGGGATTAAAATAGAAGCATATAGAGCGAGCCCCAACCAATTGTTGTCTTCGTACAAATTTGGGGGTATCTCAATTGTCACCGAGTGCCCAAGACGACAATGATGATTAAACCACCTTGGAGTTCTTCTTGTTGGGAAACAAGAATTATACAAAGTGGACGGATGAAAGTACTACAAAATAGATACAAAAAAGAAATACAGTGTCCAATTAGAGGGAGAGAGAGAAGACTGTTAGAAGTTAAAATTATTTAATTAAGCTTTTTAATATTTGACAATATTATAGTGAATTCATGTGAGAAGTTTGTTGATGTTACGAGTTTATAAACGGGAACAAAGAACTCATTTTCAAGTTAAAATTTTATTTCTTGAATACAATAGTGCACAAAACGTTATGTCATGTAAAATCCTAAACGTAGTATTGGATATACCTCTATATTTGTAATAATTAATTATAACACAAGAAATTGATTGTAAAATGAAGACGATCCTAATACATATAAATGTGGGGAGTTTATATAATAATGGTCTATTTGGGAAGTGTCGCTAATAATGGTCTATTTGACAATATTATAGTGAATTCATGTGAGAAGTGTCGCTAATAATCTAAATAATATTTATATGCCTCTTGAGGATCCAAAATGAGATAACAATAACTACATGCTCACTAAATTCATGATTCAAATATTGTAATTGAGAATTTTCTGCATTGATATAGGAAATATTTAGTTAATAATGATACTCAATTGTAAGGTCATGCTACTATTGGTGAAAGAAAAGACCACTATAACAATTTACTTTTGGATCCTAAAAAAAAAAAAATTGAAGTGTTATAAGAAACATATAGGCAAAATTTTTTTTTTTTTTTCAAAAACATCATCTGAAACATATATGAAACAAATGCCCTGAATCAATCAATGACGTTAACTTTTCAAAAACATCATCAGAGAGCTCACATCACAATCAATATGAAACAAAAATGTAAAAATTCATGAGTAGTTAGTCTTAAGTAATATTGATATGTACCAAATCACTTCTATATACACATCTTGTCAATGTGGGACTACGCAATCCCATGTAGAATCAACAACTATAAGTCTATAACCAAACCTTGAATCTACAAATAACCATACCCAAAACCTCACCACCATGATTAGAGAGAGAAAGTGAGATAGAGAGGGGGGTTTATGGCCAAGAGAAGGGAAACAAGAGAGAATCACCATCGTGGAGTAGTGGTCCATAGCCATGGAGTTTTGGGTCTAAGCTAAAGATAGATCGAGAGATAATGCGAGATAGAGAGAGAGAAGGAAGAGAGCTTAGGTTTGGCCATGGTGACAGAGCTTAGAGCTCTCGACCATGGAGGTCACTGTCATTTGGGATTAGGGTTTTTAATTGGAAAAGAAAGAGACTAAGAAAGAGAAAGAAATAGAGGTGGATTGAGATAATATCTAGACTATGGAGCAGCAGAACGACGGTTTCAAAAATCAAAACGGACAAAGAACCAAAATAAGAATGGACAAAGACCATTGATTCTCGATTTTCTGGTCGAATCAATGGTCGGACCATGACGTCATAAATAAATAATTAAAAATAATAATAATTATAAAAATTACAAAATATAATTAAACGTAACAGAAAATCAACTAATAAACCAGTAACATTTTTATTAACAAATATATCTGAAAGTATAAAACAATAAACAGAGGCTTCAAAAGAAAATTTTTTTTTTTTTTTTCGAGAAGAAATATAGAATCACTTTATTAAGCAATGAAAATTATTGTGTTACATCAACATAGACTAGATAAGAAATGTCTGGTGGAACAGACTCCATCCAAACAGATAAAGGGAAAGAATTTCTCGCTCTCTGAGCTAAAGCATGAGCTACACCATTGCTCTGCCGCCTAACATGAGAGAAAGTGCAGGTTTGAAACAAACCCATTAAAGACTTACAGTCTTTTACAATATGTCCAATAGTAGACCGGCCTGGACAATCACCCACTAAAGCTTTGACAACAATCTCTGAATCCCCTTCAAATATAGCCTGTCTCAATCCCAGCTCCTCCATAAAAATCATTACTCTTCTTGCAGCCAAAGCCTCAAGCACTTCCACCGTTGCTGGCTTCTCTATTTTTTCTGCCAATGAGCCCATAACTTGACCCAACTCATTTCTTACCACAACACCGATCCCAGCCTTTTCCTCCTCCACAAAATAAGCTCCGTCGTAATTCGCCTTATAAACTCCCTGTTCTGGTGGTGACCAACGGCAACGCTGAAGCTGGGTTTTTTTCCTCTCGGGTTTGGCTCCATCTTTTCGATGAAATTCTGCTAGTAAAGCTGCTGCTGCTTCATGAAGCTTCTCCGGTGGCAAACTTGGCTCATTAAAATGGGCTTTATTTCTTCTACCCCAAATGGCCCATGCTACAGCCGTGAACAACTCAGCATTCTCCTCCTGTTGTCTTACGAAGGATAGCAGGTCTGCAAATGAGCTCAAGGTGTGGTATTGGCTACGTAATTTTTTAAAGCTGAGATCCCAGCACTGTTTCACGTTATCACAATCCCAAATGGCATGGATGACCGTTTCCTTTGCCTTTCCACAGCTGCTGCATAGAGGTGAGTCAACCACATTCCGCTGGTGTAAATTCACCAAAGTTGGGAGAGACTCCGTACAAGCTCTCCAACAGAAATGTTTCATTTTATTTGGAATCCGCAAACCCCAAACACTCTTCCAGAAATTCTTCATCTCAGTATTGTTGGATCCCGATGCAGCCCCACTGTTTTCCACCTCTCCAAGTAACTGGTACCCTGTTTTTACAGAGTAGCTACCATCCCTAGTCCTCGGCCATACCACGCAGTCACCTTGTGCTGTTTTGCATAAAGGGATGGCTTTGATTCTGTGAGTCATAAATGGAGCAATCATCTGATCAATCCATTGCTCATTCCACTCATGTGCTATCTGATCAATGAGTGAACTAACATATAAGTCATCTTCACTATCTTGTGTGTATGGTAAGGCCTTTGTTGGGAACAAACCCGGAATCCAATTGTCATGGAACACCCGAATCTTAGACCCATCACCCACTCTCCACATCATCCCCTTCTCAATAACATGCCTTGCTTTAAGGATACTCTGCCAAGCGAATGATCCCTTTTTGCTTTTTGCTTCAAACACCGAACCTGTGGGGAAGTATTTTGTGCTAAAAACTTTATACAACAGGGAGGTTTGGTCTGTTAGTAACTTCCACACTTGTTTAGCAAGCATAGCCTCATTAAATCTCACCAATTCTTTGAATCCCATTCCTCCCTCTGCTTTCGGTTTGCATAAAACTTCCCAACTCTTCCAATGGATTTTCCTTTGGCCACCACGTTCACCCCACCAAAATTTTCTGATTTGCATCTCTATTTCCTTGCACAAACCCACCGGCAATTTGAAACAACTCATTGCAAATGTAGGGATTGCTTGTACCACCGCTTTCAGCAAAATCTCCCTCCCCGCTTGAGATAGGATTTTTTCTTTCCAACCTTGGAGCTTTGCCCACACCCTTTCTTTAATAAAACTGAGGCTCTCCTTTTTCTTTTTTCCCACAACAGCCGGCAAACCAAGGTATTTTTCATACTCCTTTATTTCTGGGACCCCTAGAAAATTTAGAATTTCCTCCTTTTTGTCTTCCACCACTGCTCTACTGAAAAAGAGCGTTGTCTTTCCCCGGTTTATTTGTTGACCGGACGCCCCTTCATATAGTGATAAAATATGTTGGATAGCTTGCAAGTCCTCCATTCTTGCCCGGCAAAATAATAAGCTATCATCTGCAAAAAATAGGTGAGTAATCTTTGGTCCATTTTTGCATAATGAAAAACCTCGGATCAGGTCATCCCTTGCCGCTTGTTGAAGCATTCTATTCAATCCTTCCGAACACAATAAGAAAAGATATGGTGACAATGGGTCCCCCTGGCGGATTCCCCTAGTAGGAGAAATTTCACCTTTGGGTTCCCCATTCACTAGAATTGAATAGGACACAGTGCTTATGCATTCATAAATGAGGGTCAGCCAAGTATCACAGAAGCCCATTTTTTTCATAATTTCAATCAAGAATCGCCACTCTACCCTATCATACGCCTTACTCATGTCTAGCTTTAGGGTCATGAAATCTACTTTCTTTGATTTTTGTGTCTTCATATGGTGCAAGAGTTCAAAAGCCACCAAAATATTATCTGAAATTGCTTTATTAGACTGAAAAGCACTTTGTGACTCAGAAATAATAGAAGGCAAAACTTTTTTGAGCCTATTAGCAACAACCTTTGATGCAAGTTTATATATGACATTACAAAGGGCAATAGGGCGGAAATCAGACACAACATTAGGGCTTTTTACTTTGGGAATTAAAGTGATAAAAGTGCGATTTATTGATGAAGGGATAGAACCTGAATTTAGACAACTTAGGATTGCACTTGACACATCTTCCCCAATGGATGGCCAGAACTTTTGGTAGAACAATGGAGGTAGGCCGTCAGGCCCTGGTGCCTTTAGCGGTTCCATTTGTCTCAGTGCTTCATCCACCTCAGCCTTAACAAACTCCGCAGCTAACATAGCATTTTGCTCCTCAGTAATCATTGTAGGTACTGCCCTTAGGACTTCCTCCATATGTGATGGTGGGGCCGAAGTGAAAAGATGTTGATAAAAGTCAATCAGGATGTTTGAGATCTCCCCTTCATCGGTGCAAACTACTCCAGCTTCATTTTTCAACTCCTCAATTATGTTTCTCTTATATCTGTGGGATGCCCTATTATGAAAAAATTTAGTGTTTTGATCCCCTTCATTCAACCACAACGCCCTTGATCTCTGTTTCCACATCTTTTCCTCCTTAATCAATAATCCAGTTATCTCCCATTTTAATCGATTAACTGCTTCCATTGTTCCTCCCCTAGTTGCCCTCAGTTCTGCATGCTTCAACTGTTGCTTTTTTTCTTCCAAGGCACGGGTAACACTCCCAAATGAAACTCGGCTCCATTGCTTTAATTTTGCTTGACACTCCTTTATTTTACCTTCCACTTGCCTCATCGGATTGCCTGAAAAATTCCGTCTCCAGGCTAGATCAACAACTTCACTGCATCCGGCCTCCTCAAGCCACATCTGTTCAAATCTCCATGGTTTTCGTTTCTTGACTTGAATCCCTTTTAATCGGACTACTAAGGGCTTGTGATCTGAAGACCCACATTCTAAGTGCACAACCTTTGTAGCAGCAAACATATCTATCCATTCAATGGTAGCGACTGCACGATCTAACCTCTCCCAAATGACGTTGCCCCCGCCTGTCCCCCTATACCAAGTGTATTTTCCTCCCACAAAGCCCAAATCTTTGAACTCACATTCATCAAGCACATCCCGAAATGCTTCCATTTGTCTCCTTGGCCTGAACCTCCCCCCCAATTTCTCATCTATCTTCGTGATTTCATTAAAATCTCCCGCACACAACCATGGAAGATTGAACTTACTTTTTAATTTCCTCAATTTTGCCCATGACTCATGTCGATTCCTTGTATCCGGCTCGCCATAAAAACCAGTAAATCTCCATTCACCTTCCTTCCCCTTATTCACTATAGCATCAATATGGTTGGGAGAGTATGTGTCTACAGAAAAATCACACTCCTCCTTCCAAAAAATAGCTACCCCACCTCCTCTGCTTATTCTTGATACTTCAATCAAACCTCCAAACTTATACCGAACCTTAATTTCTTCCAGCCTAGCTTTGTCAAGCCATGTTTCGGCTAAGAACACGACTAAGGGGTCTTGTGCCCGGATCAAATCTCCAAGCTCTTGATCTGTCTGTGGGTTCCCAAGCCCACGACAGTTCCAGCATAAGATATTCATTGCTCCTGGCGGTGCTGATTATCAGCCACCGCCAATTCAATTTTCGTGTTTTGATCATCCTGAGAAACCTGTTTCTTTTTCCTAGGTAACTCAGCATCAAAGAGTTCAGCACTTGAGCGTTTTTGTGCTGTCAAAGAAGGAACTTTTGTGATGGTGTTTACTTCTTTTCTCACTATTCTCTTCCACGTGGGGTTGGGGTTTGCTGCTGCTGCCTGATTTTTTCCTGGCACGGGAGACACTTGAGCACTAGGGTTTCCTTCATCACTTATCACGTGATTAATGTTTTCCTTATTAACCTCCTCACTAGCCGCCAAACCATGTATTACTTGGTTTGACACAACTCCACAATTTTTGGTTTCCCCACTCAATGCACCATCCATTACCTTATTTAATACACGTCCACTGCTTGAATCCCCTTCCAGATCAAATCTCATTAATTCCGTATCAATCTCCTGTATTTTCTTCTCATAATACTCTCCTTTATTTTCGGTTTCCTTATCTAGCTGTATCAATCTGGAACTTCCACCCGTTGCAACCCTTGCATGTGTAACGTCCATAACGTCCTCCTCATTTATTGGCACATTAATTCCACTTGATCTGTCATCCACTGGACTGCCTCCCTGAGCCCCCCCCTGTGCCGCCGTGTCTGAGCTTCCATGTGCCGAGGAGTTTGCTTTCTGTCTGAGTTCCTTCTTTTTTGCTTCATAGAAACCCGGTACTGTAATCACTGAATTATTGTGCGCGGGTAGAGGAGAAGCTCGTAACCAAGGGCCATACTCTTGGTCTTTTTGTGTTAGAGTCCCACTGCTTTCTATCCATCGATCACAATCTCTGTCAAAATGATTCAGCCGGCCGCACTAGTAACAGACATTTGGAAGACGTTCATATTTGAATGATACCCATCCCTTCGACCCATTATCAAGTGCGAACAATCTTCCTCTGCAGAGCGGAAGAGTTGTGTTTACCCTTACTCTAACCCTCATGACATTACCACGGTCTACTTCCATCAAGCTGGACTTCTTGTCCACTTCCCCCGCTGCTTCACAAAGTTTTTCTGCCACTTCTTTACTCAAGTATTTTATTGGAATATCATGAACTTGCACCCAGAGCGAGACTTGATCAAAGACTAAATCCTTTACTGGTATGCTATAATCGTACCGCTTAATCATCACCAAGTGCTTGTCGAAACTCCACGGTTCTCCTTCCATAATTTTCTCCACCTCTTCCTCATTGTCAAAAATGAATAAGATGGTGTGGTTTCCCACATTACGAACCTTGAACCCATTCTTTGGCCTCCAGATTGGATTAAAGGTTCGTATTACGGACTCTGTATTCAGAGCTCGTTTGGTCAAAAAATTTGCTGCAATGGTAACACTCTTCGAACTTTCATTCTCGTTCAAAACACGAGAATGAAAGTATTTGTGTGGTAACACTACACTGCTTTCATTCTAACACTAGGGAAGTATTTGTGTGGGCCAATTTTGGTAATAATTTGAGAGGTATTTGTGAAAACTCAAAATAATTTGTGGAGTTTGTATGGGTATTTTTAATGAGTGGGCAAATGAAATTGGGTATATTTTTTTTCTTTTTCTTACACTCTCATCATTCAGATAAGTGGGAAGATGGCTATGTTCAGAATCTCAATCTTCAGATCTTTCAATCAAATTGCAGCTGCTATGTCTTATTGTTTTAAGCAAACCGTTCTATAATTGGTCAAATCATTCCGGTCTACGGTTTTGCCGATTCAATCGCCGAATTCTAGTTAAACTTACATTTTTGGTTTTGTGAAGCAACTGGATTGGATTAGTGTCCGATTCTCGATTGAACCAGTAGGATTGATCCGGTTTTTAAAACCATGAGCAATACCTAGCTTTAACCCTCAAAATCCAATCCACCATTAGAAACCCATAGTGTGCGAACTCAAGTTTTGAATCTATTGATTTTGTGAGATAGAAGGAAAAGGGGAATGTAATAGTGGGTAATTGAAAATTTGGGGAAAATAAAACGCGGGAGAGAATTATTCTAATGCAACAAATTTATTACAATATATTAGTATTTTTAAGTCTCTATTGCAAAAAAAGTAATACACCCACATATGTATGTCTATTGCCACTATAATGTCTCTTTGTTGTAATAGCTTTGTTGCAAAATAGCTCTTTCTTTCTTTTTTTCTTGTAGTGAAGTTATTTACTTTTTTTCTTAGTGGAGTTTTATATATATATATATATATGAGTTTTTTTTTTTTTTTTTTTGGGTTAGTAAAAATGGATTTTGTTGTTGTTGTTGTTTTAGGATGTTATTAACCTCTTTGGTGATCACTTTAATTTTTGAGTTTTTTGGCTTAAGAGCTCATTTACAATTTTGGAGGGAGGCCATGCATGATTTTTTTTTTTTTTTTTTAATAAAAAGCTTCAAATTTGAAAAATTAATATGTAGTTATATGCTGCTTAATAGAAATTTAAAATCCAAGAGTTTAAAATACTTAGTATTCTCAAAAGAAAAAACAGTGGAAAAATCTCACAT
Organism: Quercus ilex subsp. ballota; assembly: GCA_032727855.1. Taxonomy (NCBI): domain Eukaryota; kingdom Viridiplantae; phylum Streptophyta; class Magnoliopsida; order Fagales; family Fagaceae; genus Quercus; species Quercus ilex. The sequence goes on from CM064916.1 coordinate 3,324,128, forward strand.
TGAAAAATAAGTGTGTTCGTTTACAATTTTGGAGGGAGGCCATGCATGATTTTTTTTTTTTTTTTTTTAATAAAAAGCTTCAAATTTGATAAATTAATATGTAGTTATATGCTGCTTAATAGAAATTTAAAATCCAAGAGTTTAAAATACTTAGTATTCTCAAAAGAAAAAACAGTGGAAAAATCTCACATTGAAAAATAAGTGTGTGAGTTAAAGAGGTTTAAAACTTGTGTTGTGCATCCAAGAATTGGGTCTTTTTAGATATACACCACTATCAGTTTCTTCAAGACCTTCTCTCTTCTCTCTATATGTGTGTGTGTTAAAATACTCAGTATTCTCAAAAGAAATTTAAAATTCAGGATCCTTGACATTAGTGTTTGGAAGTGAGAGACTGTGAAGGTCCACCAACTTCCAACACAGACGACTATATATATTTCATAGAATTAATTAAATTTGCACAAATAGTTAAGAATTCTTACCCGGAAACGATTGTGAGGGTATGAGTCCTTCACGTAAGAATATTGGGCAGTTACACTAGTCTCCTCCTGAGAAATGAGTAACCTTTGGGGGTGCAGGTACTCGTAGGAGTTCTTTCTGCCAATGAAGTTCCCAGGATAATTATCCCATATACGGCAGAATAACTGGGGATCGCAGGAGTCAAGGAAGCTATCAAATGGGGCAGAGCATTGCACCAGCATTTGCGTTAACTCTTCAATATTATGCCTATATACAAGATTGACCCCAAAACTCCCTGCCAACAAATCTGGAGCTGAGCTTTCAAGCCGGAATGCAGCCCAAGCGCTTTGACTCCATAAATGTGCATGCGTTGTACGTGGGATGAACATTACCCAAATGAATGCACGATGTTGATTTAACATAACTAATTCGTTGTCGGCAGCAAATACTCCATTGCATGCTAAACGCCAATAACAAGAGCTGGTCCGGAAAAGACAACGGAATTGGAACAATAATTCTTTTGCGTACAGACTCTGACGAACAACGGTTGGATTCCTATTAAATAGGAAAAGACCACATAGTGCAAATCCCATCCAATCAGGATCATTAACAAATTCTGGAGATAGTGGGATTTCCGTTGACTGCTCATCTTCGTAACAAAACCACAGTGGGATTTCACGCTCAGCAAAACAGCAATTGAAGATTTCACCCTCATCGAAGTTTTTCTGGAAAACATGGCCGAAATGTATATCAGGCGCGATCAAAAAAATTTTTTTTTTTAGATACAATAGCATTTAAACTCAGTAAATAGTTATTATTCTTTGACCATACATCAATGAGTTCCCTCTTGGTGTAGGCTAAATTTGAACTCATTTTTCTTATTTAACAACAAGAAATATTACTAGCTAGTTGAGGAGTTTGAACTAACTAAAATCTGCTAATATATTGGTCATTTTTAACAAAAGTCTAAAAACACAAAAATTCTTGAAATCATTTTCATGACTAATGAGATGGTATGTTATGACCAGTGATGTTATAACTATGTGAAATGGATATTATTTCAATCACAACTTAGCACATCAATAATTGTGAAAAATATTGAAAAGAATATTTGTGACCAATTTGATTCAATGAGTGAACAAGTTGTAAAGTCTTTATTAATTATAATAATACTTAATTGTTAGTCTAAAACCCCCGTTTAGCTAAAAAGATATTCTGATAGAAGAGTTTCAGAGAGAGAATAATACAACTTGCACTATATATCCTATAAATATGTTGACAGAAAAAATTGGCTCTAGAAATATACTGCATGTGGAGGTGACAATTAATGCTGTAACTTGAAAACACATATCAAAAAATAATCGATTCAATTTTATTGAAGGAATATTTAAGTTGTTAAGAATTAAGGTTGATAAACGTTGCTTGTCAGGCTTAGCAAAAAAAAAAATAATAAACGTTGCTTGTCAGATTCTAGTACAATTGAAATCCAGAAGTTGAAATGCCGAAAGTTGTTATTAATGAAAAATACAAGTTGGTCAATTGTTTTGCAGTAAACGAAATTTCTAGACTTATGTAATTAAAGAAAGTAGAAATGACTGAGGAAATTTTTTTTAAAAGAAGATTCTGTTCATACGTAGAGCAAATACTCTTTTACTTGATTTTACCTTGACAAGATGGAAATTCTTGATTCATTGAAGTTTCAATATACTTTTTCTTTCCAATAATATTTGCAAATTTGGGTTTCCAAATACGATATAATTTGTTAGTTAGAGTTCGTATCAGTTCATAAGTCTAGTAATATTGCTAAATTATAAATTCACATTGTTTTTATAGGACGTGCTGTGAAATTCATGATTTCTCACGAATAGAAGGTTTATTGATACTCAAGGATGATGTTCAAAACTAAGATCATAAATCTGAATGGCTTTGATTAATAAAAAAAAATAAAAAATAATTAATGTCTTAATAGCTTAGGAAGGTTCCCTTTACAAAGACGGACTCAAATGATAGTGCATTGATCATCCAAGTACGTGAAGGTGAAGACACTTAGAAAGTTCATTATACATAAACTTTTCTTTTTAGCTAAGTGAATGAAGCTTTTAAAGTAGGTCTCAAGCACATTTTAAAAGGGGTACTAATGCTATGGTAATTCTACTCCTATGAACTATTCAATTATGATGATAACTTCAAAATGATGGCATCTGCATCTAGTATTTTCATTAAAAACTTTATTTGAAGGAGGCAATGTAAAAAATGACAAATTAACCTTAACTAGATTATCCATGTCGATATTTTAAATGTATCTATGAATTCAAAGCTTATTATGTATTTTACTATTAGCAACTATAATAATTTTAGTTGTGAGCAGAAAAGACTAAATTGTGTCTTGTTTATCCTCTGTATGTATTATGATACTAAGGTTAACTTTCTTGAGAGAGAGAGAAGGAAAGAGAACCTCTAAACGTGCTTTGATCAAAGATTCACTTGACATAATACTTGCATATTGCTCTTTCCTAGCTGTTGCGAGAAAACCAGTAAATAAGCTCGGACTTGTTTCCGAAGAGGTACAACCCTCTGCTATATTTTCAATACTTGGTTGAAGGATGGGCATGGGTTGAGGCATCCTGCAGGTATCAAAGAACATATCTTAGAAACTCAACATACTGACATAAAAATTTGATAAATGTCCCATTCAGGGTATAAAAAACTGTTTCCAGTTAAAAAAAAAACCTTTGCAGTGAGGAAGAGAAACCAAAATCTTTGCTTGCCTCCCTTTCCTCAACTTGATGTAACAAATTTTGATAAAAACACTCATGATAGGCATCTGGACTTTCTAACATGCACTGGGCTAATGTTTGCACAAACTTTTCAACATCTTGCTCGTATACAAGGCGGAGTCCACACTCTTTAACCCGCACATCTGGTTTATTGTGTTCAAATGAAGCCCCGATATGTCGACACTCTTCCAGCCGAAGTAACACGTGGGGGATATAAAATACCAAAAGTCGATGGGGTGACTCAACAAAAATGTCTTCAGATTCCTGAAGGACCCTGTGACGAGTGAGGCAAACTCGATGACTAACTAAAGGATTATAAAAGTTGAGAAAACTTGCTAAATCCTTTTTGTCACCAGATATTGTCGGTTGCTTGTGGACAGTGTAATAAGCACACACAGCGATTCCCATCCATCTCCCATCATGCTGCAAATTGGTGGGCAATTTAATTCTTATGTCGGAACAAAAACTTCGATTACTGAACCAGTCTGGGACTTTCATATGAGGAAAGACATAATCATATTTATGGTTTCGAGCCAAGTCTCCCTGTAGAATAAAATGAATTAAAAAAATAGTTCAAATGAATGAGACAAAAATATATATAGAAATATAATGTTCAGTGAATAGGGGAGACCTGATACACTCTTAAAAGCAATGACATTAGCTTTCCTTTAAGCCGGTCATTGGACTGGCTAGATTCCACCTTATCCATCTGGAATTGGGATCTTTGCTTGATCTTGCCTCTAGCTTGTGCAAATGCAAACTTTTCCAGATCTTCCTTGTAAACTACACCGGATCCACACATCTTGATCTTGACATAAGGGCTGTCACTCCTAATTAAAGTGCTAATCCAACTGCATTCCTTTAGATCGTCTCTAAGTTGGCAAGCTTGAACAAGGAACTTAAAACTAAATGAACTAGCATGGCGAAAGGGTTCAGGTAGGAATTTACAGAGGTCAAGGACCAAGGGACGTCTATCTACAGGACCTTGAACCATGTCTGATCTACAATTAAATTCGATAAAAACTTTATAATCTTGACTGTTCAAATTTTTATGGACTACAACAACAGCAAACAGACCAATCCCTATCCAACTACTATTATCATGCAGATCCAAAGGTAGTGGCATTCTTATAGATGGCCCAAGGTTCTGATGGCTGAACCACTCTGGAATTTCAGTTGAATGTGAAAACTTGATAAAGCTTCTCTTTAGATGAACTACTTGCTGTAAAATATTAAAATAAATAATTACAATGATGTTCAACGCACGTGTTTGTGTTGTGTGTGAGAGAGATAAAAAGAGATACGTAAATATGATGTTAAGTGAAGAATAGGGGGAGACCTGAAACAATATAGAAGATTCCTCCTCATCAAGGTCGCATTTGGATCTCTGCTCCATCTCGCCGCTAGCTTGTATAAACTTTAACAGTTCTTGCTTGTACAGTACACGCGCACCACACGTTTCGATCTCGATATAAGTGCACTTCTTCCTAATAAAAGCACTAATGCGACTGCAATCCTTTAAATGGTCTCTAAGTTTCCCAGCTGGAATAATTACCTTCAATCCATATGAACTAGCATAGAATAAGGGTCCATTGACTCCTATAGATAGAGCTTTGGAGATGCCTATGTGACCACAACTTATACATGGACCTTCAATTATGTCTGATCTACAAATAAAGTCAATAGAAACTTCATCATCCTTACCAGAAGAGACATTGTTCAAATTTTCAAGGATTGCAACCCTAATAAACAAAGCAATCCCTATCCAATTACTATCATCACGAAGATTAGAAGGTAGTGGGATCGATACAGATGACCCAGGGCTCTGATGGCTGAACCACTTTGGAGTTTCAGTTGAATTTGAGAACAAGTGAATCATCTCATTTCGACGAATTATACCCTGTAAAATATTAAAATGCATAAGCATAAAAAAGATGTTCAACGCGCGTGTTTGTGACATTGTGTTGTGAGAGAGAGAGAGATACCTCCACAAATCTTTCAAAAAATGGATCAAAAAATGGATCGAAGTCATTGCCTAGTAAGCTCGGAATGGGGACGGGTGCAATTCGGTCCTCATCCTTTGGGTTGTCACAAGCAACCGCGGTGAACCCTGTTTCACCCGAACTCCATACAACAAACTGATTTGAATACTTTTCCAATAAAGGACATCTTCTTGCCCCTACAAATACTACACTTAACGGAAGGTCTGGCAATGATTGAAGCCTGCTACAACCATTCATCGTAAGAGATTTAAGCTTAGAAAGCTGAGAAATACTATCAGGCAGGCGTTCAAAGTTGTTTTCGCTCAAATCCAGTTCCTGCAACGAGGATAAGCCACTAAGATCATCGGGGAGTCCTCCGTCCCATAAATTGCGGTCAGCTAGATTTAGAGATACAATAAATCTTAACCTAGGCAACAACAGGTTGATGGCCTCTCGGATAGGGAAGAAACCTTGGAAAAAAACATGTGCAGCACGGATGAGGGGGAATCCGTGCGAAATAAGCCGGGATTTAGGTGGTTGAACCTTACATCCCGATAGATTGAGTGTTTTCAGAGACGGCAAATTGACATTTTTTGGAAAACTTGAAAGGTTTTTGCAACCTTGAAGACTCAAGACCGTCAAGCCAGTCAAACGCTCGAGTGACGATGGCAATTCTTCCACAGCAGTTCCATCTAAATACAGCTCTAACAAGCGTGTCATTTTTTTTCCAATCTCTGAAAACTTCTTGAGACTTGAACAGCCAGATAGAATAAAAATTTCAAGAGATTCCAAGTTTATTTTGCAAGGGAGGCCAGTAAGACTTCTGCAATCTTTCAGATTTAACAAAGTAAGCTTCTTGAGAGCTCCAACAGATGGATGAAGCTCATACAAACTTGTACAGCCTTGAAAAATCAGCCTCTCCAGATGTGGGCATCCGATGAAGTTAGGAGTCTTGACTAAGACTTTAGAGTTGCTGAGATCCAGGAGACTTAACTTGGCCAATTTCTGCGATAATAAATAGATATGGGAAATTAAGTAGTCAAGAACTTAATCTGCATTAAAAATAAAAAATAAAAATAAAAAGCAAAACTAGCTAGCATGCATTAAGGGAATACTTACACTAAATCCCACTGGTAATTGCTCAATGTGGCTGTGAGGCATGATGAGTTCAACAAGATTGTCCGGTTGAAAGCTCAGTGGCAGGAATTTCAAAGGATAATCATGCCATTCCATCATTCTTAACTTATTAGAAAGAAAATTGAGACCAGTAGGAAGGTGCACATTTGAAATTTTAAGCAACCTTAGATTTTTCATATTTGAGAAGGCTTCGGCATTCAAGTTTTCTTTATGTGGAGGCAAATTCAGCACCATGCCTTCTACATCATCTTCGGCATTCAAGTCTTCTTTCAGCACCATGCCTTCTACATCATTTGTTCCCTAGTAATCAAGAACAATTAGATTAGGATAGGCAAAGCTGTAGCAAAAAATTTCTAGAATTATTATATTAAAAAATATACACTTCTCTAAGTTTATGTATACTAATCCACTTACAGTGTTATATTTTAGTACATGAAATACATCCTTATAAAGCCACAACCTACTGCGTATTCCAGGCTCCTGAGGTGATTCACGACTAACAATTCTCCAACCCATCTCTTGTATTAAATCATGCATCCGTAATTTTCCCCCTAAAATGGTAATGAGGAATTTGTCCTTGAGAGTTTTCATATCCTTGTAGCTACCAAAACCTTCTATATGTTCCACTCGATTTTTGTCCTCCCCTTTGAAGAAACATGCAATATCCAAAAATAGATTTTGCTCTACGTCTTTCAATCCCCTATAACTTATTTCAAGTTTATCAAGAATTTCTCCTTCAGGGATTTCTTTGAATTGATGTAGGTAATCTTCCCATAACTTTCTTGGTTTGTCAATCAAGGAGGAACCCAGAACTTTAAGAGCTATAGGAAGCCCTTTAGCATACTTCACAAAACCATTGGACAAATTCTCAAATTCATTGCTAGGATAGGGTTGCTTAAACACAGTCCAACTGAAGAGCTCCAAGGCTTCATCATTATCTAATCCATTAACCTTATGTATAGTAGTACCCAAGTGATGCCTTTTTAGCAAGTGCTTATCTTTACTTGCAATAATGATCCTACTTCCTAGACCAAACCAACTAGGGCTCCCTGCTAATGCCTTTAGTTGTTCATCTTTGTTAACATCATCAAGAACAATAAGAACCTTCTTATTGCGTAGACTCTTCTTTATGACTTTAATCCCCTCAAGATGGTTCCAAATGTTTACTTTTTCCATTAATGTCTCAGAAAGAAGCTGTTCTTGTAAATTAACTAGACCATGTTTATCTTTTTCAACTATTTCTCTAACGTCACAAATAAAGCTACTAGCTTCAAATTGATGACGAATTGTGTTATAAATGACATATGCTAGAGTGGTTTTACCAATCCCAGACATCCCCCAAATCCCTATGAAGTGCACATCCTCTGACAATGTGCTAAATAAGTTCATCATTTCCTTCACACGTGAGTTTATTCCAACAAGGTGCTCAGAATCATCTAATGATTCATAATTCAATTTATCAAATATGCTTTTTGTGATTTCCTGAATATCTTCTGATTCGTAACTGTAATTAAAAAAAAAAATTATAAGACAGTGTGCTAGCCACAAAGAAACAAAACATCATTAAATGTAAGATGTTTTGCTTAGTTTCTAAATAAATAAATAAAATTAAAAGGAAGGATGTTTTGCTTAAGTAGAGAAATATGAACCATGTTTTACCGGTCAAAACAACCCTGGAGAAGAAGAAGAAAGGCAAGATGTCCAAATAAAAAACCTATTCTTTTATACTTAAGACAAATTAAACCATATATGGCTATATTTTAATTGTGTTAATTTAAGCACTACAACACTTTCGTTAATTACCATGACAACCAAAACCCTTGTCCCAGTCCATTAAATTTTGTGCGAGAAATCTAACACCAATACACACAAAAAAGGTACTCTCTATTCAACCTGTATAGCCCATCATCAATTTATTTTCTCGCATGAGAGAGAGGGAAAGCTTTATCAAAATGGGAAAAAAAATAAAAATAAAATAAACCACACACACATTAGGATACCGTTACCCCTCTCTCTCTCTCTCTCTCTCTCTCTCTCTCTCTCTCTCTCTCTCTCACAACTTAAAACGTCACCCTTGTCTTCAAAAGAAAAATACCAGAAGGTGGTGGGAATAAGGGTTTTGATTGTCACACTAATGAAAATATGGAGTTTAAATTGAAACAATTAAATATATAGGATTTAATTTGTCACAAAAATAAACTTATAGGTTTTTTTTTTTTTTGGTAATCACATTCCCCTCCGTTGAGGTTTAGGAAAATGACACTCCACCTCAAATTTAAAGGGAAAAAACACTTTTCCCCCTTCCCCTCTCTCTTGACATCCGATTGACCAAACTTTGTTAAATCAACATTAAAAATGTTGTGTATTGACCTACCCTTTGTTCAATGGTAGGTTTCCAAAATTATCTTATTTCATAATTAAAATTTATTTTTTAAAACTTTTAATAAAAGTGTATTTTAAAATATTAAGCGTGAATTTTGCTTATTATTTTTTTTCTTTTTCAATGGGTTATGGAGAGATTTGTCGTTGCAAGTGTTTTGAGGCTTGTTAAATTTTTCATTTTTATTTTAAATTTATTAGTTATTTTTTTACTAAACATGGTTAAACATTTCTAAAAATATTCTTATAAAAATTTAGAATATTTCATTACTAATATAAATAAAAGAGAAGAATGTTAATTTCTTCAAACCTCAAGAGAGGAAAGTGTATTTTCCCTTCAAATTTGGGGTAAAGCGTCATTCTCCCAAAAAAAATTTGAATTGTGTTTCCTTGTAATAATTGTATCCGGTACAAACTATATGACACTCTATATGCCTTTAGAACTTTTTGAAGGCTCCCCACACTAAAATAGCAGTTCCTCCTCCCCCTAATCGGAGTAGGCTCACTAATAGTTTTAAAATTAAAAAAAATAAAAATGGCTAAATGGCCTAGTGATTTCAAAGAAAACGTACCTTTTTAACTTGATTTTATTTTATATAGCTTCTTCTTGTATCAGATAAAGTTTGGGGTCATTTGTATTTTAGAATAGTTTATAGGTCTCACTGAAATTTTTTTATTCAATTTAGTAGGTAATCTAGTAATTTATATCGCAAATAAAATATTTTAAGAATTTAACTATAGAGATTTTTTTTTTTTTTTTAAAGAAAAAACAAATTCATTGTAAAGACAATAATAGATTAATTTTATTCTATGAACATATCTTCAATTGGAGATAATAAGTTATATATATTTTATATTTAGCGTGGCCCTCAAGACAAATTCTTTGGCTCTGCCACTCGAACAAGTTACCATTTAACTCTATTAAGTTGTATCTTATGTTCTTTCATTGTATTTAAATAATTTTTAATTGTATGAACCAAATTTTCTAACCACTTCTCTTTCACATTTTTAAGCCTTTCTAGGGGTTCAACATAGTTGGAACTTGGAACATAAGATTTAGCAATAGTTAAGATTTTTTTTTATAAATTAGTTATATAAAAAATTTATATGAAAGAAAATTGTGAGTAACGAAGTGTAAACTACTGTTTAGATGTAATAATAAAAATACAGTAAACAATTAAACAATTGATTTTCTTTATCTAAGAAAACAGCTACAATTATCTTATATATATATATATATATATATATAATATGGAAGATATTCTATATATACCTCAACGCATTTACTATGCAATAATATACATTTTTTTTATAGATATGTGTTCAAGATACACACTTACATCTGGTGTACCTTTACAAGAGTTATACATTTTTTGAACCATTAATTATTATTAGATCTAAGATTGAAAAAACATTCATGGTTATGTCATTACTGTTATCTAGATATTAGTAATTTAGGTATTAACTCTTCTTATTAAAAAAAAAAAATAAAAAAATAAACAACAGCAGCAACAACAACAACAACAATCAACTCTCACACTCTCCTCCACATCATCATTTGCTTCCTTTCATTCTCTCTCACATCTTTCTTCTTGCACTATATCTTTTTAGGTCTCCACCATTGATTTTTTAACAGTATACATAGCCAAAGTCACAAGTGTTTTAGAGAATTATTGTTGAAGTCGAGAATTACTAAGCATAAAAAAACTCATGGCCAAAGTCAATTTGAAAAATTAGTGTTCTAACAACAGTCAACACTATCTCTCAGCCATATCATCATCTCCTAACATGGTCCTAGAAAGATCTTAAAAAAGATGGGCTTTATTACATCAATATATGCAATGCATCATGGTTTATGGCAAAATAGGTTAGTACTTTCATGGTGCTATTTTTCTTTGGATAATCAACAAACACTCCGAGGACCACCACCTTATGGTTGAAGTTGGAAGGATGGAAAAAAAAAACAATAGAAAATGGGAAGAGGGTGGAAAAGTGGGAGAATAGAAAATATCTTAGTTTTTTCTCATGGTGTTTGGTTGGGTGGGTGGAAAAGTGGAAGAATATAAAATTTTTTTGTTTGGCTTAGGGGAAAAGTGAGAGAATGGAAAATATAATTTATATAAAATTACTCTTATGTCCTTGTTTCATTAAACAAGAAATTAACACGTTATTAAGTTATTGTCAATTAAAATTAGTTAAATTACATCGTGTAAAAATTAACATGTTACACATATTGTATTTTTTTTTATTTTTCTTTGATATTATATTTATTTTATATAAAACAATGAGAAAAAAGAGCATAGATTGGAGTCTGGACAAAAAACAAGCAGAGAAAAGAAGAAGAAGGAGGGGGAGGGGGAGGGGGGACAGAAACGACGTTAATAAAAAAATAAAATAAAAAACTAGAGAACAGATTAACAGAAAATCAATTGATGTTTTAATTTGATAATAAATAACTATCATTGGGAGCGTACATCATAGGTTAGAATTTTTTCAAAAAAAAAAAGTAGAGAACAATACAACATAGTACGAAAGAAAAGAAAACAACAAAAATGAGTAATATATATATATATATATATAAGAGAGAGAGAGAGAGAGAAATAACATTACAAATGAGGGTAAAATAGTAAATAAGAAGGCTTAAGCAAAATCACCCCTATTTTCTCTCCAATTTGAGAAGATAGTTTTGGTGGGCCTAGATAAAAACAGTCGGGCCCCACCATTTTTTATCCCAACCAAACGTTAATGTCCTGCATGACATGGCCCACAACCTCCTCTCATGCTTGCCACACTCCAAATCAACAATTTAATTGCTGACCTCTACAATGAAAGCCACGGCAAACCTAAGTAGCTAAATGTACCGTCAGTATCTGTCTTGCTTTGTGAAAATCTCGGTCACAAACTTAAGTAGCTAATTTGATGAGGATGATGATAGAACTAGATTTTGACTAATATCCAACTTAATTAATTTGCACACAAGGCACCATAATAACATCTAACTTGAATAATTTCACTTGTAGAAAAAAATAAATAAATAAACTTAAATAATTTCACGAAAGATGCAAGATACACTATGACGTTTATAACTTATATTTAAAAATAATAAATAAAAGAATCTTTATTTAGTTAGGAATTAAAGAGGCCACACAAAATAATAAAATACTTCTCTATATAATACTAATAAAAATCATTTTTCAAAATATATTTTTACTTCTAATATTTACAAGCTTATAAACTAAAAAATAAATAAAAATTGTGCGAACTGCGAAGCAAGGGTTAATAGCCAGTCACATATTATTATATGAAATTAAACTCTCCTCTTTTTTTTTCTTTTTTTTTTTGAGAAGATATGACATTTAACTCATTCACCCTATTATTTATTATATATTATAATATATTGTTTAGTTAAAAAAGCAACTTAGACTGCGTTTGGTTCGATGTAAATCGAATTCTGCATGTAAAATGAATGAAGGAGAAAGTGAATTTCCGTAAAAAAAAAAAAAAAAAAAATCTGAGTGTTTAGTTCTGCAATAGAAAATAATCCAAAAAACAATACAAACTAGCACCCAACACAGAAACATCTCAAACTGCCACGGAAACATCTCAGTCACAGGTTTAAAGCCACAGAACACAGAGTTCCATAAATCAATACAAACAAAAAAATTATACCAGCACACAAACTAGACAGCAGGAGAGATATCATTCCAGCTGTATGGAAGTCACAGACTCAAAGCGGGCAATTTTTTTTTTTTTTTTTTTTTTTCCAATTGGTGATTTGGAATTTGTTAAATGTGGGAAAATTGGGGTTTTGTTAGTGTGTTTGCAGGACCACGGGCTGAGCTGCTGAGGAATGGGCCAGGGCCACATAGGAAATGTAAATATTTGGTATCAAATATAATTTTTTTGGGCTTCTTTTTTTTGGTACCAAATTGATTTTGATGGGTTTTACACTTTTACTTTACTTCTATAGTTTTATTGGACTAGCGCAACAATTTGTTTTTTCATATTATTTTTCAAATAATTAGAACAAAACCATTTCAAAAGTTATCCAAACCATTGATGATATGAACAGAAGAAAAGGTAGAATCTTACCTATCCGTTAAATGCCTCCCGCGGATCTTGCTCACTTCTTTCAGTGCAGTTCTCCACTTTTGTATCTGTTCTATGCTAACCTGGCGATCTTCTTCATGCTTGACAAATGCTTTCTCAAAAGTCTCCCACTGATTCCCAACATCATAGGGCATTACATGGTAGAAAATGGGACGAACTTTCAGCCCCTTCTCTTTCTTGCATTCAAGAATTTTGACAAGTTCATCCAAGCACCACTTTGAAAAAGCATAATTTTCTGAGAGAATAATAATTGCATACTTGGATTCTTCTATTGCTTTCATGAGTTCTGAAGCAATGGGTTTTCCTTCCTCGAGATTTACATTATCTCTATAAACAATAATGCCTTTTTGTATCAAAGCAGAATGTAGATGATCCGTAAAATTGTTACGGGTGTCCTCCTCATAGAAACTAAGGAAAACATCGTGTTTCCATTGAGATGCAGAAGAAGAAGATGAGGAAGACGAGGATGCACAGGCTTTTTGAGTGCTCATGGAAGTCATTGGAAACTCACAACTTATAGCTTGTTTATGGAAAAGGGAGTACTAAAAGAGAATGGATTTTTTCTTTTTTAAGGAAAAAAAGAGAACGGAACTTTTTTTTTTTTTTTTTTTTTTGAGAAGGAAGAGAATGGAACTTGATCAAAGATTTATGAGAACTACTACCTAGAGCTTGTTTAGAGAAAAGGGAGTACTAAAAGAGATTGGATTTTTTTTTTTTTTTCTTAAAGGAAAAAAAGAGAATGGAACTTTTTTTTTTTTTTTGAGAAGGAAGAGAATGGAACTTGAGTAAAGCTTTATGAAAACTTCTACTTTCTGTATCAAAGTTTCTGTTATCATTCGCGGTATTAAATTCCTGGTAACGTGGGAGAGGCATTTATAGGTGCTTTAAGTGGAAACATGTTTTTACTTTCACATCTCCATCACCTCTGTGGGAATGGAACCAAGGATTTTCCTACTTTCACTGTTTCACACTCCATCCACCTCTCTGGGAATGGACCAATCCCCCTTTCTTTTTCTTTTTTTATAACGTGTATTTTTTTCAGGTTAAAATAATCCATAATAGTCAAATTATTAATTATTTAGTATTTACCTCCTAAATGAGTTTGTATAAGATTTTTTTAAACAAATTAAATTAAATTTTTAATTAGTATTGTTTAAATATGATATATTAATTCAAGTTTTAAAAAGTTCTATGTATATCTAGTAATCCAGATTCCAGATAACAATGGCAACCTGCAGAAATTCTTATTTTCGAATATTTAAAATCTAAAAATTTATAATGACACCATTGGTGTGATGGTGAAATTTTAAATCAAGCATATGAGTAAGTTTAAAATTAATAATGACACTCTTGACATGATAGTCATTTCATAAATACAAAGTTCTTGTGAGATAGGAGAGACAATAACCAAAGTTATAGTCTCTAGAATTTAATTTCACACATGTATATACTTAGATTATGTTAGAGAAGAATTTTCATTTTGTATAAAAAAAATTTCTTAACAACTGAGCAGACTCAAAAGTAAATTTCTTTAGAAAATGCAAGCATGTGAGTCTTCTACAATATTTGCTTGGAAAAGGATAAGATTGCCGTAACTAGGCTTGAAGCGGTCATTTTTTACCAAAACAATTTTTTTTTTTTTTTTTTTGAGATGGGATAACCAAAACAAATTTGAAAATAAATATTTATGAATAAACAAAAGTTTGATGATTCTTTTCTCAAAAAAAAAAAAAAAAAAAGTTTGATGATCCTTGACCCTTCTCAGAGATTTTAAGTCTCAAATCATAATTGCGCTGGAACAATTCTGTTAATAGTCCATGTTATAGCTCTGAAGAAAAGTTGACGTTGGCTTTTGCAAACAAAAATATAGCGAATCTTTCGGCATGATCTTTTATTTCCAAAACACCATTTCCTTTTGAAATCATAGGGACTGTTTGGTAAAGTTGTTCTAATAACGTTGTTTGTATTTTTTTGAAAATACGTATAAGTAAAAAAATATATAAAAATACGTGTAATATTATTTAAAAACTGAAAACATGTGTTTTTAAAATCATTCCTATCCTAAATCAGAGCTGTCATTCTTAGAAAACTTAGGGATTGTTTGGTATGGCATGTTAAGCAACAGTTTTCAGTTTTTAAACAATATTATACGTATTTTCATATACTTTTTCATCCACACGTATTTTCAAAAAATACAAATAACATTACTAAAACAACGTTATCAAACAAACTCTTAATTATTAAAATACAATGTAGGAAAAGGTATGGGGTTTAATTCATATCAGCTGTTATTTATTTATTTATTTTATGTTATTATCCTAATTATAGAGAGAAAGGATTTTTTTTTTTAAAGGAAAAAGAGAGAATGGAAATTGAACAAAGCTTTATGAGAACTTCTACTTTCTATAACAAGGTTTCAGGTATCCAATGAATGCTCTAGGAATTTTTGCAAGGTGGTCATTAAGAAACTTAAATTATGCAAAATCTAATAAGAAGAAAGAAAAAAATTTTGAGAAAATAAGAAGATAACTTCATATATTGGGAAAATACATAAAGTCTTACAATTTATTTCTACGACTTTTTTTATTTTGAAATCGTTACATGATAATCTCATTATCAATGCTACAAGCTGTATCTTTTTCAAAATTTTAGTTAAATAAATTTTTTCTTGGATTTTTCTTTTTGTTTGTAAGGGCCTAATATATTGTTAAAAAAAAAAGTTACTACGATTTTTTTTTTTATATTTTGAAATCGTTGCATGATAATCTTATTATCAATGCTACAAGCTACATCTTTTTTAAAATTTTAGTTAAATAAAATTTTTCTTGAATTTGTAAGGGCCTAATATATTGTTAAGACTTAAAAGGACCAAAGTTTAAGGATAAAGTTTAACTACATACTTAGTTATAGCCTAAGACTACAACTCTCACTGAAAAAATTAACAAGACTAAATATTTTGAAAATCTAACTATTGAATTTTATGTTTTTATATTCTTAAAACACATGTCAAATTTGATGCTAATCAGATGCTATTTACTATTCAATCCATATACTTATTTTTTATGTATAATTTTAGATTATAAAAACTCGAAATTTAAATATTTAATTGATGACATAACTATTAATCTTTGATTTTCGTGAAGTTTTGCTAGGATGGAAGATATAAGAAAAAAAATATAATCCAATGGCGGATTTGTCAAAATTCACATCCAATAAAAAAAATATCTAGTGGATTTGTAGTCTTAATCTACAACCAAGTTTGTTGCCAAATTAGAGCTGCTGGTGGGAGAAAGGGATTGGAGGTGGCTCAGTAACCTAGGTTATGGAGAGAAATCTAAGAGGGAGAAAGAGTATGAGAGGGAGAAAGCATGAAAAGTATCAGGCAAGAGGGAGAGAAAAAATGTAAAATATTTTACCAAAATTTCAAGTGTAAAATATTTTACACAAATTTGCCTAGGGTGGTTTGTTTGATTGAAAATATTTTACTTTTGACCAAATATTTTACTACAAAACAAACACTGTAAAATGTGACAATATTTTCCTGAAAATATTTTACATCAAAACAAACGAAACATTAATGAGTAGCAAGTAGCTAATCTGATATGCTACACTAGAAAAATAAAAGCAATATTTAATTAATAGAGCAAGATTTTTGGTGTTTGAAGTTGCTAAAATAACATTTTAGCTGTTTTTTGAAGGTTCAATGTGAACTCACTTAGAAGTAAGTTTTGAAAATGCTAGAACCACAAATAATTACACAATTTTTGCACAATTTGCCACATGGCGAGTTGTTGGTGCTGAAGAAAAAGTGATAGATCTAAGTCTCCACTACTCATGACTCGTCACATAGCAAAATTGTGACAAAAATTATGTATTTGTTTGTGGTCCTAGTATTGCTAAGTTTCTCTAGAAGATGCAAGCATGTGAGTCTTTGACAATATTTGCTTGGAAACAAGATAAGAACAGGATTGCAGTAGACTTGAAGTTGTCATCTTTATCCAAAATAAGGCGAATTATGAGTGATGAAGAAAAAATAATGGGTTCACTTGGGTCTATGCCTTTACCACCAGTGGCGGCTCCAGGAATTTTGTTTAGGGGGATCATTAAAAAACTTAAATTAAAAATTTTTTAATAAAAAGAGAACTTGAATATGTCAAGTTATCGACAAAAAAATATGTTGTTTTACAATTTCTTTCTACAAGTTTTCAAATTTTGAACAGTGATTAGTCACTAGTTGAAAGTTTTGAGGAAATACGGTGGAAAACCCAAAAAAAAAAAAAAAAAAAAAAAAGATAGTTCATTATAAGTATTTATTGCCAATGTGGGTAGTTATGACCATTTTATTTTGTTAAGTTTGTCTAACATTTTTATTTTTATGCAATTGTTATTATCTATTAATTTGTCATTGTTTTTATAAAAATATTTTAAACTAAATGAATAAACTTAACTCATTGGCTCTATATTAATTATTGACGCACGCAACCACACTCATTTATATATAAAATAATACACTACATGTCTACTTAACCAATTAAATGCTTGAACAATCACTAACTTTACAATTTTTCTTCTTGAATTTTTTTGACTTTATAACAAAAAGTTATTATGACATGATAACAATACACACACATGTAAAAAACCCTCTTTATTTCCTAATTATTAAATTATATAAAGTTATATTATATTTATACTGTACACACAAATATCCACACACATCATTATTCATACAAATAATATTATAACAAAAAGTAATGCACACAATTAATATTAGACATACTTACACACATATAATATAATTCATAATAAATAGTGATACTAACAGTTCACATACACTTACTTGTACTCTTAAATTTGGAAATACTTTTAATAAGAGTGTATAAAATTTAAGTTAGGGTGTGCAAAAATCTTGTTAAGAATAAATTAAAATATTAAACTAACAGAAAAAAAAAATTATAAATATATATATATATATATATATATTTTTTTTTTTTTTGTGGAAGTCAGAGGGTTCATTTGAATCCCCTGAACAAAGAGTAGAACCGCCCTTGTTTGCCACTTACAACTTGCCAGTGGCAAAATTATGATAAAAGTTATGTGTTTATTTGTGGTCCAAGCATTGCTCAGTAAGTTTCTCTAGAAGACGCAAGCATGTAAGTCTCTGACAATATTTGCTTGGAAACAAGATAAAAACAGGATTGCCATATACTTGAAGTTGTTGTCTTTATTCAAAAGAAGACAAGTTGTGAGTGGTAAAGAAAAAGTAGTAAGTCTACATGGGTTTATGTATTCACCACTCACAACTCGCCATACAGTAAAATTATCATAAAAACTGTGTATTTGTGCGTGGTCTTAGCTTTGCTTAATAAGTTACTCTAGAAGATGCAAGCATGTGAGTCTCTGACAATATTTGCTTTGATACGAGATAAGGACATGATTGCTGTAGACTTGAAGTGGTCTTCTTTATCCAAAAGAAGGTGAGTTGTGAATAGTAAAAAAAAGTTGTGTGCCTATACTTTCATCACTTACAATTCATCCCGTCGTACAATTATGAAAAAAATGGTGTATTTGTTCGTAGTCCTACAATTACTCAGAAGTTTCTTTAGAAAATGCAAGCATGTGGGTCTCTAACAATATTTGCTTGGAAAGAACAGGATTGTGTACGCTTGAAGCTCTCATCTTTATCTAAAAGAAAATTTAAAAAAATAAATATGAACAAACAGAAGTTCAATGGTTCACCGTCCATGACCAAGTTCAAAGGTTTAAGTGTCAAATCATAATTGTGATGGAACAATTCTGTTACTGGTCCTAATGAGTCAGCTTTGAAGAAAAGTTGATAGCAAACAAAAGTAAGTTTCTCATCAGTCTAATCATGGCAACTTCCTTGCAAAAGAGAAAAAGAAAAAAAAAGGACAATCATCTAAAGAAATTAGAAATGTCGTGACAATGGCGAATTGTATAATTATTTTAGAAAAGGATCGAAGAAAGATCTTTGCAATTGTTTAATGCTACAGCAATTTTTTAATAATATTTATATGATTTTTGCATGGCGGCTTTAGAGCATTCACATTAGGAATGCTATAGGCCATATGTAAGCAAGATTTAGTATAAAGGCTCAAAAGACCCCCCACATGTTCGTAGTCCTACAATTACTCAGAAGTTTCTTTAGAAAATGCAAGCATGTGGGTCTCTAACAATATTTGCTTGGAAAGAACAGGATTGTGTACGCTTGAAGCTCTCATCTTTATCTAAAAGAAAATTTAAAAAAATAAATATGAACAAACAGAAGTTCAATGGTTCACCGTCCATGACCAAGTTCAAAGGTTTAAGTGTCAAATCATAATTGTGATGGAACAATTCTGTTACTGGTCCTAATGAGTCAGCTTTGAAGAAAAGTTGATGGCAAACAAAAGTAAGTTTCTCATCAGTCTAATCATGGCAACTTCCTTGCAAAAGAGAAAAAGAAAAAAAAAGGACAATCATCTAAAGAAATTAGAAATGTCGTGACAATGGCGAATTGTATAATTATTTTAGAAAAGGATCGAAGAAAGATCTTTGCAATTGTTTAATGCTACAGCAATTTTTTAATAATATTTATATGATTTTTGCATGGGCGGCTTTAGAGCATTCACATTAGGAATGCTATATGTCATATGTAAGCAAGATTTAGTATAAAGGCTCAAAAGACCCCCCACATCTAGAATTGTAAAACTCAAGTATTACAAAAAAAATTTGCAATATTGCTACAGTGCAATTCTAAAAGTAGAATTGCATTGTAGCAGTATTGTAAAAAAAAAAAAAAAAATTATTCTCTCCCACCCAGACACTTTTCTCTCTCTCTTTCATTTTTCTTTACCTTCCTTCTCGGCGTGGTCTTGTTCTATTCTCTCCTTTCCTCAAACATGAAACCCTCGTGTGGTGGTGGTAGCGGCAGAGGTAGGCATGGTCTGGTCGGTGATCGATGGTGGTAGCGTGGCGGCGCAGTTGAGGTGGAGATCGGTGAGGTGGGTTTGGGTGGGTTCCAATGGGGGCTTTTTTGTGGTTGTCTAGGTTTGTGGAGATTGGGTGGGTCATGACTAGGTTGGTTTGGGTTGGGATTGGTTGGTTTGGGTTGGTTTAGTGGTGGTGTGGTGATTGATGATGGTGGAGCCGTGGAGGTGGGGGTTGCCGTGGGTGGTGAAGGGGTGGGTTTACTAGTATGGGTCTGGGTTTGCTGTCATGGGTCTGGGTTTGGGTTTGCCGTGGGTCTGGGTTTGCCATGGTTATTAATGATGGTGTGGGTTTGGGTTTACTGTCATGGGTTGCTTTTTTCTTTTTTCTTTTTTGTGATGTTGATGGTCGGAGAGGGTGGTGTTTTTTTTTGTGGTGTTGAATAGAAAGAATGAGAGATATATTATTTTATTGTGTAGAAATATTATTTTAATAAGTAGAATAGGAAAATAAAAGTTGGGATGTTGGGAGTGTTGTAAAATGGTATGGTATAAATGATAAAATAGATTTTGAGATGGTAAAATAGAATAGTTTGTAGATTGCTGATGCGAATGCTCTAAACAGCCTAATCAGGGGTTCAAATGAACTAGGGAAAAAAATTATATAAAATTTTTACATTTTTTTTTGTTTTGCCCCTTAAAACAAAATTTTGAATGCCTTGAACATCAATTTTGTTTAAATTTAGTTAAAATAAGCTTGAATATGCTTAACTTATTGCTATTTTCACAATATTTTCATAATAATTTTAAAATAAAGGTTAAGTGACAAGTTATAACTGATTTTATTTAGACCCATAATTGACGTCACTTTTTTACATACCTTTAACAACTTGTCATGTAGATTATGTTGTAAAAGTGTTGTGCAGTAACACTACTCTTAAAATTACTCATTCATTTTAAAATAAATAAATAAATAAATTTTATCTAACTCTGGCTTACTTTACTATTGATGGTGGAATGAAACTATTTTTCCTTCCAATTTTCTTCTTCATTAGCAAAAAAATTACTCAACTTTTAGCCCAAAAAAAAAAATTACACCACCTCTGCAACAAACCTATTTATATCTGTGATTTTTTCCTCATTCTCTTTATCTTTCTTTCTCCCTTCTATGTTTTCTTCCTATCTAATCAAGTAGGTTGATAAGTGTTTTATAGATTTCCAAGTCCAAGAAGTCTTTTATTGCTTGCTCCAATTCCAAGAGAATGACCATGTGTATGATTAAAAAGTCATACACTTTAAAAGCAAAAACTTATATCAATTACTATTTTTATTTCTTAGTTTCACATTTACTCCCAGACCAAATCTTACGTGTATTACTATTCTTCTTTATCATTTTTTTTAAATTGTTAGTACATATAAATATTATAAATTATTATAAGTTTGAAAAAAAATGTTTAATTATTATTTAATTATATTTATTTATGCATTCAATGGTTGTTGTCTTATCGATCTTTAAACTATTAATAATTTTTTAGACTATTGTACAATACAGTTTGTATACTAAGTTGTATTTAGAATACTATTTTAGATTATTTTATATAATATGAAAGTTGTATATACAAAAAAAAATAATAATAATAAATAATCATCTTATTTTGTACTCCTCCTACAACAAATTTATAGCTTCGACACTATTGACCCCCCTAGAAGAAAAATCCTGAAGCCACCACTGGATTTTTGTCACTAAGTTTGTTTTTACTTCTAATCCTATTTGTTAGGATTTTGCATATCATTAATGGAATTTGAAGAATAAGTTGGTTGCATAAGTTTATTTTTACTTCTAATCTTATTTGTTAGGATTTTGCATATCATTAATGGAATTTGAAGAATAAGTTGGTTGCATTTGCACGATTAACGCGGACAAGAAACAGATGCAAAAAGAAGGATAAAAGGAATGCCAATATGGTATTGGACATTGTAGCTCGATCAATCAAGCTTCATTAAATCTCGACTCCAGCTGACTAATCAAGCTCATTTTTCAGCCCATGATGACCCAAGCCTTGGGTTTCATGCCCTAGGTTTCTAGATGCAACGGTTGTGACTTTGGATTGTTAGGTTGAATCACTTTGGAATTTATATTTCATTGGTTTTCCCTAGGTTACCATATTGCTATGTACTCTTCTTTTCTAATGTGTTTATTTGTTACATAATATTGGTAATTGTTTCTGTGGGGCCTGTTATGCCAGGAGGTATGGGTAAGTTCGTAAGAATTGGGCCTATGGCCCAGCGGCCCAGTCCAAGGGCACTCATTTGTCCGAAGACGGTTAAAAAGAGATATTGTGGAATTGGTATAGGAAAAAGGGAGAGAAGTCATGTATAGTAACTCAAAACGCGTCCGAGGATAAGAGGCACCTCGGATATCATGGTCCGAGGTGGATGTAACTACTTTACTATTCAGGATACTCCACAAAGTTATATAAGAACTGGAAAGTGAATATGGAACGAAGGAGGAACCGGGGAAGATAACAAATATCTTCTAAAGCTGCTACCTCCACATTAAATACTTTCCAGCTAACTCCTTGACCGCATTAATGTGGAGGTGATACCCGAACAGTAACCAAGCAGCTTTATGGTTACTGAGCAAAAGTTCCGAGAGGTGCTGGATGGGACAGAAAGGAGTTCCCAAAATAGAAACTACACGTGTACGGTGAAATTGGGATAAAGAATGCAGTATATAACATGGAAGTAGGTGACATTAGAGAGGACTTTTGAAAAAAAAAAAAAAAAAAAGAACGATAGAACCCAAAGAACTACCCTCTGAAACCTAGCCAAGGAGAGTTTTTATCATGCAGTTAGCTTGAAACGTCTTTTTCTGCACCATAACCACAACCTTTTCTACTAAATAGAACTAGTTCTTTTACCCACTCTCTAAAAATTTATTGTTTGGGCTTGTTGGGCTAGAAACTCATTCCTATTCTGGGTCCAATCCAATTTGAGTCCCTACAGTTTCATTAATCAAGGGCTGTACAATTAATCAAATTAACAAATTGGGCTTAAAACTGGTTAACAGGTGTTTTAACAAGGATCTAAAAACCAACAAAATACATTGCGTAATTGATCTTATTAAACACGTTGGTAATTTGGCTAATTAAAATCAACTATCTGCTGTATTTTTTTTATTAATTGCCACCAATTCTCAGATGATTAAGTAAATGATGATATATTTTAACAAGAACAAGAAAGATAAATATACTTATAGGCAATTTCAATATATCGTACCTCACGACCGTGTTCTTTATTCTCACATCACTCCTTCGTAAAGTTATTTTGGATGGTTAATTATGGTGGACTGCTTTCCTTATTTTTTATTTTATTTTATTTTTTTGTTGTAGTTAGTGGCAAATGTGATTCTCATAATGTGATTAAATTACCAAAACCTTATAAATAAGTTCTTTAATTGAGAGTTTGAATTACCAAAACCTTTATAGTTTTCAACCAGCAATAGACGCGCCTCGGTTAGAACCCCATTAGCTGCGTCATTGCTCCAAGCGCAAAGATCCTTTATGAAGAAGCATAGACGAGGCATTTTCTCCTAAAAATGACCAATAAGGTTTATAACATTTTTATATGATCTAAGAGTATTGGCATAAGTTATGCTAAAAGAATATTATTTTGACACTTTAAAAAGTTACTTTATCTATTTTAATACATCGTTTTACAATTCAACTACGTGACATCTCTTACTTTTAACACATCACCATTAAAATAACCTAAAATAAAATCAACTTTTTATTAAAAAAAGAAAAACACTCCAAAGAAGAACACTCGTTAAACAAGAAAAAAAAAGAAAAAAAATTCAACCACAAAAATGAGAAGCATGACATGTGAGAGGAGAGAGAAAAGGAAAAGAAAGAGTAAAATAATTATAGCACATGATACCGTACACTTCTACTTTGGAGTATAGAAGTGTACCATGCCAAATGCTAAATTTTTTTTTTTTTTTTTTGGCATTTGGGAGATCTAAAGTAGGGGTGTTGTTTTATGTTGGGTCGGTTAATGTGTGCACTACGGGCACACATTAAGTCATCCACTTTTGAAAATATTTTTTCGGGAATTGAAAAAACAGTCGATACTTTTTCAATTTCTGAGAAAATATTTTCCAAAAATGAAAATTATTGTGTGCCCTTAAGGCACACATTAATAAAATCCTTTTATGTTTAATATACTAAATGCTAAAAATATATCATCTAGCACATTTAATGCTAGCGCTCTAAGCCATCTTATAAATTTATTTTTCAAATAAGTCAATCACTCTTTTCTTTTTTTAGAAAAATAAGTCTGTCACTCAATACTTTATAATACGAATATTCTTCTTTTCTATTACTATAATTTCAAATTGATTTAGAGTTCAAGTGATAACTCAATGGTATACAATATATATAATCAAATTGATTCATTGCATTTATCATATGCAAAAAATCCTAACAAACCATTTAGCCAAAAGAATTAAAATCAAAAATCACATTATTGACAAAAATCATATTATAAAAATGGTTACAACATCAAAAAATTCAATAAATGTTTTTTTGCATCCTTCTAAAATAAATATCATTTGTGCAACATGCACATTATAAAAAATGAAAAGAAAAAAGAAAGAAAGAAGTCTTTGTATGTGCCAAGTAAACTACCAATAATTCATGGTATTCACCATTATCATCCATATCTTTGGGATAATTTTTTTTCCCTACTGTAGATAAGATTTGAACTTGTCAGATCTGTTTTATGTTAAACATATTTATAATTATCATACACCAATAGATTTTTAATAAAAGCAAATTTTGAACCCAATTTGTCGACATTAAAATTTTATTTAGTTTTCTACGTGTGGGGCCATTGTGTCCCTAACATGACTCGCTATATTCACCTACTATTAATTTGTTTTTATGTGTAGTTTTCCAAAGAAGTTTTACGAAGAAAAAAAAAAAAGGTTTTTCAAAGAATGACAGGTTTGTTGACTTGGCTGGCAAAAGAAACATACCGTATCAAATGCTTTTGCAAAAGCCATATCAACTTATCTTGAAATCTTTCTCCAAAAAAAAAAAAAAAAAACTTATCTTGAAATCTCTCTCTCTCTCTCTCTCTCTCTCTCTCTCTATATATATATATATATAGCCAAGTCAACAAACCTGTCATTCTTTGGAAACGTATTTATAATTATCATACACCAATAGAGTTTTAATAAAAGCAGAATTTAAACCCAATTTGCCGACATTAAAATTTTATTTAGTTTACTGCGTGTGGGGCCATTGTGTCCCTAACGTGACTCGCTATATTCCCCTACTATTAATTTATTTTTATGTGTAGTTTTCCAAAGGAGTTTCCAAAAAAAAAAAAAATGTTTTCCAAAGAAGTTCAGTAAAAAAAAAATAAAAAATAAAAAGTTTTCCAAAGAATGACAGGTTTGTTGACTTGGCTGGCAAAAGAAACATACAGTATCAAATGCTTTTGCAAAAGCCATATCAACTTATCTTGAAATCTCTCTCTCTCTCTCTCTCTCTCTCTCTCTCTCTCTCTCTATATATATATATATATATATATATATATATCTTGAAAGCAATAATTCAACGTGGACTAGTAATAGGTACATTATGAGTCTGTCACATAACAAATTGGATTAATCCTATAAAAAATAACAAATAGATTAATTGTAGAAACCATCCTGAATTATGAGTCATTTGGGTAAATATTACTTTTTTTTTAACTAATTTGCGTTATAGTTATTGTTAGAAGTTATTTAGGAGAGTGAGGAGAGAGATTGAATTTCGGCAACAGTGTTGCCGAAATTCAAGAAAAAGGAGGAGAGAGAATAAGAAAATTGGAGGAGAGAGAAAAACTCGAATTACGGCAATGGTATTGCCGTAATTCCTCTGCCCAATCTACCCGGGTTTGTGCGTGTGAAGAGTGCAATGTGTGAGTGCCCAAAAAAAAAAAAAAATCCCACAATTTCGGCAATACCATTGCCGAAATTGTGGGGAAATTTTTTTTTATTTTATTTGTGGCAATGGTATTTCGGCAATACCATTGCCACAATTGTGAGGAAATTTTTTTTTTTTTTTTTAATTTGTGGCAATGGTATTTCGGCAATACCATTGCCACAATTGTGGGGAAATTTTTTTTTTTTTTTTTTTTTTTATTTTTGGCAATGGTATTTTGGCAATACCATTGCCACAATTGTGGGGAATTTTTTTTTTTTTTTTTTTTTTTGTGGCAATGGTATTTCGGCAATACCATTGCCACAATTGAAAAAAAAAAATCCCAATTATGACAATGGAATTGTCGAAATTGTGAATTTCCCAATTGTGGCAATGATATTGCCGAAATACTATTGCCACAATTGAAAAAAAAAAAAATTCCCGATTGTGGCAATGGTATTGCCGAAATACCATTGCCACAATTGAAAAAAAAAAAAAATTTCCCACAATTGTGGCAATGGCATTGCCAAAATTGTGGGGAAAAAAATTTCCCCCACAATTTTGGCAATGGTATTGCCATAATTGAAAAAAAAAAAAATTTCCCACAATTGTGGCAATGGTATTGCCGAAATTGTTTTTTCCCCACAATTTCGGTAATGGTATTGCCACAATTGAAAAAAAAAATTTCTCACAATTGTGGCAATGGTATTGCCGAAATTGTTTTTTCTCCACAATTTCGGTAATGGTATTGCCACAATTGAAAAAAAAAAATTTCCCCACAATTGCATAAATAAATAAATAAATAAATAAATTCCCACAATTGTGGCAATGGTATTGCCGAAATACCATTGCCACAAATTAAATTAAAAAAAAAAAAAAAAAATTTCCTCACAATTGTGGCAATGGTATTGCCGAAATACCATTGCCACAAATAAAAAAAAAAAAAATTCCCCCACAATTTCGGCAATGGTATTGCCGAAATTGTGGGATTTTTTTTTTTTGGGCACTCACACATTGAACTTCTCACACACACAAACCCGGGCAAATTGGGCAGAGGAATTACGGCAATACCATTGCCGTAATTCAAGTTTTTCTCTCTCCTCCAATATTCTCATTCTCTCTCCTACTTTTTCTTGAATTTCGGCAACACTGTTGCCGAAATTCAATCTCTCCCCTCACTTTCCTAAATAACTTCTAACAGTAACTATAACGCAAATTAGTTTTAAAAAAAGTAATATTTACCCAAATGACTCCTGAGTTATGGTTAATTTGTATTTTTCAATTTTTTTAAGGTTTAAATACAAAATTTACCATTTTCCTCCTAGACCTCAAGTACTTTTTATATAAAGAAGTGCCAACAGAATTCGTTCAATCATTTAAGTTTGAAGTATTCAATTAAGGTCTTTCTCTCACTTTTTGTTAATTTTTTATTAAAAAAAATTTGGAAAATATTTTTTAATCATAATTGTTTTTTTTAATTTGAATAAAAAATTAAAATTTGTACAATTAACTACAACATTTAACAAAATTTAATGAAGAGATTTTAATTAAATAAATTTGAAATTTAGAGGATTGAAATGAATAAAAACAAAATAAATTTGAAATTTAGAGGATTGAAATGAATAAAAACAAAGTTAAAAGACTGAAGTAAATTCTAGTAAAACTTAAATGCATTTTAAGTTTTTTTTTTTTTTTTATGTGATATATTTTTCAATTTAAACAATGAGAATTTGTTTATAACCTTAATTATAATAAATCTTGGAAATATATAGATATGCAATTGTTGTTGAATTCGTATACAAAACACATATATCATGAAAAGGATGATGCATTTAACGAATGTATGTAATAATTATTATTCAATAAAATAGATTTCAAATTCAATCTATGGGGTTTGCTTTAGTCCCCTCGATTTACTATAGCGCTTTTTTTTTTTTTTTTGGAAGAAAAACCATAGCTATTTTTTTAAAGAATGACAATTTAGCTTCTAAGAGCACTCTCATCAGGTGTCTCAAATGTGTCAAATGCTAAATATTTGGCACCAAACACAAAAATAAACTCTCATCAGGTATGTTAAATATGCTAAAATTATACAACACGCTACAGTACGCTCTCATTTTTGAGAGCGTACGGATCCGAATGCCATTTCTATATATTGTTTTTATATTATCTTTCTCTCTCCTCTCTCATGACTTTATTCTTTTTTTTTTCTTTTTTCCTCTCCTCTCTCATTCTTCCTCAGACAACCCCTCTCTTCTTTCACTCTTTTTCGTTCTCATTGTTGTGGCTTTTCTCTCTTTCTGTTCAGCCTCGCCGATCTTTGCTGCTATGGCTTTTTTTTTTTTTTTTTTTTTGCGGTGATTTGATTCGTGGGTTCAGAAGTGGGTGGCTTCTCTCTTCCGTTCAGCCTCGCCGCGCCACCTGAGCCGATCTCTGTTGCTGTGGGTTTTATTTTTTTTGTAGCGATTTGATGGGTGGGTTCGGCAGTGGGTGGCGACCTCTCTTCCGTTCAGCCTTGCCGCGCCACCTGATGCCGATCTCTGTTGCTGTGGGTTTTTTTTTTTTTTTTTTTTTTTTGGCGGTGATTTGATGAGTGGGTTCGGCAGTGGGTGGATTTTCTCTCTTCCGTTCAGCCTTGCCGCGCCACCTGATGCCGATCTTTGTGTTTTTTGTTGTTGTTTTTGTTTTTCTGTGGTAGTGGTTTTGGTGTCCTGCTGTGGTGGTTCTAGTGTGAGACGGTGGTGGGGTGTTGATGGGTGGGTGGGTCGGCAGTGGATGGGTTAGCGGCGGCAGTGGGTGGGTGTGTGGGATGCGGTTGGATTTTGTTTTTTGTTGTTTTTGTTTTTCTATGGTGGTGATTTCGGTGCTCTGCTGTGTTATTTCTGGTGTGAGATGGTGGTGGGTAGGATGTGGTTGGGGCGTTGATGGTTGCTGGCAGCGGGGGTGGCCTGTGGGTTGTGGTGGGGGTGGTTGGTTTTTTTATTTTGTATTTTTATATATTGTTGGTTTTTTTTTATGTTATTTTAATATTGGAATATATTATTTTAATATATAGAATTGAAAAATAGAAGATGTGATAAATGGTAAATTGTAAAATGATGTGCTAAAATGATAAAGTAACTTTTTGATGTGTCAAAATGGCATTTTTTATGAGAGAGCTGATGGGAATGCTCTAAAAGCTTCAATGTGAACTCTCCTTTAAAAGTAAAGTTTTTCTAAAAGACGCAAACATGTGAGTGTCTGACAATTGCTTGGAAACAAGTTAAGAAGTAAGAACAGGATTGCCGTAGCCCGTAGGCTTGAAGCTGTCATCTTTAACCAAAAGAAAATTGAAAAAGGAAAAAGTTTTTCTAAAAAATGCAGCATGTGATCATTCTCCGACAATTGCTTGGAAACAAGTTAAGAACAGGACTTCCCATCAAAAAAAAAAAAGTTAAGAACAGGACTGCCGTAGGCTTGAAGCTGTCATCTTTAACCGAAAGAAAATTGAAAAAAGAGAGTGGGAGTATTATTTTCCTAAGCCTACAAGCCCTTAGTGAGTGTTTGGGTTCCTTACGTTTGCGCTTTTCTGCGATATATATATATATTTTTTCCAGCACGAATGAATAGTAATTATACTGTTTATGCACATAGATTTATTGTGCAAGAGACAAAATATACTGTTTACAGGTCTTACAATACTATTTACACATTTAAAAATTATTTTGCTACAATATTTTCAGTTTTTAATTTCAACAAAAATAAGTTGTATCTAAATAAACTGTCTAAGTTGCTTTTTGCATTTTTCTTTTACATTTTCACTTATTTTGTCAAAAAGGTTTATAAAATAATTTACTTTTATTGACTGTGTTTTTTATTTTTACTTATTATTATTATTTGATAGAAAAAACTTTATTGAAACCAGCCTTCCAAGAGACAAAACAGGGGCTGCCCTTTACACAGTTTCATCTTCTCTTCTTTCTCTATATATATATATATATATATATTTTTTTTTTTTAATTTTTGGATTTTTGGATGAGCGAGTTTTAATCCCAACTTCCCAAGGGGAGGAATATTCAAGTTGTGTACGAGTGTAGCTGATTCTTTGAGACCCTTTACACAGTTTCATCTTCTCTGCTTTCTCTATTTTTTTTTTTTTTGGATTTTTGGATGAGCGAGTTTTAATCCCAACTTCCCAAGGGGAGGAATATTCAAGTTGTGTACGAGTGTAGCTGATTCTTTGAGAATATTTAAATTCAATATATTATGCTATCCTTGGATTCCTTACAAACATTTCCAATTTTTTTTTTTTTTTTGGGTGGTGTTACAAAAATTACATATGTCTATGTTCCTTTTGAGTCTTTGACTGCTATAACTTATAACTCAATCTTTTCAAATGGTATTTGAACTGATTTGCCAACACTAGTTAGCTAGTGATTATATGTTCGTTATATATTGGCTCAACTAATTGCATATTTCATTAATTTACGAAATTCCTTTATGCATGTGACAGGAATTAAATTTATCTTTATTTCTATTTATGTTTATTTGATCATTAGAGATTTGGTTTAGTCTTCTTCTAAATAAATTATAAAAATCTCGTTTAATTTTAAACTTATGAATGAGTTCCTTTTTTTATTTTTTTTTTATTGATAAGATATGAATGAGTTCTTTAGTTGAGAGTTTAAATGGCCAAAACCTTTATGAAGAAGCATAAATGAGGCATTTTTCTCCTAAAAATGACCAATGAGGTTTACAATATTTTTATAAGATCTAAGCCTTCTATAAATTTACTTTCCAAATAAGTCCATCACTTTTTTTTTTTAAAGAAAAATAAGTCAGTCAATCAATACTTTATAATACAGATTTTCTTCTTTTCCAAATTGATTTAGACTTCAAGTGATAACTCAATAGTAATTATATATATTTTGTGGTGCACCATATGTGTGGCTTGAATCCTCCCTCCCCTTCCCTAACTTTCTCTCTCTCTCTCTCTATATATATATATAATCAAATTGATTCATTGCATTTATCATATGCAAAATCCTAACAAACCATTTAACCAAAAGAATTAAAAGTAGAAATCATATTATTGACAAAAATCATATTATAAAAATGGTTACAACATCAAAAAAATTCAATAACTGTTTCTGTGCATCCTTCTAAAATAAATATCATGTTGTGCAACCTGCACATTATAAAAAATAAAAAAAATAAAAAAAAACCTTTGTATGTGCCAAGTAAACCACAAATTCACAGCATTCACCATTATCATTCATTTCTCGGGGATAATCTTTTTCTTTTTCTTTTTCCTTTTGCAATGAAGATGCCATGATTAGTTTTTTTTTTTTTTTACATAAAAGAGGATTTGAACTTGTCATATCTGTTAGGATTTGAGTTTGTAGTGTTGGCAAACCATGACAAAAACTAAGTCTCATTGAGTTAGAATACTATACATTCAAGTCCAAGACAAAATACTCAATTTCAGGGTGAAAAAAGTGAGATAAATCTAGTTCTCTCAATTGCTATTTGATTGCTCTTGATCGATCGAAAATCCCAGAAAAAGAATTTCTGCAGAATTTTAAACAGGCCCAAGCCCGCGAAAACGTTTAGGGTTTCAGTCTAACGCTCCTATGTATAAAAGGAAAACCCTAGTTACGTTTTGAAGATTCTTTTTTGAACGTAAAAGATAGAATTTTATTCAAAGATATTTGTATAGTTGTTACAAAAACACCCTCCAAGACATGCTAGTGGGATGTACGTGGGCCTATTCATGCAGCTGCATGTCACCCAACTAAAGTAAATACAAAACGTAAACTTGTGCATCCTTACAATACAAATAACAGACTTCAGCACGTTCTAATGGCCATGTTTCTCAGTTCAGTCTAGTCATTAGCAGAGTCTCTAGTAATCTTGCAACAGGTTTGGCGCTCCTCTCAAGATGTCACGAGGTTGGGTTTGCTTTTTGTCAAATAACCACCTGTTTCTTGCATTCCAAATGGACCATGATACCATAGCCCAAACCTCCAGTTCTTTAGTCGAGAGTGCAGCCATTAATTCACGCACCAGTACATAAAAGTCCTCCGCTTCTGAGCTACGTTTCTGTAGTTTGCCTGCCACTAGCGCCCACACATTCCTAGCCATAGGACAGCTCCAAAGTGCATGGGCCACCGTCTCCTCCTGTTGCTGGCATATTCCACAAGCTGGGTGGCCCATGCACTTTGGAGCTGTCCTATGGCTAGGAATGTGTGGGCGCTAGTGGCAGGCAAACTACACAAGCTGGGTCCACTGGCACCTTTCTTCGGCAGAGGTTTACTCGGGTAGGGAGTATATCAGAGCATGGCCTCCAAGCAAAGTTCCGAACCTTGGGAGGTATGTACAACTTCCATAAACGATTCCAGAATTTCCTATCACTCTGGGCTGATGAATGCTCCCCTTTTTCCTGCTGTTGCTGACGGACCGCGACTTGATAAGCCGTTTTAACCGAGAAAATGCCTTTTTTGTTTTCCTTCCAGGTTAGCTTATCCTTGATGTGTGTGTCCTTGAGGTTGATCCGTTGAATATCCTCCACAGTAGAGTGCATGAAGGTTGTATGGAGGACCTGAGTGTGCCACTGCTTTGTGCTAGGGTCAAAGAGGTCACTCACCCTCAAGTTCATGTTTGCATTCGGTTGGAACTTTGGAGGGTGGGGTAGCCATCTGTGATCATCCAGTTTTATGCTTCTCCCATCTCCTACCTTCTAAACTGTAGCTGCTCTAATCAACTCCCTGGCTGCTAACAAACTACGCCATACAAAAGATGGGTTGGAGCCCAAACCAGCCTCCATGAACGAGCAAGTAGGAAAATAGCGGGCTTTGTATACTCTGAAGAAAAGTGAGTGGCTTCCTTGGATCAACCGCCATGCTTGTTTGGCTAGCATAGCAAGATTGAAGGCATGAATATCTCTAAACCCCATTCCACCTCTATCTTTCGGATTGCACAACTTACTCCATTTGATCCAATGAACTTTTTTCTCATCTCGAGTTTGGCCCCACCAATATTTTGCTAGAGCTGAATTAATATCATCACAAACCCTTTTTGGGATTTTAAACATGCTCATGGAGTATGTTGGGATAGCTTGTGCTACCATCTTAATTAGGACCTCCCTGCCTGCCTTGGAAATATTTTTCTCCTTCCATCCCATCACTTTTTTTGTTACTCGCTCCTGCACTTCCCTAAAAGTGCTCAACTTGGATTTGCCTCCCACCATTGGTAATCCAAGACACTTCTCACAGTTTGTCATGATTTGAGCACCTAGTATGTTCCGAATAGCAAGCTTCACTGGTAGCTTCGTGTTTGGGCTGAAGAAGAGTGTTGTTTTTTGCCTATTGATAGCTTGACCCAATGCTCTCTCATACATTGCTAGTAAATGCATCAGGTTTTGGCATTCCTTGGTTGTTGCTTCACAAAATAGTAGGCTATCGTCGGCAAACAGTAATTGTGAAACCCTTACTCCTCCATGGCATGACACCACTCCTTTCAAGAGATTTCTATCAATGGCTCGGCATATGAGAGAGGAAAGCCCTTCTGCACATATCAGGAATAGATAAGGAGACAAAGGGTCCCCTTACTTGATTCCACGAGGTCGGTGTGATGAGGCCTCTTGGTTCACCATTTATGAAGGTTGAGTATGATGCGGTGCACACAGTTTCCATAGCAAGGTTGACCCATTGGTCAGGTAGGCCAATCTTTTGCATCATCCTTTGGAGGAACTCCCACTCCACTCTGTCATATGCCTTGCTGATGTCAAGTTTCACCGCCATGTGTCCCTTTTTTCCTTTGGCCCTGTTTCTCATACGATGGAGCATTTCAAAAGCAACTGTAATATTATCTGTAATGATTCTACCAGGCACAAAAGCACTTTGTGAGTCAGAAATTACATTGGGTAGTATTGGTTTGAGGCGATTAGCTAGCACCTTAGATATAATTCGTGATACAACATTACCCATGCTAATGGGACAGAATTCCGTAATGTATTCTGGCTCATTTTTTTTGGGATGAGTACAATATGTGTATAGTTCATTTTTTTTAGATATCTCCCTGAGTGTAAAACAGATAATACAGCAGTAGTTACATCATGCCCTACAATATGCCAAAATTTTTGAAAAAAGATAGGTGACATACCATCGGGGCCCGGTGCCTTGGATGGGTGCATCTGGAAAAGTGCTGTTTTTACTTCATCCCCTGTGTAAGGGCGAAGCAAGTCTTGGGCCATATCCTCTGTCACTACCTTGTCCACTAAATCAATCACCTCCTCCATGTCTAGTGGATTGGAAGAAGTGAAGAGTTCTTTGTAGTATTCCTCTGCAATGGTGGCTATCTTGTCCTCATTTGTGTGCCACTCCCCTTCCCTATCATACAAACCTCCAATATTATTTTTCTTTCGTCTTTGGCTCGCTCTTAGATGGAAGAATTTTGTATTTTTATCTCCCGCTAGTAGCCATGTAGATCTCGATCTTTGCCTCCAAAATACTTCCTCATGATGTAAGAGTTCATTTATCTCCCTCTTCACTTGCTGTATTCTCTCTACATTCTCACCATATCCGGCCTCCTTCAATGCGTTCAGTTCTCCTTGTTTTGCTTCCAACTGATCTCTAGTGTTTCCAAAGGTAGTTCTGCTCCTTGCAATGAGGTCCATTCTACACCTTTTAATTTTTTCAAAAAGGCAGTACATGGGGCTGCCTGTTGGTTGTTGATGATTCCATGAGTTTCTAATAATGGATTCGCTCTCTGTATGTGCTAACCATTTCTCCTCGAACCGCTGTATTTTATGTCTCCGACGCTGCGGTTGATTTGGTGGAGCCATGTCTATCAAGATAAGGTCGTGATTGGAGTAAGATGCAGAGAGATTCTTCACTTTGGTTCTCGGGAACATCGCACTCCAATCTGTTGTTGCGACTGCCCTATTTAGTCGCTCCTCCACAAATGCTTCTTTCTCCCTACCATTCCTCCATGTGAAACGGTATCCATTGAATCCCAGGTCTACTAGACCGCAATGTAGGAGTGTATGTCGAAACTCAAGCATAGGTGCCATTGGTCTAAGTACGCCACCATTCTTCTCGTCGGAGGCCAAGATTTCGTTAAAATCACCCAAACAAATCCAAGGAAGGGATGCACGAGCTTGGAGGTGTCTCGTAAGCCTCCACGTTTCAGTTTTGCGCTGTTCCTCTGAATGGCCATAAATTCCAGTTAATCTCCATAGCGGTGATGTTTGCGTATGTATTCTCACATCTATATGGTTTGGTGAATAAGTTTGTGTGTCTACAATCACATCTGCTTTCCAAAGAAGTGCAAGGCCCCCCCTCCGGCTGTCACACGATACTGCAAGCATGGAAGGGAAACCCAACTCTACTTTGATCGGTTCCATCTCTCTTTCAGATAATTTTGTTTCCATTAGAAACAAAATTGTGGGAGCATTCTTCCTCACTAAGTCAGCAAGGACTTCAACTGCACGGCGATTCCCAAGCCCCCGGCAGTTCCAACTTAGAGCGATCATTGTGCTCGGCGGGGTTGAGCCTCAGCCTCCACCGTTGGTATTTCAGTTTGAATCGTGTTCTCCATACTCTTGAACCTCTTGTTCTCCTCCGTGCCATGGTCGGTGCTCTCGTTGTGTCTCTTTGCGCCCACTTTCACTTGGCTTAGCTGTGGGGCAACACTCTATGTTGTGGCTGGACAGGTGGTTTTTTTCCTTCGGGGTATTGGTTTGTGGTCTTTTAGTTTGTGACGTGAGGGTTGGTCACGTGAGGGTGGGACTAGGGTTTTGTGGTGTGTTTGTTTTGCGCCATAAGTGATAGGGACAGAGAATAAATGGCTTACTTGATTTTCGGTTGTGTTTATTTCGGGCTGGGGTGGGTGAGTTTTTAATTCCGTAACTGTTGGGAGTGGCTACTATGGGGGTGTAAATGTGTTTTTAAGGCAGGTGGGATCAGCTTTATGAGGTGGTGTAAATATGGTGTTAAGACACGTGGAGTGGTGTGGTGTACGTGTGGGATCGGTTTTGTTTTTTGGTGGGCTTGAAACGGTCATCTTGTCCAGCTGTGGTAACGGATCCGGGGTCTTAATGGCATTAATGATGTTTGGATTTTGATGCGCGAGATCCGGGCTAGCATTGATTCCGGGTTGAACTGGAGATTTTTCGGTATCGGGTTTGGCGAGCATCTCGGTTTCGGAAGTTGGTGGAGCTGCGTTTGAAGGCTTGTGGGTTCGACGTGTGTGTGAGTCCTTGCTGGGCTGCGTGTTCCTTGCCCGAGTTCCAACTTTAAGCCACTCACCGTATGGCTTCTCACTCTCTACTTCGCTTCCTCGTATCGGACAGTCACTGTGGGTGTGACCGATTCGGCCACAGCTGAAGCACCAACCAACCAATCTCTCATACCTGAAGGCCACTCGGACTACCTCACCTTCTGGACTGATAACTGGGCCACCCCGCCTGAGTGGTTTGTTCAGTGGGACCTCCACTCGTATATGTAAGAATCGGGACTGATCTGAGTTTATCGCTTTGCAGTCTACCTCCACAAGCTCACCGATGCTCCGACCAATTTCGATTCTAGCCTCCTCATTTATAAGATCAAAGGGCAGTCCCCATACTTGGATCCAAAATGGTTGCTTTGTGAATGTGACATTCCTCACCGACATTCCTTTCTCCCACCGTCGAAGCGCTAAGAGATGATCGTCAAAACACCATGGCCCATTGTTCCATACCCACAGCAATTGGCTTTCCATCTAAAACTTGAACTGTAATAACCCTTCCCCAACTTCAATTATCTTCAAGTCCTCCCCTAGCTTCCACATCGATCGTATTAAGTTCTTGGCTGCCCGTATATTGATTGGCTTCGTTGTGAGGAACTTTCCTATGAGGCTTAAGGAGAATTCTTCCAATACCTTTTCCCTCCTCACTGAGCGGATTGGCATGACCACATCTTCATCTGTTGTGAGCTTCATATTTTGTATTCAGTCAAGGACCTCAGATTCCATATTAGTGCTTGCAAGCGTCTTAGTATGGCTGTAGGTTGAATGGAGTGTAGTACACGAGTTAATTTCCTTCCTCACTTAGTTTAGGAAGAAGAAAACAAAGTAAGAAAAGCTCACTCTAGGTGGTGAGAAGAAAAGCTCCTCTCATGCAGGAGAAAAAAAATTAGAACTTGCCGGTACTGCCCAGACCTTTTGAAGATTCTTGGAAGACTTGTGAGTTACTCCTGTGAGATTTGAGAGGTTTCGTATCTTCTAACTCTACAATTATGTGCTGGTGAAATCTAGTTGCTGCAAAGATCAACAAGTCGTGATCTGAAACCTTTGAGTGGGATCTCAAAGTCACAAGTGTAGGTGCTTGTGTGATGCAAATCCAAGAGAAAAGGAATCTGTAGATTCGGAGCTTACACGTGATCATGTCAATAAGTTACTACTGGAGGTAGCAATAAATTTATGGTTAAATTTGATTGTAAAAACTTCGATTCTCTATAATGGATTTGTTTTACCTTGAGGATAGTTAGGTCAAATCTTTCCCAGGTTTTTACCTTGAAACATAGGTTTCATTGGTTTTCCTAGGTAATCATCGTTGTCTTATTTATTTTTCTGCTACTGTGCATGATATGATCTTTCACTGTTTAACATAAATCTCATAATTAATCTAAATAATCACTTGGTTGATATATTAGATTAAACAATATGTTTTAAGGGGTCCAAACAAACAAACAATACTTGTTTCATGATGAACTTATTTATCATACACCAATAGACAATGGGAGAGCTAAGATTTTAGTTTAGGAAGGCAAAATTAAAAGATAAATTTTAAAACAATGAAGACTTTTTTTTAATTGATATTAATAACAAAATAAATAAATAGTTGTAACAACTATAATTGTCATATACAAAATCTAATACAAACATAAAGTACAATTATATATTTCATATCATTATCACTCTCAAGATTCTTCATAGTTTCAATTAACTATAAGTATATATTTCATAGCATTAAAATAAAGAAACAAATATAACCACATAAGTGATTAATCTAAACACATAAGTTTTCAACATATACTTTGATTCTTTAAAATAAATTGAGCAAATAAATCAATTTACAAAATTGTTAAAAATATATAATATTTTATACATTTGTTTTTAATCTATAACGTAAATCTTACTTAAAATGTACGACGTAAACTAATCATTTTAAAAAAAAAATAAAAGCACCGTGATCCCCTTTTATCTACTAAATTTAATTGATGTGATTTTCTAAATAGTGTAAAGCTAAAAAAGTTGTACAAAATCAAACACAAGTCTTTGGTTTGAGTCAGCTTTATTATTCCATGAATAGTGTTAGGACAGTTTCTTGCTAACTGGGTCAGAGCATTCACATCAGTATGTGTATTTTACACATTTATTTTTACACTAAAAATCTACTTTTTCTATTTTACACATTCACTTTTACAAAACACCCATATCAGTTTATTTATTTTACAAGATTTTTTAATAAAATATTCATTCTTCTCAATTTTTTTATTATTTTTCTCAACTACCTATTTACATACGCGTTCTCTCTCTCACTCTCACTCTCTCTACCCATTTTTCTCATCTGTTGCTATCTCTCTCTACTCATCTCTCTCTTTATCTCTATCTCAAATCTCCACAGCTTCACTTCTCAAACAACAAGACCCAATCTCCAAACAAAACCGGTCAGATCTCCACAGCTTCACTCCTCAAACAACAAGACCCAAACAAGCACCGATCAGATCTCCAAGCACCGATCAGCTTCACTCCTCAAGCACCGATCGGTCAAATCTCCAGCAAGCACTGATCGGTCATCTCTCTCTTTATCTCCATCTCTATACCGATCAGATCTCCATAGACAGCTTCACTTCTCAAACAAGACCCAATCTCCAAAAAAACCCAATCTCCAAACAAAACCCAACTCTATACCCGGTCAGATCTCCAGCAAGCACCGGTCAGATCTCCGAGCACCGATCTCCAGCAAGACCCACTCCCTCTCGGTCAAGCACCGATCAAGCAACTGTAGCGCAAGCACCGATCAAGTAACTATAGAGTGGGTTTGTCTGTGTGGGTTTGTTTGTATGTATGTGGGTGTGATTGTGTATTGATTTGTCTATGTGGATGCGTTTGTGTGTGGGTGTGTTTGTGTTTGTGTGCATCTGAGGAGAAGAAGATGAGGAGCTGAGGTAGTTGTGCACGGAGAGAAGAGAGAGAAAAATTGGTGCGAATTGATATTAATAAAATAATAAATACATGAGCTACAGTAACCGTGTATATATACACGGTTACTGTAGCTCATGGATAAATATACATAATTATACAAGACTTTGGAAGCACTGATGTGGAGCAATTTTGGGACAAAATGTGTAAAAATGGTAATTTTTTCTATTATACATGAGTTTCCATACACTGATATGAATGCTCTTATGGTGTATTTTCTATGTCAGGAGCATTTAGACTTGACTAGCAGTAATTCTCAAAAAAAAAAAAAAAAAAAAAAGGACTTGACTAGCAGTAGCAATAAAATTTAATATATGTTATAAACACAAATTATCTTATAATATTTTACAAATTATTTTACACTATTTTTATAAACTGCTAATATAATTTTAGTATTTTTTAAATAATTATTCTAAGTAAAAATGTAGTGTTAGTAATTGGCTCAAATTAAAATTAGTAAGAATTTGTCATATCAATAATTTATAAAAATATTATAAAATAATTTATAATGACAGCATTATCCCCCCCCCCCCCCCCCCCCCCCCCCCAGCTTCACCTAATATTTCTTTATATATATTTTTTTCCCATTTTTCAGAATTAAGTTTTCCAAATAATTACTCTAAAAAAAAAAGGAAAGTTCTCCAAAGAATGACAGGTTCGTTGACTTGGCTAGTGAAAGAAACATAAAGTATCAAATACTTTTGCAAAAGCCATCAACTTGTCTTGAAAGCAATAATTCAAGGTGGACTAGTAATAGACGTGTGAGTCTGTCACATAACAAATTGGATTAATCCTATAAAAAAAAATAACAAATAGGATTAATTGTAGAAACCATACTGAATTAGGGGTATTTGTATTTTTCAAAAATTTTATGTGATGTATTTTTCAATTTAAACAATGGAAACTGACAATTTTAACCATAGTTATAATAAACCTTAGAAATATGTTGATATGTAATTGTTGTTGAGTCAAAACACACTTCATGAAAAAGATGATGCATTTAACGAATGTATGTAATAATTATTGTTTAATAAAAGAGACTTTGAATCAATCAATAGGATTTACTTTAGTCCCCCCAATTTACTATAGGTTTTTTTTTTTTTTTTTTAAATAAGGAAAAACCATAGCTCTTTTATTCATTCAAATGTATATTGCATCTTGTGTGTTCTAGTTAACTCAATTGGTAAAATCTCTGATAATTAAATAAGAGATCTAGAGTTCAATTTCTGTCTACACCAAAAACCGATTTGTATCTTGGTCTGGTAACAAACTATCACCAGAAGTAAGCATCATGAAACGAAACTATCTCCAAAAATAAATGTATATTGCATCTCTCAATAGCCTATGTTAAACAGCTCATTAGTTTGTTGTCTACCACACAATTTTTATTTTTATTTTGAGAACTTGTCCATTAAGTTTCAGTTTCACTTTTTTTTCAACTTCATTGCAACAATGAATAGACAGCAAATGGCACATGTTATTGACTTATTATACGCCTTGACCTTAATGACTTGACATTGTGTTTGATACGGGAAAATTCACATTACTTTTAGTATTCAGATTATTGGTTTATTTTTTTTAATATTTGGTGTGTGATTTGGAATCTAATAAAAACATTGAGAATATGAGATGTTTATATTTATTTATTTCTAAGAATCTTTTAATAATTAGGGTAAATTGCAAATTACAACCCTAAAGTTTGGGGGTGTTTGGATTTTATACCATGAAGTTTCAGAATTAGGATTTTACCCCTTGAAGTTTGGGGGTGTATAAATTTTACACTCTGACATTTCAGAATTTGGATTTTACCCCCTAAATTTTAAAAGTGTTTGGATTTTACTCCCTAAAGTTTGAGGGTGTTTGAATTTTATATCATAAAGTTTCAAATTTTGGAAGTGCAAAATCCAAACATCCCCAAACATTAGGGGGTAAAATCCAAATTCTGAAACTTCAAAGTGTAAAATCCAAACACTCCCAAACTACCCTTGGGCTCCCTCGGTCCTTACGAGGGCTCCTATCACTCTAATTCACCACCGGTATAGGTAAGGAGATCATCAAAAAAGCATGTGCTAAGCAGAATGAGCTCACACAAAACATAGTAACAATGATACATGTACCTCGAAATATTAAACCGAGGAACTGAGATATTGATAGCATGTATGTTGGAGTAGAACTCCTGTATAAACACGCTGGGATAGCTGAAGGGTTCACAAAGAAATTCCCAGCCATGTGATCTAAACGATCTGGGCAACAAAGTATCTGAAAATTTAGATAGGATTGTGGACATCGCATTCTGTACCTGTAAATAAATTTTAGTCCCCAGCCCCAATAATGAGCTTAACATATGTTAACCAATTCACAATAATTTGGAAGTAATCACAACTCATAAGTGCTCAAATCGCTTTGAAATCAATTCTGAAAAATGACCTTTATTCACTTTTTTTACCATAACTTTTGATCCATAAAAAAATATTGATTGAGGTTTATTTCATTGGAAAGTAGACATTCTGGGCTTCAATTTAAACACAAATTTTGGATTTTAAAACTAATATTTTCTAATATTGAGTAGACATCCTAATTTTGACTAATATTAAGTAAGTTATGACCAGTTGAAGTTAAGCCAATTGGGCAGTCCGATTTTCTGGGTTTTAAAACTTCATTTTAGGGCCTAAAACATCATGCTTTAATATGGTCTAGCCCATAAACCCTTGAGAACGTCCATAAATCATTAAAAAGCCCCAAAACCCTAGTTTTAACTTATAAATACTTATCTTATGTCTAATCAAAAGGCTAGCTAGAGAGAGTCATTTTTTGCCTCCATCTTTTCTAAAACCCTATTTTCTCTTTTCAAAACGCTAGGGCAGCACCTTAGCACGTTTTTTTACAGATTAAAAACCTCTCTTTAGTTACTTCTAAGGCAGAAACTATTTTCTAAAATTGATTTCTCAAAACCTTTTTTAAATCTTTATGTCCTTGAGTTGTGATTACTAACAATTGTAGTATTCTTTGATTATCTTTGTCTTCTCTATCTAATCTTTGTGTTGTAGGCACTGAGGGGTCGGTTAAACAACTTCAAATTTGTGATTCTAAAGCAAGGTGAGCCTCTTTTCCATGGTTTCCCACTTTGCTTAATATGATTCACATGATTTTCTTGGTATAGTTTCTCCATTTGTTATATTTGATTTGTTTGATGTTCTTAATTATGTTTGATATATATTAATATGATTTTAGAGTTCATAATCTATTCTTTTTGTTTTGCTTTTGTTATATCAATTCCTAGGTTAGTTTGATATGATTTAATATAGTTTAGTTTAATTGTTTGATTTTGTTTCTTGTTTATTTGTTCATGTTGATGTTTTGTTTTGTTTTCTTTATGTTAGTTTAGTGTTTAGGGTTTCTAACATGTTTACTTGATCTCATATGTTTATATCTTTGAATAATTAAATCTGTAAAAATGCAATTTTTTGAATCTGCGCTAGAGGATGCGTACGCATCTTTGAGTATGCATACACATAGTTTAACCATGTGTACGCATAGTTGAATACGCGTGCGTAACCCAAACCCAGATTAGGGTAAAATGTTGTTTTTATTTGTTTTAATCATTTTTCACATGTAATTTGATTCTGTTTGACTCTGTTTTAGGTTAATAAATTGTGTTTGATTATTTTCCACGTTTGTTTAAGTATTTTTGCCATATTTAGGGCTTGTTTGGATATCGCTTATTTTTTTAAAACTGAAAACTTATTGCTGAAAGTACTGTAGATAAAGGTAAAATTTAGTTGAAATAGTACAGTGAGGACCATGAATAGTATTAAAAAGTGCAATGGGGCTCATAAATAGTAGCAAAAATATGCTGAATAGTAAAATAATTTTAATTTTTCATCTCTATCCAAACGAAGACTTAGTTTATTTAATATATTTTTCTTGTGTGTTTATATTTAATTGTCAACTTGCCATGTTTATCTTTTTGCCATATTTAGTTTATTTAATATCTTTTCCTTGTGTGTTTATATTTAATTATCAACTTGCCATGTTTAATTTATTTTGCTTGATTATGTTTTATTTATTTCCTTTTATATTGTGATCTTTATTATGTTGTGTGCATTATTTCCTTAAGTGCATGATGTATGTTTAGGTTAAGGATTATGGCTCTCTTAATGAACTCTTTAATTAAATATGGAATATGGCCTAGCAACACATAATGGAGGCTGGCCCACAAGCCAGGCGGTCCTAGGTGCCTAACACTTTCCCAAGCCGTATCCATAATCTGGTATGTGGACCCATGTATGTAAGTGATTGGCCCAAAAGGCCCAATATGATTCCTAGACCTAATCTAGGTGGTGAATCCACTTTTCTCCGCCATGGTCCACTTGGCCTGGGCATACTCTTCTTTGCGCCCACAAGGAGAACTTGTCGTTTAGTACGAATAGACCAGCCCAAAAAGTTCTCCTTAAAATCGTTTTGGGATTTTGTATCACGGAATCGTTCATGAGAGGGAATAGAAGTAGAAGAACCACGTCTAGAGATGGGATTCTTAGACAAGACGGATTTTCTAACTTTGGGTGCCATAGTAAGGAAAGTTAAGGTAGAAAAGAAACAACACACATACTCAAAATAGAGAAGGAGAGAAATGAACAATGCATGGGAATGCATAAGCATGTGACATGCAAAATATAAAAGCATCATGGTCAAAAACCCAATCCAAACACATTCACAATATAATCAAGGACATAACCTAAAAATGCATGAAAACTAAAGTATAGTGCATGAGAATGCAATGCATGAGCATGTGAAATCAAATCAACACAACCCAACCCAAAACTTTTCACAAAATAGAAAAAAACCCAAAAATTTCGAAACCTAGGTCTAAATGCATGAAATGCAAGAGAAAATGAGAGAGAGAAGAGATTTAGACCACTTACCAATGAATTGGAGGAAGGAATAGGCTGAAAATTTGACTAGAAGAGGGATTTTGGTGAGAGAAAGGGTTTTGGATCGAGAGGAATTGAAGAGGTGTCGAAGTATTTGAGTGAAATGAAAACTGGGTTGAGCCTCAAGTATATATAGAATCAGGCATCTCAATAGATCGAGAAGGTATCGAGAATAAAGGCTTGATGTATCGAGAGATATCAAGGAGGTGTCGATAGCAAAATTCTTTGACGTATCGAGGATGTTATGAAGCAAACAGAATGTCAGGAAATTTGGCTCGATGTTTCGGGCTAGTATCGAGAGGTATCGAGAAAAACCCAGAATAAGTTCGATAGAAGTGACATGTGTTGAGAGGTATCGAGAGGTGTCAAGATTGCTATTGAGCTGGTATTAAGGAGCACAGAAACATGAATTTCCAAAAGAGAAAATACATGATATGAATGCAATCAAGATAAAAATAATACCAACCAAACATCAAAGCAAGGATAATATGTTAATCACTCAAACATATCAAACTCTAGATGCAAAACATTCTAAGTTCCAAAACACTAAACATGTCTAACGAATTTTATTTTCAAAAAAGAGTTATGGCAGGTTAGTTAGCTTCTACTACCATATGTATTCTTTGTGATGGCCAAATCACATTGTACCTGTACAATTGTATCAATAGTAGCAAAGATTTGCGTGTTGTGTGTGAAACTTTTGCAAGCAATTATAAATGTCCCATCATGCAAAAATAATGATAAAAGAGAATCAAAAACACTCACACACAATCATAACTGTTTAATGGGGACTATCACCTTTAAGATACATCATATAACTCTCACATTTCCTAGAAACACGCTTACAATCAATTTAAAAGCATTTGATTCTTTTTGTGTTTTTTCATTTTTCTTTGAAGCACAATAAAGCATATCATGCATGGGCATATAAGAGAGAGAGAAAAAATACCCTTCAAATTTTTATACAACACCTTTTTCTTGCTGTGCAAGTGCTACACCTTA
The DNA here is from genome assembly GCA_032727855.1 of Quercus ilex subsp. ballota. NCBI lineage: Eukaryota > Viridiplantae > Streptophyta > Magnoliopsida > Fagales > Fagaceae > Quercus > Quercus ilex. The sequence goes on from CM064916.1 coordinate 3,369,024, forward strand.
CCGAGCACGGCTTTTATGAATTGCACCCAGATGTTTATAATTGACAAGTTTTAGTGGTGAGACTGTTATTTATGCCTTTTTCTTAGGATTTTTTAGTCATTCCAGTCAAAATGAGTGATATAGTTATAAGTAAGAATGATTATCCCAATCATACAAATCACACAACGAGCCACAAAACTTACAATACTTAGTTGTGCATGAAAATACTCATCCAAGTTACAAGAGATACAAAGTTATGAAACCTTGTTTCATTGGCCATTTAAGGTATACAAGTACCAATAAACACAAACATAGCTTGAAGAAGTTCTCCAAGAGGAGCCAACGAATTCTAAAGCTGGTTCTGATTTCCAAAGTATGACACACTATTGCACTGTTGACTGGCAAGCCACTTGTAGCAATTAGGTTGAGTGTGTCCAGCAGCTCCACAATGATGACAGAAGTGAGTTTTCTTCAGTTGAGTCTTCTTGTTAGTAGAGTGATGAGCATTCTACTTTTTCTCTTTCTTAAGAACTCCTAGAATGGATTTTCCTTTGTTATTTTTAACATCATTTTCTATCTCTATCTTAGGATCATCCATTTTAGAATTAACAATTATAGCAAGAGGTACAAAAATAACACTATGAGAAGCATTAGTAGAAGTACTACAGCTAGAGAAAAAGGGATCATACCCGAGACCAGTTTTGTCAGATGCAGCTTTTTGAAGATTCAGCATTTCATCCAATTTGGCACTTGAAGTTCGTTCCAATTGTGCCTGTGGACACAACAGGTCAAAGAAGTCACCACCTAGTTTTTGCAATGGTCTAGAAACCATATATATAGCGTCCTCTCAAGGAATGGCCTTTTCTTTTGATCTTACTACCAGAGATATAGGTTTCGAGTTAAGGTACGGTCTTAGGAAGGTGTTAAGCACCCAAAACTACCCAACCCTAAGGTTGGCTTCCTTCATTGTATCTTATGTCTTAACCCTATTAAAGGCATATCCAATATTGTATTTATACTCACATACATACTAGCATACAACATACAACATGTCATCAATCATCGCCAAAATCTAATCATTCATCTATCATGGCATATCACAACCCAAACCTAACATATCTTAACGTCACACTATCGATGAGTGGAAGACAGTGAGAGAGTTGGGCACACTCTTTTGCATTTATTTTTGGTTTCATAATTTTTTTTATAATTAATCTTACCTTGAGAATGCTACAATTGTTTTTATAATTAATCTTACCTTGAGCATACTCTTGGCATTCTTCACATGCCTTTGGTATCTCAAAACAAAGGTAGCCTTGGACATCTCAAACTTAGAGAACTATTTTGTTTAAATTATTTTATACCTTCGTAACAGTTATTCTAACCTTATGTGGCTAAACATGAAGCAAAAATTGATCGTAACTTTTTGGAATTGAGGATTAAGGCAAGGGATATTGCCATTGTTACATTGTATATTGGCAAAAGGCTTTGAGTTATAGCTAGATAAGGTTTTTTGAGATTATGCAGTATGTTAACGTTCTTCTCAATCAACTTAACAACATCAAAAACTAATTCTAATAAGATATCCATCGACAAAATTTATGCTTTAGAGATTGAAGTCATTTGTTTAGTGCATTCTACTCTACATTCCTGATGTTATTTGCTAAATTGGGATCAGAATGTTCATTCCTCATTCTTTGGCCTTACACTCATTTATGTGAAAACTGTGTATATCTCATTGTTTACTCTTGGGCTCTTTAAATTGCTTTGTTATTTATTTGTTTTCTTTCTTTCTTTCTTTTGTCTGTGTCTAAGATAAGGATGAAAAGTATGCAATGAAAGAAAAAGGCAAAATGGAAGACAATGGCTTTGCCAACCAGTCACAAGGCAAAATGATTAAGGTTTTCAAATCTGCGTAAAAACCTTCCAAATTATATTCATTTCTATTAAAGAGTACTTGAAAAATGTAATATTGATTTTTATACTTGCTAAGATTTACTGGAAAATTTTCCATGAGAATTTGAAAAGTTATATATTGGATAAGGTTTCAGTGTTCACTTGAAGGTGGGCAATTTTCACCATGTGGTAACCAAACATTTCTTTCTATTATATGGGTCAAATTTAATATCATAGCTTTGCTTTGATATAAATGAAAGCTCTCTTGCATTCTCATATCTAGGATTGAATATTGCAGAAAATATTAATATTTGTTGTTATACTGTTGCATTTTTTTTCCTATGTAGTTTGTCTCTCTACTTTTAATCTTTAACTCAATGTTGTGATAAAGAAAATTTTGTCATTGACTCACTATATAGTTTGAGTAGGTTGATCTTGTGATATGTTGCTACTAAACTAATTTTTAATATATCAAAATGTATATATTTTTTTACTATAATTTAGTTTATTTTTCTTTATAATATATGTATAACATTCTCTAAAACCGTCTTATATAAAACATCACAAAATTACTTGTGCATCGCATAGGCAACTTACTAGTATATTATAATGATATGTGGATGCATGTTACGACTACACTTATTTATTTTCAAAGTAAACTATAATGACATGTGGCAACTTCTTATATTTAATTGGTATGATTTGGACAAACAATACCACGTGTCAAAAAAAATATTTGTACATGTCAATATGTCTGCCATAATCCTAAACACGTGGCATATAATTTAAAATTTTGAATAAAGTAAATGCATTTTATTAGTATGGTATTTAAGTTTATATTTTTATTCTTATTTATCACCATTAATTCTTAATTTGTCATTTGTCACTCCCTAAAAAAAAAAAATTGTCATTTGTCTATTTATTTTCCTAACAATTCACTTTCCAAATGATATTCAAGTATTTTGTTCTAAAAAAAAATACATTAATTCAGTAATATATGTATAATCTAATTATCTAATAAGGTGTTAGATGGACAAAGTTTAGCTACAAAATTAGTTGGAGCCTAAGACTATAACCTTACTCAATAAAATAAATATTATTACACATTTTGAAAATCTAACCATTGAATTGTATATTCTTTATACTCTTAATATACATGTCAAATTTAGTGTCAATCGGATATTATTTATTATATGATTTAAAAGTTTATATTTTATGCACAAATTTAAACTTCAAAAACTTGTAATTCAAACAATTTATTAATGACATAGTTATTGATATTTAAGTTTCTAGAAATTTTGCAAGTATTGAGAATATAAGAAGAACATGTAATCCAATGGTGGATTTGTCAAAATTCACATTCAATAAAAAGATATTGAGTAAGGTTGTAGCCTTAGACTATAATCAATTTTATAGCTAAATTTTTTTTGTATTAGATATTATAAAAGTTGGATTCCAAACTAGTGGATGTACAAAGTGATGACACGTGCCTCTTTGCCAATGCATATAACAATAAATAGTGTAACCTTTAAGAGTGTAAATATTTATAATTGATTATAGAGCAAAATTTTCTCCTTAAATTACTATAAGAAAAATAGTTACATGTTGAGGTTAAAAATAATAATAATAATAATAATAAAATTCAACCAATCGATTCCAAACAATGCCATAGAAGAAAGAAAAAAATGTCGTAAACATATCGTTTGTGTCTACACTTATCCCTCATTTATTATTAATAATAACTATGGATATAAAAATCCTACTAAATGCACAATCAATATCTTCCCATAATTAAATCTATCATAATTACAAAAGGAAGCATAAACGTCAAATTTTCACTTTTTAACGATACACATAGAAAATGCATATAAAATGTTCCTAACATTTAGCTTTGGAGATTTTTTTAAAAACTTATTTTGGAACCATAATTAAATACATCATAATTAGAAAATTGATAATTGACATAGTATTTCCAGGTTGCCCTTTCCTAGTTGGCAGGAGAAGACTAGTAAAAGAGGTACTAAATTTTCTCCAATTGCCCGCAACAAAAACTTGATTTAAAAGAACTTATCTTTAGTTCAACAAAGAAAATTGATAATCGATACGTTCAGGTACCGTAACAAAATGGATTCAAGAGAAATTACAACCTCTGCAATGAATTGAGGAGTAGCAAACAAAAACATTACGGATTTTGTTACGAATGTGTTACGTATAAGATAGTATCTTTACTTATGATGGTTCTTTGGTGATAACAATAGAGAAAAGAAAGATAAGAATTGGATTTTACTAAGGAAACCCTAACCTCTTGAGACTTAGCTCGAAATTAATTCTCTGATGATTTATTCATTATTGTCTTACTACTTAATATAGTAATGATAACAACAAAAACGAAATACAAGGACTTGTTCTTAATATGAAGGGATACTGTGGCACAACAACCCAACATGCTAGGGACTCACTCACAATTGAAAAACAATCCAAACTAAACAACAATCCTAAAGTTACATTAGAGATCTTCCCAAAGATAATAACAAACACCTAAAACAAAGGACATTAATAACAATCACCTAAAACAAAGGACTCCAATCCACATCCAAGTAGATACACGTATCTGTGAGGGGACGAATTGGTCCCTGGCCCAAGAATGACCCAGACTATAGCCCAATAAGCCCACTATAATAGATTTGTTAGAGAATGAGTTGGATATTGATCACTTAACAAGTTAACGTTAATCAGAATGAGAAAAGATGCCAATGAAATGACTTAGACCATAGATTATGACAGAAGAAGGATCTTCCTTGAACAAATATTTCAGTCCTTCCTTTTTTAGCTCTTTTTCTTCTTCCCTGCCATAAGGATCTTCATTTTTCTTTTATATTCACCCATAGATTATCCTAGTCCTACATTTGGAGGGCTGAGATTGCATTTCCAAGACATCTGTCTCACCCGGAACATACTAGTAAGCTTCTGCAGTGAAATCTGAGCTATGTCACCATTGTTCATGGTTATTTCCTCATTAATGCGATTAGAGTAGCAGTTGTCTTGCTTTTAATGCAAAGGGGATAGGTTCTACACCCTTTTCCTTTCATCCCCTCGTAACTAGTGCTGAGTCTACATTCTTCACTCGGTGATATTTTAACTTCATGTGCTTCTTAGGGTTAATGCTCGTCCCCAAGGCTAACTGGTGCTTGTCCCCGTGGTTTAACCAATGCTCGTTCCCGAGGTCCAAGATTCATCCTCGAAAATAGTATTGGTAGCCCAATTAGATGGGATTAGGGATCCTCGTCCACACAGTATCAATTCCCTCCCTTCTTAAGAAGGCCCTTGTCATCAAGGGTATACTAAGGAAACTGCAACTTCATAGCTGTTACGTCTTCCCTCGTGGCATCACTTGTTGGTAAGCCTTGCCAATGCATGAGTACTTCAGTTCTGTTGCGACGAGCCATTTGATCCAATACTGCCTGTGGCCTTACTAGTAACTCATCTTGGTCTCCCATAGTAATAGGTGTTGATACCTATTTTCACGACACATTTCGTACAAGCCCGATTCATGTATTATATTTTTATTTATTCTTTTAAGCATGGCCCAAGCCCATGCGACATATGGGGGAAATTGAGGAAGTATGGTTTGGAGGGTATGGGTCGATTCCTTTCGGACCTTTTGCATGAGCCCAACCCATGCGTGCTACCAAGTGGGCAAGGGACACTGGTAGCACCTCAGGCTCATGGAGGAGGTCTTATATCCAAAATTTCCACTTCAAAAGAGCTTTCATTCTCTGGGTGACTGTGCCCCTAATTTTCAGCCCATCTCCATTTTCCACACCAAAACACAGCTGACTCTAAGAAAAAGGCTGAACAGCCTAGCCCACTCAGCCACCCAAATGCAGTTTTCCAAGGCCTCCCAATGGTCTGAAATTTCTGACCAAAGGCAACCAATTAAAACCCACTTTATTTCCAAAATCATGCTAAAAGCATACCAAACTCTTCCCTAAACAAAAGTAATCCAAGCCAAAACACCAAAATAGTATCATAGGGGATAAAAGCCTCTTCCACTACTCAAAAACCAGTCAAGAGCAACACCCCAAACTCTATATAAAACTCTCTCTTCAGCTCATAAATAAACTAACCACATTCTCCCTAGAAAGCTGAAACTTCAGAGCAAAAACCCATTCAGCCAGTCAATAATCTCACAATTCTGAAGTTTAGGGGTGGAAATATGGGTATAGGGGAACCTTCCCCCTCTTCTTCACGACCTCCTTCAATTTCCTCTTCTATGTGACTGTGGGTCGAAATTTCAGACCTGTTATATTTTTTATGGTTTTCTACACTTTTGTTATAAGCATTTTGATTTTCTCTTGTCAAAGCACCATTAGCCTTTTGTTCATAATACATTTGGAATTTCGGGCTTGATTCTCCACAATAAACACTTCTAAAGAACCCAAGGGGAGATTTGGGCCGTTCTCGCATTTTTGGCCCTTGTCGCAAAAAACGTCCCCGACAATAGGTAGCTAAGGTTGGGCAAAAACTTTGGTGCCTAGCTTCTCCTTTAACAAAGACACATGAAAACCCGGATGTATACGAGAATCTGAAGGTAATTTCAATTTGTAAGCCACCTGTCCAATACGTTGCAGGATGCGAAATGGAATAGCCTGGAGCTAACTTCGCGTTTCGACGCAAAGAAACAGAGACTTGATGATATGGCTGAAGTCGTACATACACCCAAATCCCTTCCTAATAGATCTTTTCCCTATGCTTCAAATCATATCTTTTCTTCATTTGGTCTTGTGCCATCTTGAGATTTTCCTTAAGATCCTTGAGAATCTGATCCCTCTTCATTAATTCTATTTCCACAGTAGCTACCTTTGCAGTACCTTGAACATAAGTCAGTAATGATGGTGGCTCCCTGCCATACACCACTTCAAACGGAGTCTTTTGGATAGTCGAATGCCAACTAGTATTGTAACAACATTTTGCCCAACATATCCACCTAACCCATTACTTGGGTTTGTCACTAGTGAAGCGACGTAAATACATCTCTAAAGTTCTATTCACCACCTCGCTTTGTCCATCTGTTTCTGGATGGTAAGCCGAACTAAAATTGAAATTAGTTTTATTAAGCTGGAACGATTCAGTCCAAAAGGCACTAGTAAAAGCTAGATCATGATCACAAACTATGGTTCTAGGCATAACATAGAGCTTAAAAACATTTTCAAAGAATATTTGGGCAATACTTACTTCTGTGTAAGGATGTGTTACTGGAATAAAATGTGAGTATTTAGAAAGTCTATCTACGACAACCAGGATAGTGGACTTACCTTGAGACATAGGTAGCCCATCCACAAAATTCATGGAGATATCCTCCCAAACTCGACTTGGAATTGACAACGGCTATAGTAAACCAGCAAGAGAAAGTTGTTCCACCTTGTGCCTTTGACAAATTTCACATTCCCGAGTAAATGCCTTGATGTCCTCCATCATCTTAGCCCAGTAAAAATTTGCTCGCACCCTTTGAAATGTTTTTTGGAATCCTTCATGAGAGCTTCCATGAAACTGGTTGATGATATTAACCCTTATAGCTGAACCCGATTCAAGGTAAATCTGATCCTTGAATAAGAGTAGACCATCTCTTAGCTCCTAAGGCCCCACTACCTCATCATCCTAAACCTTCTGAATTAGTTGCTGTACTTGAGGCTGAGATTGTTGTTCTTCCCTTATTGCATCAACCCAATGAGGAATGGGGGATGAGAAGGCTAACAATTGCTCCTCTTTCATAGCTTCATCTCGACGAGATATTGCATTAGTAACTTTATTTTCACTACCATTCTTGTATTCAATTAAAAAATCAAATCCCATAAGCTTATATAACTAGTTCTGTTGAGCCTCCGTTATGATTTTCTGACTCCAAAGATACTGCAAACTTCACTGGTCTGTTCGCACTATGAATTTCCTTCCTAATAAATAATGCTGCCATTTTTTCATTGCCATGAGTAAGGCAAGCATCTCCTTTTCAAAGGTGGATAACATCAGATTTTTCCCATGTAATGCTTAACTATGAAAGGCAATAGGATGATCTTGACGTAGAACAGCTTTAATATCTGACCCAGAGGCATTGCATTCAACCACAAATTGCCTTGTGAAATCTGGAAGTGCCAAAATTGGGGCTTAGGTCATTACTTCCTTCAATCTTTGAAATGCTTCTTCAGCCCTGGTAGTCCACTTGAATGAATTCTTCTTCAACATGTAGGTTAGTGGAGTAGCAATCTTACCATAGTCTTGAATAAATTTTCGATAATACCCCGTCAAACCGAGGAAGCCCTGCATTGCCTTTGGAGACGGAGGTTGAGGCCACTGTACCATTGCTAAAATTTTTTCAAGATCCACGAGAACCCCAACTTGAGAGATGATATGGCCCAAATAATGGACCTTAGTTTGGCCAAAACTGCATTTTTCTTTAATTTAACATAAAGAGTATGGCTTCTCAGAACCTCCAAAACTTCTTTAAGATGTCGTAAGTGTTCGTCCCAAGTTGCACTATAAACTAGGATGTCATCGAAAAATACAAGCACAAATCTACGAAGTTGGTTCTTGAACATGTCATTCATTAGTGTTTGAAATGTGGATGGTGCATTTGTGAGACCGAAAGGCATAACAAGGAACTCGAAGTGCCCATAGTGAGTGCAAAATGCCGTTTTTGGCACATCCTTATCTTGAACACGAATATGATGATAGCCAGAATGCATGTCTAATTTAGAAAAGAACCTTGCTCCATTTAATTCATCAAGAAGCTCATCAATAGCTGGAATTGGGAACTTGTCCTTGATGGTGATCCTATTTAATGATCGATAGTCCACACACATGCACCAAGTTCCATCTTGCTTCTTGACTAATATCACTGGTGAGGAAAAGGGACTATTGCTAGGGCGAATCACTCTAGTAGAGATCATTTTTGTCGCCAATCTCCCAATCTCCACCTTTTGATAATGAGGATACTGATACAAGCGAGAACACACAGGCTGGCTGCTAAGTTGTAGTGAAATTTTATGATCATGGACCCAATTGGGAGGTAGACCAGTAGGCTCTTTGAAAGGTTCTGAAAATGAGCCTAATAATTCTTGAAGTTGTAGTGCATCACACCTTGGTTCTAGCTGGTCATGGTCTTCAATAGCCATGACTTGAACCAACACCCTTACAGGTTGTTTTGACGAGAGAGGATTGATTTCATGGCTGTCCACCACTTGGTCTGTAAGGCCCTTCAAAGTAATCATTTTACCAACAATTTGTAACCTCATAATCATCTTAGAAAAATCCCACATGATTTCTCCAAGTGTACGTAACCATTGAGTTCCCATAACAACATCATACCTTTCAAGAGATAAAATGTAGAAGTCGGTCTTTGTAAAAACTTTCCCAAGCTTTACCATGACACTAACACACATCCCTTTGCTAGTAAGCTTTTCTACAAAAGCTACCATTACTCAAATCATAAGGCCCTTAACTGGTTACAGTTGAATTTTTTAAGCAAGGGATTCACTCAAAAAATTATGAGAACTCCTTGAGTCTAACAAAACAGTGGCAGGAATGGATTCAATGCTTCCAACAACCTTCATTGTCTCTGGTGCGTGACCCCCACTAATAACATGCAAGGAAATTCCAAGAGCTTCTTCCTCAAAAGGACCTTCCACTTCCTCAAAAGGATGTTCCATTTCCATGGCCAAATCTCCATCTTCCTCTGTGGTACAAGCCTCAATGAAGAACAATTTCTTGCATCGATGCCCTCGTACAAATTGCTCATTACAATTGTAACAAAGTTCCTTTTCACGCCGCTCTTTAAGCTCAATGGGTGACATTTGTCAGACTGCAAGGGGGGTTCGTGGTGAGGCATCCTCCCTAGAGACCTGAGGAGCAACTTTGGTAGTTGCAGGAGCTGCCACAAGTGTTCGTCTCAGTGAAGAATTTCTAACTTCATATAATCGGGCTAACTCGATTGCCATAGACAAATTAGTTGGCCTTCCTACTAATACATCAGCCTTGATACCTTCATTCAATCCACTCACAAAGCAACTTACTTGACGAACAGGTGGGAGGTGCCCAACCTTGGCCAATAGTTGCTCAAATTTGGTTTGGTACTCCTTAACAGTCCTAGTTTGTAGTAACTTAGTGAGCTCTCCAAAATAGTCATAAAATTGAATGGGACCATAACGGGCTAATAGCCCTATCTTGAAGGCAGCCCAAGTAAAAGTCTTTACTTCTTGCTGCATCAATTGATACCGCAGTTATGCTTCTCCCTCTCGATGAAAGGAAGCCAACGCTACTTAGTCTTCAATGGGTGTTTCATGGAAGCAAAAAAATTGCTCAGCACAACATATCCAACTCGTGGGATCCTCGACTCCATTGAATCTAGGAAAGTTGAGTTTCACCAAACGAGGAGCATATGAATGACTACTTCCGCTAGAATGACCACCCTCAGTGGCCACTCTTCCTTCTGGCCGCTTGCCATTGCGGTTTTGGGAGCTCTCACCCTCTTCTCGACTGGAAGATAGTGATCCAAGCTTAGCGTAAATCTTTGTTTAACTGTTCCATTATCTGTTTTTGGCTACTATCAAGAGAACTCACGCTCTGTTATAACTGCTCCACCCTCTGGTCCATCCCTAAGCTTTGATATCTCTTTGGTATGTATAAGACAATATCTTTACCTATGACGATTCTTTAGTGATAACAAAATAAAATAAAATAAAAAGAAAAAAAGAAAAAAAAGATAAGAATTGGATTTTACTGAGGAAACCCTAACCTCTTGAGACTTAGCTTGAAATTAATTCTCTAATGATTTATTCATTATTGTCTTACGGCTTAAATACAATAATGATAACAACAAAAACGAAATACAAGGACTTGTTCCTAATATGAAGGGATACTGCGGCACAACAACCCAACATGCTAGGGACTCACTCACAATTGAAAAACAATCCAAACTAAACAACAATCCTAACATTACAATAGAGATCCTCCCAAAGATAATAACAAACACCTAAGATAGAGGACACTAATAACAATCATCTAAAACAAAGGACTCCAATCCACATCCAAGTAGATACACGCATCAAGATGACCCAGGGCTCTGATGGCTGAATCACTCTGGATTTTAGACCTTTTAGTTTGAACTGAGCCGTACAAATAACCTGAATAAATCCCCTGAAAATTTTCAAAAGGCATAAGTATGAAGATGTTCAATATGTGTGTGTGTGAGAGAGACCTTCGTTGCTGCTTCACGCAAGTGGCCCAAATGTTCGCTTGTAACAAAATGAACACCTTATAATCTTCTTTTGGGTTCATAGCCGATGCAATCAAGAAGACTGAATCATTGTGGCGAATTCCACTGAACCACTTTATCTGAATAATTTTCTAGTGACGTACATCCCCTTACGTTTACGGATACCCTTAACGGAAGATTTGGCAAAGATTGAAGCCGGGTACAATTTTCCAAATGAAGACATGTAAGCTTAGAAAGTTGAGAAATGCTATCAGGCAGGCTTGTGAAATTGTTTTTGTTCAATTTCAATACTTCCAACGAAGAAAAGCAACTAAGATCATCGGGGAGTGCACCGTCTGATAAATTGCAGTCACTTAGATCTAAAGATACCAAGGAGCTTAACCCAAATAACATAGGCAACGGCAAGTTGATGGACCCTTGTTCCTGACATGGGGCAGGGAAGAAATAATCTATCCCCAAAATAAATCGAAAGATTTGGAAGATTCCATGTGAATACCGGAAATTAGATTGTTGGCCCTTACATCCTGACAGATTGAGAGTTTTAAGAGATGGCAAATTGATGCTCGTCGAACACGAAATGTTTTTGCAATCTTGAAGGCTCAACAAAGTTAGGCCACTTAAATGCTCAATTGATAATGGCAATTCTTCTAGGGCAGTCCCATCCAAATAAAGCTCAGACAACTTTGTCATGTTTGTTCCAATCTCTGAAAATTTCTTGAGCCTTACACAGCCAGATAAAATAAAAATTTCTAGAGATTCCAAGTTGAGCTTGCGTGGAAGGTCATGCAATCTTGTACAACCTCGAAAAATCAGCCTCTGTAGATCTGGGCATCCGATGAAGTTAGGAGTCTTGACTAAGTTTTGAGAGTCAGTAAGATCCATCAGTCTTAACTTGGCCAAATTCTGTGATAATAAATAGATATGGACAAATTAAGTAATCAAGAACTTAAATGATATTTATTATAAATTATAAAATTTAAAAAAAAAAAAAACAAAACAAAACAAAAAAAAAAAAAAGCACCAGCACGCCTTAATGGAAAACTTACACCAAATCCCTCCGGTAATTGTTCAATGTGGCTGTGGGGCATGATGAGTTCAACAAGATTGTCCGGTTGAAAACTGTTTGGCATGGATTTCAAAGGATAATCATGCCATTCCATCATGCGTAACTTATTAGAAAGAAAATTGAGGCCTTTAGGAAGGTGCACATTAGAAATTTTAAGCAACCTTAGATTGATCATATTTGAGAAGGCTTTGTCATTCAAGTTTTCTTTATGTGGAGGCGAGTTCAGCACCATGCCTTCTACAAATTTCGTTCCCTGGTAACAAAGAACAATGAAATCAGGGTTAGGAAAAATATAGCAAAAAAATTTGCTTGAATCATAAAATATACACTCCTCAAAGTTTATGTCTATATACTAATCCACTTACAGTATTTTCCTTTAGCACATGAAACACATCCTTACAAAGCCACAACCTACTGCGTCTTCCAGGCTCCTGAGGTGATTCACGATGAACGACTCTCCAAGCCATCTCTTCTACTAAATCATGCATTTGTAATTTTCCCTCTAAAATGGTAATGAGAGATTTGTCATTGAGAGTTTTCATATTATTAGAGCTACCAACACCTTCTATATTTGCCACACGATTTTCGTCCTCCCCTTTGAAGAAACATGCAATATCCAAAAACAGATTTTGCTGTATTTCATTCAATCCCCTATAACTTATTTCGAGTTCATCAAGAATTTCTCCTTTATAGATTTCTTCTAATTGATGTAGGTAATCTTCCCATACCTTTCTTGGTCTATCAATCAGGGAGGAACCCAAAACTTTAAAAGCAATAGGAAGGCCTTTAGCATACTTCACAAAACCATTGGACAAATCCTCAAACTCTTTTTTGGGATAGGGTTGGTTAAACACAATCCAGCTAAAGAGCTCTAGGGCTTCATCATTATCTAATTCATTAACCCTATGTATAGTAGTACCGAGGTGATGCCTTTTTAGCAAGTGCTGATCTTTACTTGTGATAATGATCCTACTCCCTGAACCAAACCAACCAGGGCTTCCTGCTAATGCCTTTAGTTGTTCATCTTTGTCAACATCATCAAGAACAATAAGAACCTTCTTATTGAGTAGTCTCTTCTTTATGACTTTGATCCCCTCAAGATGGTTCCAAATGTTTACTTCTTTTACTATCAATGTCTCAGAAAGAAGTTGTTTTTGTAAATTAACTAGACCATGTTTATCTTTTTCAACTATTTCTCTAATGTCGCAAATAAAGCTGCTGGCTTCAAATTGATGACAAATTTTGTTATAAATGGCATATGCTAGAGTGGTTTTGCCAATCCCAGACATCCCCCAAATCCCTATAAAGTGCACATCATCTGACATTGTGCTAAATAAGTTCATCATTTCCTTCACACGTGAGTTTATTCCAACAAGGTGCTCAGAATCATCTGATGATTCACGACTCAATTCATCAAATATGCTTTTTGTGATTTCCCGAATATCTTCTGATTCGTGACTGTAATAAAAAATTTAAAAAAAAAAAAAAAATTTGATGATACAAGTATGCTAGCCACAGAGAGACAAAACATCATTAAATGTAAGATGTTTTGCATTAGTAGAGAAATATGAGCCATGTACTGGTCAAAACAACCCCGAAGAAGAAGAAGAATGGCAAGATGTCAAAAAAAAAAAAAACCTATTCTTTTATACTTGAGACAAATTAAACCCTATATGGCTATATTTTAATTGTGTTAATTTAAGCACTGCTACACTTTCATTCCATGACAACCAAAACCCTTGTCCAGTCCATTAAATTTTGTGCAAGAAATCTAACACCAATACACACAAAAAAGGTACTCTCTATTCAACCCGTATAGCTCATCTTCAATTTATTTCCTCGCATGAGGAGAGTGGGGAAATTTTATTAAGAAGGGGAAAAAAAAAAGAACACATTAGGACACCATTACCTCTCTCTCTCTTATTAGAGTTCAACTTACAACACCACCCTTGTCTTTTTAAGAAAAATAACAGAAGGTGGTGGGAATGAGGGTTTTGATTGTCACGCTAATGAAAATGTGGAGTTTAAATTGAAACGATTAAATATATAGAATGTAATTTGTCAAAAATATACACTTATAGGTTTTTTTTTTTTTTTTTTTTTTTTTGTTAATTCCATGAACCTTTTAAACTTCAGCAAAATTAAGCAACCAGCAGGCGTACAACTTTTTTTTTCCTTGTCTTTTGATACTAAAAAAAATCTTATATTAGAGAAGCCGGGAAAAAAATTTGAATTACTTTTCCTTATAATAATTGCATATGGTACAAACTATATGAGACACTCTATATGTCTTTAGAACTTTTTGAAGGCTTTTTTAGGAACCCACATTTAGGTATAGAATGCATTTAGTTAGTTAGTTAGTTAGTTAGTTGTAGGATTGCAACAAGTTGAGCCAAGTTAGTTACAAGTTGTTAGTTGGTTATATAGCTAAGCAACTTGTATAATAAATACTTGTAATTCATAACATTTTAGATATTGAAGAATGAAACTAATTGCTTAGTCTATCTATAATCTCTCTATTTATCTATGGAGGTCTAGGTCCCCTTGAAGTGGCCTAGAACGACTACTATTCCCATTCACCATTCTTACTCTTCCACAATTCATATTCATATTCTAGCAAGTTCTTATAAGTCTTCCCCCACTAAAATAGCAGTTCTTCCTCTCCGTAATTTGAGTAGCCTCACTCAATAGTATTAAAAATAAATAATAATAATAAATGCCTAAATGGCCTAGTAATTTTAAAGAAAACATACATTTTTAACTTGATTTTATTTTATATAGCTTCTTCTTGTATCAGATAAAATTTTAGGTCATGTGTATTTTAGAAGATTTTATAGGTTTCATTGGAATTTTTTTATTCAATTTAGTAGGTAATCTAGTAATTTATATCACAAATAAAATATTTTAAAAATTTTTCACTAAAGAGAAATTCTTTTATTTTAGAAAAAATTTGAGATGATAGTAGATGAATTTTATTCTATGAACATAACTTTAATAGGAGATAATAAGTTATATATATATATATATATTTTTTTTTTTTATATTTAGTGTGGCCCCTAAAGACAAAATTTTGGCTCCGTGTCTTGAACGAATTAATTTTTAACTCTATAAAATTGTATCTTATGTTATTTCATTGTAATTTATAATTGATTGTGAACTAAAATTTCCAACCATCTCTCTTTCTCATTTTTAAGCGTTTTTTGGGGTTCAACATAATTGGAACAAGATTTAGAGGTAGTTAAGTTTTTTTTTTTTTTTTTTTTGATAAATTAGTTATATAACAAATTTATATGAAAGAAAATTGTGAATAAAAGAGTGTAAACTACTGTTTAGATGTAATAAAAAAAAACAATTAAACAATTGATTGTCTTTATCTAAAAAAACACCTACAATTATCATACATAAATATATGAGAGATGCTACGTCTACAACATTTTTACAACAAAATACTAAGATTACTTTTTTACCCCAATAATAACAACCAATAACAACCTGCCACTTAGGATTTGTTGTAAAATTATTGTAAAATTGTTGTAGACATATCATTTCTCTAAATATATAATATGCAAACCCATTTACTACCCAATATATTCAATTTTTTTATAAATTCCAAATATAAATAAATTATAAACAACAGTAACGTATGTTATATATTATAATATATATTTTTTATAAGCATTTTCAATGAGTTTTAATAAGCATTATATATTATTAGATGACATTAAACTCAATCACACTATTGTTTATTATCTTTTTTTATATATTCTTTTAGTTAAAGAAGCAACTTAAACCACCATGTACCCTTGACGCAATTGTCACTCCACAAATATAAGTGTTTATGGGATGTAAGAGGTAAAGGCCGGGATTTAAGTCTTCAGGAAAGAGTTTTCCACACATATACACTTCGATTTAGTAGCGGAGTCAAGAATTTTTCCTTGGGGAGGACAAGTTAAATATAATAAAATTCTTTATAAAAAAATAGAATATTACTATATAATTAACTCTAACTCAACAAAGTTGTTTCCTACTTTCTTTCATAGTTATATTGATCTTGAACTAAATTTTTTAGCCAATTTATTTTTCTACATATACAGCTAAGCAATCGCTCAAAAACTCATTCTCATATTTACTCTTGTAATTTATGATCATGTTCAAAGAAACAATATATGTTTCTTTAAGTTCACATCTTTGTGCAATTTCAGCATTTTGGATAGAGAATTGAACAATGCCCTTCAAATTTTGAACATTTTTTTCTTTCAAAATATGCGTGAATGATTTCCTTCATTAAATTACCAACACTTTTTCTCTTACTCATTTTGTTTTCACGAAAACCATAAAAAAAATAAATAAATAAATAAATAAATAAGATTTAATAATAACAAACTTTAATTACTTAACCCATTTTTCTTGATATCCAAAAAAAAAAAAAAAAAAAAACCCATTTTTCTTCTTAAAAAATAAAACCATTTTCAAATAAACAAACGATCAAAGAGATGGAAGGTGGAAACTAATTATTGTTTTTTTTTTTTTTTTTTACAAGATAGAATTCTACTCTAACCTAATCTAAGTGTATATGTGTGCGAAGCTCTCTTCTGGAGACTTGAACTCCAGCCCTTACCCCCCACACCTTACAAGCACTTATACTTATGGAGGGTGTGCAATGGTGGTGGAAACTACTTTTATTAAAATTAAATATGACATAAAATAGTAGAACATTAAAAACTGCAAGCTGTGAACCACAAATTTATAAAATTAAAAAAAAAAAAATATATATATATATATATGTATGTAATAAGTACAATCTGAAACTGTGTTACACTTTGTGGCATCATCCCATCATCTACTAAACTATTTACTTCTTAAAAAAATTCAAAACGGGGAGAGAGTGAGAAAGATCAAAAAGACAAATGTCGAGATCTCGGCAAACCCCAAACCCAAAAAAAAAAAAAATGAAGAAGAAGAGAGAAAGGGGTGGTCTTTGGTCATTGACTGAAGATGGATCGGAGCAAAGCAAACGAAAGGGAGATACGTAAGGGAAGATTTCACTATATTCTGATGTTTTTTTTTTGTTTTGCATTTTGAGGAATCCTGATTTGCAAGGGATTGATTTTTTTTTTTTTTTTTTCCTTACTTAACTGATTTGGGAAATTGTTATAAATTTTTTTGTGTTTGGATTTGGAAATTTTTTATTGAATTGATTCAACTGAACCTGGGCCAGACGCAATTTTTTTGTGGGTCTTTGTAGTAATTATTATTTTTTAATAAATTTTTGGGCTTTTCTAAGTATATTTAAGGTTTAAAGGGGACCAAAGGAATCGATAAAATTTTTCCTCAAAATTCTGGGGGGGCAGTCAGCTAATTTGCATAAAATTTACATGTAATTTATCATTTTGTTGTTGCTACAAATGAAATTTTCAAGAAACTAGGGGGCATGGCGCCCTCTGACCTCTTAACTCTACTAAAGTAAAATTTTATTTATCTTAAGGAAAAAAAAAAAAGCAACTTAAACTTAAAAGTGAGCCACGGAAACATCTCAATTCTCAGCCACAGAACACAGAGTTCTATCAAAAAAAAAAAAATTATACCAGAACATACACTAGAGAGCAAGAGAGATACCACTGTACCAGTCATTCCAGCCGTATGGAAGTCAAAGACTCACAGCAGGCAATTTGGATTTTTTTTTTTTTTTTTTCAATTGGTGATTTGGAATTTGTTAAATGGAAAACTGGGGTTTTGTCAGTGTGTTTGGAGGACCACAGGCTGGGAAGGAAATATAAATTTTTGGTATCAAATATGATTTTTTTGGTTTTTTTTTTTTTTTTTGTACTAAATTGATTTTGTTGGGTTTTACCTTACTTCTATAGTTTTATTGGACAAGTTCAACAATTTGTTTTTTCATATTATATTTCAGATAATTAGAACAAAACCATTACAAAAGTTATCCAAATCATTGAAAACATGACCAGAAGAAAAGGTAGAATCTTACCTATCCAATAAATCCCACCCGGGGATCTTGCTCACTTCTTCCAGTGCAGTTCTCCACTCTTGCATCTGTTCCGTGCTAAACTTGCGATCTTTTTCATGCTTGAGAAATGCTTTCCCAAAAGTTTCCCTCTGATTCCCAACATCAGAGCGCTTTACATGGTAGAAAACGGGAAGAACTTTCAGCTCCTTCTCTTTCATGCATTCAAGAATTTTGACAAGTTCTATTAAACACCACTTTGAAAAGGCATAGTTTTCTGAGAGAATAATAATTGCATATTGAGATTCTTCTATTGCTTGCATGAGCCCAGAAGCAATGGGTTCTCCTTCCTCGAGATTTTCATTATCTCTATAGGCGTTAATGCCTTTTTGTTTCAAAGTAGCATATAAATGATCCGTAAATTTTTTACGGGTGTCCTTGCCATAGAAACTAAGAAAAACATCATATTTCCGTAGAGGATTAGAAGAAGATGACGATGACGAGGATGTACAGGCTTTTTGAGTGCTCATGGAAGCCATTGGAAACTCGGCCTATAGCTTGATTATGGAAAAGGGAGAAATAAAAGAGAATGGATTTTTTTTTTTTTTTTTTTTTAGGAAAAAGAGAGAATGGAACTTGAGAAAAGCTTTATGAGAACTTCTTGGTGATGTGAGAGAAGCATTTATAGGTGCTTACCGAACACATTGAAAATAGATTAAAAGTTCATAATTGTAACGTGATCCTTCCGTCTATTATTGTAATGTAAATATGTAATGAGAATTTGCCCTTATTGCCACCAAAACGGCACACTCTTTTTTTTTTTTTTTTTCTACAAGTGGTGCTGATTTTTTTTTTTTTTTTGAGAAAAAGGTAAGCAAAATTTTATTAAAAGAACAGCGAACTACAAAAAAAAAAAAAACAAAAACCAAACTCAAGGAAGATCCGACTAGAAAATAACATCCACGTCCTCAGGTAAGTCTTCTAAGTGGTGCTGATTTGGTTAAAAGAGAAGTCAGAGTAAAGATTAAAGAGTCCCATTAATGGATGTTTTTAAGGTATTTGGTTAATAAATTATTTTAGAAAAGTTTTAATACCACTTTTATGAAAAATATAAAAAATTGTAAAAAGAGTTAGTTATTTTTTTCTTTTCCTATAAAATGTCTCTAAAAATATTTTATAAATCATTCCTTAGGGCATTAGTATCGGAGTTTCTAAAAAAAAAAAATTACATTTTAAAAAGATACTTTATCTATTTTACCATACTATTTCAAAACTCACCTAACATCTTATTTTTTATTTGAATATACAATTCATAAAATAATATAAACTACCCAATCATATAATATAAACAACATATTTCTCTCTCTCTCTCTCTCTCTCTCTCTCTCTCTCTCTCTCTCTCTCTCTCTCTCTCTCTCTCATCACCAATAACCAACTACCACCAAAACAAAATCCAACCCAACCACGAAACTTCACCATTCGCCACCACCACTAAAACACCAAAAACTGAACTAACCAACCACCACCATCGAAATTAAAAACCAAAAATCAACAACCAACAAACACCAAAACTCAGCCATCACCAAGGAAACCCAGATCAAGGCAACCATCACCGAAGCTCAACAACCACCACCGAAATCCCAACCCATCAAGCTAAAAATGCCAATCCACTGCCACCCAAAATCGAGAGAGAGAGAGAGAGAGAGAGAGAGTGAATAAAATAATAATTTTAAGTTTAACACCTAACAATAGTAAGTTGTAAAAGTTTTACAACTTATTGTATTAAAGTATTAAAATTGTTTAGCAATACACATTGGAATAAAGTTGGTTTTGGATATGTGTGGTTCTAAAATAACAATTTGAAGGGTTTATACACCCCATGCTTATTCTCTTAAGATATCCATTAACTTTTTCTAAGATTAAATAGAACTTATGTTTTTCTTATTTTCACATCTCCATCCACCTCAAGGAAGGTACCAATTCAAGAAATGGCAACCTTCATAAATTATAATTTTTGAATGTTTAAAATCTAAAAAAACTATAACTCTACAAATTTAGGATCTATTTGGTTGAAGGAGTTGAAAAGTAAAATGATAAAAAATATTTTGTTTTATCTCAAATGTGTTTAGTTGGGAGAATGAAACAATGGAGAGATAAAAACTCATTTGTTTGATTGAGAAGAAAAATAAAAAATCAAAATTTAAAATTGATATAAATTTATAATTATATCTATGATATAAAACAAAAAGTAGCACATTTTGTATTAAAAAAATTGTATATGAATGGTACTTCATTTATTAAAAAAAAAAGGGGGGGGGGGGGGAAGACAAGAAGTTCAAGAACCCGTCTGGTAACAGTGTTTAAGTATTGTTATTCAGTTTTCAGTGTTTTGAAAATATATGTTTGAGTGTTATAGAAATACATATCAGAAAAGTTATTGTTATTTAAATACTGAAAACTGTTGTTTAAACAACATAGCCAAACAGCCAAGGGCCCGTTTGGTAATGTTGTTCTTACATGCTTGAGTGTTATAAAAATACGTGTCAGAAGAGTTATTGTTGTTTAAATACTGAAAACTATTATTTAAATAACAGTTCCAAACAGCCAATGGCCCATTTGGTAATGTTGTTCTAGTAACGTTATTTAAGTGTTATGGAAATACATATAGCTAAAAAAGTATTGTAAAAATACATATTGTATTATTTAAATAACAAAAATATTGTTTAAACAACACAACCAAACATGCCTTATTATAAAATAATAAACAAAAAACAACTAACCACTGAGAAAAGAGAGGATAAGCACATAAAAAAAACATTAAAAAAAAACGAGAGAATAGAAGCTAAATTATAATATATGTAAATTATTAATCTCTAAAATAAATAGAAAAACGCACATGCTCAGAAGATAATATATATATATATATATATATATGAAAAAATAAAAATTTGAAAGTTTAGGCTTATTTGATAATAGTATTTAAATAATAAAAATTATTATTTAAACAACATAACACATATATTTTCACACATTTCTTACCCATACGACATTTTTAAAAATTTAAATTACAGCCCTCACCTTTATTCATGACCAGGTTCAGAGGTTTAAGGGTCAAATCATAAATCATAATTGTGATGGAACAATTCAGTTACTAGTCCCAGTGGGTCAGCTTTGAAGAAAAGTTGATAGCAAACAAAAATATTGCGAATCTTTCGGCACACCTTTTATGAGTAATTCTGGTACTACACGAGTTGGGGTGAGTGAAGAAATGATAATGTGTTCATATATAGATATTTTTCTATTAATTATAACTCATTATAAAGATAAGTTGTAAATAAAATTGTGTAATTGAGGGTGGCAACAAAAATTTACACATTTTATTTCCAAAACCTTTTGAAATCATATAGATTCTGGAGAAAGCTCCCCACCCTCACCCAAAACAAAGTTTAGAAGGATCAAATATGAGCTGCCACTCTTTTTTCTTTTTTAATTAGACCTATTATTTTTAGAAAACTTAGGGGTATTTAGTAGAGCAGTTTGAATAATATTGTTTGGATATTTTTAATATACGTGTGGGTAAAAATGTGTGTAAAAAGTGTGTTAGTGTGTTTAAAATGCTTTAAAAGTTGCTTGAAATAGCCTACCAAACAGGCCTTTAATTATTAAACATGAAAAAGTTAATGAATGCCGTAAGTATTTTTTTAGTAAATTTTTTTTTTTTTTTTAAATGCTCTAACAGGACCCTTATTAAAATACAATGTAGGATAAGATATGAGGTTTAATTCGTAATGTGTGTTAATTTTTTAATTTTTATGTTTTTATCCTAATTATAGAATATAGGATTTCCTTAATTCTAGGTGTTGGCATGTTTGGAAGTTTAGAGAGGGAGGAGAGTAGTGGGGAGGAGAGTAGAGGGAAATGGTTCCCCTCCACCTGGTTTGGATGTTTTTAAAATTAGTAAGGGGGAAGGGAGTAATTAGTCCCTCCCCTTATTTAGATGTTTTAAAAATTAGGATGGAGAGAAGAGGAAATGATTAAAATAGATAAATTTACCCCTATTTGAAAATAAACTTGCAATATTGGTTTATGATTAATTTATAAATGATAAATTAGGAAATTTACTTGGACAATAATTTATCTACTCTACTCTTCCTCAAAATCTCTCCAATTTGGGAGAATTAAAAATGAGGGGTTAGAGGGAGTTGAAACCCCTCCAAACCCCCCCCCCCCCAAAACCCCTCTCCCTCATTCCTTAAAAAACTTCCAAACAATGTAATTGGATTACTCTCCCTCCCTCTACTTTACTCCCCCTCCTTTTTTAAACATCCAAACAGGCACTTAAGGATTTGTTAGTTAAATTAGAGTCCTAATACAATACTATATCAATTAGGATATGTATGGGAATATAATGAGATCAAACTCATTTCACGTTTTCTTTTTATTTCAATTGGTATTAGAGCTTGTAATATCATGATTCATGATATGGCAAACCACAATAACCAAAGCAACCACCTTATTGGCGATGATCATGGAGTGAAATTTCTCACCGTGGCAATTTATGCTCATGATTAGTGGATTCCATGAGATTTGCAACATGCTCATCATCTTGGTTTTAGATATACTAGTCGCAGACCCGCGTATTGCGCGTGATTATTTTTTATGGTGATCTCATTATTATTATTATTATTTTGTAATTTGAGCTAATTTAATGAAAAGTAATGCATTTCATAATCATATTTATCACAAAGTAATTTTTTATTATTGTAGAATTGTTTTATTTAAAATTTGAAACCTTAATTCTACCATAGTTGGTTGGCTAATTTTACATCTCTAAGTCAATTAAACATGTTTTGCATGCTACATGTAAACCTTCTTTTCCATAAGGGTTGAAATAATGTGCGTAATATTTTTTTTCTATGGAAGTTAAAAAGAATAAAATTCACATTGTCTTGATGTTTTCTAAAAATTAAATTTGGAGATTCTCTTTCAATAATTGTGAAAATTCCAAGCAATAATTCAGAAGGTAATACATGTTACATGTTTATGCTTTGATTGTATAATTGTATGATTGATTTGGGTTGTAATTTATAAGTTGAATATGGTGGTGTATATCCAAAAGGGTCTAACTATATTGTTTAGGATATTGAATATAGTGTTATATGTGATTTATAGAGTAGTGACGGTTGTAGTAATTAAAAATTGGTTTTTCATTGTCTTTTAAGTTAATAAAAACCTTACATATTCTTTTTTTTTTTTTAAAAGCTTTACATATTTTTTTAACATGAATCTTTACATATACCTTAATAAGTAAACCATATACATTTCATTTTCTTAGATGCATAAAAAAAGACATTTATTCCATTATAATAGTGGCTAATTAGTTTTTTCATGTTCTCATTTATAACGTTTCTTACTATTATCATATTTTACTTGCTTTTGATTTTCATAATAGAGGCATTAAATGAGAGTTAAATTCTTAGAACCTTTCATTAGATTTTAAAAGTCATGGTATGTGAAGAATATAAGCATTTAAGGAATTTTTTTTTATATTTTATTATTTATAAATAATGTTAAATGAAATATGAAAAAAAAAATTGAAAATTTTCATCTTTATTTCTTATATATTTCTATTATTATTGAAGAACGTTTTCTTTTTAGTTTTGATAATAAATATGATTTTCTAGATTAGAGTTTGATTAGTTTCAAGTTTAAATTTTGTATGATTTTATTTAATTGTTGATTATATGATTTAATTAAGTGAATTTAACGATTTATTTATTTGCATTGTAAAGTTTATAATAACGTTCGTAAGGTCATCTTTAATTAATTTTTTACTTCTTTAGCCATCGGTCTCTCTTTGTTTTCCAATTAACGGTTACTAATTAATTTATTTAATTGACATTTGATTTCTTTTACTAATCTCTTTCTCTCCCTCTTTGTTAACATCCTAATGTTTTCCCAAATTTGATGATAATTCTAATGTACTAAATATGCATATTGTAACTTTTATTTTTATTTTTATTTTATTCCATTTTGCTGCCATGAGGTTAGTACATCCATAACTATTAGTTTATTATTTTATGATATGTTTGGTTTGATATTATTATTATTAGTAGTAGTAGTAGTAGTAGTAGTAGTAGTAGTAGTATAAATTTAGTGTTTCTAAAATAGCATGTGTTTTGTATTCTCTTTTTCTATTAATGCATTGTAACGTTTTATGGGAATACTTTATAAGAAAATTGTTTATTCTTTTCTCTTTCTTTTCTTTTTTTAATTGAGTGTTTCTAAATTGATATTTGTTTTGTATTTTATTTTTCCATTGATGCATTGTAACATTTCATGGGAAGACTTTATAAGAACAATTTTTATTTATTGAATAAAATATTATACGTTTAATTTTTTTAAAAATGAGACAAAATATAAATAATTATGATATGGAGGATGTTGCTAAATTTAAATGTTGAATAAAATAAGATGAGAATAAAATAATAAAAATGAAATGTATAGCAATAAACACCATATTATTTTAGTTATGCTATGTAATAAAATAATATTATATTTTTATATACTATCTTTATAATGAATTAATATAACATTTAACAATCAATGAGAATAAAAAAGATAACAACATAAAATATAAAACTAAATCGTATCAAGCTGGATTACCTATCAATTCCAATTTTGGCAAAATAATTGACTTCGAGTAATCTAAAATTGATTTCTGTGATGCATTTGGTGGAGCTTTCAATACTGCATCAGTATGTTTTGATGGTCAACCTGTTACACTAAAATTAAAAAAAAAAAATATATATATATATATACCAAAAATTCAAGGAATATATATATATATATAGAGAGAGAGAGAGAGAGAGAGAGAGAGAGAGAGAGAGAGAGAGAGAGAGAGAGAGAGAGGCTTTTGTGTGTGAAAAAATAGAAATTATACATGGAATAAGAGGGAGAATGACAATTTTATAGCATGAGGATAAGAATAAGAAGAGTCAAAAATAAAGGAAGATAAAAAGATAGAATAATATTAATATTGAGAGTAGTGGGGATATGGAAAGTTGAAATGAAATGAGAAAGGTTGAAGAAAGTTAAGGTAAAGTGTAGTGGGGATATGAAAAGTTAAAATGGAATTGAAAATTTAATAATAAATAAGAATAATTAAAAAGAAGATAAATTAAATATGATATTTTGATTGTAATATAATAGAGTTTTTAATTCACTTTAAATGTTAAAAAATTGTATAAAAAAAGGGGAAAAAAATTGATAATGACATGGCTGCTGACGTGGCTCAATGGGAGCGTAGCAACATTAAATGCTACGCTTCAGCTTTTAGTAATATATAGATGTGTCAAAGACTGTGATCATAGCTAACAAGACTTCTTAGATATCTTAGATCCTGAATATTATTTTGCTTATGTAAAGATCTCCGAAGATTTCAAGGTACAACTTGTATCAAGCAATGGTTGATACAAGTTGTATCAAGCAAGCAAGATTGAGTACGATGCAGCAAATTGGTGGAATGATATAAAATATTTCATAATGCAAAGAGGTAAGCCTTACCTAAAATTTCCTCATGGCCAAGAATGAATATATTGATGGTTAATTTTTTTCCTTTTCTCGTGATTATGATGACATATTGGGTCCGTTTGAATTGAACTTATTATTGCTGAAACTGAAAACTGAAAATACTGTAACAAAATAATTTTTAAATGTGTGAATAATACCGTGGAACCCATTTTTAATATTTTTTTAGTGCGTGCACAGTGCTGTAAACAGTGATAAATAGTGCGTGAACAGTGATTTTTGTCCCCTGCACAGTGAACTCATGTGATGTTACTGTTCATGTGCAGGGGGAAAAAAAATCTTAAAATGCAAAACGTAAACGTGGATTCAGTTGAATCCAAACGGGTACATTATTTTACACAACTTATGGTCATAGAGAAAAAAAAATTATTTGATGAGGATTATAGTGAGAATCTCAATATCGGTTCATTGAAGATTTAATTTTAGATATTATTGATGAAAAGAAATTTCAATAAAAGAAGTCAAACAAGATCAAGTTTTGACAAAAATTGAAGAGTTGGAAGCCAAACAAATTGAAGAAAGATTTTCTATTGAAGGTGATATTATAGAAGTTCTTGAAGAGGCTCAAGAGGAAAATATGGAGTTGATTGAGGAGAATGACAAAAATTATAAGTTGAATACTGTGAAGGATTAAATTGATGTTAGATATGAAGGTGAGCTCATAACTCTCAAATCTCTGGATCCCATTGACAACACATTTAAGCCTATTCACTTTTGGTAGTAACAAATTTTGATTTTGCCTTCAATCGTTTGTTGATTGATGTTGAAAATCAATTGGAGGCCTATGACATCTCAAGGATGCAAGTTTCAAAACCACAAAAACTTAAGGGAGATTCATTCAAGTAGATGTAGAAGGGTCTAATATAGGACAAGATATAGGGTTTACTTTATATGCATAAACATAAGGGAGATTCATTCAAGTAGATGTAGAAGGGTCCAATATAGGACAAGATATGGGGTTTACTTTATATGCATCATCTGTTAATTTTTGTTTTTTTAAGTAATTTTTGTAATTTTAGGAAATAGAATTTTATTTCCTTGATTCAATGTGTTTTCAAGGGTTTGTTAGTTAATTAGAGTCTTAATATGGTACTATATCAATTATGATATGTTAAGGAACATTTTCACTTGAAAATTAAGTTTTTTTTTTTTTTTTTTTTTTTTTGGGGAACCTTTAAATAGACATTTAAGATGCAAAAAATTAAGAGTTCAAAATATCAATAAAATTTTTAGAGAGGTTTGTTCTTCTTTTTGGGAAATTCTAGAATTCTTTATGGTGGAGTCAAGGATCCCTTATTGATTAAAAGTTTTTGTGAAGCTAGAACAAGATCTAGCCCATTTCACGTTTCCCTTACTTTTCAAAATAAGAGAATGATACCTTGAGCTTTTTGAAACAATGGTAGAGCTCAAATTTGTTTTTTCTCCACTCAAATCATAACTCGAATTTGATCCCGAAGCTAGTGCCCTGAAAATCTTACTGTAGTAAAAAGGCCCCAAAGAAACAACAGCCGAACAAAAAAATGAATGAAAAAAAATTGTAAAAAAAATAAATACTAGTTAAAATGCTAAATACAACGTTGGAGTCATTCTCTGAAACTTCAAGCCATAATGTGCCTGTTTTTTCCACACAAAGGCCCACACGTACAAATATATGTGGTCGTTTTGCAGTTTGCACCACCCGCACGACATGAAATAAATGGAATGAAACTCATTAGTCTAGTCATGGCAACTTCCACACAAAAGGGGGAAAGAGAAAAAAAATACATTGCGTAATTCATCTTATATACCACGGTCTAGTCATGCCACAACCGCACGACACGAGATAAAAGGAATGAAACTCATTCAGTCATGGCATTAGCAGCTTCCGTGTAAATGGGGAAAGGAAAAAAAAAGACAATTATTTGAAGAAATGACATGACATGAAGAGAGAGAAAAGAAAAAGAAAGAGTAAAATGATTATTGCACATGGTACCATACACTCCTCCTATAAATAGAAGTGTACTATGCCACATGCTATTTATTTTTTTATTTTATTTTTTTTGGCATTTGGAAGATCAAAAGTAGGGTTTTTTTTTTTTTTTTTTTTTTAATGTTTGATGCACTAAATGCTAAAAATATATCATTTGGCGCACTTAGAGCATTCACAATCGGATCCTATATCTTATCTTATTTTACCATCTCAAAAAGTCACTTTATCAATTATACAATACAATTTTACAATTCTCCAACATCCCAACTTTTATTTCCCAATCCTACTCATTAAAATAATATTTTTACACAATAAAATAATATAACTCACAACTATCATTATATAATACAACACATTATTTATACATTATTTATTCTTTCTCTCTCTTTCCTTCTGTTGAGGAATCACAATCACCACCACCGCTACACACCTCCACCACCATCGGCAACCCATAAACTACCATCAACACCAAAAAAAGAAAAAAAAAAAAAACCCAGAGAAAAGACCAGAGCCATGCCGCTGCACCTACTGCCCTCCGACCATCAACACAACCACCACCACCCTATAAAAAATCTCTCTCTCTTCTCTCTTCATCGTGAAAAAACCTCCTCTGCCCAGCAACAATCACTTACCCAGTCCTCTACCCAGCAACAATCACTCACAACACGGACCCAAATCGCTGCTACACCACTAGCCACCCCAGCAAATCACAACAACAATCCCAAAACAAAAATTTGAAGAAAAACCACCATCAACAATCCATGCCGATCTTTAAAGTGATCGGATTTGCCACTGCCGCCGAACCCCAACAAACCACCAGTCACCACCACCACGCCACACGCCCACCGGAAAATCCATTAAACCATAAACCAACAAACCCATTAAATCAGAAAACCAACAAACCCACTATTTCGGCACCCATGCGATCAAAATCCGATCTCCACAGAACCCACGCGATCAAAACCCCATCGGAACAGAACCCATGCGATCTCCTTCCACCGATCAAAACCCCATCTGAACCCACCCAAAATCAAAACCCACCTCGCCAAACCGATCTTCACGCACAACTCGGTCACCATGTCAACACCACCAAACACCGATCTCCACCGCACTAACCTCCGGCCATCACGCCCATCTCAGCCACGCCACCAGCCTCGCCACTACGCCGATCTAGAAATTCGATCCGGCGTGAGCTTCGATCTAGCTTGGTGATTTGGCGAGAGAGAGAGGGGATGAGAAAGAGAGAAGGAAGAGAGAGAAAAAAAAGAGAAAAAATGAGAGAGGAGAGAAAAATTTGCCGGGTAAAAAGCATTAAAAAATTATTTTTTTTATAACATTCAGCTACAGTACCATCTTACATTTGAGATGGTACTGTAGCTAAATCTCAAAATTTTTTTGGCATATGCAATATGCCCTTCCCATTGTGGAGCAATTTTGGGGCTTAAATGCCAAATGTTAGTAACATTTGGCATATACAAGCTGGGCTGCGGATGCTCTTAAAGCTAGTGCTCTAAGCCATCTTATAAATTTACTTTCCAAATAAGTCAATCACTCTTTTCTTTTTTAAAAAAATGAGTCAGTCACCCAGTACTTTATAATACAAATATTATGTTTTTCTATTACTATAATTTCAAATTGATTTAGAATTCAAGTGATAACTCAATGGTATATAATATATAATCAAATTGATTCATTGCATTTACCATATGCAAAAAATCCCAACAAACCATTTAGCCAAAAGAATTAAAATTATAAATCATATTATTGACAAAAATCATATTATAAAAATGGTTACAACATCAAAAAATTCAATAAATGTTTTTGTGCATCCCTCTATAATAAATATCATGTTGTGCAACATGCACATTATAAAAAAAGAAAAGAAAAAAGAAAGAAGTCTTTGTATGTGCCAAGTAAACTATCAATTCATGGTATTCACCATTATCATACATTTCTTTGGGATAATTTTTTTTTTTTTTTTCCTATTGCAGTGAAGATGCCATGATTAGTTTTTTTTTTTTTTTAACATAAGATAGGATTTGAACTTGTCACATCTGTTTTATGTTAAATGTATTTATAATTATCATACACCAATAGATTTTTAATAAAAGCAGAATTTGAACCCAATTTGCCGACATTAAAGTTTCATTTAATTTTCTGCGTGGGGGGCCATTGTGTCCCTGACATGACTAGCTGTATTCACCTACTATTAATTTGTTTTTATGTATACTTTTCCTATTCTTCAGAACTAAGTTTTCCAAAGAAGTTCAGTCAAAAAAAAAAAAAGTGTTTCCAAAGAATGATAGGTTCGTTGACTTAGCTGGCAAAAGAATTTGCAAAAGCCATATCAACTTATCTTGAAATCTCTAATATATATATATATATATTAGAGATTTTTTCCACACAAAGGCCCCCACGCACAAATCAAAGTGTTGGTTTAGCACCACCCACACGACACAAAATTAAAGGAATGAAACTCAGGGCTCATTTGGTTTCTGTAAAATATTTTTCGAAAAATACTTATTCTTCAGAAATGGTATTTTTTGAAAAAAGAAAATATTTTCAAGTGTTTAGTTGTATTATGAAAATTGTTGTGGAAAATATTTTCATGTGTTTTGTTTTATTAGGAAAATGCTATTTTCCTACAATTTTTTAACATTTTCTTAGCATCCAAACAAATTTTATTACAAAAAATTTCAACATCATAGCCAATTCAACAACAAATTCCGACAGCAAATTCTGGCAACAACAACACAACAACAACAACAACAGCAAATTCCAGCAACAACAACAACAACAACAAATTGATTCCGGCAACAACAACACAACAACAACAACAATCAAACTTTAAAAAAACAAAACTGAGATGGGTCTGGGTCTCGGCGATGGGTCGACGACAACATCTAGGTTGACGATGACATCTTGGTCGAAGGTCTGGGTCGTCGAAGGTCTGGTCGTCGGTCGAAGGTCGAAGGCGATGGATCGAACGTTTGGGTCGAACGCCTGGGTCTGGGTCGAACGCTTTGGGCTTTGAGTTCGTGGGTCGCCGGCTCTAGTTCGAAGATCGGTGGGTCGTGGCGATCGTGAAGATGGGTTCGCCAGCGAGCTGGGCTCTCTCTCTTCGATCTGGGCTTTCCGTTTCTTCCTTCCTCTCTCTCTCTCTCTCTCTCTCTCTCTCTTCGTGCTCTGTTTCTCTTTTCCGGAAAATTGGATTTGAAGTGAAAATAGAAGGGGAATTGATTTTCAGCCTTAACCATTGGTCAATTGAAATTGATTTTCCGTGCGCAACCAAACACTCGTAAATACTGAAAAGCATTTCCGGAAATACTTTTCACCCAAAACAAACGCGTCCTCAGTCTAAACATGGCAAATACTTAGCAATGTTAAACGGCTCATTAGTTTGTTTTCTATCACAATTTTTGTTTTTATTTTAAGAACTTGTCCATTAAGTTTTAGTTTCACTTTTTTTTCAGTTTTTATGGTGAGTTGTGACAATGGACAGATAATAAATATATAGCACATGTTATTGACTTATTACAAGTGTTGACTCTAATGCAATGTTTGGTATGGAAGAATCCCCGTTACTTGTAACATTCAAATTATTGGTTTTCGATATTTGGTTTGATTTAGAATCTAATAAAAATATTGAGAATTATATTTGGTTTATTTTAAAAAAATTTATAATAATTATTTATTTTTATGCAAAATAGCATTTGAATTGTAAATACAATAAATTATGAATAACAAAATACAAACTATAAATCATAAAAAAATCAATGAAACTATAATATAACATTTTTAAATGACATGTATAATATAAAATTAATTATTTAAATTGTTAATTTATAGTAATTATTTTTCTTAAATTTTATTTCTATTGGGTAAAGGTAGAAAGAGTGGGTAAAATTATCAAATTATACAAAAATGTAACTTTATCTAGACATGAGAATGTAAATATCAACATTTTTTTTTTGTAAAGGAAATCCATATTCCCACAAAAGTGTGTTAAGTAGATGTAAGGGCAAGGTTTAGATCTTGAGCCCAAAAGTTAAATGGATTAAGGCCTAAAGAGCCCAATACAATAAATTTATAGAGAGTGGGCTTAAAAATTAGGTTTCAATGGATCGAACAACATGCACAGTGAATTTATGATAGTAAGAAAGCAAAGAAAGACAAACTCTATCAAAAAAATCCTTCCTTGGCAAAATTTGAGGAGAGTGGTTGTTGAATATATTTCTTTTAAACCTAGATATAATTTCAGTTCTTGTTGTTACAGTGTTTTCTCCCCTGATTTCTTGATGGATCCCTTGTCCCTAGAGGATCTCTCTCATTATATAGCCTCCTTTGGCTGATCTTGGCCCTTTATTTGTTAATTATGCAGGCTACTACTTGGGTGCTTGTCCCATCAAACGCCCTCCCAAGTTTTCTATGAGTTGCAGCAACCAAGACAGCACTGTTCAGGGGTCTTCTCTACATAAATGCGGCCAAGATGTTTGGTGAGGTGCATTAAATGTGGTGGCAGCTACCATCCCTCCAATCACGTCAGGGCTAACCCCTCTTTGAAGCTCTTCCTCTACAATGTGGTCCCCTCCTGTAATGTGCCATTGACGTAACCATGGCCCGCCTCTCCGACCTTACCCTTCGAGTGTATGGACTCCTTGGAACTGTATTGGCCTCCTCGGTCTTGGGTATGACACGTGGCATGATTAAATTTCTGTACCCCACAATAGAAATCCAGATGCCCTTGTGATCTGATTTTCTTTCATGATTTGCAACCAAACACCACTTAATGTTCAGATTTTGATTTTTTTTTTTTTTGTTAAAATGCAACTTGCACTATCTAAATTTGACTAAAATTCATTTCAGACTTTTAACTTTACTTTTGCTTTATTTAGTACTCTAAATTTAAAAATTATTCAATTTAAATTTTCCGTCTAATTCAATTAAACTTTTGATATTAATGAAAATAAGGAGTTACATTTTTTTTTTTTATCAACAATCTATTAAAATAATTTTATAGATTTTTTCCATGTGATTTTTTTCAAAAATATTTTTTATGGGAATTTTTTTATTAGTTAATTGCATACTAATGAAATTAGTTTATGGATTTGTGTTTTGGTAGTCTAGGATAGAGAATTCTTCTAAATATATATATATATACATATATGGATAGAGAATTCTAAACTGAACAAAGTTTCTCTCCAAAGTAGTTTGGAGAGAAACCCTTCAAATTTCTTATATATCTTTATATTGAATGTGAATTTTGAAAATCTAACAATTATATTGCATGTTCTTATTATATCCTTCATGCTTTCAAAATTTCAAGAAAATCAAAAATCAATTTCTATGTCATCAAATAAATGTAAAATTTCAAGTTTTTGTGGTCTAAAATTGTGTATAAAAAAATAAGTTAATTGATCGAATTGTAAATAACATATGATTTGAACGAAATTTGATATGCATGTTAAGAACATAAGTAACATAAAATTTAACGGTTATATTTTGAAAATTCACACCCCAAAAAAGAAATATATAATAAGTTTGAAAATTTTCTCTCCAAACTAGTTTAGAGAGAAAAAAAAATTTCTTCTAAACCACTCATTTTCTCCTCATTTTTTCACTTCCCACCAAACAAGAGAGAGCTTTTCTCCTCACTTCTCTTTCCCCTCCTAACCAGTGTCTAGCATTAGTATTGGGCTGCCATGTTGTACTGGAATCAAAATTCTATCATTATTGTCGGCATGAGAAGCTTACTTAAAAATTTTATGCAATGTCTTATAAATTTTTTTTTTTTTACAATTTTGGGTTCTTTTTTTTTACAGCATATAGACCTAAGTAGAAACAATGATCCTAGGCCTTTGTGCTTAAGTTTAAGGGACTGGGCTTGGTTCACCGCAGCTAAGTTTGGCCAATTTCGAACCAGGTTATGCATAAAACGTGGATCCTACAATACATACATACTAACACATAGAAAATACATACGCATTGCGCAGTAAGGAATAGTAAAGAATGATATAAATAAAGGGAAAATGAAGTAAAACGTTAGGGATCCTCAGGATAATAAGAAATACTTCATTATTTTCTTAAGTTTTCAATACATTATGCTCTCATTGCACTATGATATATCACAAGGTCCAAATAAGTTCAAAAATCATAGACTCTCTTTTAGGCTTTTAGGACTTGTGAAGTTTGAATATCTTTGAATTCAAGTATATTCTCTAGTGTCTGTCTCAAGATCCCGGACGGTGTTTTCCCCCTCTTTTCTCTTTTTAAATTTTGAAGGAGTTTTCTAAAGGGTCTTTTCTTTCTAATTTACTATTACTAAATGATTTTTACTATTGGCTCCCCTTCCTTTTATAGTGCTATCTTAGGGTTTTTAGTGTACAACTTATTCCCTCCATTTGCTGTCTTGGGTACCAGAACCAATGTTGTGTCAACAACATTGGTGGCTGATCCCTTTCTTATTTTCTCACTATTTTCCCCTTTTGAGGTTCTCCCTCCAAAAGCTCTTAGCTGACCTTCCTCTTCTGGGAGGTCCTAAGGGCTGACTTCTAATCTTTCTTTTCCCAGAATTCTAGATACCACTTTTCAAACCCACTTTTTGGCTGCTTTATCTTTTGTCATTTTCTCTAAATGGACAGATTCCTTTTTATCAAGTTGAAAGATCTCCAGCCACCTTCCTTCATAGTCCATCTCCCTGGATTCCTCGAGATACCAAACCCCTTTTTATGAAGTGCTAGTTCCCAAGTCTTCTGCCCCTTTTTTGCATCATTGGGTGGTTGATGGGACGCTCGTTCTTTGTGTTCTTGGGCATGCTCCCTTGAGTTGTCTCAATCCCAGCCTAGCCCTGCTACATATCCCGAGGGTCTTAAGTTTTTTTGGGAATCCCTAGGTATCTTGATTCAGCTTTTTCTCTGGGTTTCCGAGCTATTTTTCTCCCTTAAGGGCTGGGCTGAGCTTTTCCTTTTCTTTGTTTCATAAGGCCCAAAGCTTACCCATTCATGGGTTTGGGCCCCTTCCTATTGACTTTTAATGAATTTCGACTTTACCTTTCCTTGAAAGCCCAAATGGTTCTTAGATTTCAATCTGTTGTATTGTTTTTGGCTTTGATACAGTATTGTAATATTTTGGACCTCAACAACAATGAAAATGTATTTCCCTCAATTTAATAGTAGCTCATCTAATTAATATCATCCCCCTAGAAAACTAATAGAAGCAAGCTCAAGTACTTAACAATGATGTTATGAGCATAAAATAAAAATATATATATATATATATATATTAGCAGCACAATTTTTTTTTTTTAATAAGTTCAATTTATTAATGAAACTCAAAGAGGTAACTGATTAGTATCTTGATCTGATGATAAAGAGCTATTACCAAGAGCGAACGTTATAGGTTGAAACTCTTTCAAAAAAAATATGTACACCGAGTAAATTGGCATCACTCATTTAGCACAACTTCCTTTAATGATGAACCATTGCAGTCCTAAAGGTTGAGCAAGCCACATAAGACTAAGGAAACCTTTGTACTCATTTGCACTATAATTACAATTTATATCACCATAATCCATAAATTTGAAGTTTATTGCATAGAACTACTGCCAATATCATTCATATAGAATTACTGCCAATATTTGCCTCTCATCGTTCTTCAAATAAGTCATGTCAGCTTGATTTTCCCTTCTTTTGTAAGGGTAGTGTTTATCGCACACACTGTGTACAAATACGCACCTGATATCATTCAAAACAATTAAAAATATGACTTTTAAGTCTTGATTTTAAACTTCAAGATGTGACTTTGTTCGTGTGCAACAAATTGTAATATACTTTTGCTTGTTCCTTTCTTTAAATGATAGATCATAGAAGTATTATTCGGCAGGAAAAAAAAAAAAAAAGGAATAGGCCATGTCAGCAACTTTTGGCCTAAAGAGTTGTACCAAAATGGGTCGACCAACCCATTACCTTACCTTTCTCAATTGGGCTTGGCTAAGCAGCCTCCTAGTGATTAATTGGTATTCCAACCCAAACCAAGAAAAAAAGAAATTGAAAATCTAAATTCTTTGGTCATACTTGTCTAAAATCTCCATTCAAATTACGTAAATTCTTTACAGATATTTAGCCGAACATGCCACTCGCATCTTTGAGCACCCTTGCTTTATCTCTTTGTTCTTTTCCTACAAATTGATTCTTCCTTGAAAATTCAATTCTAAAATATATATTTTTTAGGGAGTTTTAACCTGTAGAGTTTGCTTCTGATACTCTATATATTTTATATAACTATGAGAGACTTTACCAGTTGAACTAATTGAAACCCACTCAATTCTAAAATAACTAATTTTTGTTTTGAAATAATTTTGAGCTATCAATGTGTCAAATTGTCAATGCAGCACTGCATGTCTCATTAAAAAAAAAAAAATTTGTATGCTGGTTTGACTGGTGATGTTCTTATCAAATCCTGTGGATAGCCAGTTTTGGCCACATTGTTATTGATATCTTCCATGCATTAAGGTAAATTAATGTGTGTTTCTAAAAAAAACTCAATGTTGCTGCAATTATTTTAGGCTTTTAGTAAGGTCTGATAAAGAAGGGCTATAGCAGAAGTGCCAGGGAGAGTCATAACAAACATATTGTACACTTTATATATATAAAAAATAAAGTTTTAAACATTTATCTAAAATTTATGGTTTTTTTATTTAAAATTATTTTAAAGTAGTATTATTCATTTTAGTGTGGCTTGTTAACTTTTCAGTAAAATAGTTTTTATAACCATGCCAGGCTTTGAACCATCAAAGAGTGGCATTGAACTAATAATTAGTTTATTCTAAAACACATTTAAATAAAATAAAAGAATATATATATATGTGTGTGTGTGTGTGTAAAGTTGTAATTTACAACTATTTTATATTGGTTTTAATTCCATCCAAATTTGATTGTAATTTCTACAATCATATTTCCTTGTATTTATGTGGGTTTTTAATTGTAAGGAATGAGTGTGAGAGAGTGTGAAGACTCAAACTTAAAAGGATGAACAAGTAGATTTCGCGAGTGTCTCGTGAGAAGCGTACCTGCGAAAGAGTTACGTGTAGAGCACATGACTAGAATATGAAGAGTCATGCCAACCTGGAAGTTTTAGCGAGTGTCTCGCGGGTAAGGTACTTGCGAAACTCTCTGTTTGGTAAAAAATTGTGTTTTGTTTTACCAAGTCTTTACCCACACTATATATACCCTAATTACCCACAAATTGTAAGAAGTGTTTTTCAGAGAGAAAACTCTAGAAAATACACTTGAGAGTTAGAGAATGTTATATCTACAATCATCTACACATTTCTTTGTGATTTTTCTCAACTCCTACCTCTCCATCTCTATATCCTTGAGAAGTTGATAGCCCAAACACTTACTACACTCATTCTGAGTGTAAAGTGAGATTTTAGTGCTGTTGGAAAGTATTGGAGGGAGTCATTCATTAGCGGATGCAATCGGGATGAATTGCGGGATCTGGAAAGCTAAAGAAGACAAGGTTTTGAGAAGCCAGTTGGTAGCAGGAGTTTGGAAGACTCAAGTACATGGGATAGACTAGACTTAGAGGGTCTTTTATTATTCATATACTCCAACTTTATTCTCTAGTGAATCGATTTCAACTTGGAGGGTCGTAGAGAGATTTTTCACCGAGTTCTTCAGTTTCCTCTTCGATAACACGTCTCAGTGTTATCTTGTGTTTAGATCTCTCTTTCCTACTTTTTAAGCTTTTTTTTTTAATTGTTGATAATGGATGAATATGGTTTAGGGTAGTGTTATCGGTTGTTTGCGCTCATTTACTCTTATTCCACACTTAGTTTAAGTTAGAGTAAAAACAATCTAGTCGTAATTTTTAATTAGGGGTTTGAACAAGATTTTGTGTTTTCACACAAATCTGAGCTTTTAAGGCAAAAACATCATTTTAATCCTTACATTTTGGGGTCGCAGTCAATTTGGTCCTTACATTTTAGTAGCGGTCAATTTAGTCCCTATTATTTTCAACATGCAGTCAATTTAGTCCCTACCCTTAACTCACCGACTAAAATACCTATGTGGCAAACGACTTACACAACTGGCAGCATACATGGCTAGTAAAACAATAAAAATACATTTAATTATTATTTTAAAAAGCCACGAATAAAAAAAAAATCACATCTAAAAAATAAAATAAAATAATTGAAGGTCGTGAACTAACAAAATTTCACCAGACTTTCTTACACTTTCTTTGCAACCAAACATAACCCAGATTTCAAACCCAAATTTAAAACCAAACACAATAAGGTGGATCTCTCTCTCGAGTTTGTGAGCTCAGCCATGGCTTGTCTCTCGACGTGACCCACCATAACAAACAACGGTCTCACTACGGCGCCGCCACCAATAGCTGTGGCCATCGCTCCTTATCTCCCTTTGCTTTTCTTTTTTACTTTCCTTTTTTTAATTTCTTTTTAATTTTGTCCTCTTGTTTTTCTCCTGTATGACTGAAACTCATTTTGTATTTCATTTTCCATTTTGATTGATATAATGGGTTGGTTTTGTTTTAGTTGTAAGAAATCTTTGATTTTTGCTTGGGTTTACGAAGTGGGGTTTTGGCCTTTGGGTCATTGTTAGTATTCGAGTTTGCTTCTTCCTCACCTTCTTTGTCCGACCTTCTATGTTGTTGGAGATGTTGAGCTCTTGGGTCCACTTGGTATTCTTTAAACATATGGATGGTTTGGGTTTTTTGTTTGAATGACTATTTCAGTGTGTTTTCTTATTTCTTTGATGTGGGTTTACAAATGAAATTTCTTCGGCTGGGTTTGGTTTGCAGAGAAGGTATTAGATGTTGACGTGACATTTTAATTATAATTTTAGTAGCCATTGTCATAGTCAACTTTACTGCATGTGTAAGCCGTTTGTCGTGTAAGCATTTTTGTGAGTGAGTTAACGGTAAATACCAAATTAACTATATGTTGAAAATAATAAGGACTAAATTGAGCGCTACTAAAATGTAAGGATCAAATTGACTGATACTCCAAAATATAGGGACTAAAATAGCGTTTTTGCCTATATATATATATATATAAAAGATAAACTAAAAACAATGGACCGCTACTTAATTTAAACATAAATATGAAAGTATAATAAAGATTAAATTCAGTAAAATAGTATTATTAAAAAATAAAAATAAAAATAAAAATTTATCCCATAAAAAATTTAATATTTTTTTTCATATAAAAATGAATATAAATAAGATGCTTGAATTTATCCTTTGGCTACTTAATTTTAAGTCTTAACAAAAGACTTAAAAAAAATAAAAACCATGCATTAAAAAACTCGACAATTCAAATAAAGTCATGCACTTTAATATTCTTCTATAAAAACTATCCTTTTTTTTTTTTTTTTTTTTAACTAAGTTTTTTTTAAAAAAAAAAAAAATTACAAATCTAGTATTTTATTTTGTATCAACCTGAAATTTCACACAATTCGATGGTTTGGCTGATCAACCACTATTCTTGTATAGTTTTAATAGCTATAATCTCAATTGTAGCATGCACACATTATTTAATGATATTTATAATTACCTTCTTATTTGATTATATCGAAATTTAATTCGCATTACATTTTAAGATTTGGACATAATCGTTAAAGTATTAACTATTAATCACTCACAATTTCATTTTAGTCCAAACAATTAAGAAGATAAAATTTAACAATTGAAAAAAAAAATTCATATGAATTAAGATCTAAAAATATCTTGAACAAGAACACTAACTCAGACTTAAGATCTCAAAATTGAGAACCAAAAATCATGAATAACTCAAAAAATAAGATCACAAAATTAAATATAAGATCCACATCAGAATAAACATGAAAAATGAATTAAATAAGAACATCAATATTCCAAGCTCAAAACAATATTTCCCGAACTATTAACCAAAATTTAAGCATATAGAACAACACATGAACCTCCTAACAAAAGCAACAAAATATCAAACCCCATTAGAGCTGTATTTCTCTCTCTCTCTCTTCAATCATGCATGCCACACTCTTTCTCCCTCTCTCTTTCCCAACGACAGATATGCAACCATACTTCTCTTTATTCTCTTTTGCTGCCAATCTGTCTCAATGGTGGCGGCGTGATTGTGGCAGTGGTGGCATGAGGGTTATGGGCTGTGGGTTAGGTGGGTTGTGGGTTTTGTGTGGCATGGGTTTTTGCTAGGTTGTGGGGTGGTCCAATGGTTGTGGCGCGGTGGTGGCATGGCCGTGGGTCTTGGTTGGGTAGCTAGACTCTGAATCTCAAGAGTTCCTTCGACTCTCTCATCCTCTCAGCTCTTGGGTTCCACAAGTGACAAACCCACAAGGTCGGATCTGTCATGGGATGTCTGGATCTGTCATTGTGTTGGCCGTGTTTGGGTTGGTAGTATTTGGGTTGGGCGGATCTGTGTTTGGGTGGCCAGATCAATGGTGGTTTGGTGTTTGGGTGGCTGTGG
Organism: Quercus ilex subsp. ballota; assembly: GCA_032727855.1. NCBI lineage: Eukaryota > Viridiplantae > Streptophyta > Magnoliopsida > Fagales > Fagaceae > Quercus > Quercus ilex. Next base: position 3,409,241 of record CM064916.1, read on the forward strand.
GTTGGTGTTTAAGTGGCTGGGTTGGTGTTTAGGTTGGCTGAATCTATGTTTGGGTGGCCGGATCAATGGTGGTTTGGTGTTTGGGTGGCTGTGGGTTAGTGTTTAGGTGGCTGGGTTAGTGTTTTGGTGGCCGAATTGGTGTTTGGGTGAGTTTTTTGGTTGTTGTTGTTGGTGGTTGCTGGGGTGCGTGTGGTGGGGGGTTATTTTCGGGGTTTGTGATTTTTGGATTTTAATTTTGTGTTCTTAAATTTGGATTTATGTTCTTGTTCAAGACACACTTAGATCTCAATTCATATAATTTTTTGTTTTTAATTTTTTATTTAGTTAAAATTAATAAATTAATTTTTAAATTTTTTTAATGCCAAATAACATTTTTTATTATTATTTTAATGGCCACGTCAGCCAACAGTGCACTCCGTTTGTCACGTGTGCATTTTCCGTCTCTGATGTAACGACAGAAACTAAAACGAGGCGCGTTTTCGAGGATAGGGATTAAAAGCGGTGGAAAAAAAAGTTAGGAACTAAAGTGAAATCGAGTGAAAATGTAGGGACGAAAATGTGATTTTCGCCTTAAACATAATCCAAACAAATTTTATATAATCAAAATTAAAAAAAAATCCAATTTTAATAGTTAAAAATTCATTAAAATGTATTTAAAATATGTTAATTAAAAAGCTAATTTAATGATACTTAACATTTTCTATTAAATTGACCCTCAAAAAAAAAAAACATTTTCTATTAAAAAAAAAATTGTAATTTTAAAATTTAAGGACCAAAGACAAGTGTGTTTAGGTTTTACTTATTTTTATTTGCTTTTATTTAGGGAAAAACCCTAAAATAGTGAACCAGATCTCTGACCAATCACCGTCCTTATATTTCCCTCCACAAACCCTAAACCCCTCTTTTTCTCTCTCCCTATATACTCTCATTCAGCGCCTCAAAACTCAGACCCATCTCTCTCTCTCTCTCTCTCTCTCTCTGTTATTGCCTCAAAGAGTGCAGAGTCTCTTTGAAGCCATGGCTTTGGTAAGCTCTCACAAATCTCTCTTCTCTGCCCTGTGTTTTTTTGCCAAAAATTTTCACTTCAAGCTTGCATTTTGATGCCCATTTAGATCTGCATTCGTGTTTATTTTGTTGGGTCTTTGTTAAATCCAATTGGGTTTTATTTTGTTCAATTTAATTTTTGTTTTTTTGGTTTTTGTTGGGTTTGTGTATATCTGATTGGTTTATGGGAAAAGTCTCAAAGAGAGGAAAAGAAATGACCTTTTGAATTGATGTTTCGATTCAATTGATGGGTTTTATTTAGTTTTTGATTTGCTTCTTAATTAGTCATGGATTTGTTTTGTCTGTACAGTTGTTGTTTAGGTTTTAGATGGCAATGTGGGAATTTTGAATTGATAATTTGAGTGTATCTGGTTCAAAATTTGGGTTTGAATGTGATTAGTTTTCTTTTTATGTTGAACTACGAAATTAATGACACCAAATGGAAATGAGGAAATCTAGGTTCATGTCAATTCATTTTTCGGATGAAGAAGAATTGAATCTAGATTCTAAGAGTAAACAAACATGTGATTGTGGGTTTTCTCTTTGTATTTGTAAATGAAAGTTGCTAAAAACATGAATCAAACTGATTTAGATCAGTAGATGTGACATTTATTAAGATCCTGTAGTTTTAGATTCAAAGGATATGATCCTTCGATCAAGCATTAGTTGTGAGGACACACGGTAATAATCAACATCAGAATTATCTTGAGTGCATGATGTAACTGCATGCAATGGAAAATGGTTTTATGTAATGTATGTGTTTGGTTAACTTTAGGTCCTGCATGCGGGGTGCACCAACAAGAATGCTTTTAAGGCACTTATTGCTGCGGAGTACAGTGGAGTCGAAGTTGAATTGGTGAAGGATTTTGAAATGGGTGTGTCAAACAAAACTCCTGAGTTTCTCAAGATGAACCCAATTGGAAAGGTGGCCTTCTTTCGTGGAGACAATGTCTTTTACAAGCCATATGTTTCTGATGTGTTTTTCTGAGAAAAAGTCTCTTGTTGTGTAGGTTCCTGTGCTCGAGACACCTGATGGTCCTGTATTTGAGAGTAATGCCATCGCACGCTATGGTAAGGCTGTCTTTTAAACTACATTTGATATACTTTGAAGGCTGTTTTAAGATCTGAATTTCATTGTTGGTTATTACTTTCTGCAGTGACACGCTTGAAGGCTGATAATCCTCTCTATGGCTCTTCACTGATTGAATGTGTAAGTGGTGTGAGGATTGTTTGGGTATCAAAAGATTTGTTTGTTGCTTCCTATGTTCTTGAGTTTGCAGGGTTTAAAATCTTTTGTGTTTACTCTGATACTTTTTTCTTTTTAAGTTGGAGTCCATATGAAATATTCTATATCTGTTGGTATATAAAGGGCTTATTTGGTATATAAGAGTCACTCATATCACACAACTATTTTTTTTTCCCTATATTATTGCTATTATTTTCATAATGCTAACATTCTTGTAAATTTTGTCATGTCACATGTGCTTCCTGTTGAATTGGAGACACTTGACATTTCTGTTTTGCAACCTTGTTTCGGCAGGCCCATATTGAACAGTGGATTGATTTTGCTTCAATGGAAATTGATGCTAACATATCACGCTGGTTATACCCACGATGTGGTTTCATGGTTTACCTTCCACCGGTTAGTCAAGTTATACTTTTGCTTATTCTGTTCTCTTAACATACTTAAATATCATCTATCTGGAAATAGTGGAACTTTTTCATTTAAAACTTAGCTCTTAACTTCCTGTTATCTGCGTGAAGGCTGAAGAAGCTGCAATTGCTGCACTGAAGAGAGCACTAGATGCTTTGAATACGCATCTTGCTTCCAACACTTACCTTGTTGGGCATTCTGTGACACTGGCTGATATCATTATGACTTGTAACTTGTATACCGGATTTGGCCGGATCTTGACTAAGAGTTTTACCTGTGTATTCCCTCATGTAGAGAGGTACTTTTGGACCTTAGTTAATCAGCCAAATTTTCAGAAGATATTGGGTGAGGTGAAGCAAGTTGAATCTATTCCACCTGTTCAGTCCACAAAGAAGCCTTCACAGCCAAAAGAACCTGCAAAACCTAAGGAGGTCAAGAAAGAAGCAGCGCCACCTAAAGCAGAAGAGGCTGCTGAGGAGGAAGAGGCACCCAAGCCCAAAGCAAAGAATCCTCTTGATCTTTTGCCCCCTAGCAAGATGATTCTGGATGAATGGAAAAGGCTGTACTCGAACACAAAAACTAATTTCCGTGAGGTTGCAATTAAAGGTATCCCATATATAAGCCTTTTCTTGCCTGTGCATTTGAGTGGATTCATTTTAATGCCAGTTTGTGAATGTGGTTGCTTCTGGTAATAATAGTTATGAGTATGGCAGTGTGAAGTCGTTTGTCATGTCTCTTTTGTTTGTTTGTTCGATTGTTTGTTTTTTCTGTTTCCCTTTACTTGTTTTTTTATCCAAAGCTTTGTCTTAGTAATTTTATTTAGGCTCTGTATTTGTAAAATTATACTTTCTTTGTCCCATGTTGTCTTTCCACCTCAGTAGGTCAAACTTTTTAAGGGGGTATCATTTAATGCATACTATTGATATTTAAAAATCACTAGTTTCCTATCAAAAAAAAAATATCACTAGTTTTCAATATTTTCCTTCTTAATATAAACTCAAATAACGAATATGGAAAACAAATATTGATTTTTCAAATAAAGCAAAGGGTAAGTTAGGAATGCATAGCTGATGCTGTGTCTAAAATTGCGACTTGGCCAGAAGAATCTACTGCAGCAATATCTATCCACCTTTATGAATTCTAACCCCAACCAGCATGACAAGGCTGAATTTATTAGAACCTGTTATGCATGTTACTAAGGGAAAAAAAAGAAGATTGGTTGCATGCTTTTTAAGAGATTTAATGAAGGTTTGGTGGGTAGTCTCCTTGTGCACTTCCAAGTGGACCCCAAATGAAATGCCAAAGTGGGATTTTGGTTGGGCTTCAATATCTAATATAAAATTTTAAAAGTTGATGTTACTTACAATGTTTTATTCCCAATTCAAAATTCTCCAATTATGATTTTTATGGAGTTTATAGTTCAGGGATGTTCGTACTTCATATTATGCAATATCATTTTACTTATAAAAGGAAAACAAATTTTATATCACTTAAGATTTGGAACTTCCATCGATCAATCTTGATGTGTGTGTGTATATATATATATTCCTTTCTATTAGCAGTTTTACTTTTTCATACTACTACTTTAATTTATTCACCTGTTCTATAACTGTTTGCTTGGTGTATGCACTTCTGGGCCTTCTTGGTGTATGAGATTTGATAATATAATCCTTTTGCTGTCTTGTTAGTTCACATTTGTGTGTGTGTGTTTGTGTGTTATTAGAGCTGTTAAGCAGTGCATGTGTGTCTGTGTGTGATATATATAATAATTGGATTGCTGTATGTGTTTTTTCATCTTTGCTACCTCTTGCAGGGTTTTGGGACATGTTTGATCCTGAAGGCTACTCCCTGTGGTTCTGTGATTACAAGTATAATGATGAGAATACTGTATCGTTCGTTACTTTGAACAAGGTGGGGGGTTTCCTGCAACGTATGGATTTGGCTCGTAAGTATGCATTTGGGAAGATGCTGATTATTGGCTCAGAGCCTCCATTCAAGGTGCAAGGGTTGTGGCTCTTCCGTGGAACAGAAATTCCTCAATTCATTATTGATGAGTGTTATGATATGGAATTGTATGAATGGAAGAAGGTTGACATTAATGACGAAGCCCAGAAGGAGCGTGTCAGTCAAATGATTGAAGATTGTGAGTCTTTTGAGGGGGAGGCTTTACTGGATGCCAAGTGCTTCAAGTGATAAGGATATACTACTGAGAAGTAGATCAATTGTTATAGGGTCCTCTTTATGACAAGCTTCAATTCAAATTTTCTAGGTTTTTGCTCCAGACAAAATTGGTTCTTTTCTCATATTTTTGCAGTAGTAGTTAAATGACACTGGTATCATCTTATGTTTTTTGGTCTCATGACAATATGGTGGGATATCGATAGACGCATTGAATTATATTAGGTAATGGTGTTAGCTCATTGTAATAAGCTTAAAAGCATTAATGGTAACCTTCTGATCAGAGCACACTGATCCAAGAGGTCTCCAATTCAACTCCAATTTTATGGGACTAGCACAACACCCATATTCTTTCTAATTCTAGCTTTTGAAATTATACTGCTTTTTAACATTTATGTGTCTTTTTTAGTTCTTTTGGCAGTTGCTATGTATTAATATATCTGGGAGAGCAGGCTCAGGTGCCTATTCCTACATTAATCATGTTGGAGCTTACCTTGCTCTCCTGTAATTGTATTGAGAGGTTGCAATGACAGTCACTGGGAATTCTGCATGAGGCACGCACATTTAAGATTAAAAATGTGGCCTTTTCGGTTATGTATTCGTTTACATTTGTAATGGCTTATAGTTACTAGAACAGTTCTTTGTGGTGCATCTCTGGTTGTTGTGACAACAGGGCTGCGAAATAAATTATAGAATGATTAGTAACTAGTCTAGAGGATCCAAATCCATCTAACTAACTAAGAAAAAAACACCACCTTGGTAAGAGATGCTTTCATTACAAAGTTTAAAATTTCAAATGGTGCCCTCCACTATATGTTCCCAGAGAAGTTAAATGCAATGCAAATTATGCAACCCATGAGTTAGGCTAGTGGATTCCTACTTGCCCTTGATTATGTAGGGATCAGAAAGATATAAAGTTATTTGGAGAATTATATACTTGTGGACTCCTATTCATTTAAATCCAACTTAAACAATTTGAATATAATTGTGTTAATGTCTATTTGAATTATTAATGACAAAGCCAAATCCAACAATTTATGTATTTTATAATAAATAAATAAATTTTAAACAATTGGAGGACATGATTTATCACTTTTAGTGAAAGTCACTTGTCATCACATGAATGGAGCTTTCAAAGCAATACTAAGGAGCGTGCTTAAAATGGTATTAAAAATGTGAAATTTTGATTTAATATGAATTTTGAAATTTTCAAGTTTTTGGGTAAAAAATTATGCATAAAAATATAAGTATATTAATCAAATAATAAATAACAACTTTAAATTTTGACATATCAAGTTAAGAATATGTAGTCTGACTGTTAAATTTTCAAATTTTACACTAAGATGGAAAGCTTGTCCGGCCAAGTCCATATATTTCCCTCCACTACTATATACTCTCGTAGAGCTCCTCAAAAGTCAAAACTCAGACCTTTCTCTCCCTCTCTTGCCTCAAGGAGTGCAGAGTCTCTTTGAATCCATGGCTTTGGTAAAGCTCTCAGAAATCTCTCTCTTCTGTCTTTTTTTTTTTGGGAAAATTTTTCACTTCTAGTTTGCATTCTGATGCCCAATTAGATCTTCATTCGTGCTTATTTTGTTGGGTCTTTGTTGAGTCCAATTGGGTTTTGTTTAATCGGTTTTTCTTTGATTCCTGTATATCTGATTGACTTTATGAATTGACGTTTGGATTCAAGTGTTGGGTTTTGTTTAGTTTTTTTATTTTCTTCATATTTAGTCATGAATTTGTTTTGTTTGTACTATTGTTTAGGTTTTAGATGGCAATGTGGAAATTTTGGATTGATAAATGGGGAGTGTATCTGGTTCAAATCTTTGGATTTCAATGTGATTAGTTTTCTATGTATGTTGAACTACGAAATTGGAGACATGAAGTGGAAATCTAGGTTCATGTCGATTCATTTTTCGGATGAAGAAGAATTGAATCTAGATTCGAAGAGTAAACAAATACGTGATTGCGGGTTTTCTCTTTGCAATTGTTTTCTCTTTATTTGTAAATGAAGGTTGTTAAGAACATGAATCAAACTGATGTAGATGTGACATTTATTAAGAGCCTTTAGTTTTAGATTCGAAGGATATGATCCTTCGATCAAGCATTTGTTGTGAGGATACATGGTAATAATCAACATCAGAATTAACTTGAGTGCATGATGTAACTTCATGCTATAGAAAATGGTTTTATGTAAAGTATATGTTTGGTTAACCTTAGGTCCTGCATGCGGGGAGCACCAAGAAGTATGCTTTCAAGGCACTTATTGCTGCAGAGTATAGTGGAGTCGAGGTTGAATTGGTGAAGGATTTTGAAATGGGTGTATCAAACAAAACTCCTGAGTTTATGAAGATGAACCTAATTGGAAAGGTGGGCTTCTTTAGTATAGACAATGTCCTATACAAGCCATTTTTTTCTTATGTGTTTACCTGAGAAAAGGTCTCTTGTTGTGTAGGTTCCTGTGCTCGAGACACCTGATGGTCCTGTATTTGAGAGTAATGCCATTGCACGCTATGGTTAGGCTATCTTTTAAACTACATTTGTTACACTTTGAAGGCTGTTGTAAGATTTGAATTTCATTGTTGGTTATTACTTTCTGCAGTGACACGCGTGAAGGCTGATAATCCTCTCTATGGCTCTTCACTGATTGAATATGTAAATGGTGTGAGGATTGTGAGATTTTCTGGGTATTAAAAGATTTGTTTGTTGCTTCCTATGTTTTCAAGTTTGCAGGGTTTAAAATCTTATGTTGGTAAATAAAGGGCTTGTTTGGTTCGGATGTTTAAAAGTGATTGAATCTTAAAATTTGATTCAATTAGTTTTTGCCCAAGATACTGCTTGGTAAATTCAAACATAGTATAGGATTGAAGGTTTTTAAAAGGAAAAGTAATAAGGACAAAGTTTCCTACACCATTAAAAAATTAACATGACTACTGTAATGACCACACCCCAACTATATAAATATTGTCTACTTTGGGGCCCATGTGCCTCATGGTTTTGTTCTATCCTAAAGCACGTAGCAGTAGGGGAAAAGGTCCCTACGCATTAAAGGGAGATCACTCCTTATAAGCGCATCAAAGCAAACAATATTTACACAATTAGGGTGGGGTCGTTATAGATGGTATCAAAGCGTGCTTATAAGAAGTGATCTTCTTTCAATGTGTAGAGACCTTTTCCCTTACTACTCTATGCTTTGAGGGAAGAACAAAACCATGAGGGGTATGGGCCCTGAAGCAGACAATATTTACACAGTTGGGGTGGAGTCTTTATACCTACATATTTTGAAAATTTAATAGTTAGATTACATATTCTTAAGATACATGTCAAATTTCGTTCAAGTCAGATATTATCTACTATTTGATCCATAAACTTATTTTAATGTATAATTTAAGACTACAAAAACTTGAAAATTAAACATTTGATTGATAACATAACTATTGATCTTTGATCTTCTTGAAATTTTGCAAATATGGAAGATATAATAAGAAATTGCAATCTAATGATGAATTTGTCAAAAATCACATCCAATAAAAAGATAGAGAGGGAGTTTGTAGCTATTGCCTACAAACTAGTAGCATTGTAAGATAGTTTTGTTCCATAAACTTTGTTCAATTACTAATATCATTATAAGACAATTGTTTACTCAAAAATGAAAAAAGTTCGTGTATTTGGATTCTAATTCTAATAAGAGCACCCATATCACACAACTAGATTCCCCCCCTTCACACCCCCCCCCCCCCCCCCCCCCTATATTATTGCTATTGTTTTCATAATGCAACCATTCTTGTAAATTTTTTCATGTGCTTCCTGTTGAATGGAGACACTTTTGACATTTCTATTTTGCAACCTTGTTTTGGCAGGCCCATATTGAACAGCGGATTGATTTTTCTTCAATGGAAATTGCTGCTAACATAGTGCGCTGGTATTACCCATGACAGGGTTTAATGGCATACCTTCCACCGGTTAGTCAAGTTCTGCTTTTGCTTATTCTGTTCTCTTAGCTTAAATATATTTTCATCTATCTGGAAATAGTGGAACTTTTTCATTTATAATTTAGCTCTTAACTTCCTGTTATCTGCATGAAGGCTGAAGAAGCTGCAATTGCTGCACTGAAGAGAGCACTAGATGCTTTGAATACGCATCTTGCTTCCAGCACTTACCTTGTTGGACATTCTGTGACACTGGCTGATATCATTACGACTTGTCACTTGTATACCGGATTTGACCTGATCTTGACTAAGAGTTTTACCTCTGAATTCCCTCATGTAGAGAGGTACTTTTGGACCTTGATTAATCAGCCAAATTTCCAGAAGATATTGGGTGAGGTGAAGCAAGTTGAATCCATTCCATCCGTTCAGTCCAATAAGAAGCCTTCACAGCCAAAAGAACCTGCAAAACCTAAGGAGGTCAAGAAAGAAGCAGCACCACCTAAAGCAGAAGAGGCTGCTGAGGAGGAAGAGGCACCCAAGCCCAAAGCAAAGAATCCTCTTGATCTTTTGCCTCCTAGCAAGATGATTCTGGATGAATGGAAAAGGCTGTACTCGAACACAAAGACTAATTTCCGTGAAGTTGCAATTAAAGGTATATCCCGTATATAAGCCTTTTCCTGCCTGTGCATACAAGTGGATTCATTTTAATGTTAGTTTTTGAATGTGGTTGCTTTTGGTAATAATAGTTATGAGTATGCCGGTGTTAAGTAGTTTGTCATTTCTCTTTTTTTTTTTTTTTTCAGAGCTTTGTCTTATTAATTTTATTTTGGCTCTGTATTTGTAAAATTATACTTTCTTTGTCCCATGTTATTTGTCCACTTTAGTAGATCAAACTTTTTAAGGGGGTATCATTTAATTCATACTGTTTATATCTAAAAATCATTAGTTACCAATATTTCCCTTCTTAATATAAACTCAAATAAAGCATATAGAAAACAAATATTGATTTTCAACTAAAGCAAAGGGTAAGTTAGGAACATATTAGAGTAGCTGATTATTTGAATAAAATTGTGACTTGGCCAGAAGAATCTACTGCAGCCGTACCTTTATGAATTCTAACCCAACCAGCATGATAAGGCTGAATTTATTAGAACCTGTCATGCATGACATTAAGGGAAAAAAGTTTGGATACATGCTTTTTTAAGAGATGTAATGAAGGTTATTTAAGAAGGTTTAGTGGGTAGTCTCCTTGTGCACTTCCAAGTAGACCCCCAAATGAAATGCCGAAGTGGGATTTTGGTTGGGCTTCAATATCTAATATAAAATTTTAAAAGTTGACATTTTGGCTACTTGCAATGTTTTATTCCCAATTCAAAATTCCCCTATTATGATTTTTATGCAGTTTATAGTTCAGAGATGTTCATACTTCGTATTATGCAATATCATTTTACTTGTAAAAAGAAAAGGCATTTTATATCACTTGAGATTTGGAACTTCCATCAATCAATCTTGATCGTTTCTTGAACCTACTTATATATATTCCTTTCTTCTAGCAGTTCTGCTTTTTCATACTTATACTATAATTTATTCACCTGTTCTATAACTGTTCGCTTGGTTTATGCACTTCTGGGCCTTCTTGGTGTATGAGATTTAATAATTTAATCCTTTTTCAGTCTTGTTAGTTCACATTTGTGTGTGTGTTAGAACTCCAGTTATTTAGTGCTGTTAAGCAGTGCATGTGTGTCTGTGTGTGATATATAATAATTGGATTGCTGTATGTGTTTTCAACTTTGCTTCCTCTTGCAGGGTTTTGGGACATGTTTGATCCTGAAGGCTACTCCCTTTGGTTCTGTGATTACAAGTATAATGATGAGAATACTGTATCTTTTGTTACATTGAACAAGGTGGGTGGTTTCCTGCAACGTATGGATTTGGCTCATAAGTATGCATTTGGGAAGACGCTGATTATTGGCTCAGAGCCTCCATTCAAGGTGCAAGGGTTGTGGCTCTTCTGCGGAACAGAAATTCCTCAATTCATTATTGATGAGTGTTATGATATGGAATTGTACGAATGCAAGAAGGTTGACATTAATGACGAAGCCCTGAAGGAGCATGTCAGTCAAATGATTGAAGATTGTGAGCCTTTTGAGGGGGAGGCTTTACTGGATGCCAAGTGCTTCAAGTGATAAGGATATGCTACTGAGTATTGAGAAGTAGATCTAATGTTATTGGGTCCTCTTTAGGACAAGCTTCAATTCAAATTTTCAAGGTTTTTGCTCCAGACAAAATTGGTTCTTTTTCTCATATGTTTGCATTAGTTGTTAAATGACACTGGTTATCATCTTACGTTTTTTGGTCTCATGGCAATAGTGGGATATTGGTAGACGCATTGAATTATATTAGGTAATGGTGATAGCTCATTGTAATAAGCTTAAAAGCATTAATGGTAAGCTGTGGATCAGAGCACACTGATCCAAGAGGTCTTACCCGTTCAACTCCAATTTTATGGGACTAGCACAACACCCATCTTCTTTCTAATTCTAGCATATGAAGTTATTTTGCTTTTTTACATTTATATCTGTGTTTTTTTTTTTAGTTCATTTGTCAGTTGCTATGTGTTAATAATCTGCTAGAGGAAGCTCAGGTTCTTGTTCCTCCATTAATCATGTTGGAGCTTACCTTGCTCCCCTATAATTGCATTGAGAGGTTGTAGTGACAGTCACTGAGAATTCTGCACGAGACACGCATATTTATGATTAAAAATGAGACCTTTTTCTCTTTTATGTAATCGTTTTACATTTGTAATGTGGGTTTCTCATAGATACTATAACAGTTCTTTGTGGTGCCTCTATGGTTGTTATGACAACAGGGTTACATTGCGAAATAATATGTGCAATGATTGAGATGTAGAGAGGATCGAACTTTATCTAACTAATTAAATAAAAAAAAAAAATTTCTGCCATTGTAAGAGATGCTTTCATTACAAAGTTTAAAATTTCAAATGAAGCCCTACATTCTGCATTCCTAGAAAAGTTAAAGGTACCCATAACTTAGGCTTTCAAATGGTGCCCTACATGGCGTTAAAGGAATCATCTAAGGTTTTTAGGAGAATTATTCTTGTGGAGTTTTATTCATTTAAGGCAAATGTTAACGAGAACCATGAGATACTCGGGGTGTGTTTGGCTCTAAATTAAAAAATTAACTTATTTTACTATTTAGCTTATTTTTACTACCATTTATGGGTCTCACTGCACTTTTTGGTATTATTAATAGGTTCTATTGTACTATTTCAGCTAACTTTTACCTTTATCTACAGTGCTTTTAATAAAAAGTTTTTAGTTTTAGCAAAATAAGCGAATCCCAAATAAACCCTCATTAAAGTTGAGTTATTGTGAGATCCTGTTAATAAAAAATTGGCATAAATGAATGAGAGGGGCTAGAAATGGCTAAAGTGATAAGTGTGGAACTCAAAAGCATGGTTTTAAAAATCGGACCGGCCAGTCCGACTAATTTGAGCATCAATCCAGTCTGATAAAAAACCCCCCAAAATGGGTAAAAATTGATAATAAAAAATAAAACCCAGTCAAAACTAGCCAAAATCAGGTTGAACCAAAACCAGAGGCAAAAACAATTTTGCCCCCAATCTAATTTTTAAAACCATACTCAAAAGTTAAAATGTTACTCTTTGGTCAATTTGTAAGAGATGCTTTCATTCCAAAGTTTAAAATTTCAAATGGTGCCATACATTGTGCGTTCTTAGAGAACTTAAAGGCAACCCATAACTTAAGCTGGTGGATGTGGATGATTCCTCCTCCTTGTCCTTGATTATGTCAAGATCAGAATCATCTAAAATTTCAAGGAGAATTATTCTTGTGGAGTCCTATTCATTTAAATCCAACTTAAACATTTACCAAAAAAAAAAAGTCCAACTTAAACAAAATTTGAATATAACTATATTAATATCTATTTAAATTATTAATCACATAACCAAATCCAATAATTTATTTATTTTTCAATATAAAATAATGTTTAAAAAATGCAAGTCACAACTTGAGCTTTGAAAGCAAAGGAGTATGTATGCAATATATATTCCAAATTTCTTACCATTTGTTGAAATAGGTGAAATATATATAGTTATTCTATTGCCATAATTTTATTTAACAATAAAATAAATTAAACATCTATCCAAAAAAAATATATGTAAATTAAACAGGTACATAATAACATATTTACTCCTTTAGATTCTGCCCACTAGCAAGTCATATTCACATTGGAAGCGGCCAGGCAGAGTCAACATTGTAACGCCGAGACCCATCACGACTTTGCAGTTGCAGTCGTTGTACATAACGTAACTACATATTTATTTATTAGCTGATGGTAACAAGAAAGAATTCCAAAATGGGCACATAGGTCTTTTTACTTTTTTCAATTTTCTTTATTCCCAAACAGAGAAACAGAGAGAAACACAGAGAGAGAGAGAGAGAGAGAGATGAGTAGAATTCCAAGCCTAAGATCTCTGCAATCCCTTTTCCTCTTTTGCTTGATCTCTCTGCAATTCATTTCAGGTCTCTCTCTCTCTCTCTGTTATTATTATTATTTCAATGTCTGAATTTCACTATTTTGTTCAAACATATATATTTTTTGTTTTGTTTATGATAAAAAAGACAAAACTGTACAAGAATTAGAAACCAAGGAATATAGAGAGTAGTGGGTGCTTTTATGTTGTTCTGTACAAGAATCTCTCAGTTGGGTCTCAGATCAATTTACTTTTAGCTTTGCGTTGGCCAATTGTTTTTGGGTTTTCTTGGAATGAATAGAAAAAGTAGGAAATGCATGGTTAAGGAACTGAAAAGTTTTGATTTTTTTTTTCTTCTCTTATTAGTTCTATGTAATTAACATGTTTAATTTCATTGCTTTTCTGCGCAAATTTGCTTGGGAAAACAGAAAAAAGTAGCTCTAGAATTCGAACTAACTGATGCATAAAACTAAAGATTTGATTTTTTTCTTTTTCGACTTTTTCTTTGCAACCAAATATATAGGTGGGGTGTTTTGCATGTTATGGAACCTTGCCAATTAGGGGCAATATAACTGGATTTTTAGTTGTTTTTAATTTGGATTTCATTTTCTGATAGATACGATAGGATTTGAAACTTATGGTTCCATCCATGATTATTGCCTTTTATCGTCAGGCCATGGACGAGATTCGAACCTAGTTCCTCATTCAATGATAACGGATCTTACTAGTTAAGCTAATTGGGACCAACTTTAGTTTGGGAAAATGAATGTAGACGAATTAGATATAAAATAAAATTCCAGTTCAATTATATTATTGGTTCAGCTTATATCAGAACGGAACCAGTTCTGTGGTTTACCAGACATCACCTAATTGCTCATTGTAAATACAGTTTGCCTAGTAACATGACTTGGTTTCATTCTGTTACTCTATAGTTAGATGGGGCATGGATCAGGTGATATGTGTTGTTTGGAAATGAAAATTACATAAAAAGAAGTTTAATTTGAAACTCAAAGTTGTTTTCTTTGTTTTTAGTTTCATCAATATCTAAACAAAGGGTTTAATTTGTTATTTTGTGATTTATCTAACAATTTGTGTGTATTTGAAGGCTTTGCGAATGATTCTCCAAGTACAAAAGATGAAAATAATGCTGGGAGTCATGGTGCTTCGGGTAGTTCTGTAGGTATCAAGATAGTTATTGTATGCCTGGGTTTGGTGGCAGTTTTTGCTTTTGCTGTGTTGTTATTCAAGATATGGCAGAAAAAGAAGAGAGAAGAGCAGCATGCTCGTCTTCTAAAGCTGTTTGAGGATGATGATGAGCTTGAGGTTGAACTTGGTATTCGGGACTGAGATCCTTTCTCATTCATGTATTGACTGTAATCAAGAGGTGTGCCTCATGGCTTTTGTTTTGCCTTTCATTAGTAGCAATCACTGCTTTGTTGATATAGGTTGTTTGAAACTTTATATTTATAGCTTTTTCTGCATTATATCTTTATTGAATACTGGTTTGTAGATCTTATTCTGATTATGCTTATAGGTGATCTATTCCAAGGGATTGTTGGTTTTTCCAAGAAATGAGTTTTGTTGTGAACTTAGATTTTTCAAGGCTTTGGCATTACGGTTCTACTAGCTCCTCCTCATCCCCCCCCCCCCCCCCCCCCCTTTCCCCTCTCATTCTATGTGTTACTGTCATTTTTGTATGTTATCATTTCCTGCCTCTAGTACATCTTATTGTGAAACAATGATGTTATTGCACCCCACATATTTGCACCATGATAGCAAATCAGCAAGGTCTATCATTTTACACTTATACAAGTTAAAATACAATGTAAGAATATAAATGCACCACCTCTATCTAGCTTGTAAGAATAACCCATGAACTGTATATGGACATTGGACAAGCAGGGTAAAATTAGTTGTTGGAGAACACATTGGAGAAAGTATAAACACCTTCCAAATTTACATCCCAGATAATGGATGATTTCACCCCTTTTCACTAATTGGTCAGCTTCCAGATACATTTTCAGCATTTATAAACTAAGCTATCCTCACCAAGCTTTTGGAATAGATGATGAGGATAGCTGGTGATGATGATTTATAAGCAATTCTACTTTCAACTTGCATTTGAGAAGGAAATGGTATATTCTGTCATATGATTGAGAGTATTTGAGACTTTTAAGGATTTTGATCATTATCTGTGGGGACCCTGAGTTTATATTATATCTATGAACATTGCCTTTGAAGCAGAATTGTGTTTTTGAAACAGATTTCTGTGTTTAAAAATCTGGAGGTGACATGTTTGAGAACAAGATGATTGGAAGTTGTCTGAGATAGTTGGCACGTATTAATTATTATGAAGAAAATGAATGTCATGGTTTTACTTGAAACAAAAGCAAGGCCAAATAGGATGTGGGCCAAGTTGGTTAGAAAAAATATGACAGTCTATGACTAAATGGAATAAAATAATATTGATGGCACTGGTTGTTAATTGGTTGTGCTGTCTACGATTCCATGGAATAAGAGTGTTGTTGAAGTAGTCAGTTAGGTGCAATATCACAGTTATTTTGATGTGGAAATTAATATTTATTTTGATTAGGACATCCTTTCTCTTCTTGTTGGCATGATTAGTGATTTTGATGATGTTGGTGCCCCTTCAATATGGTAGTTTAAAACATCAACTAGTTTCTTTCTTTCTGCATTTAAATGGGGGTAAGCGGGTCTGGTCTTGCTGGGGAAAAAAAAATAGAGAGAGAGTATTAGACGAACAAGAAAAAGAGTAGTTATAGGAAAATCTGATGCATATTTTGTATTTTAAATTGGTTTAATGAGTGATGATGATGTTGGCAGTTTGCCTTTTCATTTTGAAAGTTTAGGACTACCATAATGAGCTATATGGTTTGTCTTTGTTTTTTTATTCAGTTGGATGATACTATAGGAAAGTCAAATGAGTATTTTGCTATATGTTCCGTAATTAAATTAAACGTAAATATAATTTTTTAGTCTCTGTGTTCAAGATCAAGTTGGAAGGCCTTCCAAATCATTGCCGCTGTAGCTGCACTAGAGCACTCCCGTGAGATGTAAATAGCCTCAATGCATATTTTTAGAAGTCTGCATTTCATATCATTATTACTCATTCTTAGGGGATTTTAGAAACTATTGACTGACCAATGGATAGGACTAAATACTTCAAGATCTAGCTCACCACAGAAAGAAGCTACCGGGTCTGGTCTCCTGCCACTGGTTGTGTAAAGATCAACTTTAAAATTAGGCCCAAGAAATCAGTGAGTACATAGGAAGTCAGCCATTCTGATGCAGAAAATTGGTGGTTCATGAGCTATATTGGAAACTCTGATTTCTGAGGTGAAAGCAACCTGTTATTAGCTTCCTTAAATGCAAGATTCTTTGCAGGCCCCCGAGATTAATCTCATGGAATATGTGAGTTTCAAGCAGATTCCCTCCAGGAAGGTTGTTTTATTCTCATCATAGATCAAGTAGGCTAGCCATTCATTTTTTATATTAGTTTTTCAGGTTCTCTTCTAATGGACAGTCTGTTTGGAATGCATTCTGTAGTTTTCTAGAATTTGTAGCTATTACATTCTTCTAGCCAATTTTCATCCTAGGCTTACAAAGAGTCTTACCTTAATTACTTAGCTAAAAAATATGATATCCCTGGTTGAAGAGAAACTAAATATTTCTTTGTCAAGAAGATGACATTGGGCAGAAACAACATGACGCTAGACATAAACTGAATCTTGTATGGCATGCTTTTTGGATTGAAAAAGCCGTGTTGAAGTTATGTTTTTCTCTTATTATTTTAAAAATGTCATGTTGCTTCATGCTTGCATTAAATGGTATATTTAAAATGTCATGTTGTTTGCATAAAATAGTATATGTCGTTTAACAAATAGGGAATGTTGATCTTGTCATAGACTTACATGTTCAGCCCCATGCGTTTCTCAATTGATTTTCTGACACAGAAGAGGGAACTTAATATATTACTTAAAATCAACATGACAATTCAAAAATATAACTCCACAAGCAAAGTCAAACACTTCGTTTAATCAAACCTAGCCGTAGGAGTATACATATTATGATATTAAAGCCTTTAGGGAAAATTATTTTATATTAGATGAGCAATTTTTTATCCCTTCTTATAATCTATCAAAAATGAATATTTTTTTTGCTTATGGTAATGCACTCACTATTATGTGGGGGAGGATATGTATATTACAATTTTTTATCACTAAATGTAATATATATTACATTTAGTGTACTAAATAATTACTTCTAACTTAGGCATTAAATGAATTAAGTTCTACATTGGTATTGAATCGATAAATTTCACACTGAGTCAACTGATTCACCACCAAATTGGGAGATGTTTAAGCAGAAGAATGGCAGTTTGGTAAGAACTATAGCAGACTGAAACCAAAATTTCAGTCCCAGAACTCATACAAGCCCTCTATGATTAAATATTTTGCATTCAAATAAAAGTTTGACAAGTATGAAATTTGATTTAGCAAGTGGGTTTGGCAAGCTCCACTCACAAAAAGAAAATCCCCATCCCCATTTTTTTTTTTTTTTTTAAATTATGGTTACCCTACTTTCAACAAATAAGCAATTATTAAAGCGCATCTCACCAAACTTTGGTATTTTAAGAGGAAAACTGGGGTTGAAAGTGATTCATTAGGGTTGAAGATGGCAAGTCTATCATATGATTATTGAGCTAATTGACAAATAAAATTATGATTAAGCAAATTGTACCAAACAACTTTGATAGTTGAGATAGACCCACATATATATATATATATCTTTTTTTGTTTGCTTCAAGAGGAAGTGGATATTTAAATAACAATGTCTTTGATTATATTGAGCATCAAAAACCAATCTATCATCAATTTGATTTAAACAGCCCAAACTTACTCTAGAATTATCAATCCTTTGCATTATCCATTTTGTTTTAATCCGTCTTTCAATTACCTTAGAATTATGAATTGTTTGTATCTAATAAATAAATAAATAAAAAGTATTTGAAGTTCTGGGTATATAACTCAATTCACAAAATAAATTTTACTAAAAGTCAGGTTTTTATAAATTTAATAATTGATGATCCAATATAATAGCCAATTAGCCATACACTTGGCTTCAAAACTGTTCTAGCTTGAATGAATAGCATATTTTGTTTTACAGCCAAGGTAGTATACTCGTGTGGTATATTTGGCACAGGAAACATGGAACCAATAAATTTCTTGTAATAAATACTCCATCACATATAGAGCTTGACATTCAAACTGATACAAAGGGTCATTTTCATAATAAAAAAAGATAAACAAAGTGATGAGCCATCACATATTCACATGAGTTCCCCCCTCACATAAATTTCCTTATTTATGTGTCATGTACTATCTAAATTTGTATAGTCTGACTATGAATAGCTACTGGTAGAAAGTACATCGAAATATCAATATTGGTGATAACATATGAATTTGATCTTGTGTTTGTGAGTCACTGGACTTCATCCTATTGTAATGGAAAGTGTGGAATAAAAAATATTGATAGAGTGAGGTAAGTGTTGGGAGATGAAATATGAAAGAGAGGGGAATTATGTAATTTCATCTCATTAAAAAATTGTGAGGGCAATTCAGCAATTTTGGCCAAACCAGAAGCAATGCATTCGGCCATTAATTTGTTAATAATAATAATAATAAAAAGAAAAAAAATGTCTTATCAATGTTTCTAATTTTCTACGTTTCCAATTTTCCACGTAAAAGTTGAGCGACTAAAGTCAAGTGACATAACATGTTCTTCTGATTCTATCATTTAAGTTATAAATTAATGAATCATTTTAAGAAATTTAATATATATTTACATAAATTTTTTTTTGATAATTAGAATAATTTGTTAAGAAAAAGGAAAAGAGAAAAAAAGTGTCTTATCAATGTTTCTAATTTTCCACAGAAAAGTTAAAAGAATAAAGTCAAGTGACATAACACGTTCTTCTAACTCTATCTTCTAGGTTCTAAATTTCTAATGCTCCTTTTTCATTATTGTAATTATCAAAAAGCAGTCTCATATAAGAAGAAGCCATTACAACTACTTCATCAATGGGTGACCTTGACAAAAACCTTTTAGAAAATAAATATATATTTTTCATCCACATAAGATATTTATTCATGTTGAAGGGTGGTTTTGTCATGTAAGAATTAACCATGATAATAATAGTTAAAATTTTAATTATTTATTTTCTAAATAAATTTGTAAACTTTTATTAGGTTATTTGAAACAATATATAAACACACAGAATTTTCAACCTTTGAGAATTGTAATTTTTGTGAGTGTAAAAACTCTAAAAATGTATGGCACTTGATATGTAAATTTCATAGCAACTGAATAGGTCTTGATATGAAAATTCATGACTCTTGAATCGAAATTTTCCACCACTTTGTAAGTTATGGATTTTCATCATTGTCAATTGTCATGTTGATGTTAGGACCCACAGCCACTCTACAAAGAAAGAAGAGCCTGCTTTATTTTCATCACATGATGGTCACATCTCATGCAATCATAGATCAAGATATATCAATTTCATAAGCTAAATTTACCACCTAAAATTATATATATATATATATATATATATATTAACCTTTGAATTTCTTAACTAAACTGATTTTATATTCAATTCTATAATTAATCATGATCTTATTATTTTCCACCATATTGAAGGTTCATGCACCTCAATTCAGAACCTCAATTTCACACTAATATATTTAATTAATTTAAGGGAATGTCAAACATAGTGTGAAAATCCTCAAAATCGTACATTCACAAAACCCCAACCTCAAAATTCTTTCAATTCACATTGCACAGTAAATTTCAAGGGAATTTACATCACCCAGTGTTATGACCTTTTTTTTTTTTTTTTTTTTTTAATAATTATTTGACCATCTTAACATGTGTCACATAAGTGGTAGAAAATGTCTATTAATTGGCCTATAGTTTCTATGACTTGAATTGTTTTCCATTGACTCATTGTCTTTAAAATAATATACAAAACAAAACAAAAAACATAAATGAAAGAGAATACTTGTCCATTTAAGGCATTAACTAATGCATTTTACTCCCATTCCGTTATTTAGACAACAACAATGTTCGGGGTACAACTTTTATCATCATAAAATTTATCCATATAGATTAGAGTAAATATTGTTATGAATTAATATTGATGTTACTTGTATTCTACATCGATGGATCATGTCAGTGATTTTTTTTTTTAATTGTGTTTTTAGAAAATACTCCCAAAAAAAAAAAAAAAACTTATTTAGAAAGCCCAAATATTTTCTTAAAAATAATTAAGTTTGTCAAATTTTCAACTTTCCAAGCATCCATATAATGCTCATACAATATTTCTCTTTATTATTATTATCTTTTTCTTTCCTTAACCTATTGAGAGGGAATAATCTTGGCCAAATCATCTTAATTAATCATGTTGGATCGATCTCTACAATAATTTCTTTAATAAAAAATAAATGTCTTTTAAGGGGAAAAAAAAAATAGAGAGAATATCTCTCAAATCAATTGTACTCAAGTCCTATTAGACCATTCCACACGTTGCCAAACCTACATGGCCTTCATGAGAGCTTTGTCTCACTAGTTCTACCATAGGTCTATAATCTTATGACTTTATTTTTTATTTGACCAACTTAAAATGCCTCACATAAGTGGCAGAAAATTTCAATTGGCCTATAGTCTCTATGACTTGAAAAGTTGTCCATATAGAAGAGAATACTTGTCCATTAAGGCATTAACTAATGCATTATGCCCCATTCCGTTATTTAGACGGCAACAATATTAGGGGTACAACTTTTATCATCATGATATTTATTCATATGGATTAGAGTAAATATTATTATGAATCAATATTGATGTTATTTGTATTCTATATCAATAGATCATGTCAGTGATTTTTTTTTTTTTTTTTTAATTTTGCTTTTAGAAAATACTCCAAAAAAAAAAAAACATATTTAGGAAATATAAATATTTTCTTCAAAATAATTAAGTTTGTCAATTTCTCAACTTTCCAAGCATCCATATAATGCTCATACAATATTTCAATTTATTATTATTATCTTTTTTTTTCCCCTTAACCTATTGAGAGGGAATAATCTTGGCCAAATCATCTAAATTAATCTTGTTGGATCAATCTCTACAATAATTTTTTTAATAAAAAATGAATGTCTTTTTGTTTTTTAATTTCTAGAGGTAGTAAAAAAAAAAAAAAAACCTAGAGACCAAGAGTTTTTTTTTTTTTTTTTTAGTCATTTCCTTTTACAAGTCTCATTTTTAGCTAAAACCAAGATTACAATTGAACGAATTGTTCTAAAACCTGTAATAGTGCACTTAATATTTTCAACTAGTAACCTAATGGTCCGTTTGGATTAAGGGGAGAGGGAGAGGCTGTTTTTAGCCAACTCTTTTCTACTCCTCTCCACAGCCCCTCCCTCCCCCCTTAATCCAAGCGGGCCCTAAGTCAGACAAGCATGGTCCATTTTGTAGAATTGTGCAGATTTTTCTAAACTGGAGATTAGAGTCATTAGACCATAGATATAATATGTCAGCAAATTGACAATAGCCATGGTGCTAAAAGTCTACAACCTATAGATTTATAATAATTATTCTATACTATTAGGCCAAGACATTAATATAAGTTTATTTTAGTATAGGCGTGATTTAATATGCTATCCCACAATAAAAATAAATGAATTTACTAATTAAACTAACAAAGAATTCATCTTCTCTTTGTAAAGCCAAGTGACCAAACCTTTATTGATAGAACACAATTCTAAGAGTGTACAACACAAATTCAAAACCAGAATAAAACATAAATTCTAAGAGTGTAGAACTTGCGCCTTGATCGGCTTTAAATGATAAAAATAAACCTACTTTGTAATCTATTTTTAATAATTTTTCCATTCATGTTAATTTCCCTTACTATGGCAAACCCTGCATTGACTATGAAAACGAAATAGGGAAAGCTCATATATGTATGGTGCCAATGTGCCTAAACCATAGCATTTAAGCTCTATCAGTGACAAATACTAATTGGTTAAAAAATAAAAAGTGACACACGATAAATATAAGACTACATGCCCGACTTTTATTACAACAAAGGCTAGCGTCAAAAGAGTAGTACTGAAGACCCAACAAATTTCATAATAATTGACTGATTGAAACATTACTTTCAAGTGGGTCCTTCAATATTAATGATACTACTTTTACTTTGAATCAATCACATCACACTATGTTAGCTAATAATTGTGAAAATGAAAAAAATGAAAAACTTTTGTCTTTCGAATATTTCTTTTAACTAAGGATCTGTTTGGAATCTATTTATTTTATTGAAATTAAATTTTTTTTGTTAAGAATATTGTAAATAAAGATAAAAGTTATTTAAAATACTACAGTAAGACTCATGAATAATACCAAAAAGTGTAGTGAAACTCATGAATAATAACAAAAATAAATAAATAAATAAATAGTAAAATAAATTGACAAAAATAATCTTTACCAAACGAACACTAAAAAATAAACACCAGTTCATTTTCTTTTCTTTCCTCGTTTACAATGAACTCAAATTTGCATAACACTAATATGAAAGATTGGTATCACCAATTTTTATTCTTCCCTTTGCTTTATTATATATAGATTTGCTTTTCGCGCTAGAATAAACAAATATGTGCTTGAAGACCGAAGATGTTCAAACGTGGAATTCGTTAGTTTTTTCTTATTTAAACTTACTGAATATTTTATTTTATTTTATTTATTTATAGGTAAAATTACTGAATTGTTTTGTTGTAATATTATTTCATGATCATTTCCAATTTCGGTATTCTATACAATCAAGCCATCATTCAAATAAGTCATGTTAATTAGACTTTGGCAGTGTGGTTATGCTTAAATCATACCTTCTAATATTACTCCCTCAATTAGCATCAGATGATTAAATTGGTTTTTTCTTTTTCTTTTTTTCTCTAAACCATACCACATGAGCTATTCATTTTTTTTTTTTTAAGTAAACATGAGCTATTCATTTTTCAAGGTAACATTGTGCCTAAGAACAACGTCCATATATTCAAGGAAAATGTGGCCCTAAACCATAGATTTGAGCTCTATTATTGAGACATTCTAAATGTTGGTTAAAAAAAGAAAAAGTGATTAAATGCTATTTTTTTTTTTTGAGAAGCCGATTAAATGCTAAATATAATATGCCAAACTTTTATCACCATCTCAAAATGCAACAAATTTCATAATAATTAACATGTCCTATTGTGATTGAAACATCATTTTTAACTGGGTCCATCATTAATGATATTTTTTTTTTATTTTTTATCAATGACATCGCATTATGTTAGTAGTAGTAGTAAAAAATGATAAAAATCCTACAAACTTTATTACATAAATTAATGTGGTAATAAATACGATTTGGGAATTTTGATAGCATAGTAAATTAAGAAAAATTCAAAAAATACAACATATTTTACTATATAACTTTGCAAATTATGTAACAATGAATTTGATTGGTAAATTTTCAGAAACATAAAAAATAAAATATGAATAATTTTTTTTGTAATTAGTAACACGTACATAAATTTGTATAGATTATATAGTAAAATTAGTAACATATCTATCATCACACATATATGAATGTTTGAATTGCTATTTTCTAATGGGCAGGACGTCAATCATTTTGTAAAAGTTAGATGGTAAAATTTATAACATCCCTAATATAGGCAACAAAAATTTATTTCCCTAGACTGATTGGCATCAAAATGACCATATATAATGTGTTTTTCTTTTCCTCATTGACATCCTAGTGCACATATTTGGACTGCACATGTCCTAATCTAATGCAGAAGATACATTTTTGTTTCCTTCACACATTATCAATCAGTCTCTCTCAGTCTCAGACACAGACACCATCATATGCAATAAGGCATGCCTGAGACACATATGAAAGTTGGATTCATGAGATAGATTCTTGAAGGGCATGTTAGTCACTCAAAAAATAAAAAATAAAACAAAAATATTGGATAAGCTTTTGCCCTATTTGGTGCTCAATTGCACCTGCAAAAGCATCCACGCTTAGCACAAAAACTACTACGTCTTGTATGGAATTTTAGCAAATCACTATTCCCCACGTCATTTTCTCTCTCTCTCTCTCTCTCTAGGTAGACAAAGACAGAAAGAGCTATTAAAGGAGGAGAAGTAGTACTAGAGCTCTATGAGCAAAGTTTGTTTGGGATTAGAAAAAAATTCCAAAAACTAACTAGCAGGAGTGAGTTCCAAAGCCAGGTCTGTGCTTGCCTACCTCATCACATCTCTTCTAGTTGTAGAATTTATTTCAAAGTAGGTGTAGTTTTGAATTCATCTCTTGGATCTGTTTTCAGACAAAAGAATATTTTGTCCAAAGCCAGTGCTGTTTCTTAAGCTTATTTTCTAGCTTTTCCATGGCTTTTTATGGAAATATTTTTTTTTCCTCAAAATGATTAATGAAAAATTTGCTTGGTGTTACTGATTTTGTTCTTTATATATATATATATATATATATATATTTGGCTTCTAGATCTTTCGGTTTTATGTAATAAGTTCATGATGGTGCTTTATAATTTCAGTGCTAGTTCTTAAGCCTATTTTCTAGTTTTTCTTTTTCTTTTTCTTTTTTCCTACAAAATGATCGATGAAAAATTTGCTTGATATTATTGATTTTGTTATTTTTATGTACTTTTTTTTGGGTTCTAGAACTCACGGTTTTATGTAATAAGTTCATGATGATGCTTTATATTTCAGTGCTAGCTGTTTCTTAAACTTATTTTCTAGCATTTCCTAGGCTTTGTATGGATGTGTTTCTTTCCTTATTCTTATTTTTTTCCCCTCAAATGATTAATGAAAAGTATTAGGCCATTGGTTCAAGTCTCATGCCAAGTTTGAGTCCTAATATATATTTTTCTGATTTTTACAACAAAAAATTCTCAATTTTCTTGAGCTGATCGGAGTTGATTTTGACATTTTTCTAGTCTTTGAGCATCTCAATCTCATGTAGATCATGGATTTGGTTAGTGTAACCATAAAACCCTAAAAACACACACATGTACAACACTTGCACACAAAGACACAAACACAAAAAAATCTTCGTCATTTTACTGTAGGATCTGGCTTTGTTATTAGGTCAAGTGCATGTTTCAACAGTAGTTTATAGCCCTTAATTTATGCTTCTCCTTAATATTGAAGTAATTGTTCACTGTCTATGACGTCATTTCTTCTTAATATTTGACATTCATTCAACGCATTAAACCAATACCTTTTGGCAATTCTACAAACTCGTATTGGCAAGCATCAATTTTCTGTTGCAACTTTCAAACTAAGCAACTCTACATTAGTTGAAATGTTTAATTACACACATCAAAGACAATATTTGTGTAATATTCTCATATTGAACATATAAAACCTACTGATTTTGCTAAAGAAAGTAACATATAACTACATGATATCACTTGCTAATGTGTTTAGGCCTCTCAGGTTGTGCAATGGGGAGAAGAAAGATTGAGATCAAGCGGATTGAGAACAATACAAAACGCCAAGTCTCCTTCTGCAAGAGGAGAAATGGAGTCTTAAAGAAAGCTTGTGAACTTTCTGTCCTATGCGACGCAGAAGTGGCTCTTCTCATCTTCTCCAGTCGTGGACGGCTTTATGAGTATGCAAACAACAGGTGAATTAACCTCACATATCTTCATTTTCATTGTTTGTCATGTTTCTCTGCTCATTGGGTGAAAATAGCTAAATCAAACATATATATTTGTCTTGTGGGATTTCCTAATTCATCTATAGATCATGTACTTATTTATTTTTCTTTTGACATTGATACCATTGATCTTTATAATTTTATGTTTATTCGGTATTTCTACAAACAAAAAATTAATAAATTCTAAGTATATATATTTTATATGTGGAAATTATGGTCTTCTTTTGTGTCATGACTTGTGTAATGATCTAATTAAAAGACGAGTGAGGGCAGAATGTATTCAAAGTAGGTAAATGAAAGTGAAGATACAAACATGGAGTTATAATTAAGTACTATATTATGACATTTTATGAGCTTAAAGAAATTTTTGGAAGCCATTTTTTTGAAACATGGCTAATTAATATATATATATATATATAGAGAGAGAGAGAGAGAGAGAGGGTTTTTTTTTTTTTTGGCGGGGGAGACTACCAATGATTTGTGCAAGTATCATTCATGCTGCTTCCTAGAAAAAAGGAAAAAATAAAAAAACAAAGTTGCAGTTATCTCTTAAAACAATATATTAGAATTTTATATGATTTGAATTGAAGTACTTTTTAAGAAATGTCTGCATTAATGTGTGCATATTAATATGGAAAAAGGGAGTTTCAAATCCCATGAGATGATCTAGAAACAGGTATCTTTAACTTGGAAAACAGGCAGTGGAGTTGTGATGCCTATTATGCCAAGAACTTGATTGATACCGTTTGAGTTTGCGTGGAATAATTGAGTTAGGATGCACGGACACTTAATTTAGGATGTCATACCCATATCATATCAGCGTCGTACTTGTCGTTTCATGTTATAATTTTTCAAAAATTGTTTGTATCACTATGTTATACTCGTACCTCTATCTGTACTTGTATCCATGTCTGCATTCGAGTCACAAACCTTTTCACTTCATCCACCACGATTAATAGTTTATAACTTGGAGAGCAAATAGACATTTTACATACTCTCCTCACTCTCACTCTCACTCTCTCAGATTTGGCTTTGTCGTCTACAGGAAAAATGAGAGAGATCCTTCATTTTATATACTCAGCCATATGGATTAAACTATACACGAAAACCACTTGGTTTTGCTAACAAAACAACGAGAGAATTACATACAAATGCAAGATATCCATCCAAGCATTGATGAAAATAATGCACTGCTGCATCTCAAAGTGTGTTCATATGTACTCAAAGTTGTTTTATAAGACTGAGATGCATGAAGAAAAGGCAACAAATTCCCAGATGCAGCTCTAGCAGCACTTTTGCATAAAAATACATATGTTTACCAACAGTAACCATAAGAAACAAATCATTGCTAGATGTCTTTTACACTTATTTGATTTCACTTTTTAGATTTGTGATCTTTGAGAATCTAGCAGTGTAAATAAAAAGGTTGCAGAGGTTCTGATCCTTTTTCCTCTTCTGTTGTTTGTGGGATCTCAGTTGAAGTAGTCTTCTACTTCCACTTTTTGCTCTCAAATCTTCCTATCATTTCTTTTATATTTTTTGACTGACAGCCAATTGCTTGATATTTTATACTCCATGGACCGTGTGTGTACTGTACACTTTTGTTTGGTATACTTCACAGTGAAAGTTCTAATAAAAGTATTAGTGAAGTTTTTGGTCTCTCTTTCTTTTACCAATCCCATGCTAAGAGCTAATGCCAAAGTCACAGACTACGTTCTATTAGGTTTTAATGGTTGGCTCGTGGTCTACAAGTGCTTTAGGGTTTACCATTACTCTCTTCTGTAATAAAACTAGTGAAACACTGTAGTGAT
Organism: Quercus ilex subsp. ballota; assembly: GCA_032727855.1. Taxonomy (NCBI): domain Eukaryota; kingdom Viridiplantae; phylum Streptophyta; class Magnoliopsida; order Fagales; family Fagaceae; genus Quercus; species Quercus ilex. The sequence goes on from CM064916.1 coordinate 3,437,166, forward strand.
TCTGAAAGTTTCCCTTTTGTTTCTGATTTTCTGTGGCACATATCATAAGTTTCTGACATGAAATATCCACCTGTTTCTGGACCTTAAAAATGGGTGTCCTTAGTTTCCATTTACTTTATTATTCATTTTGGTTCAACTACTCTCTCTCTCTCTCTCTCTCTCTCTCTCTCTCTCTCTCTCTCTCTCTCTCTCTCTCTCTCTCTCTCTCTCTCTCTCTCTCTCTCTATATATATATATATATATATATATCGGACTTTTGCATTTTAACATTTTAAAATAAGAAGAGATTGAAGTCAGGTTCAAACTGAATACTACTTGCTGATTTAAGGGTCCGGTTAATGTGTGCCTTTAGGGCACACGTTAAGATTTATATTTTTGAAAACATTTTTTCGGGAATTGAAAAAACTGTCATTACTTTTTCAATTCTTGAGAAAACTTTTTCCAAAGATGGAAAATAATGTGTGCCCTAAGGGCACACATTAGTAAAATCCTTGTTTTAAAAGGTTAAGTTATTAGAAAATTGTGGAATCAATTTTTCAATCATCAATCTGGCACTTTATTCAGAAAAGGCAAGCTATTATGCGTGACAAAATTGTGTTGGCAAAACAACCTTAACCATGATATAACTAAAGAGATTCAGCTACACCTACACATTATCATGTAAAAGTTAAATAATAATAATAATAATAACAACAGTAAATGAATCCTAATTAGGAGTCATAAAACTGACTTAACATGCATAAGTGCTTTCCTATATGTTGTTTATACCATACAAGGTGTTAGAATAATTAGGTGGAAACCCCTTTGGGCGAAATAACTTATATTACTTGTATTTATGCACTAATTCCAATCTAGTTAAGCTTAACACCCTTTATCGCAAATAATAACCTTATGAAATTGTGAGGGGTTTATCACAAGTAATCAAAGTTGTTCAATGTATATCCCAATAACTAATGACAATAATTACAAGCCAAATAATAATGATGATAATACTAGTACTAACAAGAGAATTAAGCATTATCAAAGAAGGAAAACTAACTCAGTTCACCGAAATGACTGACCTATTTGGAAGAAAGAAATAAATCTAGGGTGTCAATTCAAATGGTCCGTTTGGATTGAGGAGAAGGGAGGGGAAGTAGAGTAGAGTAAAGTGACATTGGCTCAAAATTAGCATATTTTCAGCCAACTCTACTCTACTCCCCTCCAGTCTTCTTCTCTCCCCCCTCAATCCAAACAAACCCTGAATGTTCTCCAACTCCATATATGGCATGCTCTAGCTCCATATATGGCATGCTGTGGTTGCTCTGAACTATCCTTTGCTGCCTCTCTTTCTCCCTTTTTCAATTTTCTTTTTAGTGTTACTATAAATGAGAATCTTTGGCCTATTAGCACAGAATAATGGAAAGGCTGTTTCTGGACCTTTCCTTTTCAGGATCTATTTTCTTTGGTTACCTTCTACCAATTCTAGCTTTGGGAATTACATCGATCCCCCCATCTCTTGTTTTCTTTCTTAAATGAAAAGAATGTAAAACATTTCTTTCATTTTTTTTTTTTTTTTGGGCCATCCATGAAGGGTTTAAGACTTGCAAAGAGTCTTTGGTCCTTTTACTTTCAATTAGTACTTTTTGGTATAAGAGAATGACGCAGAAAAAGAAGACATTGTCAAAATATAATGTTCTTGTGATTGCACAAGGATAACCCTTTTTGATCCATCAAAATGTCACAAAGGAAACAGACTTGAGTGTCACTAAGACAGTACTGTAGTACTATTGTAAAAAAAAATTGCAATTAGAAAATCGGGTAATGCAAGTTATTTGTGCTTTGATGCTGAAATATACCATATTTTGCCATTTACAAGTCCGGATGGGAATGCTCTAAAATGTTTTTTATCAATCTTCAGGTCACATCACTAAAGATATATAGCTAGCTCCACTAACATGTACTGCATTCAGCACCCATTACTTCCTTGATTCGTTGTTTCAAGTTCGTTTACATTTGACATATGTTTCCTCATTTATGTCTTTACATATGTATAACTTAAATTGCGTTTCAATTAACATTAGAAACTTGATTTGTTTTTAACAAACAGTACAAAATCAACCATTGAAAGGTACAAGAATGCATGCTTGGACAGCTCAGAAACAAGCTCTATTGCAGAAACAAATACTAAAGTAAATGAAGTAAGCTATTTCTCTATATTTCATTTTCCTTTCTTCGTCTCTTCTTCATTTTTTTTTTTTTTTTTTTTTTTTTTTTAGGGAGTCATTTCTATGTATTCACTATAATGAGTTATGACATTTTATAACTAAAAACAGCAATACCCTAAATGTATTGGATTAAATGAATACATATTGCGCAAACATGTTTTGACTCACAAATCATATGCATATTCGATCGATCTATACTATATAAACGATAGCAAGATTCTTTTTAGGGCTTAGTGCTCTTTTCATATTAACAATTTTTTTGTCAGTTGTTACTTACTTTTTTTTTTTTAATTATTCTTATTTGGCATATGTACTATAAAATTTATCAAACTAACAAGGCTGACGTATGCTTCTTATATTATTTATGTTCTTGAATGAATGCAGTACTATCAACAAGAATCTGCAAAACTAAGGCTACTAATCCAAAATATGCAGGATTCTAACAGGTGATTTTCATTTGTCATTGTTTCTAAATGCAAATGGCAAAAGAATTATCAAAAAATTATTATTTTTTCAAATTTATTTTTCTTTATACTTAATTTATCAAAGACATTGAACATTTGTTTATTCTATGGCAACCAACCAAGAATGAAAATGAAAGAAAAAATAAAACATGCAAATAATCATAGAATTTAATATTTTGAATTACAGTTGAATAAATCTAAGTTTAATACTAAAAAGCGGTAGTCCCACAATTGGCAATGACATTGTCTCAATTGCATTTAATACTTTAGGCCTCATCTATATTTTTGCATGTGATATTGATATCAATCAATCAAAGTTACCGGACAGTAAATTTCTTTGTAGCCTTAATTGTCATGAAAGAGATGAAAATCTAGACGTCATATTATTCCTTTATCAAAACATGTGCACCCATAAAACCATAAATATATATATATATATATATATATATATGGATGTTTATGTAAATGGGAGTTATATAAGAAGTTTCATACCATAGTTTTGTTTTTACCACAAGAACTCAAATGAGTTAGATCAAGGGAATTCTTTTCAATAAATATGTTTAGCTTTATGTGTCGGTAATATGTTGGTTTTATGAATTGATGGATGATGTAATAATATAAATAAGTTCAGTGACTAAAGGTACTTTGGAGGCTCTTAAAAATTGCCTCAAATTCTAATTTGGATTTGGTTTCCTTGGTGCTAAAAAAATTATTTTCCTTCGTATGAAAGGAAAGAGTTTTCCTTATCAAAAAAATAATATAGTATTCATTATTCATCAAGGAATATAATTGAAGATTTTAAATATGCATTATTGTAATTTGGTTGCTTTAGTCTTAGGTGAGACTTTTGTCTAAAGTGGTCCTTTTGTGTAAGGAGTGGTGTGGTAATGTTTTTAGGGTTGAAAATACCAAACCATATGAGGGATTTTTTAGCGTATTGAGACTTTTGGATTGTGAGTTTGTATGTATGAGATTTGTTTATTAGTTTATTTTTGTGAAAGCCTTTTGAGTGTAGTTTTTTTAGGTTTGGTGGGTGTGATTGTAAAACATATCATTGATAATGGATTTTGGTCGATAACGACAGTGAACATAAATTTGAAGTTGATAGAACCACAAAAAAATATTATTATCTTATGTGAATATTTTTATTACTTAATTATATGAATGCATTTATGTTAGCCTGAAATTCATGAATCATAACAAAGAGATTATTATAATTTTCTTCTCTACTTGTAGGCACTTACTGGGTGAGGAAGTGAGTTCTCTAAATAGCAGAGAACAGGAGCAATTAGAGAGAAAGATTGTACAAGGGCTCATTAAAATCAAGTCAAAGAAGGTAGAAAATGTTAAGATGCATTCCAAGACACAATAGGAAGACAAGACACAGCCACAGTTTGATATATCATTGATTTCTTAAGTTCTACAGCCCAATATCTTAAAACCCCCTTATCTATCTCATTTTATTTTCCACTCATGTAATGTAATCTAATTCCCTTACTAGTTCACTGCAACAGCATGAAATGTTGCTGACCGAATCATATCTTACTCTGTTTATTCATTTCTATATTATTATTTGTCAAACTTTGTTATAGGCTAATTGATATCCAAAATTTTCTCTAGGTGATGGAGCTCGAAAATGAAAATGCTTATCTTCAAGCAAAGGTATATTTCCTAAACTTCTTAGACTAAATTATAGAGCACTAATTATTGCACACTCATTAATGTACATCGTCTATACACATCATAAACGTGGATATGTTTAAAAAATGTAGATATCACATGTGAAGTTATAGACATTGCGTGTACAATTTTCTACTTTTCACTTCTAAATTTTTTTCTACTTTTCAGGTAGCAGAAGTTGAAAGGCTTGAGCAAGCAAATTCAAATATGTCTGTACTAGATCTCAATGCATTTCAGGCATTATCTCTCAATTCATTTACTCCAATTGCAGTTGAGGGTAGCACTTCCTACTCACAGCGAGAACAAAATATACTTCGTCTAGGGTGATTTATCTACTTCCATTTATTTCATCATTTTTAACATTTATATGTAGACTAATTAGTGCCACTTCTGTTTACTTATAAAATCCAATTGAAAACTTTGCAATCAATAAAATTTTTATACATCAGTAATTGTAAATACTTAGCTCTCTAATTGCAACTACAAGTGCCTATAAGTTTTAACACAAGTAAAAATACACCATGTGGTCCATATGTACTCTGGCTCAAATTTTTTGTCACAAACTATATGAATGTTGGCATTCAACATCTATCTTGGTATTCTTTGACTTACACTTTTTAGAATTACTTTTTTTTTCCTTAAAGTTTGATACCCTTTATTTATCAAATATGGGAACCTAAGATACTATTCTTATCAAGTTTAGCAATGCAAAATTTTTTTATGTTTGATTTGATGGTCACTGACACTAGAAAAGAGAAGGATACATGTTCTAACTTTAAATTCTTTATTTTGTTATCCAGTTTTGCAATGCAAAATTTCTTTATGTTTGACTTGGTGATCACTGACAAATGAAAAGAGAAGGATATACATGTTCTAACTTTAAATTCTTCATTGCGTTATCAAGTTTAGCAATGCAAAATTTCTTTATGTTTGACTTGATGATCACTGACACTAGAAAAGAGAAGGATACGTTTTTTAACTTTAAATTCTTCATTGTATTTATGCAGGTAAATTGTTCGACTGCAATTATGCAAGTGGGATCTTATATAATGCCTAAATAAAGATCTCATTGTCTACTATCTCATTAAGTTATTTTGTATTGAATCACTTTGGCTTGTTGTTATGTAGTATCCAACATTTCTTTCTATAAGGTCATCTTGTATTGGCACTTATCTCTGCCTAGTAGTATAAGATATTGGTGTGCTTTTATTAAGGAGTATAATATGAATGGCTAGATTAATGCCAAGCAGATTTACTACTGTTTACTACCAGTGATCGCATATTAGTTTACTTTTGCATAATGTTTGTCAATCATTTTAAGTAAAGACAATATGACACATATAATGTACAAGGCATGTATGTTATCCACAAGATAATTAAACCTGTGATCCTCGTTTCCTTTACCTTCACTAGTTCACTTATGCTACCAGAGGTTCTATTGCTTAAGAGCCAGGCACATGATGATCATTTTTTTTATATATATAAGTAGTGGAATTAGTTTAAATTTAAGTTTCTTTTTGATAGTCCAATGATATTGGGTATGCCAAGAGCATAATCTAGATAGTAAAGGTGACTTAAATTTAGTTTAAATTTAAGTTTCTTTTTGTGTAGAATTCTTGTGCAAACAACATTTTTCTTTTATCACTTATTAGAAGACCACAATGAATCATTTGTTAGAAGACCACAAAGCTTGTTAGAGGGGTCTTAAGGAGGAAAGCAGTGATATTGATAAGTGGCAATGGGTTGCCATAGTGTGGTTTACTTTAACCATAAAATACTACCACTTTCCTAGCTCAAGTGAATTTTGAGTGGTAAACTGTTTTTGGTAATTTGTGTTAAATATATTATTATTATTATTATTATTATTATTAGCAACGTGATTTGTTATACCATGTTGTGTATGCCAGAGTGGATGCGGAAGATGAAGTATAGAATAGGAACACTGAGAACACGAAGGTTACGTGGTTCAGCCTTGTTGGCCTACATCCACGGAGGAATCCCTTAAGGGCTACATCTTTATTGTGTAAGAGTGTAGTACAATTACCTGTGTTATAATGAATCCTAACATGAGTATATATAGACGACTAAACCCTAGACTACTAGTACAATCAGGAATGGGCTTGAGCCTATTACATTGGGCTAATATATCTAATATATATCTCTAACACCCTCCCTCAAACTCAAGGCGGAAGCTCGATGAAGGCTTGAGGTTGGATAAGCATGAGAAGATCACTTGGAGATGTCTTGAAGAAGAAACCACGATGAAGAATATGCCAATTGACCAATTTCGGAGCTTCAAATGAAGAAACGGAGTCCAAAATTGAAATCTAAGCGAAAAACTAAGCAAGATAGGCTCTTTCGAAAATTTTAACTTTTGGTCAAAAGTCAACGCAAAAGTCAAAGTCAACGGAGCAGGTCAAAGTCAACGGTCAGATCCGGGTGGTCCGAGTCGGGTCGGTCCTGTCAATGGTCAGTTAGGTGACGTGGTGCTGACAAGGCGACACTGCTGACGTGGCTAGCGACGTGTCGATGACGTGTCTAGGGCTGACGTGGCTTCTTTGCTTGCGTGGCTGCTGATGTGGAGTGATGACGTGTCTAGGGCTGACGTGGCTTCTTTTGTTGATGTGGATATGCTTGCGTGGCGATGACGTGGCAAGATGACGTCAGGATGACATCAGCAGCAGTCCTCAGGCGCTTGTGGCGCGTGCGAGTATTCCACCGGAGCGTGGCTGGAACTGCGGAAGGCGCATGCAAGCGCGTGCGAGGCAGATTGATGCTCGGACTTCGGTGGTTTGGCAGATTGGCGAGCGACGAGGCCGTTATGGCAGCGCGTGTTACCGAAGGAGGATTTGCTCCTGAGGAATCCGAGGCAGTGCGTGAAGAACTACACCGAAACAGCGGAAGCGCGTGGGGGCACGTACAGCGTTCAGTGGATACCGGACTTCTAGGTTTTGCTCGCGGGAGGTCGTGGGGCACGTATGTGGTGTTGGTTTCATGAGGCGAAGCTTGGATTTGCACAGATCTGATAAGTTAAGTCACGACTTGCTTGGTTGTTGGATTTTGACACAGCACAGAGCCATGGTGGCTGCGAGATGCTGTGGAGTTTGGATCCAGCAAACAAACATGTGTGACTTCAGATGGTGGTATGCACGTGAGAATCTTCTTTGCTGTGTAGAGATGTTTGTTTGATGCCAAGAACGAAGTTTGGCTCTGATACCATGTTAAATATATTATTATTATTATTATTATTAGCAACGTGATGTATTATACCATGTTGTGTATGCCAAAGTGGATGCGGAAGATGAAGTATAGAATAGGAACATTGAGAACACGAGGGTTACGTGGTTTAGCCTTGTTGGCCTACATTCACGGAGGAATCCCTTAAGGGCTACATCTTTATTGTGTAAGAGTGTAGTACAATAACCTGTGTTATAATGAACCCTAACATGAGTATATATAAGCGACTAAACCCTAGACTACTGGTACAAGCAGGAATGGACTTGGACTTATTACATTGGACTAATATGTCTAATATATATCTCTAACAATTTGGTTTCTGTAATAAGAAACGATCCTTAAAATTTTCTTTTTTTTAGAGTTGTGTTCGGTTGGCAAGCAGGTTCCTTTAAATAGGACTGCTTTTTATTTTTAACCAAACCACCTCCACAGCTAGTAATATCCCATGATCAATTTTGGCTAAAATTGCACAAAGATTTGCAACCATGGTCATGGAGTTTCACCATAGAGTGCATCATTGAGTGGTCGTTGTTGGATAAGACTTGGAGTCCATCTTTGTCCTTAGTTTTTAGCCAAACCAATAATTAATCACTCAATTATTTTTGAATATTTCAATTAGTTACTGTAGGGACTGGGTTTTTGGTTGCCCAAGCCCAATGGACACGGGTCAAAAACCCAACGAACCCCGCAATAAATTTATAGAGAGTGGGTCGAAGGTCTAGGCCCCGGCCGGCGCTCGAGTGGCGTGAACTCCGGTCTCTTTTACTTAAGTAAATAGACTTAACATAGTTTACAAATGGGATGGGCTCCTCGGCCATGGGCCGAGGAGGCTCTTGCCCTGTTTTCTCTCTTTTTCTTTATTTCTTTCTTCCCCCCTTTCTCAGGAGGGATTCCCTTACATTATATACCCCTTGCCCAACCAATCCTAGCCCTACACTTGTTGAGTGATCATGACCTTTGCCCAGGTGCTTGTCCCATCAGCCGCCTTTCCAGTCTCTCAGGGAGTCGCGGTAACCAAGACGACACTGGTGAAGGTCCTTTCTTCATTAATGCGGCCAGGGCGGTTGTTAGGTGCATTTAGTGTGGAGATGACCACTTGCTGCGAAAATGTTCTTCAAACTCTCGGACGTCCGATGATGAGGTCATCCTCGGACTTGGATGTCTCCTCGGCTCGGGCCTTCGGCCCAGGAATGAAGTGGGCTGGGCCGTGGGATTATTTGGCCCCACAGTTACAATAATGGAAGATAGGTGATTTGAATTGTGGTTCTCCTTAAAATATATATTAAAAAAAAACGGAAAATGTCAATCACCGAACTACGCTCTTAGCATTATTAACTCAATTTCAAACATGTCCAATTCAAGAAATTGACCTTGTAGAGTTACAACGTATTCATTACAATTGCCTATCTCAATGCCTTTTATTGAGACTAAGTTATACACGAAAAAGGCAATTCTCGGACTCCATTCAAATGCAGCATTTTCATTACTAGTTACTGGTAATTATAATAAACCAACCAAGACATTTTATGGTGGCGGCAAGTAAGCTTGGAAAGCATTGAAAGATACTATATATAATAGTTGATAATGATTATTTATGATTTCTAAAATGCATCATCTGGGTTTAATAATTAGATGAATTAAAAATACAAATTGATTATAGGTTTACATTGTACTATTAATGTAAATCTTACATTACTGGTATAATATATACTTAAAATTTTCCTAAAATTAAACTGATACCCTGATATCATATATTTTAAGTGAATTTGACCTGATTGTATCTCTTTTTTTGCAATGAGTTTACTATCGTAAACTCATTATACTTTTCTTATCAATAAAGTTTTCATTACCTATCAAAAAAAATATTTCAAGTGGTATAAAGTTGGTATAAACATTAAATTATATATGAGGCCCACCAGAACAAGATATGCCAGAGAGAGCTGCCATTGTTGTTGTGCTGTGATTGTCAGATTACGACTGGACAAATAATGCTAGATTTGCGATGCAGTCTTGCCATTTAAGGAAAAACAAATAGACCACATTGGCATCCTATGATAATGTATAAATGATAAATGATCGGTTGAAGTATTTTTAACCCGCACACAGCACACACACAGGAAAAAGGGAAAATGTCTTAATCTTTTATTAATTTTTTTGTTTATTATGATTGATATTTTATTTTTCTTGTAAATACAATGTCAACTTTTGTACCTACCAAAAATATAATAAGAGATAAAAGAAATGGAATAGGAGATAAATGAAATGAATACATCACTGTACTTCATGGTCCAATTTAGAATTAACACTATATTTAGTGGGGTATAAAATACATTTTAGCTTCTTCTTTTTTTTGCTTGGTCGATAATAAGTTCAATTACAAAACATAATTTCATATATAGATTTTTATCCAAGGGAAATTACTAGTACACACCCTATTACACACTCTAATACAAAATTTCAGTACATTTCAAGCGTGTGTAATAGGGTGTGTATAATAACCACTACCCTTTTATCCAATGTTAATCTTTAGCACTTCATAGGAGAGAGCGAGGTCATTCCAGAACTCAGTCCACATCACCTCAAAACCTTTAGCTAAAAAATGGTTATGAAAAGTACTGTTCCGGCATCTGAATCATGCTTTGGCAGGCAATCATAGAATAGAACCATTTTGTTATTGTAGATGAATCGTGAAGCTACTGAAGCTCAGAAATAGTTGCTAGCAGTAGAAAATTCAAGTGCATGACTTATGGCACCCAAAGCCAAACGGCCCTCCATGGTTGCATTATAATTCAAGGGTACCAGTATAGTTGAATGCTATAGGTTTCAGGGTTGAAGCTACAAAATGTTACTAGGCAATCAGGAATGTCTCAAAGCATCTGCCTCTAACAAGGTCCCATCAGTTGGTGGGATATGCAAAGGGCTGTAGTATAGGTCCTTTTTTCCCCAGAACTAGGTAGGATAGTATTATGAAAGACTACGATTAGATTCAACTGGCGAAGTTAAAAGGTGAATAAAACATATCTATATTATATATTCTTGTTTTCATTCTAAGTAGGAATTGTAAACATATACATAGGGATCAAATCTTTTGATGATTAGATAAATTCGCTTAAGAAAACTCCACACAAAACAGAAAAGGGACGAAAAAAATATATTCTTGATGATCTGAACTCCACAGCACATTTTCTTTATAATCTTTACCTCATAGAATGGCACACCGATTCTCACTGCGCTTACGGAGCTCCTCCTCCGCTTTCTCTAGATGTTCTCTGAGCTTACGAATTTCATCATTTGATTTCATTTGAGCTAAATGTGCTAGCTCTTCGGCCCTCAGACGTGCAGCTTGCTCTTCAGCCAATTGTTGCTCAAGCCTATTAGTTGTCTCTCTAAGCTTTGTCTCAACCTACAGAACAATGCATCATTCATTACTAGAGAGAATAAAGCAACAATCCAAAAGTAAGTTTCTAGGCAAAGCAAAATTTGAACCAGAAAACTAAACACACTACCACAAGCCCAACCCACCTTACAGCTTACACTAACCATTTACCACCTAAATCAAGGTCCTGTGACACATAAGTTGTGCAGAGCAGCTTGCTAAATACTTTAGATTACCACATCAGATACATGTAGTTACATATCTTTAAAAACATCTAGAAAATGGCTTCCAATATTCAAAATAAATAGGACAAAACCAATATACAGAGAGAGAGAGAGAGAGAGAGAGATCTTTCAACTACTCAGCTTACCAATTAATCCTTAAAGATAAAAGAACAAGAAAGGACAACCATAACCAAATAATAAGAGCATAAATTATAAGCTACTTGAGTGCATAAGAGAATGATATTAAGTTATAAGCACTGATCCTTACTATTTTCTTTTACCAAAAATCAGTGACGTGGTAAAAACTAAATACTATTTAAATGAAATCCTACACCAACTTCTATGTTAATATTAGCAAGTCCACATTCTCCAGAGTTCCAAACACGCCAACTCAAAATGCAATTTATTATTTGTGAAATCACTGAAGTTGACACCAACACCATGTCATCCATTTCATATTAATTGATAATAATAATGCCCTGGATTGTTATTGAATTAATTGTGTTGTTGTGTGGATGTGTGATGAGTCTCACATTGGGCTTATAAACAACTACAAGAAGCCTCAATTGTGACTAGACTAATCCTTTAGAGGTATAGCGTAGATGTGTCTAGCACTTTACTTTGGGTCATTACTGATAATTGTCATCTAATGAGATTCTAGTAGGATATAACTGATAGACAGACAGATTCAATCAAGGTCCACTTCAGCAAATAAACCACAAGTCTAAAATGTGTATAACTAGCAGAAAAGAAGGGCAAAATTTTACTTGGAAAGCATGTGCCCAGTGCTGCACAAGAGGCACTCAATCACAAAGGTATCAATCATAGAGCATAGGTGCAAAGCATAAAGCAAAGGTGGGCCTGAACAAAGTGAAGCACATGTTTTGGTGAATTCATCTAAGTCCTATATTGGCTAGGGATGGATTCAGCAATTATTCTGTTATATACACCTCATGTACATACAATTTCTTTTTATTGGTGTCACGCTCACCTTCGACCCAGCACTTATAAGGAGAGGATGTGCCAGCTGAGCAAGAGTTCAAGAAAAATCCAGAAACAAAAGTTACAAACAAGTTGTTACCTATATCAAAGGTCTCTTACTAATTTATTGAGTTGTGACCAAATCATGAAAAAAATGAAGGAAAAAATTATATTAACTTAAGCAGCTTCACACTCATGTCTAACAAGCAGATAAAGAACAAAATATGTTTCTGCATAATTTTTTTTTTTTTTGATAAGTATGTTTCTGCATAAATTAATCAAGCCTGATAAGACATTTTTGCTGAAGGTAAGATATGGGTTCTTAGAAAGTACAAAAAGAACCTTGCATTGACAAAGGGTGGTCTTCCACACTCATGGATCAAGAGTGCAGCAGTGCACTCCTTTCCCAGGTTCTTATTTTCACACATTGATGACAAAATTATACCAAGTGTAAGAAGACACAGATGCCAGGTGGAAAAAATATGTAAAATAGAGGAGCATTGAAGATACCATCTCAGTAATTCGTTTGAGCTGCTCCTCGTATGAACGATGCATATTATCCTTTAACTCTAATATTTCTCGTTTAGAGTAACCTTTCAGAGAATCAACCTGTTCCTGTTGATTGCGGAGTTTCATGGCCCCCTTCTGTTAAATGATCAAATTTGTTAGAATGATACTTTCATAGGAATTTTGATGAAACTGTGAGAAATAACTTAACAATGACCTTCAGTTCAGCAAATATCTCATCTGTATACGGTTGTCCACCATTTTGTGCTATAACCATGTTTACAAGCGAAAGAAGCGTCTGAACCTGTTCAACCCTCTTGCTTTCATCCTTAGTCTTGTTATCGAAAAGCACAACCCGATTTTTACATAAAACAAGGATTTCCTATATCAATGTTACAATCAAACATACAATTAGCATATGTGAGCCTTCTCATTCAAGACAGAAACGGTCAAGCAGAAGAGGCATTAAAATTCCAAGGTGTTCAGCCAGAAAACATGTGTGCTAATTGATACAAACTAGTTACAGTAAGCTTAAGTATTGAGTATATCTACATTTCTCAAAAACAAAAACTCAACAAACAGGCAAGCCTAAGTTAAACCAAAGTTTAAGAAGTAAAGTTATCAACAGCTCTAAAAGTAACCTGTAAAGGCTTAGGGCATTCACGACCCAAATAATCTTCCAATGTCTCATCATTATCTTCAAGTTCATCCCCCCCAGTGAAGACTACAATCATGTAGTCAACAATTTTGCTTCCAAACAATGTTTGCAAGCTACGAAGTGCAGCTTCCTCTTCTTGGGAAAAGCGGGTCCTAACTGAATAAACTATTAGAACTGCATGGATCCCATCCTTTGCCAAGTCAATACATTTCACAATTTCTCTGCCAACAAATTCAGATTCGGCAGAAAAATCAAACAACCCTGCAATGACGTTCACATTAGTCATTGTGTACCCTAACATCAACATATATGGAGAGGAAAGCTCGAATAACATAGCTCTTAAATACAGTAAACCATACGTTATTTAGTAATACGAATTGGTAAATTTATACCAGGAGTGTCAATGACATTAACAATCTGTCCATCTCTCAGTACAGTTCTCTGCAGTTCACAAGTGCTTGTAACACCAGAGGAGCTTGCCTTGGACTTGAAGGCCCTTTTCCCAATAATGCTATTCCCTGTTGCACTTTTGCCATTCCCTGTACGTCCAACTAAAACCACCGTTCGAACTCCATTGGATGGGGAGGTAAGCTCCCAGTCATCATCTATTACACTCCCACCCATTATAAAAAATCAGAAAACCTGCAGGCAACTATTGATGTAAACTGTCATTGAGTTCTCTATTATATAAAATAAAATAAAAATATATATTATAATAGACATCACTTGCATCTACGCCAACAAGATTAAAACTCTAGACAACTGTATATTTATAGTATGGCATCTATAACATTCTATGGCTGGTCCACTCTCCATCTCAGATTTCTGGAATATCTTATTATATATATAGCTTTTTTTTTGTGTGTGTGTGTGTGTGTGTTGGGGGGGGGGGGGGGGGTGTTGGGGGCATAGACAAAGGCCGATTTGGGGACTAGAATTTAACTAAATTCCAGATTTGTTCAGTTCTAGGTGCATATCCCTTCCTTTACTTTCCTGCACCTTCTGCACTGATACTTTGTTAACTGACTTTATCTCAATCAGAAGTTATACATTCCTTTTATGATAAACATGATAGGATTTGAGATTTATGGTGTCCACTCATGATAATTGCTCTTCAGCTCACACTAGCTTCAAAACAATGCTAAAAATAACTCTGATGATTACCATTAACAGACACCACAAAAAGAAACAATTTCTTACAATAAACAATAGCGGTGGAGACACATTCATCCTTTGGGGGAGGAGGACCATGACCCCCCAAATTTTTTTATTTTATTTGAAGAGTTCATTAGTAGTATTGATTCTTGTATTCACTTTTGACAAACAAATTGGTAATTTATATTAGAAAGAAATTTGCTAAGAATTTCACTATGGAGATCATAATGGTTGAATGTTATTCTATGAAAGATTCTCGTCAAGCATAGCTTTGATTATCAATGCTTTTGTTGGATCCTTTTGTACATAACTATAGAAACAAGACAACTTTTGTATAATCGTTAGAGTTTAGAAAAATTTTTATGTCTTCCCACACACATATATATATGTATGTATTAATACAATAATATCATGATTCCTGTCTCCATCCCTAGTAAAAAATGTAAATTAAAATGTACAATCAAAGAACCTATTTGGGGTCAGCTGCACCGATGCAACTCTAGTTATCAATTGGTCATACAAGATACCAATCTTATGACCAATCACATTAAGTTTAGGCTCCTCCAATATACAATACTTGAATTCATTCAATCAAAGCACAAAACCGTTTAGTTTTCCTTTCCTTTTATTTCTTTCTTTCTTGGGCTAATTATACAATTACTAAAACCTCACTCTCCTCCTAAAAATATCTTCTTTTTGCACCACTAAATAATTTCAACGCATTAACAGGTAAATTTCAAATAATACAACCTTCAAGGACCAAATCCCACACTTTTAAAAAGCCAAGATTTCAATTAAATTAAGATCAGCCACAAGCAATCAAACCTTCCAAAAGAGTAACAAATACACACAGAACACAGTATTAATCTGCAATAAATATCCACACATTTTCATAATTAGCCAATCAAATCAGATCAAACCTACAAAACCATACAGGAAATTCAACAGCCCTCTGTTTGGTTGCCGAGAAAACCAATGAAAATAACCCCCCCCCCCCCCCCCAAAAAAAAAAAAACTAGTTTGAATAAATCAAAACAAATCTGAGACTCAAAACTCCAATTCTTTTGGTTACAAAAATCTTCAATTTTCCTCTATAAATTGAATGCAAAGAGAAATATCCAAAGTGTAGAATTTCTTACCTGATAAATTAAAAGGGCAAGGGACTCCGAAGCTAGAGAGAGAGAGAGAGAGAGAGGAAAGTGAATATTATTAATTGAAGGAGGAGACTTGTAAAGTTGGATTTGTAATTTTTTATATAATGAAATTTCGTTGATACGACAACATAGGACTCTTGTTAAGCGCACGGAGGGGTTGTGTTGTGTGGTCCGTGGATAAGGTACGATGTGGTAACTGGGAAGGCAGTGTTGGAGTGAATTATGGAACCTTGATTTTAGGTAGGACCTTAATTTACTTGTGGGCTAAGTTCTGATGAACGGCTTAGTATTTTTCAACCAAGAAAATTAAAGGAATAATAAATAATAATAAAAGATAAGTAAAGAATTTTTAGGGGGTGTTTGGTTATAGTTTTTAAACAACTATTTTTAGTTTTTAAACAACATTTTACGCATTTCAACGTACTTTTTCACCCACACGTATTTCTACAAATATTTTCAAACAATAATTTTCAGTTTTTAAACACATGTACTAAACGGGCCCTATTTATTTTAAAACTTTTTTTTTTTGAGAATCTACTTTTATTTTAAAACTAAGTTATTCTTTTCTTCTTTGTTTTTTGTTTTTTTTTTAAGATTAGAAAAGTTATCTTCATTATTGAGCAAATAACATTTGGAGTTTAAAATTAATAAAAATTCCTTTTTACTTTTTTCCCTTTTCACTTTCTATGTATAGTGCGTTAGTTTTTTTTTTTTTTTTTTTTAATTGTATATTAGAATGATCTCTTAATTTAATATCAATTTTAAAAATTTTATTTTTTTTAAAAATTATTTTTTTAATAGTTGGGGTGGGGGGATTTGAAACTTGAATGTTTTTATTGAAAATTCTAAGAAGTGTCAATCAGTCAAACTACAAAACTATTGGCTTAAACTTTAGTCAAAAAAATGTTTGGAGAGAATTTGTTCCCAAGACTTAAAAAGACAATATTAGTGAATTAACCGTTCCACAACCGAATGAGTAAATTATAAATAGTCATTAAGATGCAACAAGAACTTGATCTATTCTATTAAATGCAATTAAGTTGTTACCTACTGTGGAGGCATTTTTTGCTTACCTCCCTCTTTGCACCTTATAAGGGATCAATCAATGTTGAAGAGTACCATTAGTTTGGTAGCAAAAATTGCCTAAAGAGTACACATGAGTTTCCTTAAAGCAAAAAATGCCCCCACACCTACTATATTTGCTTGCAATTTTATTCATTTACTGTGATTATTGACATAATATTATTGATTGAAGTATTATCAAATTTAGTTGACAAAAGTATAAAAGAAAAAAAAAAAAAAAAAGACAAAATCAATGAACAAATAGGTGATGGATCTAAACCAATCCATAATTTGAGCTTTAAATTGGTAATTGGAAGTCTTTTTTAAATTTTGAGAATAATGTAAATAAAATTTGAAGTTGAAACATTATGATCAAATTAATTAGACATGGATAGAGAATAATGATTAATTTATTTTGTTGTAGTGTTTAGCAAAAAAAAAAAAATTTATTTTGTTGTAGTCCAACTCTATATCATAAGATTCGATACTTCTTCTATTATTATACATCTATAATCGGGGGTGGGGAATATAAAATCCTAGATTTCTTCGCTTAAAACACTGGAAGCTCGATTCTCAAAAAAAAAAAAAAAAAAAAAAAAAAAACACTGGAAGCTCTATATTTATTAGTAAAAAGCTAGAGAGCTGTATATGTATATATTTATTATCACTTGTACTATTCTTGGGTGACTACAAATTTATAATAGTTACATATAATAGCTAATAAAATATAAATACTAAATCCCCCTCAAAAAAAAAAAAATATATATATATATATATATATATAAATACTAAACCAGAGAATGTCCAACTTGACTTAGCATAATGGTTACGTGCCTGACTTTCAATAATATTAAAATAAATTGTTTTAAAAAAATTTCTTTGGTCCAACCATTCATAGACACTCTTTCGTGACATGTTCGAGTAATGGATTTAATAAACTTAAATAACATATCATAAATCTAAATATCTAAAATCTCATATACCACACTATTGGTTCATAAAATTTTCTAGTTGTCTCATAAAAAGCCACTCAATAAAGGTTGAAACATCAACACATGACTTAATCATTTTCAATCAAATAAAGTTCAAACCTTAATTTTAATTATTATTTTGGCCATTCAACTACTTGATAAAAGTTCAATTTGGCCCCCCTATCTATTATATCAATTTCGTGATTCAATTTCATCAATCACTATTCATTCTAAAATTAATAATTTAACAATCAAATGAAATTTGATCTATTAATTAAAGTACCAAATTAATAATTTGTTTCAAAAAACTTAAAAAAAAATTAAATAAATAAATAAAAGAAAAGGGAAAAAAAACTTCATGGGCCTTCGCAGTTTATAGCCCAAGTCAGGCCCACCCCAAGCCGAAATTGCCATCATTCTTTTCTTTCAGTCTCCTCACTCACACAACAACAAATCCAATCCCAAAAAAATTCCCCAAAACTAACCAAACTTTTCTTCCTTTCTTTCTTTCTTTCTATAGAAAGAGAAAGCAACCAAAACACACACACACACACACACACAGAAAAAAGAAAACAGAGAGAGAGAGAGAGAGAGAGATTTGGGGACCAAATCGATGAAAGAGCCATCGGAGAAGACGAAGGTGGTGGTACGGCACCTCCCTCCATCGCTCACGCACTCCGATCTCTCCGTCAACATCGACGAAAAATTCTCCGGCCGCTACAACTGGTTCTTTTTCCGTCCCGGAAAATACAGGTTTTCAATTTTTTTTATTAAATTTTTTTATTTTTTATTTATCTCAACGCTCTGTTTGGTAGTACCTTGAATAAATAAACAAGGCTTTGATTTATGTTTTTATTTTTTTTGTAATTTGTGCTTTAATGGTAGAATGTATTTGGTTATCGTTTTGAGGTAGCGATTTTTCTGAAAGTATTTCTTAATTGCTTTTAAAGCAAGAAAAACCAGTTATAAATTGCGAAACGGAGCTTAAAAGTAAATTGAATTAAAGGTCTAGCTAAGGCTTTGTTTGGCAGAGGATAAAAATTAGAGAAAAATGGAACTGTTT
The DNA here is from genome assembly GCA_032727855.1 of Quercus ilex subsp. ballota. Taxonomy (NCBI): domain Eukaryota; kingdom Viridiplantae; phylum Streptophyta; class Magnoliopsida; order Fagales; family Fagaceae; genus Quercus; species Quercus ilex. The sequence goes on from CM064916.1 coordinate 3,455,905, forward strand.
TGAGTAATTGAAAAGCTCGGCGAATCTAGTTATTTGATAAATTGATAGAAAACTTAGATTAGGTTCAATATGTAAAGTGTGTTTGGTTGCTTATTATTTAAAAAGAAAAAAAAAATACTTGAATTGAATTAAGGCTTTGTTTGGTGTGAGAGAAATTAGGGAAAAATCGAATTGATATTATGAGTAATGAGGTTTGTTGAAGATTGGTTTTTTAGAAATTGAAAATCTCCGCTTAGTTATAATTTGATAGCAAAATTAGGTCTGGTTCAATAGGTAAAGTTTGTTTGGTTGGTTATATAAAAAAATCCATCAAAAGTATAGTTCTTGTTGCAATATTTAATGTTAATGCAAACGGAGCGTGTGTTGTAAGTTTATGATCCGTTTTGGACCTTTGGCGTTCATTGAGTTAATGAAATTTAGTTATAGCGTGTATTAAAATCAACATTTTCAATTGATTTATTTCACATTTGATCTACCAAAGTTTGGGAAAATTTATAATTTGTCTTTTTTTTTTTTTCTTTTTTTTTTTTTTATGGGTAAATTTATAATTTGACTTCAAAAAAAAAATATTTTATGTGATTTATAGAATGAAACGTAGATTGTTAGGTACTTCAGCAATCAGGATTACAGAATTGTTTTCAACCAAGAATTCGCGTAGAGTTATGGTGTGTATTCAAAATGTTCTAGGTTTTTTGCGATGAAAAATATGCACATGCACATGTGGCAAGACTAATCTGTTGAGGATCGATAGCCAATCCCAAAAAATTTGGGACTAAGGCTTTGTTGTTGTATGCACTGCATGGTTGCTGATAGAGTATTCAGGGACAATAAAAGAATCAGATTGTTGAATATTAGATTAATTTTTACTTTCTGTGACTTAAAGAAACTAGAGAGACCACTTTTCTAATCTCACTATAACTTAATGGCTTAATTGTTTATATTATTTTATTTTCTTCTATTTTTAGGCACTTATTCATGGGTTAATGGTTTTTCTAACTTGAAGAATTTTTGTTAAACAAATTTGCAGCCTGAAGAATCAGAGGTATTCTCGAGCCTACATAGACTTCAAGAGGCCCGAAGATGTTTTCGAGTTTGCAGAGTTTTTTGATGGACATGTTTTTGTTAATGAGAAGGGTAACTAATAATGACATGCCTTATTCTTTACATTACAAGTTTACAAACAGATGCATTTTATGTTGTTGAAGTGGTTTGATTCAGTGAATATCATTTTATGAATTAATTAAAGTTAAGATTTGGGTTCCCTAGCTAGTTATGCTCTTGTATAAGCAATACTGTAATATCGTGTTTATATGATTGTGGGGAGACTTGATAATGGTAAAAATTGTAATGTCTATATCGCACTCATCTTACTTTAGAATCTATAGTATTTTTTGCAAAAGTTTAAACTGTGCCATTCATCTCAGGTGCTCAGTATAAGGTTTTAGTTGAATATGCTCCTTCACAGAAGGCCCCAAAGTCAACTACTAAGAAGGATGGTCGTGAAGGGACCATATACAAAGGTATTTGTTCAGTTTGCATTCGCATTTACATTCTACCATTGTACTAGATTTTGTTATTAATACCTACCTTTTCCTTTTATGAAAGTAGATCCTGATTATCTAGAGTTCCTCAAAATTATTGCAAAGCCGGCTGAGCATCTACCTAGTGCAGAAATACAGTTGGAAAGAAAAGAAGCAGAGCAAGCTGGTTTGTAATTATTTTTAATGACTTTGCATGTGTGTGTGTGTGTGTGTTAGTTAGATAATCTCATATCGGAATATAGACATGTATAATTTTGGCCCATAACTTTGTTGCACCCAAGCTCCCTTTATTTATTAATTTTTTAGGCCACTATGGTGCCTATTGCATGTAATGATTTGAGTTTCCTATTTTGAGGCCACCCTGGTGCCACATAAGGTTGTGTCCAAATGTTGTGGAGTAAATTTGTGTGTTTGGTCATAACGAATAGTGGACACAACTAATTATTTGTGTTTAAGAGACACATTTTTCCTATAGATTTATTAGTTTCTCCATACTTATTTCTAGGTGCTGCAAAAGAAGCTCCTATTGTTACACCACTTATGGAATATATTCGTCAGAAACGAGCCGTTGAGAGTGGAGTCCAGGTAATGTGTTATATATTTTCGTATCTTCTCCTCATTACCTTGACTTTTTATCTTAAAGAAAAATGTTCTTTTATTGCAGTTTAGTTCAACAGAGTTGTTTGTTACTGATTTTGTGATGTAATTAGATTATTATTGTTGTTCTTTTATGACAATCTCTATCTTTGAAAAAGAAGAAAAAGAAAGATTAAATGTGGATGGTTAAATTTATAGGTGATTTAGACTATACTATCTTTAATTTATGTTAGACAAGTTTCTTATAAGCCCTAGCTTACTGAAAACAATATTTTTTCCCCAAAAAAATAAAATAAAATCTTTTAGGAACTTGGTGGTATGAAGAATATTACAAAATTTGAGAGATTTCCATTAAGGTTAGAGGTTCAAGCCTCCCTTTATGCAATTATGCAAGTATATGGGAAGCGGTCCCTCATTACATTATGTGGTGCCTATGGCGTGAATGAAATGCTAGAAGCTTTGAGGACCAAGAAAGAACTATTCTAGAACTGAAGATGTTTTTTCTTACTTCTCTTTTTGCTTGGCTGCCTTCTTTGGGTTTTTATTCTTTTTCTTCTCTTTTAGATTTCATTGATCATTGTACTCTACACCATGATTGATGGTCTCTAGTATACGTCCTGTATACATTGTGTTTTTTTTTTTCAATGAATTACTTTATTTATCAAAAAAAAATCATGAAAAATTTGAGAGATTTCCATTGAGATTGAGTACTTGTGTTTAATGTGGTACAACAAAAAGAAAAGAATATTACTATTTCTTGAGGTCTTGAGACTATTCTATTAATGTAAGCTATTTAGCATATACTTTTTTATATCCATTGACTTTATTTTTCCTTACGAAAGATTGTTTTAGAATGTCCTTTCATAATTTCTTTTCATTTGTAGTACATGGCAATTAATTGAAATGTAGTTTGTTTGTTCATTTTTCTAAAACCATATTGGATTGTCATATGCCAGTTTGTGTGGCTCATTGGCTAGTTAGTTGGTGATTTAAAAGATCTAGTTTATATGCGAGTTATGTAGTGTAACTTTTGAAGATATTATTCTGCATTCATTGTAAACCCCCCCCCCCCCCCCCTCTTTATTTTTCTTGGCCTTTATATATAATAAATTAAGATCCTTTTTTTTAATATATATTAATAATGGAATATTTTTATTTTTGTATTAGGAGTATATATATATATATAAAGATATAGGTATCCTTGTTATAAGGTAGATTTTATCATTTTGAATCTATGAGTTCATGTTTTGTATTGAATTTTGTGATCGTTGATAGGGTTCATCAGTTGGTGGCAAGATTAGGAGAAGAACTGGGGCTGCATCCACGAGCAAGCCTGGCTCATCTAATACGAAACGAAGCTCTGAGAAGAAAAAGGTTTGCTGCTCAATTATGTACTCAATTTTCTCATACTCTTGGCATGTTTGTGTGAGAAATGTAAAATTCTCGATTAGATATTTAACATTTTTTAATCACTCATGAAAGTGTTTCATTTTCCTACTTTTGATGCGTTTGTTACTTTCATCACTTTGAGTGCAATCAACTTGTCTGTATTGTTCCCAGTGTGTCAAAAATATAAGGATAAGCTGTATTTCTCATCCAAACTCTTATAGAAAGTCATCATTCATATCATGTGGCTGGGTGTGATCTTTAGTTTTTAGTGGAGTATCTCTAGCTTAGCATGTAGAGGCTTTATTTTTTTATTCCTATATATATACCAATGAATAATTGAAGTAGAACACTGGATTGTTATGCAATCTCCTTGTATCTCATCATTCATACTGTGCTAATAAAAGTATTCTTTTATTGCTTGAAGCTGATTAAGAAAAGTTTGAGTCAGTATTCCATTTAAAGCTGGTACATCATTATGAACTCCTGTGGTGATATCCCCCCAAGGATCCTGCTCAAATCTCCCCCCCACTAGAATATTGTCCCTAATCTCGCCTGTATCTTAGGATGCTTGCTTATGCAATCTTTGTTTTCCAGTAGCAGTACCAGTAAACTAGCTAGCTTGTGCATCCTTTCAACAGTGACAGAGTTTCAGCGTGCATTGTGTGTCACAGGCTCACAGCAGCATTGTTTTCAACATCTTGAGTACAGTCCTTTGATTATTTCCATTGCCTCCTATTCCTTGATTTAACTGCAAGGTTCTTCAGACTCTCGGCAGAAACAAAAAAAATCATCTTGTTTAGCATTAGTCAAGTCTTCCTTTTGAGTCCCCATGTTGCATTCTGCTATCTTTCCTAAGCTCTTATAGTGGAATTCATGCAGGTCAGACCTGAAGTGATGCTGGAAAGCTTCCTAAAATAGGAAACTGCGTGCTTTTGACAGAAAATTATGATACACTAGGCAAAAGTTAGGAAATGAGTTGTAAGAGATTGATGTGAAAATGGAAGATTTAAGTAAACAAGCAATAGCAAAATTGCAGAGGCAAAGATAAGGAAGAAGGAAAAGATAGTCTATAGGTGTTGCATCCCATTAAAACTAAATGATCTGCTTTGATCCTTACTTCTAGTAAAATAATGCTAATTTTTATCCCATTTTTATTTCTGATATGATATTATTTGGGTTATTTATTGGTAAATTTTATTTTTCTATCGTTTATGTTTTCTGTATACTTTTGAGCAGGGTGAAGTCTTCACTGGTTTAAGTAAGTTATCTCCAAGTGTTAGGGTTGGAAGTTGCTTATCTTAATTGAAAGATTTAGCACAAATACATTCTGGACAAATCAATAATATCTCTATGTTTGATAATCTTATTGTTATCATTTACCCCCTTCTGTTTGGAACTTGTCTTTTAGTGATTTTCTTTTGGATAATGTCAGTTTCTAGCAGCTGTGTCGATTATTTCAATATTGTGGTTGCTGTCCTTATGTTTCCCAATGCTTTCATGTTACTTTGTGCACATGCACTATCTTTGTTCTTGAACTGAAAGACATGGTTAATTTGCTCACTTTTTCTGTTTGATTGACAGTATATATTGAAGGAAAGTGCCAAGAATACCACTCAAAAGGACAAGTCAAATTTCATTGTAGTGGCTAGGCGAGAGGATCAAGCAACTACTTCAAGTGGAAAAGAAATATATGATGAGAGAGGTAAATTTTTCCTTTTCCTGCCAATAATGAATCTTTCTAAGCGTGAATTGTTCAGTTACAGTGTGTCATTTTTATCTGTTGCCAAATATATATAAAATTTCTACTTCCAACTTCAGTGCAAGACAATAGGCCGCACTAAACAAGTACCGAAAAAGACCTGCTTACATTCCTTTCAATGTTTTCCTGCTTCTATGGACATGCTGGTTACTGATGTGTTTGCCAAGCTACTAAATTTTTATAGATGCTGGTACTGGCTGTCACGGTAGTGGGCCAAGGGGGGCTATAGGCCGCCTGGGTTTTCCTTCTCTGTTTTTAGGTCCATTGTGATTTTACTTTATCATGTGTGTTTTTCAGAGTGTGTACATAGGAGCATGTGTAATACAAGCATCGATATTTCTGGAGCATTTCTGGGGTGCAAGCATTCATATTTATGCTTGTATATATCAAAAAGTGTATGTAGGTTGATTAATTCAAACTGGGAATAGGTTACCATTTTTCATTGGATGCAAACATGTGATGTTGCTAATATATTTCAGAATATTTCAGCAAAAAAAAAAGAATATATATTTGTTTCTGTCATATTTCACATATGTTAACTGGATTTTGGCTCTCGCCATTGAAGGTTCTGTTTCTGGAATCCCTGTGACTGCTGACTCTGTAAAGAAGAAGTATCTGCTTCTAAAAGGGAAAGACCGAGGAGTATCTAATGTAATGTTTTTCTCCTCTGTTCTTTATTTCTTTGTACTTTACTGGTCATTGCCATCATTTATATTGTAAATTTCTTTTACAATTTCAAAATCTTGTTACTGATTATCTTAATGTTACATGTTTTAATTGTCCAATGTATTTTATGACACTTCTCAGGTTCCTGAGGGTTTGTTACAACAGGGTGTAACATTGCCAGCTGGTAATTCTCCATCTTCAACTGCACCAAAAGAGAATCAGAGGCGGGAGGCTGGTGGGAGGTTGATTAGAAACGTACTTTTAAATAGTGATGCTCATCATAGTCAATCTTCAACAGCAGTTCAGCCTCATCAGAAAATTCAAATCTTGAATTCAGAAAGTGGTAAGCGACCACCACGGCCAGTCAATGCACGCTTAGGGCCGAATGGTCTTGTAGCTAAAAATGAAACAAACTCCTTTGGTTCTGACGGGGATACAAAAAGGACTGCAGATGATAAGTTTTCGAAAAAAGACTTGCAAGGTTTGGGTAATGTCAGTGAGAAGCAAGAAAAACGTACAAGAAACAGGGATAGACCTGATCGTGGTGTTTGGACTCCTCTTCGCCGATCTGATGTTTTACATACAAGTGATGAGAACTTGTCATCCTCCATGTTGCATCCTACTCAATCACAATGTGATTCAGTTGAAGGTACTACTAATCTTAGTGCATGGATTTTTGAGTGCCATAAAATACTGGTGCTATTCTGGGGGACCATGACTCTAGTATCAAATCATTCATCACAAATGCAGCTTTTAGGACTTAAGCAGGGAATACCAGGAACTGACTGTTTGCCTTTGGTTTTCCAGTTTCCCGTGGAGAAATGAAAGATATGTCTTATGGAAGTAGGAATGCAGAGGCTACAGCCACTATGAGTGGACGTAATAATTCTGTTGAGAATGGTTAGTTTTTTATTCAAGGACTGAAATGTGGTGTGAGCTCCTCTCTCTCTCTCTCTCTCTCTCCCCCTTCCCCACTTTTCTTTTTAAACTAATGCTATTCTGCTACCCAATGTTTGAATTTTCCTAGGATCCCAAAGACATTATGGTCGTCGTGGAGCTGCCCACATAACAAAGGATGATGGCTCTGTTAATATGAGTGAGGGGAAATCTTCTAGAAGAGGTGTTAGTGGCCATAGTGCTAATGAGGTCTGCATAGTTTTTGCCAAATCAACTGTAACATAATCTTCTGTGTTACTTCACTTTATTTTGAGTTGTTAAGTTTCTCCCCTTGTCTTTACAGAAACAAGTTTGGGTGCAGAAGTCATCTTCAGGTTCTTAGAATACTAAAATTTGGTTAGTCTTTCCCTTTATTTGCCTTTTTTTTTGAGTTTTCTTTCTCAAAAAGATTATTCTTCTAATTATCTCAAATCTCAGAGAAACTCAGAAACCATGATCATAATTTCAAGAAATATGATCAAATGCACCATGATTTATAACTGTGTAAGATGCTTTATTTATGTCATGTAAACATTGACCATAGTTGTTGTAATGGTTTAGAAATTGATGGCTGTTAAACAGGTGTGTGGCATTCTGTAAGAGCAATAATTCATCATGTGTCCACGGACCGTATCTGTTACCACAGGCTAAGGCCTCCATTGAAGACATCGTATAGATGACATTCCAGAAAGATGATTTTATGGTTTTGCCAATTGTAGGGTACGTGTATATATATGCCATGAGATATTTAGTTGGAAAGTTTTTAGATGTGGAATGCATTCTGACAATAAGAAAATTCTTTGATTGTAGACCAATTATGCTTGTGGAAATTTCTTACGGTACAGGGACCTGATTTGCGCCCCCAACGGGAAAAGTACAGGCTCATTCAGAAAAATGCCGAGTTAACATATCCATGTGACGCAATACCCAAGTTGGAGAAGGATTTGATTTCTTCACTATGTAATTTTCATTATTCTGACGCATATCTCAAAAGGAAAAGTAATAGTGTGTGGTATGAAAGAAGAAAATTTGTGGTATTTTGACCCAGACGGTGTGTCAGAACTGTCTTCACCTTAATGTTTCATATGATGATAGTAACCAAAGAACTTGGATGGATTATGAAGGTGTTGTATTGACTCATTTTGGTATGGAAATATGGCAAGCATGTTCTAATGTACAATTTGATTTTGCGGGTGATTTACAACCTATTTGCATCATCAGTCAAATGTCTGTGCAATTGTTCTGAAGTACATTTGGAAAAAAAAAAAAAAAATACTATGTTAATAATTTTTAATTGACACTGTTCTGAAGTTATTTGGAAATATAATATATATATATATATATTTTCATGTTTTCAAGACTTGAAATAGTGTTTTCATTTACTTAAGTTGCCACCATTTTAAGTGAAATCTTGTTTTTAAAACAGGATTCTGAATGCTAGATTTTCAAGTAACTTTAAAACAATACTAATTTAAATGCCAATTATTAAAATAATATTATTTTGCACATTTTGCGTAAAGTTATAAGATACTCTCAAGATCAAACGTTAAATAGGTGTGCTTCAGATTTTTGAACATAGTCGGACTTTTGTATTTTCTTTAACACATTTGATGGATACCGTTCAGATTTGTGTACTATTGACTGAGATTCATGCGCTAAAACCCAGCATTATGTAGATATTGAAGAGCGTATATGCAGAACTGGCATACATGTTTGCAGGACAGGAAAAATTGTTGAGCAGAGACCATACACAATTTCCTCCTTTCCTTTTTGCCTCAGGCCAAAAAGGGAGACTGGCAATTCATCGAATATCATTCAATCGAGTACAGCCCAGAGCCTCGTGAGTGATGGTCTCATTTTCACAAATTGCAGCCAAACCCATTTCGAACCATTTAATATGACATTCCATTTGTGTCTGGAAAAATAAGCTAATACGTTTTTACCTCCATCCATATTTCTAAACTGTAAAAGCAGAATATAGCAATAAACAGGGCCCCTATGATCTACATACAACAATGGCTTTCCAATTGTAAAGTCATGTAACTAATTAACTACTTTTGCATTTTGTAAGAAGTGGGGGGGAAAAAAAGGAAAAGAAGAAAAGAAACATTTCCTGATAATTAAGTTAAGGAATTTGCGCAATTTCAACCAAAATTTTGTGCAGTGATTGTGGCTTTGAGAAGAATGGGCAGTGGTCACTGCCTTTTATCTTGTAAACTCCTTCTGGTGGGTTTTCTCTCACTAGCTTCTCTTGAACATCTGGTGAAAGTGCACGATCATCCAAAGTCTGAATATAGTACCGCCGGCCTGTTCCATAGTTTTCAGGGGATAATGACAGCTTCTCCATGATAGGACCAAGTGGGGTGGGTCTCATGGAAACCATGGCCAATGCAACATCCTGGAGTGAATCACAGTCCATTGTGAAATTTATCTTGTATATCAGTAGGATATATTTAACTAAAAAGAGAAACAAAATAATGAAAACAGAAATTTCTCTTATGTGTGTTTAGTAGGGAATACTTCTAATTGACTACCAAGTAAGAAAACCAATTTTTTTTTCTCTGCCAAGAAAGAATTACTAAGTAGGATCAAACATCATATACAACTTTCACTACTTTTCACAAATATAAGAAACACCTTGTCTAAAAGATTTAATAGATTGCACAAGCCAGTATGAATATATGAGCCAAGACATAGTCTCAGGTGAGTCCCTCGGATAAAAAAATTGCCTTAAATTTGTGTAAAAATTAAGCAGAGAATCATGTTGTCTTAATTGATTTAGAGAAGATATATATATATTAGAGTAAATATAGAGTTGAAAAAAAAGAGGCACAAACAGAGGAAGAAAACATTTCCAAGCAAATGCCTAGACAACTCACAAAGGAAAATGGACTCAGAAAATTAGCTTGTGAGAAGATTAAAAGCTTTTTGAGAAAAATGTTGTCTGAAATTGGCTCTGAATGAAACAAGAACTCAATTAAAATGAGGCAGCCAACAACATATACTCATGGGCAAGACTTAAGAAAGGACATTCACTGGACTAGGTCTCCTAAGCTTTAAAAGTCAAAATAAATGGGATCAAAACGGGAAACAAGACATGAACTTAACAACGTATCAAAGTGCACATAGAACTGATGAACAGAAGACACACATACGAATTTCAGAATAAAACAGTAAATGGAAATATATTGAGAAAGATGCTGTCCAGATCATTTCCTAGGTTGCACAAGTAGAAATGTGCTTCAAAGTGTTCTGTGATCTTTGGTACCAACAAACCAATCAGTGGAAGAATAGTTCAGCCGTGCTTTGGACTACAAATAAATAAGTTTTCCGGAAAGAAAATTATTGAGAGGTCTATTCAGAATAACTAGGAAGTCAAGTAAATTTTCCTTAGAAAAACTCTAATGAATTCAGCCACTGGAGATTTGAGTAAAAATGACCATGCTATAGCTAAAAGAAGGGAAAAGAGTAGGACAAATGAAATAGTATACAACAGGTCAAAACAGATTTCTAACCTTAAATTTTCATAGAGTACATCAGTTTTGAAATGTTAAAGCAGAAATCACAGCTACAAAACAATGTGGATGATAATTTATTTTTAAAAAATTTTATAATGAGAAGTCGGGCCTTGGTGCGCTAGCAAGTGTCTTTCACCAAAAGCAATAGGTTGCGAGTCCAAGAATCAGCCCCAAAAAAAAGGAAAAAAGGAAGGGGGTAAGGCTGAATATCATGACCTCTCTTAGGCCCCACAAAAGTGTAAGCTTTGTGCATCGGGTACGACCTTTTTAAAAAACATACATACATACATACATATATATATATATATATATATAGTGTGTGTGTGTGTGAGAGAGAGAGAGAGAGAGAGAGAGATTGAAGGTCTTGGATGAAATGATATGTTTGAATTGTACCATACCTTCGTTGGGGACTGATTGAAATATAACCCTTTCATTTGCTCTTTCTCAAACATGAATCCCGTAGGAGGTTTGTCTTTTCCATTTCCATGAATTAAAAACTTTGATTCTTTCATAAAAAGTTCTGCAGAACCAAGCTGTAATACAAATATCTTATGTTAGAGCAATGATACCTGCCTGAAAGAACTGCAACACATAGCTCAGAGACATAAACTGCCTTGATCTTTTTTTTAGGATGTTGAGAGGGGTGGGTGGGGGGGAATCCTTTAGACATAGTTTTATTTCTTGCAGTCAACAGTTATGGTATAAACTGAGCCCATGACTCCACTGCTCACTTTCCAATCCCATGCCAGCACCACCAAGTGGCAAGGTGGAACTCCTAAGACCTCCTCTGAGGGGCAGGGATTTCATTTCATTTCTTAACCAAATCAATTTGAGTGGATGAAAACATCACATCTCATAATAATAGGAAAAGATGGAACTGTATTGTGTTATAAGAAGAAAGGCACAATTATTGCCTTATAGCTGTTCAACATAGGTTACACAAAAAATGTGCTTGCATGTATACATATATATACTTAAACATGCATGTATACAAACACTGTTGACACGACTTGAATTGGCTGTGAGGGTGCATAGGAAATCATGGAACAAATGCTTATAATCCTTTAACAACATTAATAATGAATTCAGATGACAGAACTCATATTAGTTATATGGGATCCTAAGTGGTGGCATAATTTTGATTCATCGTAGTTTCCTTACAGGATCAACAATTCTTCATAGTTCTGTTTTTTACCACTAAACATAATATGTTAATTATATTGATTACATACCTCTTCAGCAAACACATCAAAAGGCCTCTGGCCATTAGATACCATTGTAGCACAAATGAAAATTGCTTTTGCTATCTTCTGCGGAAAATGTTCCAATGCATAAGAAATGCATGCACCACCACTACTATGACCAACCAGAATGACCTGCAAAAGGACCACATAGATCCTTAAATACGGAGAAACAAAAGCCAGCAAAGTGCTTCAAGATGATAAAATTATGTATACTCACCTTTTCATCCTCGGAAAGCTCCTGTAGATAATCAATCAATGGCTTTGAATACTCTGCCAATGTGGCAACACAATTTGTATCAGTCAGATCAATACCAGAACCTGTGAGATCCAAGGCAGTAGGAAGCAATCCTGATTCCTCCAGCAGAGAAATAGTTTTATACCAACACCATGCTCCAAAGCCTTCTCCATTTATAAGAATAAATTTTTTTGTTTGAATGTTCTCTAGGATTTCTGGCACCTGTAAAGGTTATGAAATACAATTAAATATAGCTTCATGTTAAACTGTTTGGGGCAAGGGAGCCGGAAAAAAAGGAGGGGGTGTATAAGCAGCAAAAAAAGGAAATTGAGGAGCTCTTGTATAAAAACCTGAATGATGCAAAGGTTCAGCATTTTAAATTAGAAAAAAATGGTAATAATGACCAAGTTTTGTTCCATAAGACACAGACCCAGTCAAGGTCAAGGTTAACAACATTCAAGAAGAAAACACATTATATTAAGCGCACTTTCAAAAAGATAGTTATTCTATGATACATCAACAGCAAAAGGGGACCCAAATCAAAGCAAATAGATGAAAGTATGACCACGACTCATGGCAATTCCACCATCTTTTGCCATAATGTTCAAAAAAAGTCCGGTTTAACATATATTGCAAAGTTCATCAGCTCCAGAGACAAATCTAAATCCTGCTTTGCCCTCTAAAAACAGCTTTTTAATATCACTGTTACAGAACTTTCAAATTGGATGATTGGAATGACGATTATACATAGGATGATTAGAAGAAACTTCAAGTTCAAGATTTATAACATCTCAATCACAATTTCCACTTCCCTCCACAGCTTTGGCACACTTCCTATCCTTGTGCCATTAATAAAATTTAAATTCATAAAAAAAGTGAATTGCTAATCACTTTACCAAGTTTCATGGACCACCATCCCCATCCTAATTGCCATGTCACAATCCAATTAAAATACTACAAAACTCAGTGTGTACGAGAACTCAATCCTTAATAAAGCAAGCATGGATCATAACAAAAAGTGAGTCTTGGAACATCACTTTTCTTCTGGGAGTAAACATAAGTATATTAAAGCTAAAAAAGACTACCCTGGTATTAAAAAATTGCTACTCATACTTTTCCAGATGCACTTTTTAATTATTCAAGTGAATAATAGATCAAGTTCTTTCTTTTCTTCCACCTTTTCCCAACAAAACACACAGCTTTTCCTACTTGGACCATTGACTGCTGCAATTTCAAGGCACAATTAAGCACTTTTTCACTTTAACCTATAGCTTACAGATCTTAATCATGAAAACCCACTTTTCTTCACGGATCCAATCATCCAAAAACTGTAACTGACAGAATGATTACACACAAAAACACATAGACAGACAAAAAAAGAAAAAAAAAAGAGCAAAATCAGTTCTTTCTTTTTTATGCTTCAATCAAATTAAAGTCCTACCTGTTTTCCATTTGAGAATGATTCATCACCAAGATTGCGTCTCTTACTGGTGGACCCGATTCTCCTTGACATGGATCCCTCAAACCTCTGCGACAACTGGTGCTGATGAAGAGCCATGGACAAAGCTTGCTTGTGCAAGAACTCCTCCTCAGCCAATAGTTTCCTCTGAGACCTGCCAATTCTTTTGCTTCTGGATCCATTTTCTTTCACATCCTTCTTTGTCATGCAAATAAACCGATTACCCATTATCCAAAAACTTGTTTCAGACAAAACCCAGAAAAGTTTTTAGCCAATTTTGACCAAAGTGTCAGAAAGTCACAAACTTTGCCTGGAAAATGGGGTGTTTTTTAACATTTGTATGCTCATTGCTCACTCTTTTGTGCCAAAGATGAGAGTTGTTGAGATAGAGGGAGAGAGTAGGTGAAAGGGAGAGAGAGAAAACTAGAAAGAAACAAATGCTAGTTTTAAATGCAAAAGAAAAAGAATAAATAGAAATTCTAGTAGTAATAACAGACTGTGATTGTGAACAACCAAAGCCAACTGATTTTGAGGGCCTTATTTAATGCTTAGATTCAAAGTTTCAACGGTTGTGGAAGACTTTCAATGCTCTCTCTCTCTCTCTCTCTCTCTCTCTCACACACACACACACACACACACACACACACACACACAGACAAGTCTTCAAGTCTGTATGTAGTTTTGTCTCTCTGTTGTTTTACTGCTGGTGTTTGAGGATATATAAATGATGTCAACTCCAAACAACTTGAAAAAAAAAAAACTGAATAGAGTTCGTGGGATACTTGGGAGCAATTGTTTGGGACAGTTTTTTATTTTATTTTTATTTGAGGGATAAAATACAAACGAGCTATGTTTATTAAAAGCTACTATATTTGTTAACCATAAAAAAAAAAAAGCTACTATATCTGTTTATGAATTTTTTTTTGAAATTTTTTATAAAAAAATAATAAAATAATAGATTTTTTTTACACATTTTTATATATATCTCATAAAAGTAGCATTAAAATTTTCTTAAAATAGTATATTATCGTAATGACACACATTAACAAGACTTAATTTTATTTCACACTCAATTGCACATAATCGTACACACATTGAACTTCACTAATAAATACAAATTCTTTATACCATTTTTTGTGTTCTACTTTATATTTCACTAATCACAACTTGTCATATATTTGTTTAACTTTTCTTATACAATAGTCAAAGTTTAAAATAGAAAAAAAAATAAATAAACATATGACAAGTTGTAATTAGTGAAATATAAAGTAAAATATATAATGTGGTATAAATGATTTGTAATCCTCAATACGATACAAGATTGACATATGATCAATTTAACACTTATTGTTTTGTATGCACGGTCCAATGCTTCTTTGAATAACCTACTATAATTACTTCTTATTATCAATAGATTTTTATTTTTTGGAAAAAAAAAATTATAGATTGTTATCAATAAAATAGATTATGGATAGTCAATTCGCCACAATAAGTCTCAAAGGATTTTTTTTTTTTTTTTTTTTTAGAATCCATACTTTTGCATTTGATTGTCCCTTTTAAGGCTCTTTCTCTCATTTCATGTGATTTTCTCAGATTTATAAATAGGAAATCAGAAATTAATTTTGCATCTATCAAAAATTCAAATTAATCAAGTTCAACTGTAGATCAATATTGATTTCACAATTGAATAAAACAAAAATTATCAATGTAATGTGTTTTTTTTTTTTTGAGAAGCAATGTAATGTGTGTTTAAATGAACTTAATTGAGTAATGTTATAGCCATTAACTATTTTACAACATTTTTACAAAATGTTGATGTGATCAATCTCTTATTGTTTTTCATTTAGACCCACTATTAATATCACTTTTTTCATTTACCAATAATCACTCACTACATTAGCAGTTTGTAAAATTTTGTAAAATAGTTTGTATCTCTAGTATTATTCAACTTAATTTCATCAATTTATTTTTTATGGAAAATGTTAACGGAGAGGTATTTGTGGTGGCTCAGCCCAATGGGATGAAGGTTTTGGGCTGAGGTCCCTAATTTACTTGTATTATAGGTCAGGAATATCCAACAATGGGAGGCCCCAAAGATGGCGATGCAGGTTTTTGTAGGAGACAAACTAAGGTTTTTCTTTTTGTCTGGCTTCCTTTCTCGTATTCCTACCCTCTCTGAGATGGTCACAGTGTAACTAATCCCTCTTTATGAAATCTGGACTGGACTTCCTTCTTCTCGGTATGTATATCTCATCGCTACTCTCATGCTTCTCTCCCCAATTTTACCCAATTTTCCCAACCCCTTGCTCCCTACCTATCGGTCTTTATTTATAGACTCCCCTTAGTGGGGTCGTCATGATGAGGAGGTTATTCCCTATGTATGTTGGTGGACCCTTCTATGCTATATTCCTGACCAAATGAGACATGCCACTCGTGATTGATATGACCATCTTATGACTTGCACCAGGTGTCAGTTGATGCTTGGCGGGCAGATTCCTCTAAGGCATTATCTCCTGATCTCAGTATAATAGTAGATGTTCAGTCAGGCCGTGAGCTCGGACCAGACCCATCTAGGGAATGGGGGATAGGTGCTCGGTTAGTAAGTAGGGCAGGATGGGCCCATTTAAGAAACGTGTCATGAGCTCGGTACAAGCTGATAGCCATGGCCTATACAGTATTGGATTAGAGGTGTTCACTAAATCGCATAAACAGCACAAACCCCAAAAACCGCACTAAAACCACCCACAAAATGGCATAACCGCACTGCACCACAAGTAATAGTGCATCGCACCGCACCACACCGCATGGTGCAGTGCGGTTTGTGGTTTTATAATAAGAAAACCGCACCGCACCGCACCATCTCTATATATTAATATATTTAATTATTTTTAATATTAAATATATTATGAATAGTTTAATAACCCTAGTTTTCAAATAAAATATATATATAGTTTGATAACCTTAGCAAGTGTTGATTAGGAAAGCTAGACCAAAATAAAGAAAAACTAGCTTAATAGTTTAAAACTTGGATCAAAACAAAGGTAAAAATAAGTTTTGGGCTACGTAAAAAAAGCCCAAAATTTAAAAAATATACCAGTTTCAAATCATTCAAACCGCATCTTATACACCGCACCGCATATATGATCGCAAAAATGAGGTGCGGTGTGGTTATGATTTTGGCTAAACTTTAAACCGCACTGCACCACACCGCACCGCAATGTGACCGCAAAAATAAGGTGCGGTGCAGTTATGAAATTATCTAAAGCGTACCGCAAAGTGCGGTGCTAAAATAGCCCAAAACCACATCACCACCACACCGCAAACATCCCTAGACTATTGGTTTAGAAACTATTTTTAGTATAAACTATTTTTAGAAATTTTTATTGAAAAAGAAAAAAAAAATTGACTTTTTGACAACTTTTTTTTTTATTTCCTATGAAAGCAATATTAATATTTTCCTAAAATGGTCATTAACAAATGCACTTAAGGGTTAGGATATCTGTTAACACGACCATTTATTTATTAGGTTAAAATGTACCATTCTGCTTTAATATATGAGATGTTTTAAGAAATTATACATTCTATTTTAAGGTTTTTTTTTTTTAGAAAAAATTATACATTCTACTTAGTGTATTACTATTCTTAGGAGTTAAAAGTTAAATTAAAAAAAAAAAAAATCTAAATAATCGGTTGATTAATTTGTCTTCTGTTTGGGTTCAAAATGGCTCAAGTTTAAATTTGAATCTACTTTTAAAAAGAAGAAAAGAAAAAAAGAGAGAAAGAAACCTAAAGATAAATTAACTTTTTTTTTTATGGCAATTCCATTGAATTATGAGTTTTTAAAATGTTTTCAAACAAGGCTACTGAATACTGATACCTAGCTAAAGCCTTTTTTATTTTTTATTTTTTTTTAGTCTTTCGTTCCGGATTTTATTTTTCAAAAAAAATTAAAAATTCACCATCTATTAAATTTTTATAAATAAAAAAAATATTTTGATTTCATTTGTTGCTGTACCACGAGATTTACCTCACTTGTCAAAATGTCTAGAAGATTTCAATTGCAATAGCTCTAATTAAAGCCTCTAAACAAATATCCTTATCTTTTAACGCCCTTGGTCCTGCCACTTTTGAGCATTTGGATATGTGACCGCGAAGGCTCTGGAAATCCCAATCAATATTTGTAAAGGTGCACAACTTTTTTATTATAAATAATAATAATAATAATAATAAATAGATTGTCACTGAGGTCCAAAAGCTGACAAGGAAGAACCTCCTTATTCTCCACATAAAAAATTTGGAATGACATAGTTCAATGGTTTTTGTTTTTATTTTTATTTTATTTGTTTATTTATTTATTTTTTTGATGGAGACATAGTTCAAAGGATGGCAACTAGTGAGGATGTCCTTCTCCTGCTTCGTAAGTGTATTGAACCCTCAAACCATAATTTCTGGTTTTCTATATAAATTTTGGATGCAACCATTTTGAATAAATTTACTATTTTTGGCTGATCTTAAGAAAAATAGTAATAATAAACATGTAATTCTGGTCTTAACATGCACATATTTAGAGTCTTTAAAATTTATATAATGCCATTTTGTATGTAAATTGTATGGTATTAAAAAGGAATAAATGTTAACAATATTGTAACTTAACTAGTTAACACATCTTAATGTGTTCATAACATTTATGGTTCAACATTTCAAATTCCCTAATTATTGAATTATCCACACACCAAAAATAAATAAAAAGAATAAAAAATACGCTTATTGTGTGTACCCTCTAAGGTTGTTAAATGAAATTTCATAGTTATATTATTATGTAGACTAGGTACTAACTCACGCAATGAAAAGAAGAATTTGAAAAATAATATTCACGTCAAATGCATATGAAATTTATAAGTAAAAATAAATAGAAAGTCAAATTAGAAAATTTGTGGAAAATAACTTACCTAATATAATTAAAATTTTCATTTCAAAAAATAATAATAATTAGAATTTATTTAGAGAAGTAAAAACGATCTAAATTTTTTTTTAGGGGAAACATAATTTATTTAATTAAGAAAAATTAGTAATGTCAGCATGGATAATAAAAAGAAAAGGTGGTAGAACATCCTCCATCCACACAACAAAATTCAAAATAAATAAAACATATCGAGTTAGGACCAACCTTATTACCTTCTCTCTTTACACAAGAGTAACGTAATTCAGTAAAAAATTTAGCGCTAAAATGAACATCTTCAACAAGCAAACCATCAGAGGACAAAAACTTACTGTCATTGACCAAAGCTATCATAAGAACTTGAGAGTCACCCTCTAAGACCACCAGATTGAATCCCAAATCTGCAGCAAATTGAGAGCTGTTGACGCTGCCTTTGCTTCAATCTCCAATGGGCTGTAAACCTGTAACAGTTGCCGAGACAGAGAGGCTAGCATTGAACCATGGGCATCACGCAGCACCACTCCTGTAACACCCCGACCCAATTTTATAATTAAACTATGTGTTTAAGTGGTTAATTACTATTTTAATCCACTTTCTTTTTTAGAATTAATATAAGAGTATTAATCAACATATTATTGTATAATATCTTTGAATAAGAATTGTAAAGATCCTAAATAATTGAATGGTTAATTTTATTATGTATATATATATACTAAGTATGGACAAAACTATATTAAGTGATTGAGTTATGAGATATATATATATATATATATATAGTTGTTGGACTATACAAAGTGGTTAAGTTATGATATATATATATATATATATATATAGATATAGTTGTAGGTGTTTTCATTAAGCATGATGCATGGGATAGTATATTAGAATTTCACCCACATGCAACCAATGGAAATTCAACACATTAAGCCAAAGTTTCATGCATGTTGATAACTCCATAGACCAAGACTTGGTGTCCATGCAATCACCAAGTTCCACCTCATTTTTTCCTTGACTTTTCAATGTAAATAGAACATGCAAGAAACTCACTTCCTCTCATTTCCCACGGGTACACACACATAAATCAGAAATGTGTAGGTGTGAATGCAAGAAAAGTTGGAAAAATAGTGGGCTTTGATTTTTCTTTCCTAGCATCATACGTATCCCACCCCCAAAAGTCAATTTGCCTTATCTTTCTTTGGCTGCCCCAGATGTCCAGCAGCTCCTTTTTCTTCTTTCTCTACTCCTTCTTCTTTATTCTTGTTTCTTTCTTCTTTCCCTAGCCCACGACAACACCATCTCACCAATAGCTCTCTCTTTCTCACCAAAAATTCTAGTTTTTCTAAGAAGAAAATTAAGAGTTTAAACACTAAGGTTTCATCTTCAAAGTGTGTGGGTAAGTAAGTTAAAAGCTCATCTGATTTTGTGTACTTGGATAGTATGATTGTTTGTTTATTTTCATTCTTTATCCTCTGTTCTGTTTTGTGAGACTGAACTTGTGATTCTGTTTTTGTAAGTTTAAAAAGTGATGGTGTTATGAGCTATTGGATGCTTATTAGGGTTTTTAAATATGTATGGTATAGGTATAAAAATACCCAAATGAAATGATGGCCTATTGCTATTTGTTGATGATTTTAGAAAGAACATGCACTGAAGCTGTTCCTGTGACAGATTTGATGTTTGCCAAAAGAAAATTCTGTATTAAATTGTATATAGTGAATTTGGATGCTAGGGTTATTTTCTATGAAAGCTAAGACATATACGGTTGTTATGGAATTGGTCTCACAGTATTTGGATGAGTAGAAAAATAATGGTTTAATTTTTAATTTGCAAGAAATTTTGTCAGGACAGATTTGAGTATTCTTTCTTCCGTGATTTTTAGTAAATCATGGGTTTATGCTTTGATTCCGAAATTTTTATGGTACATACTGGACATATAGAGGAGTGGTTCTGTAAAATTTCGTGACAATTTGATGTGTGTGGACAGCCATTTGTATTTTACAAATGGGGCATATGCGGCTGGAATAGAACAGTGAACAATAAGGGACATGCTTAACTTTGAGGATTTAATTCTATAGCTAGGTTGAACGTTTTGAGCTATAATTTAATATACTTATCTCTTGGTATGTCTCGATCATAGATTAATTTTGTATAACTTGTTTTGAGGTTTAGTACTCAAATGAAGGGTTCTAAACCATTCGACGGTTGTATTTATGAAGCTATTTTGTTGAACATGCTATATGTTTCCTTAAGAATGTATATAGTTACATGACCATACTTAAAGGATTCTATATTATGCATGCATTCAGGGACGGACCCACGTCGGGGCAGAGGGGGGCCATTGCCCCCCCCCCCCCCCCCCACAAATTAAAAAAAAAAAAAAAAAAACTAGTATAAAAAAAATTAAGATTTGCCATTTAATATATATATATATATATAAATATATTTATCTCTCTTCTAAAATATTTAGATATTAACCTACAAGAAAATAAATAAAATCCATGCCCCTTTAACTACAAAAACAAAATAAAAAAATAAATATGGACTAAACAAAAATCGCGCACAAAATAAGAAACAATTATTTTGTATGTTATACTTTGTTGATATGCTTTATAATATGAAATGTTTAAGAAATACTTATTTTGTATGTAGTATTTTGTTGAATATAAAATAGATATTAGTTTTTATTTTTATAATTTTTTTTTTTTTTTGGGTTTTAAGCTTTGGCCCCCCTCATGTATAAATCCTGGTTCCGTCCCTGCATGCATTATTGTCCTAAGCTCAAAGTAACCTTTGAAATGAAGTTGACTCTTCTAGAGATATGGTATTAATATGAGAATGTTGATTTTCTTTAGTTTGGTACATCATTTGTTGATGTGTGCATTATATGTTTGTGGGAACCTCTTTGAGGTGGGATTAGGATTCCTTGATTCTAAGAGATAGGCTTTGAGATGAATGTGTAAGTTTATGATGAGGAAGTTATGGATAGTAATAAGTTTTGATATCGGTTTAGGTGTTACCAGCCGCCAGGTCTACGCTCCTTCGACTTTAGGCTCTCGGTTTCTCTGCTTTCAGGTAAGGGATAAGTTATATGGGCATTTGGTAAGTCATGAGGTTATTTTAAAGTATGTTATGCATTAAAATGTTTTTGATTAGAGATATGGCATGTAAGCATTATCAGACAAAGATATGTTCGTGGGCTTCCAAAACCCTATGTATATGATTTAAGCATATTAATGCTATTACTAATTCCACGAACATGATGCTTAAAGAAAAGAATGTAAATGCTATTATAATGAAATATTATGCAAAATAAGAAATGTCAGTATGATGTAAAGTATGAAATGTTTTCGGGTTATGTCCTCTAGTGATCTGAACTCTGCTAGTAGGGGTTAATTACTAGCTTTCCATGGAAAACGTTATCTGATTGGCCATTATAAGTGGGACTGGCTCTGCTGTACCCGCCCCTTGTTGGTTACGGCCAACTTGTGGGGGAAGCCAACCTACCCCCATGGTTGGAAGATATGTATTATGATGTGATCCCGGGAATACCTGGCATTGTGGGGAATGCTGGATGCCTAGCATTGTGGTGCTAGAAGCCTCCCAAATAAGTACAGACTTATCAGCTAGGGACTAACCAATAAGTTATTTATGAACAGCTATGTTATGTTATTAATCATGAGAGAATTATTTTATTTAAATGCATTGGGAAATGTTAAAAGCTCTGATGAAAAGAAGAAGTTTCTGATGAAAAGAAAGCTGTTCATTAAAGATAAAAGTTTCTGAAGTTCTGTTATGTTATAAAGATAAAGTTTCTGAAGAAAGTACAAGTTCATATTAAGAAGTCGTCAGATATTCGTTTTTCTTATGAAACGTTAAGTTTTACGATTATGGAAGTTATAATATTTTTACAAGAAGAAGTTTATGAAGGAAAGTTTTATTATCCTATAAGATGCTTCCAGTTTAAGACAAAATTACCGATTATTTTATTTAAGTTAAAATGATTATTTTGTAATGAAAATATATATGGTGACTTTGTAAGAAATGAAAGAAATTCAATCTGAAAGGTTTCGATAAAATTATTCTGATAAGGAAAGGGAGAACAACTATTTTCCTTCGAAAAGCTTATAAGCTATTATTATAAATAGTATAAAATACTGTGCATGAAATGATGTTCTCCTATCCGAACGTTGATAAAATGAAATAAATTGATTTACATGCATCCTTATTGAATTCTCATATATCTTACATTTACTGAGCTGTGTAGCTCACCCCTTCCACTCTTTCAGTTAGCAGGTTTTATTTTGGAGTAGAGGGAGCCTTAGTCGAGTTTTGGAATGAGCTGGTTTTAGTTTTATATGTATAGATCCTAAATTAGCAATTCGATGTTAGTTTCGTAGTATTGTGTATTTGAGGATCTAAAGAAAGTTGTGTACTTTACAGTATTAAGAGATGTATTATGTGAGATTCAGAATCTGAGTAACTGGTGGATTATGTTATTCTTTGAGTTCAGTATAGATGTTCTGAATGTCGAGTGAAAAATTATACCATTTAAGTAAAGAAACAAGGATTTAAATAAAGAAAGAAGATTTTGTAAAAGCTTTTCTGAAAGTTTTGTAAAAGTTAAGTTGGTTCTTGTTAATATTAGGTTTAAACTTGATATTAGCATGCCGGTCATGGTCACAAATCCGAGTATCGGGTTTGGGGCGTGACAACTCCAATCCCAGACTTGTGCTCCTTGTTGAAAATGGCTCCGTCAAAATTTATCTTGATCATGTCCGAAGGTGGAGGTCGCCATTGGTCACGTGTCCGAGGAGGGTGAGACTGAGGGGCTGGCTGGACCGAGAAAAATTCTGCCAGTCGTTCTTTTGCTGCAGCTGCAATAAAGATGTAGACTGCAGCTCGATTGGTGCAAGCGGACCTGATTTCGTTGATTCCATATTGACCATGCAGTTATAGAGAAAAGCTCCCAGTGATTCTGGTTTTTGATTAGCCATGATAACAGCTCCTTAAAATTCAAGAAGTTGACTGATCTACGACAAGCCCACTGCTCCTCATCTTCCCAAACTACATCAAGTTCCTGACATGACCACAAAGCATGCAAAGCTGTCTCGGGCTCCTGTTTACACCGATCACAAACTGGGCAATCAATGATATATAGTTCGACGCACTAAATTTGCTTTCGACGGCAGTGATTCTCGGCAAGCTCTCCACATGAGATTTTTAACTTTATTTGGTACATGTAAAGGCCAAATTTCTCTCCATAAATCTTTGTCACAATCCACAGGACTTCCAGGAGCATCAAAGTCATTTTCTTCCTTCAAAAAAGGGTACCCCGACTTGCATGTGTAATCCCCTTTTTGTGTGTGAGGCCAGAAAAGACTGTCAGCAACCTCCATCCTTGACAGAGGAATGAAACTGTGGTTCCATTTATTGTTAGAGTTTCTTTTATCTAAAAAGATGAGGAGTTCTAATTATTTTAAATTAACATTTAGTTTAGTACTCATTTGGGTATTGCGTTTTGCATCCACGTCTGAGTGCAAAACGTGTTGCAGCTTTTTTTTTTTTTGCTTTCAGCTGCAAAGGCTGACTGTTTAACCGTGAACAATGTATTCGTGCACTGTTCACAGACCCACAAATATCACTTTTTAGTAACTTTTTCATTAAAAATAGGTCACACGATACTGTTCACATATTTAAAAATTATTTTGTTACCATATTTTCAGTTTTCAATTTTCAGTATTTCAGAATTATGATGTATAAAAGTATCTGCTTTCAAAAGCTCATATGGCAACATTACAATAAATCAAAAATAGTCAAATGTTTTCATTTTATATTAATTGTGGGGCCAAATAATCCTTCAGCCCAGCCCACTCCATTCCTGGGCCGAAGGCCCGAGCTGAGGAGGCACCCAAGTCCGAGGACGACCCCATCATCGGACGTCCGAGAACTTGAGGGACAGGCTCATGACAAGCAGTCACCTCCATATTAAATGCACCTGGCTATCGCCCTGGCCGCATTAATGAGGAAAGGACCCTGCACCAGCGTTGCCTCGGTCGCCGCGACTCCCAAAGAGACTGAGGAGGCGGCTGATGGGACATGCACCTGAGCAAGGTCCAAATCGCTCAACAATTGTAGGGTTAGGATCGATTGGGGGAGAGATATATATAATGTAAGGAACTCCTCCTAGAGGAGGGGGGACGGAAGGTCTAAAAAGAGGAGAAAAAGGGAAAGAGAGAGAAAAGGGGAGAAAAGCCTCCTCGGCCCATGGCCGAGGAGCATTCCCCAGTTGTAAATTGTTCTAAGTCCTTTCTTTAAATAAAAGAGAACGGAGTTCGCG
This sequence comes from Quercus ilex subsp. ballota, assembly GCA_032727855.1. Classification (NCBI taxonomy): domain Eukaryota; kingdom Viridiplantae; phylum Streptophyta; class Magnoliopsida; order Fagales; family Fagaceae; genus Quercus; species Quercus ilex. Next base: position 3,480,525 of record CM064916.1, read on the forward strand.
CCCTCCAAGCGCCGGCCGGTGCCTAGACCTTCGATCCACTCTCTACAAATTCATTGTTCAGGGTTCGTTGGGCTTTTGACCCATGTCCTTTGGGCTTGGGCAACCAAAATCCTAGACCCTACATTAATATATATAGACTATAGCCGCACAACGCACGCGAAGTTCAACAAAAAAAAATATTTATATACGATGCATAATTAGTTAATAAGTATTAATAAATAAAAATTCTAATATGTTAACTTGTAGAAACTAACTTACTTAATTTAATCACCCTCAAAAAAAAAAAAAAAAAAACTTGCTTAATTTAATTAGAATTTATTTAGATAATCATAAGATATATACAAAGTCTAATCTAATCAAAAAAAATTTAGTGGTGTGCATGCTTTACCTAAAAAGACAATGAGTTCTAATTAGTTTAAATTACATTGATTGAAAAAAATTCTAGATCATCTTCTAGAAAATTTAGCAATATTTGTAACTCTAAAGATTAATATATATATATATATGTGTGTGTGTGTGTGTGTGTGTGTGTGTGTGTGTGTGTGTGTGTGTGGGGACGTAGGCCCAAATACATATTGGGCCTTGGGCCTTGTCCGAGGAGGCACAATGGTCCAAGAATGGATCAATAGCAAGAGAGACGTGATACTTCAAACTTCATGAGCAAACTATGATCGTAATGACTGGGAGAGGTTGTCCGAGGAGGAATATCCCCTCGGCTAAACGCAACAAAGATCAAAATGTGCCTCCTGTCATCCAAGATGACGTATCAGGAGGTTCTATTGATAAAGACATGAACTATGAACGTACTGGAAGAATGTGAGCTGGGAAATATCTAAGGAAAAACTGTTGCCACTGCATTAAATGCTCTGCAGCTAACTTTCTAGCCGCATTTATGTGGATAAGACCCTTGAACAATGCTGCCTTCGCTACCCCAACTCACAGAGGGCCAGAGGGGGTGTCCGATGGGACAAACATTTAAGTAGTGGTTTGGACAATCAACAAATTGAGAGTCAAGATCATTGAAAGGGGGATATATAATGTAAGAAACCCTTGAGAAATGGGGGATCGAGAAATTAAGAGGAAAAAGACTGTAGCAATCAAGAACTGCATTTGTAACCAAACTTGAGAGAAATATATAAGAACTGATCTCCTCAAACTTTGCCGAGGATGATTTTCTTTAGTTAAAACTTGTCTATCTTTATTCTCTTATCACCAAGATCTACCTTATTTGTTATCTAATTCACTAAAGCCCAGTTTCCAACCCACTCTCTACAAATTTATTATTTTGGGCTTTTTGGGCCTAAGTTCATCTATTTTTTGGGCTAAGGACCTAAATAGGGATGACAATTTTTCCCATCCCCGCTTAACCCGCCCCTCTCCGCTTCACCCTGTGCAGGTTTTCCCCGCCTCGCAAAGGTGGTGGGGTGAGGATGGGGTAAAATTTTAGCCCCACACCACGAGGCGGGGCGCGAATGGGTTTAAATTTTTTAGACCCACCTCGCCCTACCCCTTCCCGTCCCCGCCCCGTCCCGCGTTGCTAAGGGTTATAATTATAAATTTTTCATACCCTAAAACCATACTATTTAAACAAACAAATCAATATTAGTTTATTTTATTCTATCTAATGTGGTTCTCTGCCTTTATTTTGTTATGCTATGAGATTTTTATTTATTTTATTTTTATGATTGTCTTGTTAAACACTTAGATATATTATTCAATTTTTTCTAAAAATTGATTTGATTTGATGGGATAAATTTAGTTGTAATTTCAAGTATATTTTTATTAATGAAATAGGTTTCATTAAAAAAATTGTACTAGTTGTAAGGCAAATTAACAAAAAGTAGAGTTTTACGGGGTGGGGCGGGGTTTCGCGGGGCCCCAAGGGGCGGGGATGGGGTGAGAAAGTTTTTCTTATCATGCAAGGCGGGGCGGGGATGGGGCAAGACAAAACCGTGCGGGGCGGGGACGAAGACCCCATCCTTCGGCCTCGCCCCACCCCACCCCATTGCCAGCCCTATACCCAAATCAGGTCCTTACAATATATATTAAAATGATAGATGCCAAAAATTGTGGAATTTTAAAAACTTGTGTGACAACATTAGAACAAATTAACAAAAGTTATAGGCTTTCGTAAGAACCAGGAAAACTAGTGGCCCAGGCCCACTTAGAATAGTGGCTAGAATGATTCAACTGCGGCCCAAAACAATGAATTTGTAAGAGAGGGAAACAAATAACAAAAGGGAGGCTCTGCCCGAGGATAAAAATAAGGAAGAAAAAGAAAGTATCAATAAATGGATGAGCTGATTTCTCAATACAAGTTGGCCCGAGGAGGCCACAATTATACAAGAAATGTTACTATTCACTCTCTTCTCTTAGTGTTCTTTTTGTTTCTTTTCTATATCTTGATACTTGTGTCTCGATGCCCCTTCTCTGTAAACCCTCTTTTTCTTATATATTTTTTCCTCCCTCATATCTCAACCTTCCATCTTTACCTCACAAACCTCCCCTCTTGACACTTGTCTCTTTTTACATCTGAAGAAAGTGGTGGAAGAAGTTTGTTTAGCTGTGACTTACACTGTTCAGGTCACTTCCTCATCAATGCAGCTGATAAAGTTGTTGTCCACCATTTAATGCGGAGGGAACAAGCTACTCCAAACTAAAAACCTCCCCTATAATCACTGATTTTCTCTCATCAGATCCCTCTTCCTACTTGGAACGCCTCAAAGTCCTTTTGACTTATCCCTTCCTCTCCTCGGGTAACCTTCCTCCTCGGGCCCATGGCCCGTGGCATCCCCACACCAATACTGCAACTCTTCAACTTCATCCTTAGTCTTCGGGCACCCACAGCTTTCATTTACATTATTAGTCCATCTATATATATATATATATATATATATATATATTAATAGATAAAGCGGAGAGAAAATTCAATTGAATTCTAAATTAGAGTATAATTTTGCGCCACATGTCTCATCTAATTTTTAAATTTATGTATCAAGTGAATTATTAGGTGCAAAAATCAAAGAGTCTAAATTTGATTAGATTCTAAATTGAAATTTAATTAAAGTTCAATTTTATGCCATGTGTTCTATCTAATTTTTTAATTTTTGTGGCAAGTAAATTATTGGGTGCAAAAATCGAAGAATCTAGATATAATTAGATTCTAAATCATGTATATATATTAATAGACAAAGCTGAGATAAAATTCAATTAAATTCTAAATTGAAGTCTAATTTTACGATATGTGTCTCATTTAATTTTTAAATTTATATGTCAAATGAATTATTAGGTGCAAAAATCAAAGAGTTTAAATTCGATTAGATTCTAAATTGAAATTTAATTGGAGTTAATTTTGCGCCATGTGTCTCATCTAATTTAGCAAGTGAATTATTGGGTGCAAAAACCGAAGAATCTAGATCAAAATATATTCTAAATCATGTATATATATTGTGGGGGGCAAAAGCCCAGATCTGGTAATTGGGCCTGGGGCCCTGTTCTTTATGGCATCTTTCGTCCGAAGAGCAAAAGCAGGCTTGGACTGCTCCTGCGGACCTCAGGCCCTAAGATGGCCGAGAGGTACAATCCGAGGAGGTGATTCTTCTTCCGAAGAGCTTTTACTCCTCGGATACGTGTAGTACCGGTTAAATGCGTGTACAGAAGGCCCGAGTACCCTTCCTGGTAACCTGGGTAACAAAAATAAGCTCTGGGCACTCCGGAGGATGATAAGAAGGAAGAAATATCTAAAGGAAAGGCTGCTACCGCCGTATTTAATGCACTGCAACAGCTTTTCTGGCCGCATTTATGTGGAGAAGACCCCTGAACAGTGAAAGCCCAACTACTGCCACTCACAAAGAGCTAAAGTGGGTACATGATGTGACATGCGCTCAAGAGGTTACCTAGATGAGGAACAGGTGGACGATGGAGATGAAGAGAAAGGTGCTATATAAGAAGGTCGATCCCTGAGAAGAAAGGGGGAGAAAAAAAGCCTGACCATAGTTTTGCATGTTGCAATTACTGTTCATTCAATAAAATGTCTCTTCGGACTTTCATCCAAGAAGCCTCTGTCATTGTATTATTTCTTCCTCACGTAATCTAACCATCCTTTGTTTAATTCAGATCCAGCCCAGCTCTTTCACCTACTCTCTACAAATTCATTGTGCTGGGTTCGTTGGGCCTTTAACCCATCTCTTTAGGGCTTGGGCTCCAAAAAGTGACCCTACATATATTAATAGACAAACCTGAGAGAAAATTTTCAATTAAATTCTAAATTGGAGTCTAATTTTGCACCACGTGTTTCATCTTTTTTTTAAATTTATGTGTCAAGTGAATTATTAGGTGAAAAATCAAAGAGTCTAAATTCAATTAGATTCTAAATTGAAATTTAATTGGAGTTCAATTTTGAGCCATGTGTCCCATCTAATTTTTTAATTTTTGTAGCAAGTGAATTATTGGGTGCAAAAAACCGAAGAGTCTATATCTAATTAGATTCTAAATCATATATATATATATATATATATATAATTATAATTGTTTTTAAATGTACTAATGCATATGCACGAGGATACACGCTAATTCAAGTAAAGGTTAGCATAAACAAGATCAAGATGAGATCTAACTTTTAGCCCAAGTTGGATGTTATACAGTTTTTTCGTATAACAAATAATAAAAAAGGATTTAAATCCAAATTTTATTAGAGAGACTAGATAATATTACTGATTCACAAAACCTTTTAAGAGATGTCATACAAATATACCACACGAGGGTGTGGTTTGATGGTAGGAGTCCTTATCCAGCACTCAGAGAGAAGCGGTTTGAGTTATAGCTCCAGCAAAGCCCATGTGGTACACGTGGTATTATACATTACTGTTACGTGGCGTAGGGTCGATGAGACCAAACCAGAGACCCCCTTCTTTATTTAGCAAAAAAAAAAAAAAAATTCATACAAATATATTTGTTAGAAAACTAAGGGTCTGCTGTGTATTATTTCCCTATCAATAGTTGTGCCCTTAACTTCCATTAAAAAATATATAAAAAAAATGTTGTGCCCTTAACCAAATTTGGTAATACAATTAATATAGTAAAATAGGGTATTGGGTCTAAGTGATCTAAGCCTAATATTCTAATAGCAGCATTGCAAACCCCAAGGATATCATGTCTGATGTAACTGCTATGTGCAATAAATTATATTAGGTAAACAAGATTCTCATTCTTGGCTGAAAATTGAGCTAAGAATTCATAGCTTTTCACTGAAGAACTATTACTAGTCATGTATAAATATATGAAATAAGTAAATAACTCTAACATGTAGGACACCGCTTGGTATTTATTGTAGTTTCTGCCAAACATATGCTAGAAGACAAAGCACGCAAAAGTACTCTAAACTGACAATATATTAAAGCCATGCGCCCATGCCTTTATTAGGGCTGTACAAACCTAAATTGGAACCTGACAAACTCAATGTATCTGACCAAATTCGAACCGAAAATTGACCCGATTAGATCAATGAGGTAATCAAAGGTGGGTTTTCTCTTTCAAAATTTAACAAACCCTATCTGATCGACGAATTTCATATACTTTTGTCAATCTCCATCGTTCCTCACCATGATACGACAACCCAATTTTAATCAGATTCGACAACTTCGATTGATCTAATAGCTGGAATAATGGAAGCATGGTGGTCGGGGACCTAAGTATCCATGATCGGCAGCAAATGACACAATTAAATACTTAAAAATGTTGGGTCAAGTGGTGGGTGCATTTCAAACCCGACCTAACTTGACTCGTGGACACTTCTACCTTATAGTTTAGTCATTTTTGGATTAAACTTCTATTGTATTCTAACAACGCTTAAAAAAATAAAAATTGTTTCACATTATGTTATCATTTATATTTGTTTTGACGCATCCCAATCATCAAATTTGTGCATTTTTAAAGCAAGAGTTAAAACTAATAATTTATGTCAAGAGCCTCTTGACCAAGAGATATGTCTCGCTCTCACTTGTAGAGAATGGATTCAATATAAAGCAATATTACATATACAATATATTGAGAAACATCATGAATATAGAGCAATATTACCTACACAATATATTGAGAAACATCATAAATATAATGCAATATTATATGCACAATATATTTCACAATTATTGAATTATCAAATTATTATTGATTCTTATATAAGTTGATAATTGACCCCATTTTATTTCTACTATTTATAAATCACCTCTTCGTTAAGTGTGAAAAAATTTGTGAAAAGAATTGTGACAATATTAATTGATTGAAAGATGGAGGATAGCTACCTCCTATCTTTTCAGCCACTTAAATACTAAAGACAGAATTTAAAGTCAGATTTCGACATATTCCTAAATCAAATAATTCTCAATACTAACAAAAATATGGACACTTACTTACTTTTATGGTTACCAACATGTTAATCACTTGATATCATATTTGATTTTAAATTGATTCTAGAAACATTATAAATTTTACTAACCAATATGTCATCAATTGCAAAAAAATAATTGTTTTATTTTATTAACTCATTATAAATTTACAATATCAATTTGTAAAGCTTTTTATGATAAAATTAATAGAAAATTAAAATTTTCTATATAAAAAAAAAAACCATTGTTTTTTTTTTTTAGGAAATAGTAATACTTATTAGAACACACGAACACGAAAGTAGTATATAAAGTTTTTTAAACAGGCTTATAATATATGACATAACTAGAGTATCATTACAAAATGATCTAACCTTTGTAGTAGTAGCTTGAAGTTAAGAATCTTGCAAGAATAAGAGATTTTTCTATTAATTGTACCAAAAATAATTTATATTGATTATATTTAATACGCATTAAATTAAGAGTAAAGAGAGCTCTAAGTTGGGCCATAGAGAGAAGTAATTCTTAGGTACTTCCAGAATATGAAGAATGATGTTCCATTTTCTTACATTCAAAATATGGTTTACTTATTAAATTCATGGTGGGGTCCACACATAGTATTCATTAGTCTAGGTCTTTGGACCACGCTTATAATTTGTTCATAATAAGCTCATATTAAAATCAAGGATACATTTTTTTTTTTTTTTTTAGAAGGAAAATCAAGGATACTTGACCAAACTAGTTAATATATTTCTTGTTAGTACTATAAGTTGATTATTTTTTTATTTTTTTATTTTATTTTTGAGTAAACTATAAGTTGATTAATTGACATAATTGTAGATAGGACAAAATATGACAGTTCACCTAATTCTAATTGACCACAAGATCAATTTTTTAATCTTTTAATTTTTATTAAATTTCTCATCCAGAGAAAATACAATAAAGTACACAGATTTCTTATGAAGTGTTTGCTTATAGCATGCAAAGAAGCCAATGAAGCTGTCAAGAATGTCTTTATGAATGGAAAAGCTTTGATAATAGGTGCTTAATGAAAAAAATATTTCTTTAATCATTAAAAAAAATAAAAAACACAGAAAGTATGGTTCATAACAGACTGTATTATATCTGTGAATATACAAAGTGTATTTTATACATGAATGTTTGAAGGAATAAGGAGTTTTTGTTTTTGCTTGAAATGAATGGTACAACATATCCATAATACAGCTGGTTTAGTGAATAATATAACGAAGTCTTCAGCTTTGCCAATTTTTTCATGGTCATGCTTAGATAGCCAAATCACCATTGTTTCTTTATCAAAATTTTGACAGATTTTTCCATGCTGCCCATGTGATCACAATAAAAAGAAATTGATATTATTATTATTATTATTATTATATACATCCATTGAGACAAATAGAAGACAATAAAAAGAAATTGATATTATTATTATTATTATTATTATATAAATCCATTGAGACAAATAGAGGATCATCAAGTCTTGTAGTATTAATGGTGGTAAAAAATTTTCATCACAAAATGTACCATCATTCAACAGTATTGTGCACCTAAAGAGTAGTTGAATTAGACTCCTTTTCAGTTTCTGAAAACTTTATTGTTAGTTTTTATTTGCAGTATCATTTGAACTTCTTGAGACATTATAGGTTATGAATTTCTTAAAGATCATTGTGGTCAATAGCCATCAAGATCAAACCTAGATGAACTTTAACAACATTGATGGTCTCTGGAAATAAATATAATTATCATTCAAAATTTTAAATGACGTGACATGCTATATATTATCAAATCCCCACCCCCCCCCCCCCCCCCCCCCCCCAAAAAAAAAAAAAAACCCTCAAACGTGAATGGGTCTTTTTCCATTTCATATGAAATCAAGAGAATCCTATTCCCAAATTCATAAATCCAATAAGTTATTCCGGTGTGTGAAAATATCAAAATATCATAAAAGAAAGTAGATGTACTAAATATTATTGCCAATTGCAACATACATAGACTTGGCCCTCTATAATAAATCCAAGTCAGAAACTTAAACCCTTATAATTTTTTAGAGAAATCTAAACCAACATCCTAGTCCCTCTTTATAAAAAATCGAGGGAAAACTAGAATATTTAAATCAAACAAACTTTCTAATACTGCACTAAAAAGTCTCAAGCAAAGCTATTTTTCTAATAAAAGCTTTTACATAATAGAACATGAGTAATCTGGATCATAGAATGGATCAATCTTCATTGGTGATGGTGGCTGTGGAAACAACTGTGCTGGTGGCTCATAGGACCGGTGGTGGGGATAGTATGCCATTGGCTCATAGTAATGTGGCTCATAATAGTGTGGCTGATAGTTTGGATAGTGATGAGATTGGTACGGAGGAGGCTCTGTTCTTCCATAATTATAATAAGGAAAGTCATTGAAAGACTCATAATTATGGCCATACATGGTGTCACTATATGCATAGGGATCTTCAGAATGAACTTCAATGAGTTCTGCCTTTTTTCCTGCTTTTTGTATCTTCTTCAAAAGGATTTTTGGTTCTACTTTGCCATAAACATGTGCAACCCCTTCTTTTGCATCAATTTCGTAAGATAGACCTAACAAAGAATAAAATCAATATAAGTAAATAAATAGATTAAAAAATAAGTCCATCAATAAGTAATTTTTTTCAGTACATGGCATATTAATAAGAATGAACATAAATAAATAAAAATCTATTATAAATCAATAAGCAATTTTTTATTCAATGCATAGCAAATAAGAGTCAATATCATGGGCAAAAAAAATGAAAAAACATGCATTAAAAATGTGTGTGTGTCAGTGTGTGCGAGAGAGATTTAAATAAGAAAAAGAAAAACCTTTAATATTCATCAACACTTTGCTCAGTGTGGTGTGCCATCCTGGAGATTGGGTATCAACTTTTAGAGTGCAACTCTGCAAAAACATAATATAGGAAAAGCATTATATTTAAAAAAAAAAAAAAAAAAAAAGAGTATAAGAATAATGAAAAAACAAACAAAAGAAAATGACATAGGCTAACCATGTATCCAGGGAAACCCATTGAAATAAATTAACTTGCTATACCACAAGACAAAAGATGTTCTCCTAAAGCCTTAGAAGTTGAAGGATTATTGACAAGCAAGAAAATGATATGTGAAAATTTTGGATGACAACAATATTGAAGTTCATTTTGTTTATATAGGCCTAGGGCAACCGTTTCTCAAAAAAGGGAAAAAAAGTCTAGGGCAACCAACAAAAGGATTAGATTTCATTTCAGATAAGGAAATTTGCACACGTTATAAAGTGTATCAACCGAAATCATAATTTTTATATGGTAAGAATCTTTGGTATATAGAGTCGGTTATGCAGTGAGATTAACTTCCCACATTAAAGGAGGCCATATAAGCTCTTTTCAAAAAAAAAAAAAAAGGAGGCTATTTAAGTATGGAATGTGTAAATACTAAATAACCGATCAAGATAAAAAAAGAAATCATGCATACCTTGGAATGAAAGTCATCTATTCTTACAATTGCTAGAGGTTTCCGAAAATTTGAGGCTTTTACATCTATTATTATTCAAAAATCTTGGCACATCACTTTCTAAACAAAATAGAAAACCAATTAAAATAAAAATACAAAACTCAACTTTATGTGTCATTATCTTCACACACAAAAAAAGAAAAAAAAAAAAAAAAAGAAACTTTATGTGTCATTGTTAAATAATACATTTATGATAAATCATAAATGTATGTTAAATGTTAAGAAAAAACTTTACATTTAACCATAAATGTATGTCAAATCACAATTTCAAACTCAAATTTGAAAGTATAGAAAAATATGCATTTATTCAAAAAAAAAAAGAAAAAAAAAAAGAAAAAGAAGAAGAAAAACATACATTAAAAAGTTCTATTTCAGTCATATATATATATGTAGTATAGTATATAAATAGATAATAGTACCTTTGAGAAAAATCATATATAGATAGTATATTGGATTCTTTAAAATAATATATATAGATGATACATTCGATATGATATATTAAGCCCGCATCTCAATAGCATATAGCCAATTCAAGCCTGAATTCAGGGATGCTTTACCAATCTTATTAATATATTTCCTGCTACTACTCCAAGTTGAGAAGTTGACTAACATAATTCCCGCTACTACTCCCAAGTTGATAATTAACACTATTCCATGTAGGACAAATATCAAATTTGTCAGTAAAGTTACACCAAATTCTAATTGACCCTTTAATAGTTTAATTCCTTCCACCCCCAAATTCCTAAATTACACATTCAGGAAAAAACAAAAGCTAAGTATATAGATTTCTTATCAAGTTTTGTGTTCCCATATAGCAGGCAATGAAGCTGATGAAGCTGTCAGGAGTCAGGACTCAAGAATGTCGTTATGCATTGAAAGCATTAACAAGACTGCTTAATGAAAGTATGGTTCATTACAGCTGTACACAAAATTCATTTATTACGTACAACTGGTTAATGGATATTATAAGAAAGTCCAGCATTCAGCCTGCTTCCAGGCATTGCTTAGATACCCAACATCACCTTTGTTTGGAAATTGTTAAAACTACTATCAATTTTATTACAAAAGACTTACAAACTAACTATCAATAAATATGATTGGTGCCACATCAACCACATTGTATATAAATTTGTAAATTATTGTTATAGTTATTTTTAAATTTTCGTGTTTAAAAGTTGATACATGAGTTTGTAAAGTTTAAGTAGTAAAATTACCATGTTGCATGGAAGCCAAGTCTTAATGCTAAGAGATCCAACTCAAAAATCGCCCAGTGGCAAGGTCCAATAAGGATAACAGAGTCATTCTGGGGACTCAAGTAATCATACTATTATTGAGTTGTTGCAGCCCTCTTAGCATGGTCAGAGGAACTTCATAAACGAGATGGTATCCTGTCACCAAAGAAATATAAGGCATTATAACACCAATCTGGGGCGAAATTAGAGCTCAACATGTAAGTCCTAACTCCTAAGCAGTAAATAATTTCTACAAGTAAATCAACTAACTTCAAAAGATATTCTGATCATGATTATTATAAAGAAAATTACAACTTTTCAAACTCGTACAGACGCTCACACATGTAGTTAAGAACTGCAAGAATCAATTTATAGGGTCCATGCAATTATCATCTCTAATGACACAGTGCATAAGGAATGGAAGAGGCCTAATAAATCTGAGCCCCATCATTATCATTTATGTGCTTAAATTCAAAACAGGAACTGTAAGGGCTGGAAGTTAAGTATGAATATAGATTAATCGAGTACTCACCTTGGTACTGTGCATTTTAGCAGAACAAGATGAACCACTGGCAATAGGCAGGTCATCACATTTCTTCCCATCAGAATATGCAAATACTGCAATGGAAACATACCAGATATTCATGCCTCAAAGCCTCCTTTTTTAGGGTATCATTCTTCCTTTCAAGATGGAATGTTTCTGCTTTCAATCCAGCTGGTGCCAACCTTCTTTGATAGCCATACTTTCTTGTTCATTAGCTCTCTTGCTTTCATACTATCACCCCATCTCTCATCAATAGCACATAACTTTGAAAACAATGCATAAGTTGCAATTTCATCTCCACCTAGCACTATCATCTTTGCTACAACGGCTAGGCCAAGTTGACTGCACCCGTGAAGAATGCAATTACTGAGCAACGATCTTAACATTAACATGCACGGAGTAAAATTCAATGCCTCCATGAACTTGACTGCTTTCTTAAATAATCCAACATGCCCAAGAGAATCTATCACACAAGCATAGTGCTCCACCATTGGACTGATCCCATAAACATCATGCATCATACAGAAATATTCCATCACCTGATCAGTAAGAGCTCCATGGCTGCAGCCAGAGAGAATTGAAAGGAAGGTGATCTCGTCAGGCTTTATTCCACAATTTTGCATCTGATTAAAGGCCTGCAAAATTGCTTTGCTGTTCCCTTGATGTGCATGGCCTGCAAGCAGGCTATTCCAAACCACAATATCTTTTTGCAGTGTTCTGTTAAAATAATGAACAGCATCTTCTATGGCCCCACACTTGGAGTACATGTCAATCAGACTGCTAGCAACAAAGTTTTCATCTTCGAGTCCTACTTTTATAATTAGGTTGTGTAGTGACCTTCCAGTAAAGATAGATGTTGATTTGGTAGAAGCTGTAAGTGCACTAGCAAGAGTGTAGTTGTTTGGTGAAATGCCTACCCTAAGCAATTTTCTAAACCAAGACAAAGCTTTTATACTGTATCCAAATTTTGCATAAGCTGACATCAGTGCAGTTACTGAAACAACATCGTAGTCCACCTTCCTAGCAATAAGCTTTTCAGCGCTGTTAAAGCATCCACAGTTGGCATAAAGTGAAATCAAAGAAGTCTGAACAGAACTTTTGGTTCCATTTCCGGACTTGGTAACATAAGCATGTACCATTTCACCATGTTCAGTAGCCTGCATACCAATGCATCCCGTAAGAACACTCACGCATGCAACCGTATCTGGTCTCACACCTTCATTTAGCATTTGGGAAAAATACTTTAGGGCTTCCATGGGTAGCCCATTATGAACATTACCTGAAATAACTATTGTCCAAATTAATAAATCACTATTGTGACCAGCTTGTTGAAACACCTTGTGCATATCTTCTAAACAAAAACAATTTGAATACATGTCCATCAAAGCAGCACCAACAGCTTTATGTATGCTGATTCTGGTTTTAACAATGATGGAATGTATTTGAGTACCCAAACATAAGCACTTAGATGCAGCTGATGCACTAAGAATGCATACTAGCATGACTTCATCTATTGCAACAACTTCATCATGATGCAGCTGCTGGAAAACATCCATGGCTTCTTGAAAGCATCCATGAATGCTGAATTGGGATATCAGAGTAGTCCACGACATCACATTCTCACTACCCAAATAAAGGAGCAAGTCAAAAGCTTCATCCATGGCACCAAAACTACAATACAGCCCAACAAGCGTGTTCTCCACTAGACCCTGACCTTCCAACCCAAGCTTAACTATAAACCCATGAACTAGCAATCCTTCTTTCAAACTCCCATATCCACTTATTCCACCCAACAAGTTAACAAAAGTAGCTCTGGTGGGTCCTCTCATATCAGACACTAGCAACCGAAAATTCTCAAAAGCTTCTTCTACATTTCCCATTTTCGCATATACCTTTATCATGGTATTAATCACTGCAACATCCTTACAGACCAGTGCATCAAATACATTCAATGACTGATCAAAGCAATCAAATTCATCATATAGTTCAATAAGCCCATTACCCACAAAGGCATTGTCACAGAGACCAAGCTTAACAGTAAGTCCGTGAACTTGTATACCTCTACTAAGATCACCATTCATAACACAAACTTTGAGCACACTATTTAGACTTAAGTGGTCAGGTACAAAACCACAACTTAACATCATTTTAAAGAATATAAACGCATTCCAAACATACCCAACTGAAAGATAGCCACTTATCATGGTATTCCAGGACACAACATCTCGTTCTGGCATTTCATCGAACACTTGCTCAGCAAGTGAAACATAGCCACATTTCCAGTACATATTGGCCAAACTGTTGAGTAAAATAGTCTGAGGCTCTGCTAAAAGTTTGATAATGTGGCAATGGAGGGCTTGACCCTCTGAAATTGCTTTTGATTCTGCACATATTTTTAAATGATGGGTATATATTTTCTCAACTTGAATAGTTTTACTATAAAACTCTCTTATTATGCTTCTACTTCTGAATTCAATATCTGTGTGATAGAATTTCAGACATACAGGCCTGACCCTTTGAAGCATGACCTTTTACTTTTACATGACCAAATAAGAACAAAGAAAAAAAAAGACCTTAAATCTCATAATTAATTGCCTGGAACAGAACCAATATTGTTTTGCTTCACCAAGAATGGGCCAGGCCTGAGACCATACTTTTGTAAAATATTTTTATGGAATAACTACCCTCATTTTAATTAAGGCCCAAAGTTTTCTTTTGGGCTAGTCTAGGCACTTTTTGAAAATTTTCTAATTTTAATTCTCCTGACCCAAAAGACTTGTTTCTATATATATAAAAAGAGCCCATAGGTTTTCAACAGTAACATTTTGTTTGTTCAATCATTGTATAACCACAAAACTCACTATTTGACACTTTTTTTTTTTTTAATGCCCAATTTTGACTCTTTTGCTCTGGCTTCTTTTTATTTTTTGTCTTTTTAAATGCCCAGATTTGGTTTGAAACTTTTTTTTTTTTTTGGTTTATCGTTTGAAACTTTGACTTTGCCTTTTATTTACCATAGTATTTTTTTAATTTTAAAATAATAAAATATTGACTCAACATATTGTCACAATATTTTCTCAATTTTTTGGTGTTAGTTCCTTATAGGTTAAAATAAAATAATAAAAATACCATATTAGAATCAATTACAGAAAAAAATAAAAGTCTTGTGAAAATGTTATGGCATTTTTTTTTTTTGTATTTCTAGAAAAAGAGCCAATAGGTTTTCAACAGTAACATTTTGGTTTGTTGAATCATTATATAACCACAAAACTCACCGTTTGACACCTTTGTTTTGTTCTGGCTTCTTTTATTTTATTTATTTTATTTTTTGTCTTTTTAAATTCCCAATTTTGACACTTTTGCTCTAGCTTCTTTTTATTTTTTGTCTTTTAAAATGCCCAGGTTTGGTTTGAAACTTTGACTTTGCCTTTTATTTACCATAGTATTTTTTTAATTTTAAAATAATAAAATATTGATCCAACAAAATGTCACAATATTTTCTCAATTTATTAGGTGTTAGTTCCTTATATGTTAAAATAAAATAATGAAAATATCATACTAGAACCAACTACAAAAAAAAATAATAAAGGTCTTGTGAAAATGTTGTGGCATTTTTTTTTTTTTGTATTTCTAGAATTTTTTTTTTCAATTTTAATGAGCTAAAATTCTCTATTTCACACACAATTTTCTTGGGTTAACTTTTCATATTTTTGCTTCTTTTTTTTTTAATATGCTATTTTAAGTATAAAAAACACACACACACAAACAAAAATTTTTTTACAAAAAAAAAAAAAAAAAAATTTAGGGAAAAAATACTTTCCGTATTTTATGTTTAGGATAGTTCACAATTTTCACCCCTACCCCCCTACACTTTAAAATCAAGCAATTTTTCCCTTAATGTTTTGGAAACAAGCAAATACCCCATACTTTACTCTCTCAGTTAAACCCTATTGAAATTTTATAATTCATAAAATATTTCATTTTATAATGTCCAAAATACAACTGTGGGGCCAAATAATCCTACGGCCCAGCCCACTTCGTTCCTGGGCCGAAGGCCCGAGCCGAGGAGACAATCCAAGTCCGAGGACGACCTCATCATCGGACGTTCGAGAGTCTGAGGGATAGGCTCGTAGCAAGCGGTCACCTCAACATTAAATACACCTGACAACCACCCTGGCCGCCTTAATGAGGAAACGACCTCCACCAGTGTCACCTTGGAGGCCGTGACTCCCAAAGAGACTGGGAAGGCGGCTGATGGGACAAGCACCTAAGCAAAGGCCCTAATCGCTCAACAAGTGTAGGGCTGGGATCAATTGAAAAAGGGGTATATAATGTAAGGGAATCTCTCCTGAAAAAGGGGGGGGGGAAAAAGAAAGAAAAAAAAAAGAAGGAAAAGGAATCCTGAGAAAAAAAGAAAAAGAGAGAGAGAAAAGGGGTAAGAGCCTCCTCGGCCATGGGCCGAGGAGCCCATCCCAGATGTAAATTGTTCTAAGTCTTTTTCTTTAAATAAAAGAGGCCGGAGTTCACGCCACTCGAGCGCCGCCCGGCGCCTAGACCTTCGACCCACTATCTATAAATTCATTGCGGGGTTCGTTGGGCTTTTGACCCGTATCCATTGGGCTTGGGCAACCAAAAACCCAGTCCTTACAATTGGCGCTGTCTGTGGGAAGGATTAGTGCACCGGTGGGCTCAACAGGCGACTGTTCTAAACAACCGTTCCATGGAGGATAGGCGGTGATGCAAAAAAAAAAAGAACTATCAAAAGGAAAAACATTGCAGAAAGATAAAAGCTTGAAGACAAGAGATTCAACAGTAAAAAGAGAATTACTTGATTTTATTCAAAAAAAAAAAGAGTCACAGATTACAATCAGAGGCTTAGGCATGTTTGTTTTACAACTGTTCCTACCAGCTAGTCCTATAATCAGAGGCCCAGGCGGACCCGACCTAAAACTAGCTAGAGGGAAATGTCAACTCGTCCCCTCATTGGCATAAAGAGAATGGGAGAAAGAGAATGGGAGAGCTTGACAATAAGGGGGTGGAAGGGAGCTGAGAGCTTGAACAAAGTGAGGAGCAGATGCAGGGGCTCCGGGACGCCCTCCCCCATGATGTTCCCTTGATTCTCTCCAACCCCCACGAGCATTGGCCGTCGGAGACGGCAACACTCGAGCGCCGCACGTAATGAGAGTTTGCATGTCTCCTCCGTCGGGGGTGCGCTCTGAGGAGGGACGTTAGGTACTTCAACAATATCCCTCCGGGCCACCGTGCATGGCGCCATCGAGGTTACGCCTAGATTCTGCCGCACCGAAAGCCCAGTGGGGGCTACGGCCACAACGGCTCTTGGCACGGATGTTCTCATGTCCGTCCAAAGCCGCCCCATATCGCCTAACTCCGGTCGCAATCCCGGCGGGGTTTTTAAAGGGGCATGAGGAGTTGAAGGGGTATCTTCTTTATGGTTGGGTTGAGAAGTTCATGGAATGAGGGGAAACCATTCCCCCAGGGGGGCCTTATATAGAGGATGAAGGTAGGTGGGAATTAAATCCACGCAGAATTCGAAAAGCTAGTTAACGAAGCGTTGGATGGTAATAACGCGGCCAGATTCCAAGGGAGCCGCAAACCGTTGAGCTTATGAGGATTTACGAGGCCATTAATGAAGGCGCGTCTCGCGCACCGAAGCGTCAGGCGCGGAACACGAACGGCCAGGGGACGCTTCGCAAATGAGAGAGATGAATGCTCGAGATGGAGATGAGATCAATGCCACGTGTAAGATCACGATCCGTCCGAAGGTGGAATCGTCCCCAGTAAAGCAAACCGAGGACAAACCCCTACTTCCAGATGCCCAACGTTAGACAGAACCAAGGCACTGCATGGTCTTCGGACTCAGGCCTATGGGGAAACTAACCGCTCCAAGATGCCCAGAGCTAGGCAGCAACTGTACCTAGGTCTTGTATGGTCCTCGGACCCAAGCCTACGGGGAGCTAGCCACTTATCCTGAAGGCAGCAACTGTACCTAGGTCTTGTATGGTCCTCGGACCCAAGCCTACGGGGAGCTAGCCACTTATCCTGAAGGCAGCAACTGTACCTAGGTCTTGTATGATCCTCGGACCCAAGCCTACGGGGAGCTAGCCACTTATCCTGAAGGCAGCAACTGTACCTAGGTCTTGTATGGTCCTCGGACCCAAGCCTACGGGGAGCTAGCCACTTATCCTGAAGGCAGCAACTGTACTTAGGTCTTGTATGGTCCTCGGACCCAAGCCTACGGGGAGCTAGCCACTTATCCTGAAGGCAGCAACTGTACCTAGGTCTTGTATGGTCCTCGGACCCAAGCCTACGGGGAGTTAGCCACTTATCTTGAAGGCAGCAACTGTACCTAGGTCTTGTATGGTCCTCGGACTCAAGCCTACGGGGAGCTAGCCACTTATCTTGAAGGCAGCAACCGTGCCAAGGCACTGCATGGTCCTCGGACTCAGTCTCACGGGGAAGCTAAATACTTCAGATGAACCTAAGTGTTAGGCGGAACCAAGGCTCTGCATGGTCCTCGGACTCAGGCTCACGGGGAAACCAACCACCTTAGATGATCCTAAGAGTTAGACATAACCAAGGCACTGCATGGTCCCAGGACTCAGGCCTATGGGGAAACTAACTCCTTCAGAGGATTCCAGGTGTTGGACAGAACCAAAAGCGCTGCATGATCCCAGGACTTAGACCTATGGGGAAACTAACTACTTCAGAGGATTCTAAGTGTTAGACGGAACCCAAAGCACTGTGCGGTCCTCGGACTCAAGCTTGTGGGGAAGTCAACCACATTAAGGGGAACCTAAGTGTCAACCCAAAGAATTTTCCACCCGGCTCTTAGGGAGCGATGGGCCCACTCGAGTATACATGCCCTCGCTGCAACAATCAATGCCGCGATTGGCCAAGATGCAATTGAAGATAAAATTACACAAGTAAAGAAAGAACGAATAACGTGCAAGTAAGCAAGCCACCACAACAAACTGGAAAAGAAATAAAACTCGCATTCCATTAAGTTCACAAAAAATTACGCGGTGAATACCACATTACAGTCAAAAAAGAAAAAAGAAGAAAATGCAAAGGACAGGAAGGACAACAGGGTCGGAAGGCCTGCCCCACTCGCTTATACTCCTCCCTCAGCTGGGGGCTGGACCATGGCAGCTTCAAGGCTTTCTGAGCTTTGGCCAGGGGGGACGGCCTGCGAAGGCGAGGCAGGAATAACTGCCTCCTCAGCAGCAGAAGCTTCAGCTCCAGCGCTAGACTTCACAGTCTCCTGGGGTGCCTCCTCAACGAGGCCCTCACCCGATTCTGCCACCTTGGGAGGGTCACTTCCTCGGGCAGGCTCAACCACGGGCTCAACAGCTGAGGTGTCCTCGCCCGTAGCAGTGCCTGTTTCCTCCGCAGCCTCTTCGGCCTCAGCGCCACTTGGAGCCGCCTCGCGGATGGCAGGAGGGTAGTACACATTCTCCTCCTTCCACAAATCGGATGAGGCCTCGATCCCAGCCTGTCTAAGAGCCTCCCGCCAAACCTCGGCAGAGTAGCGCCTGCACAACGCGGGGACTTCAGACCTAAAGGTTGCTGCTGTCTCTTCCATCCCCGCGGCATAAGCCTCCTCCTCGGCTTCCTTCTTGGAGGCTAGGGCTTCCTCTCTGCCCTGGTCAGCCTCCAACTTGGCCCTCACGGCCTCGTCTCTCGCCCACTCGGCTGCCTTCTTGTCCGACTCGGCGGCAGCCACCTTCTGGGGTAGATCAGCGAGCAACCCCTTTGCAGTCTTCAGCTGCTCCTCTGCCTCAGCCAGGCACTTCGAGTAATCCTCGGCCTGCTTCTGAAAACCAGCGAGACCGGACAGGGCAGTGTCCCGGGCAGTGGTCATCGCACTCAACTCCTCCCGGGCCTTGGATAAGTCAGCCTCAGAGTGTTTGAGAACCTGGGTGGCCTCCAGAAGTTTCTCGCGCTCCACCTCCATGGCTTTCCCCTGGTCACGGGCAACGTCCTCCAACCTATAAGTAGCCTGAACGGCCTGCCCAACAAAACAAATACGCCATCAGCTGAGACCAAAAAGCGGAATGGAAGAGCTACAACTAGGAAAAGTCACAAGTATTGGGGGGCTTACCATCCCCAAGTACCGCTTGAGGCAGAAAAAGACCTCCCTGCTCCTCATGGTCGCCAACTCCGCCATGTCGGCTGGGAGTAACAGGCACCTTTCCACCGCATCGGCCACGTATGTGCCCTCGCCCTCATTGAAATCTCTGAGGGAGGAGTCTTCCCTCAGCGGCGCCCCACGGAGCATTGGGGTAGGAAGCCAGGCCTGAGGCTCGGGCTGGTCGCCAACTTGTTTGTCCTGGCCTCGGGAGCCTATCCTCAGCTGTTTGGACGGCCACCGATCATCACCCTCCTCCTGTGGGGGCTCGGACCTCTCCTCAGCTGGCCTCTTGCCCTTATCCTTCTCCCGCTGGGGATCAGAGGGCTCACGCCTGGAAGGCAGACTTGTCTTAGACGAAGAGGGAGGAAGCCCTGATTGGGTAGAAGCCGACTTGCCCTGGGCTGAACGAGTTTTTGGAGAAGGAGGAGGAAGCTCTGACTTAGACTTCCCCGGCTGGCCTTCAATCAGTTCAGCCAAGCTAACTTGCGGCTTCTTCTTGTAGCCCATTTTTCGCCGAGAAGAGGGCTTGGATGTTGAGAAGTCCGCTTCGGTCAGACGAGGGTCACCCAAATCCCCTGGAGGATCCTCGGACTGGTGAGCTTGATCAAACACGTCAAATTCGTCCTCGGCGGGGCCAAAATCAGCAACCTCCACTTCCCTCTCAGGGCCTACTTCGGCGGGCTCCGAGATCCTAAGGGAGGAGGAGGGACCCGCAGGTATTGCGCCTCCTGATGTGGAGGGCACCTCAGGAAACCGAAACCCGTCCTCGGTCATCGTTATCTTCTGAAGCCGAGGATCCTTTGCTCTGATCACGTGCTTCGGCGCCGCAAATGACTTGTGAGCCGGGTCGTATTTCAAAATTTCGTGAGCGGCCCTAACTTGATTATCTGCCGCGTTCACAAAAACCTCTGCCCTTAGCGCCTTTTGCAAGTCTTCCCGGTTGATTAGGCTGAAATGGCGCGTGAAGGCGTGCGGATCTGCAAGAGGAAACACATCCACATTAGAAACCAAACATTGCAAGAGAAAGGGACGAGAGAAAGGATGGAACTGATTAGGGCCCTAGAACTCTCTCTCTCTCTATTTTTCCACTGCCCACTTGGGGTCCCCTCCGTCGTCGGGCAGTGAAGGCCATCGTGCCACTCTCCAGACACGATGAGGAAATCTTTGTTCAACCCCTTGCTGGACTCAGGGAGACACTGAATGAGCCGGACTCTGTCATCCCTGGTCTTCAGGTAGTAAGTTTCGCCCTTCAGGCACTGGAGATTATAGCACCAGTTGACGTCATGGTGGGTCAATCTCAGGCCCATCTTTTCATTTAGGGTATCCACACAGCCCAGAACCCTAAAGACGTTGACGGCACACTGAGTGGGGGCTAACCGGAAGTGCATCAGATAGTCCCTCATCACCGGACCCATGGGAATCCTCATGCCACCTTCAACGAAGGCAACGATGGGAATTACCACCTCACCCTCCTGCCTCCGAAAGCGCCACTCACCCTCCGCACAATACCTCAAGCCCACGTTGGCCGGTATATTGTAGTCGGCGATGAACTTCTCCATCGCCTCCTCAGTGAAGACATACTTCTTAAAAATACCCATCCCAAATGATGCCTAAACGAGCTAAGAGGAAGCAAACGAAAAAGAGGCAGAGATGAAGAAGGAGAAAGTTCAAAAGGAGATAGAGTGACTTACAGAATGGTGTAGAAGCTCCTCGGACAGGCTTTTTATGCTGGAGATGTGGACTCTTGGGTGCAAAGATGCAGAAGAACCGGATTTTCAAATGGGTATTTATACCCTAAAATCAAGGAACAGTGCGGGTTTTCCCACTCCTAACTGCTATGCGAATCCTCACCGTTGGATCGACATCCTCCCGTTGAACGTGGGGAGCAAAAAGCCATCAGGATTTAATGAAGGGCACGTCGCGCCCTTCGAGGCGCCAGTAACGCTTCTGAGCCAGGCGAAAAGACTCTAGTACCCACAGAGGGCCAAACTCGATGGGACACGTCGCAGGCCCGAGGACATCAAAATCCTCCTCTCCGCTCGAGGAGGCGGACAGCAAAATTTTGAAGGGCTATTGTGGGGCCAAATAATCCTACGGCCCAGCCCACTTCGTTCCTGGGCCGAAGGCCCGAGCCGAGGAGACAATCCAAGTCCGAGGACGACCTCATCATCGGACGTCCGAGAGTCTGAGGGATAGGCTCGTAGCAAGCGGTCACCTCAACATTAAATACACCTGACAACCACCCTGGCCGCCTTAATGAGGAAACGACCTCCACCAGTGTCACCTTGGAGGCCGTGACTCCCAAAGAGACTGGGAAGGCGGCTGATGGGACAAGCACCTAAGCAAAGGCCTTAATCGCTCAACAAGTGTAGGGCTGGGATCAATTGAAAAAGGGGTATATAATGTAAGGGAATCTCTCCTGAAAAAGGGGGGGGGAAAAGAAAGAAAAAAAAAAGAAGGAAAAGGAATCCTGAGAAAAAAAGAAAAAGAGAGAGAGAAAAGGGTAAGAGTCTCCTCGGCCCATGGCCGAGGAGCCCATCCCAGATGTAAATTGTTCTAAGTCTTTTTCTTTAAATAAAAGAGGCCGGAGTTCACGCCACTCGAGCGCCGCCCGGCGCCTAGACCTTCGACCCACTCTCTATAAATTCATTGCGGGGTTCGTTGGGCTTTTAACCCGTGTCCATTGGGTTTGGGCAACCAAAAACCCAGTCCCTACAACAACCATGATAAATTTTAATATCTCAACAATTTTCTTCAAGTATTTTGAGTTAAAGGTAGTAGTAATGCTTGAAAAGTTGGAATTGTAATATAGGATATTTTATTTGTTACCTAAAGAATATTGATTTGTTAGATTTAAATCTTCTAGACATATGATTTTTGCTATTGGAAAATTTGATGACACTACCTTTGTTTTATATATATATATATATATATATAATTTCTTTTATTGCTTAAAATGGGTGTCCATGAAAAACTAAGTAAGCTAAATTACTTTTATTGCTTAAAATGATGTCATAAACAAGGAAGTATGAATATTAAAAAAAAAAAAAAATTATTGTGGATGATTGCAGGTATTGGATAAAGGCTTCAATTGTAGTATATGGCATCATTCATTGCAAAAGTTTAAATATTGTGACAATATTTTAGCAAAACTCAATTGATTATTATTGGAAGATAATGATATTTGTCATCATTTTTAGAAGTTTTTAGTAAGTGGATATTAACTTTAGCAATTAGATACGAAGAAACTTTTATAGTAAAATAGATATTCATATGTGAAATAACTACACTAATTTTATGTAATCAAAATTCTTATACAAATGAAATTAATATTATGACACACATATTTTATTTATGAAAATTGCCTTTTAATAGTTTCATACTTTTTCAAATATGATTTTATCTTAATTTTCTCACTTAAGAGGCCATGCTAGTATAAATTTATTTTAAAAGCCATAGGGAACAAATTGGTTTGGAAAATGATTTTTAATTCTATATATGAAAAAAAAAATTATGTTGACTTTTCTTATGAAGACTTTAAAAGTACTAACAAGCTTAATAAAAGAATAAAATAATAATAATAAAAAGAGAGAGAATTATATATACCCTTAGGCTCAAAGTTTTATTCGGCCTGACTATGCACTGGAAATTGATTATTAGCAATAATCAAGGACAAAGCAAGGATTAAGAAACTAATACTCGTAGCAAGAATCGTGCAAATCCCAATCAATCATCATTATGCGAGGATTATAATAAGGTGTTGGTTACATATATAGCCACACTTAATTATTATTATTATTATTATTATTATTATTTGGAAAAAAAAAATTTTAATTTTTTGAGAAAGCTTTTTGGAAACAACTTAATTGTATAATTTGAATTATATTTGTTGTAACTTGTAACTAGCTCCTTAAACTAATTAAAGGAATGTGATCCACATTGTCCATATAAATATATATGCACACACAAATGTCCTTTTCTAATTGATAAATCACAAGAAATATTGCATCATGGATGACATGATAGGATTAGGAGCTGGATCTTAAATCTTAAACCCTTAATTACAAGAGTTTTTAAAGAAACTTTCTCTCTGTTTTTTTTTTTCTTTTCTTAAAAAAAAAATAATAATAAGTGAATCTATAGGATCATTAAGAGATCCTCATCGTTCAGCTCACCCCAAAAAAAAAGGAGATAAAGGACAACATGTTAAGAGTCTTTGAGGAAGCATTAATAAGGGAAACTTTGTCGTTACATTACTGTTATGTAGTAGTAATTAATAATAGTGCAAACCTAAGCAACATTTATGATGTTCCAAATTATTTGTCATGGGCCTCATGGCTTAATAAATTAACTTAACACGTACTTCAATTCCCTCTTAAGTCTTAACTCTTAATTAATTGTTAGTTCGGCAATAGCCTCTTAAGTGTGCTTTTAACACTGGTCAGCTCTTCCGTCTGGGTGCAAGTGTCAAAACTCAAAAGTCTCAAAACCTAATCTGGCCTAGTTTGGTTTATGAAAGTTTTAAACCATATCACAGGAAGTTTCTTTGAAAATTTAAGTCGAAGTTTCTTTGAAAATTTAAATCAAAGTTTCTATAAAATAGAAAAAAGACAGATCGTACAATTATTTAGACGTTGTATTTGTACCTAGGGTTTCTTAATTAAATTATGAAAAAAAAAAAGTTAATGGATGCCTTTGGAGAATTGGTTTAGAAAGTATTTTTTTTTTTTAAATTTATAAAAAAAGAAATTAATTGTTTTGACAACTTTTTATATTTTCAATGAAAATTGTGTCAAAACTTTCTTAAAATGGTTTATTAATAATTTTTCTTAAAAGCACCCGTTAACAAGACCCAAGGGTTGTGCTACACTTTGTTTAGGAGATTCAAATGAACCCACTGACTTAAATATATATATATATATAATATATTTTGAAATTTAATACTTTAATTTATTCTTAAAAATATTTTTACACACCCTAATTTAAATTTTATACACTTTCATTACAAGTATTTTCAACTCTAAGAGTAAGAGTAAGTATTTCTGAATTGTAGGTATTACTCTTTATTATAAATTTATATTACATGTGTGTAAGTGTGTCTAATATTAATTATGTGCATTACTTTTTATTATAATGTTATTTTTGTGAATAATAATGTATGTGGATGTTTGTGTATATAGTATAAAAGTAATATAACTTTATATAATTTAATAATTAGAAAATAAAGAGGGTTTGTTATATGTGTGTATATTATTATCATATTATAATAACTTTTTGTTATAAAGTGAGAAAAATTCAAGAAAAAAATTTGTAAAGTTAGTGATTTTTCAAGCATTTGATTGGTTAAGGAGACACGTAATGTATTATTTTATGTATGTATGAGTGTGGTTGTGTGCGTTAATAATTAATATAGAGAAATGAGTTGAGTTTAGTCATTTAGTTTTAATTTTTTTTATAAAAATAATAACAAATAGATAATAACAACTACATAAAAAAAAAAAAAAAAATTAGGCAAACTAAACAAAATAAAATAGTCATATCTACCCACATTGGCAATAAATATTCATAATGTACTATCATGTAATAATTCAAAATTTGAAAACTTGTAGAAGGAAATTGTAATTTTTTTTACGATAGTTCAATATATTCAAGTTCTCTTTTTATTAAAAAGTTTTTAATTTAAATTTCTTAATGACCCCTTAATTTAATTATCGTTGTAAAAGACAATATGGTTTGTATTGCATCAATCAATACAACCATATAGTTGAATTTAATTAAAGAATTTAAAATATTAAATTGTAGCCAGTAATCTTCTAAAAAAAAGGAAAAAGAAAGAAAGAAAGAAATTGTAGTAATAAGTTTTGTCCCTTTGCAGCTTGTGAGGAAAACTCTTTCCATAAAGTGCCTTCATTTTTTTTTTGGAAGAGGAAGACATCCTCATAATTCATTGAATGGAAATAGAATCAAGATACAGGGCTTGAACTACAGGTGGAGGAGATTCCTCCATCCAGATAACATCATGTGACTCATTCTTTGCATGCCTAGCTAATAAGTGAGCCACTGTGACCTCGACATTCATTTAAATTTCCTGGACACCTAGATCTCTAACGTAGTAATCTGCTAATCATGTACTAATTGTGCGTGACCAACTTTCTTCTAATGTTTATAAAAATAAAATAAAAAATAAAATTTCTTCTAATGGTTTTCGTTCAGGCAATGAGTTTTTCAGATCTTGAAACTTGATTTTGATAGGAGATATTATGGCACATCAATTCAAAACTCATTGGAGTTCTAATATATATTAGATGTATTCCTTATAAGTCGGACAAATGATCCTTTATGAATCCTTTTTCATGAGATAAATGCTTGTAAAAGGTCATATATTAAAAAGAAAATTTATCAAGAACCCTATAGTTCAACTGGTTAGTATTTTTTAGTGTTTCCAATTGAAACATCTAAAATTTGAATCTCTTCCTTCTCAATTATCAAATTGAAATAAAAATACCAAGAATCTTAGAGTTTAACTGGTTAATTTCTTCATCCAAGATTCAAATCTCGCCATTTTCAACTATCAAAAAAAAAATATTTTTTTTAAACCATAACTTTAGCTTCAAATCGGCACGTTTCTCCAATTATAGAAAATGTGCAATTTTTTAATTAGACCCACTAGATAAATAAGTTAGAATGAACATATTGTAGTTTGTCACTATACATGTTATGAGTTGGTTGCCACTTACGCAATCATTTTTGATTTTACTAGAAATCTGAAAAAGAGTCGAATAAAAGCATATGGACATTTGCTCATTGCTCATTGCTCATTGCTCATTCTAATCATTTTTTATCTAATCAAAAATATTCCTTCAATATTTTAATTAACTAACAACTTTTTCACTACGGCACTAGAATTAAAGTATGACATGATTAACAGTTAAAAATGTTACTAAGCAATGTAGTTACTAATTACTATCGCTTTGTGCGTGAGAAAGAGCATTATTGAAAGGATGAAAAGTATAATAAAAATTAGAAGTCAAGGGTATTAGGTGTTGAAATTTGAGGGTCGTATTGTTCCTATTCATGTTGAGAAAATTTGGATCAGTGCCATTGTGACTGCTGTCATATAAACATAAAAAATAGGGTTTCGAATTTTAAAGAAATTTTTTAAAACTAGTGGTCCAAAATGAATTTCTAACGCTTCAATCCACGTGCTGAAGTATAGTTGACATAATCTTTTTTTTAAATGAGATGATCAAATAGCTTGGCCTTGATTCTCAAAAAAATAAAATAAAAAAAGAGGCTTGGTCTTCACTCATCATTACCTAGTTACTAGGGTTGAGACTTGAGATTATTAGTTCACACAATTAGTGTTGGGAAACGGTGATTTATTACACTGCAATGATTTGGGTTCTTTGCCATAACTATTTTTTTTTTGGCAAGGAACTTAATTCTTTCTTTTTCATAATTAAAATTTTATTTTATAAATTTAAAACTATATCGTAATTAAAATTTTTAATAATACGACTTTTTAAACATTTTTAGATTTATAATATTTAATTTAGAATGTAAAATGAATTTCTAAAGAAATCCATTTCTTACTTAAAAAAAAAATAGATTGGTTGTGTATGTTTAGTGTCCGTTATTTTATAAACCCAATCTACAACTTCTAAGGTAATTTATATATATATAATAATAATAATAATAATAATAATAATAATAATAATAGATAAAGCAAAGAGAAAATCAAATTAAATTTTAAATTGAAATTCAATTAGTGTCTAATTTTGCGTCACGTGTTTCATCTAATCTAAATTTTAGAATTTTGTGCTAAGTGAGTTAATTTAGTGTAAAAATTGAATTTCAATTAAAGTTTAATTTTGCACCACGTGTATCATCTAATCTAAATTTTTAAATTTTTTTGTCAAATTAGTTAATTTAGTGTAGAAAACTAGTAGTCCAATATAAGAAATCATAAAAAACATAACCATATAACTAAAAAAAAAAAAAATTCAAATTTATAAGTCATCTATATATATATATATATATATATTAATAGGTAAAACTTAGAGAAAGTTGAATTAGAATATGAAATTAAAATCCAATTTTTGCACATATCTAAATTTATGTAGGGACTACACCATAATTATTCACTTAAGCATGTGCCCCATGTCTATTTAAGTTTTTTAATCTTTGTATCAAGTGAGTTAATGAGTGTAGAATACTAAGAATCTAATATTAATGAACTATAAAATTTAATAAAAAAACAATTACATATACTCAATAAAAATCACCAAATGTTTCTCAAAAAATAAATAAAATAAAAATCACCAGACGTTCTATCTTATAAAAGATTAGAAAAAAAAAGGATCATAAGTAGTACTAAAATTTAGGTAAAAATTTTAATATGTGACTAATTATATTTACTTTTAAAAAAATAATTTGACTAATTATTTATATTTTATGATAAAAATTGTGTTTAATTTTAAATATATCTATACGTATGCATTAATGCATGTGTTACATATTTTTTAAAAAATAATAATAATTTGACTAATTATTTATATTTTTATAATAAAAATTTTGTTTAATTTTAAATACATCTATGCGTTTGCGTGGAGTTACATGCTAGTGTAATGTAATGTATTATAAACTCAGTCTAGTGTACTTTGGTTACGTAATGTATTATAAACCCGGGTTAAAACACTATTATTATTATTTTCGTGTATATCTAATATGTATTACTGTTTACTTAAGATAAAAAAGAAAAAGAAAGAAAAGAGATCCATTTCTTAAGCTTTTGAATTTTGAATAATACCATTTAAGTGTGTATTGAAATGTGCATTAACTTGAAGCAAGTTAATAAAAACCCAAAATAAGGATTTTTTTTTTTTTTTTGTAACCCACCAAAATAAGTTTAATAAAAATCCAAAAGAGGGGGGTATGCTTTTTTTTTTCTTTTTTTTTTGGCTTGCCATTATTATCTTACACTATCTAGTATACACCGTTTATACAAATGTTGAAAATGTTTTTCGTAAAATATTTTACAACAAAACAAATAGAGAGTAAAAACTCTTAGCTTAGGCATTCCTTCCCACATTAAATTGACAATTTGGGTTTGAATGATCCAAGGTGTTGCAAATAGGACAAAATGGGGATATACCCATTTCGCCAAAAAGTTCCAGCAAAATGCCCATTGCATGAAACTATTTAGGGATATGATTCTGTTTTGAAACTCAATTTTTAGAAAATCGAGTTTCAATGAAAAATTTGATTTGGCAAAAATCAAGTTGTTTGAAAAAACCTTCATGGAACTCGAGTTCCATGCAGGATTTTTTTTTTTTTTTTTGATGGCCTATAACTTGATTTTCTAAAAATCGAGTTTTTCATTGAAACTTGATTTTCTAAAATTCGAGTTTAAAACATGGACATATTTCTAAATAGTTTCATATATAGGATATTTTGCTAGAACTTTTAAGCGAAAGTGGTATATCCCCATTTTGGCCTAGTTGTACACTTGTACTCCTTTGTAGGATCACTTATTTGCTTAAAAGTTAAAATGTTTTTCCTTCACCTTTAGCTTTAAGCAAGTAAATTAACAAAACAGAAGCCTTACCAAATTCATATTTAACTTAATGTCTCATCTCTCTAACTAATTATTTTATATTATAAAAAAAGGCACGACCTTTCCACCATGGGTAAAATTACTCCCCATGTAATGTGGGAGTCTTGCTATTGCGTGATTAATACTCCGTGTAGAGAGATTTGTGGAATTTTGAAACACTTTTGTTGACTAACTCTGTCGAAGGAAGCCTTATAAATAGTATCACACTTCAAGAAGCAATACTACTATAACTTGCTTTCCAGTTTGCATGTGTGAGAAAGAGAGAAAGAGAGAGAGACCTAGAGCTCAAAAATGGGCAGAAGTCCTTGCTGTTCTAAGGTGGGAATGAATAGAGGAGCTTGGTCTGCTGAAGAAGACAAAATTCTCACTGATTACATCGCAACCAATGGTGAAGGAAAATGGAGAAATCTTCCGAAGGAAGCAGGTAAGACATATAAAAAAAATCCTAGCAAACGAAATGCTTATACATGCTTTCCTCTTTGGGATTTAATTACATTGTTCCATGCATATATGTAGGTCTAAAAAGATGTGGAAAGAGTTGCAGGCTTCGGTGGATAAATTATCTCAAGCCTGACATCAAGAGAGGAAATATTACATCTGCTGAAGAGGACCTCATCATTAGGCTCCACAAGCTCTTAGGCAATAGGTATTTTCCCACTGTTCTTTTTAATCTTTAATTTTGTTAAAGATCAACTATTATATTGAATTGGATAAAATGTTATATAAATTAAAGACCGTCTTATATAAATAGAGTAATGAGCTCTGTTTAAGCAGTATGAGTAAAGTACAAGTAAATAAAAAACAACGGGTGTAAAGCTCATTGGACTTGTACTATATATCAACAATGTACTATGTATTGATTGTATTGCTAAATTTTTTTTTACAGATGGGCTCTCATTGCCAAGAGGCTGCCTGGGAGAACAGACAATGAAATCAAGAACTACTGGAACACTGTCCTTAAAAAGAAGCTGAGCAATAAAGGTAAGGAAGCAAGCGACGATAACAAGAAAATCAAACCTCCAGTTAAGAGTGTGCCAGAGGTGGTCAAGACCAAGGCATTTAGGTTTACAAAGGTCTTTGTTGCACCACAAGAAGACAAGCATGAAGCTTTTGATCATGATAATAATAATAATGTCTTTCAAGAACCTATCTACTCTGAGAACGATAACCTTGAAATGGAATTGAAATCCATTGATTGTCAACAACCACTTCCGTTGGTTTCTTTTGATGAAGAAGAAAAGTCATCAAATTTTGCACTAAACTTTAGCACGGAAGAGCTTTTGATGTTTGATAACTTCGAAACGGATATTTGGAATTTATGCATGTTTGATGATAATATGGAAGGAGAGGCTAACAATGGTGGTGCCAATGATCTTTGCTCACTTTTGGATGAGCCTCTTCCATTCTATGAAGAGAATTCTGAGCAGATGCATTGGATCTAGATTAATATACTCTTTGATAACTTCTTATAAGTTAACCTTAGTTGGTACAAAAGGTTAGAATTGACACCCCATGAAGCAGAAAGGCATTCTCACTCTCTCTTTATTATTATTATTTTTTTTTAGCTTCTCCTTGTGATAACAATTTGTACAACTTGGTATAGAGATTCAAAGTAGCTCGTACACTGTAACACCAAGTTGACTACTTCTGAATATTGTGAAATAAAACATCTAGGTTAAAATATTTTTCTCGTCCCTATAATATAGCATACATTTTATTTTCATCTTTAAAAATATAAAGTATTCTAATTTAATCGTTGAAAATTGTAAAATGCTCTAAATTTCATTATTCTATCCACTATCTATTACGTTCGGGCGGTATTTCAGAAACAAAAATAGAAACTATAATATCTTTTTTTTATCCCTTAAATATGCATTCTATTACATACATGTTGACTAAAAACATTACAAATGTGAATGGAGTGGTGACAGATACAAATCTGTCTATATCATGCACTTTTCCTACTGATTTTTCAAATTATCTTTACCCTTTTGTATGGGTCACATGCAGAACATCAAAATTCAAAGCCTTTTTTCCTTATGCTAAGTTATTAGACTACTAATTGTCGGGTCCCAAGTGGCGGAACTATAGTCAACTCTGGCATGTGTGGGTTTTATTATTATTATTATTATTATTATTATTATTTATAATTACTCATTTATTTTATTTTATTTTTTCGTTATTTAGGACTTGGGATGAGAGATTTGAATCTAGCCTACATCTCTGTTTAAAATACTAGCCAAATGTTAATTGGACTATAAAATTCTACGTTGACGTTTGTATGGGTTAAAACTTAAGAAAGTTAAAAGTTTCATTCGAGGTACGTGTGTAATGTCAATTATTTCATCTTTTCATACTCAAATACAGGTTTCAGTGTAAGGATTTATATCCCCCGATCATTTAAGGCATTCAATTGATCATGGGATTGATTTTTAAATCTTGTCTTTTATAGATAAAACTATACTTTAAATTTCAAGTCTACTTAAATTGGGGGAAAAAAAATACTTATTTTGTAATATGGAAATATGAAACTCGTGACAATTGGAATTTTAGCTCAGAATTATTTTCCATAAAAATAATACAAGAAGCGAAGCGAGTGATGAGGCTTTGATTACCCAATCATCTATAATATTCCGTGAAAGATGGGCTAGCGGGCATGTGAGATGGATCAAAGTCTTGTTTGTTTTCTATATTTTTCGTATCATAGAATTGGAATATCCCAAACCCAAATGCATTTAATGATTCGATGCATTCATCTTGGCCATTCGATTTTCAGTGAAATTGGGGACTGAAAGGCCATGATAGATTGCAAAGAAAGAGATGCATCAATTTTGAGGTTCATTTAGTGTCTTGTCACTTGTGAATATGAATATCTATTCGGTGATGGAGATAAGATACATAGAGATGAACAATAAGAAATTTTGAGGTGTAGAGGTGCTTGGTAATTCTCAATTACGATAGAGATCGATCGTATATACGTGGACAATAATACAGATGATTTACTCTTTTGGTGAGAAAGACTATTATAACTAGTATTTCGGTATCAAAGAGAGGATGAGATTATTTTTTGAGGATTTTTTTTTTTAATGATATTATTATGTATTTAGATAATAAAGGCCGAGTTTTGATGTAACGACAAGTGTTATCCACTAAAAGAGGGATGATGCCTACTGTAACCTTTCTTTGATGGCTACAGCTCTCAAGGTAGGAATGTACTAAGCGTGCGTTTGGATAGGAGGGTTTGTTGCTCATTCTTTAGTTGCGTTTTGCTCCTTTTTTTTTTTTTTTTTTCTTTTTGGCCGCAGTTGTTGACTGAGAGGGGACAAAATTTACTGTGCATGAACAGTGCGTGCACGGTTCACGTACTGTTCATGCACTAAAAAATATTAAAAGTGAGTCCCACAACACTATTCACACATTTAAAAATTATTTTGCTACAGTACTTTCAGCAACAATCAGTTTTTATCAACTTTCAGCAACAATAAGTGCTATCCAAACGGACCCTAAATATGACGGAGAAAATCTGTTTTCTCCGCTTTTGGAGATGTAAATATTATACCATTTTTAAATTATTTTTTTATTTAAAAGTATTTTTATTTATTTATTAGGCACATTAAAGAATGAATAATGTTACATCTACAATATTTTCACAACAAAGCCGGGATAGTAAGTTGTTATTAGTTCGAATCTGGACTCACCAGTACTAACATCACTTTTTACTCACCAATAACAACTTGACATTTAAAATTTGTTATGAAATTGTTGTGGATGTGATATTAATCTTAAAGAATAACTATTACAACTATTTAGAAAAAAAAATTAGTTAAGGACAAAATAACTACTCCATGTTATTATTTCATTATAGGATGTATTCCTACTTTCCTACATCCTAAATTTGGATACGCTGATATTGTTTAATGGCTTGCTCTCATGCTAAGATAAAAATCTAATTCGAAGGAAAAATTATCTTATAAAACAGTTTTATAAGATATTCTCTCGTAACATGTATAGGTTCTACTTCTTATATATTGTAAAAGAGATATCTTATGAGACCTACATTTCACATACTGTAAAAGAAATATCTTATAAGACCGTTTCATACCTTCTCAATCCCAAGGGGTTGAGGGAATAAAAAAATAAATTGTTAACTAGGTATACACTGTTGTGGTAGAAATCTTTAATTAATTACTACCGAATAATTATCATCACTCCTTTTCTTATAAGTTAAAAATTAAGTAGCTAATGCCAACGCCCAGGTGCCACGGCGCCATGCCTGCTGCCTCTTTCCCATCACAGTTCACAAGACAATTTTGAACCGCCAGTCTTGTGTTGGACATGGTAAAATTTTGCTCAGCAAATAGTCAACTAGTAATACCTATACCAAAACCAAGGAAAGACTATATAGTATCATTAAGTTGAGAAATTGAGATCCTAACAGCAAGTTGATAGTAGCCAAGAGATCTGTTCATATAAGAATAAAATAGATTTTAGGTGGGGATTATAACTTAGAACTATGGTTATTTGATTTGAGATCCAAGATTCTACTTTCCAAAAAAAAAAATGTTAAAAAATGACCAATAATGATGTAGTATGTTAAAAATAATAATTAAAACCATTAAAAACAAAATATAAGTTCATACTCTAAATCTCCATCTACTAAAGAAATATTGTGTTGTTATCTATACAGATTAGTCTATCATCAAATCAGTCAATCTTATAACATTTAATAAAAATCAGATTCTTTTATTTTTTTATAAGGAAAAAAAAAATCAGATTCTTAAGCAAGGATTAAAAATAATGTTCTCAAATTAACAATGTAATCGCAAGTTGAGACTTAGGACAAGATTGTAGGTGGGGGTCATTGTAAAAGAAGACTCGAGAAATAATATTGGGGGTGGGATAAGTTTAAAATACTAAAACTCCATTATAAGTTATTCCAAACGCTCGGTGTACTATTTATTCCTCTCACATAAATGTGGGTCTAATATGTGAGATTCATACACGAGGTCATTTTTTATGTGAAAAGAATGTATAGTATACTAAATGTACCGAATAATTTTTATGGACAAAACTTAAGTACATGCAATTCTTTAGGTACAATATATTAAGTCTTTTTAATTAAATTTAAATACTATTTGGTTTAATTTAATTGTCCTTTGAGAAAGATAATATTCATAATTCATTGAAAAATGTAACCATGAGATCGAATATAAATTGAGAGATTTAATGTATAACATCTAAATAACCGGCCTTCTTTGTTGCCGTGGTGGTTGGGGGGCAAGTCTTTTTGTCCAACTTCAAATGTTAAAATGCAGTTAAAAAAAAAAGAACTGTACCAAAGTATTACCTCATCACAACATCCCCAGTCCTTATATAAGAGATGACTCAAGAAATAATTTAATGCAGGGTGGGAAGGGAGAGGGTGAGTTTCAAATACTAAGAGTCCATTTGGATAGAACTTATTTTGCTGAAACTGAAAACTGAAAACTAAAAACACTGTAGCAAAATAATTTTTAAATGTGTGAATAGTATTGTGGGACCCATTTTTAATAAAAAAGTTGCTGAAAAGTAATATTTGTGGGTCCATAAACAGTGCATGAGTGCACTGTTTACGGTTGAAAAGTCAACTTTTGCGGCTGAAAGTAAAAAAAAAAAAAAAAAAAAAGCGGAAACGTGTTTTGCACCCAAACGTGGACGCAAAATGCAGTACCCAAACAGTTACTAAACCTTTATTTTACAAATTTATATATATATATATATATATATATATAAAAGAATTTATCTTTTCAAATTTGGGGGCCAAGGCCTCTCCTTAAAATGAGGTATGATTTTAATTTGAACTAGAATTCAATTAACAAAAATAAAGATATTAGTTATCTTAAGAACTATAATACTATGACTTAAACCGATAATTTTTTCCAACAAGGTTTTTGAATTTTATATATTTAATGATTAGGAATTTAGGATCCCTAAAATGTTGTGGAGACAAGGAGGATTTATAAACTATTTTCCAAGAAGTATATTTTTCGGTTGTTTACTATGAAACCATGCATCAAAGAGATTGCTCAAAATTTTGAAAACTCAAGTTTAACGTATCAAATGGTGAATAAAAGTCCTCCATCCCATTTTCAATGAAAAAAAAGATTTGTGAAAAGCTGAATTGTTGGTGAAATATAAAGTAAAAATACCATAAATTTATAGGATTCTTATATGCTCATTTAATTAGGTACACTTTTTTGGTAAAAAAAAATGTATTATTGGAAATAAGTAATGTTACTTTTATAACATTTTTACAACAAAATTTAATTAGTAAACTGTTATTGGTTCTAATCTAAGCTACTAGTATAACTTTTCCATCCATCAACAACAATTTGTCTCTAAGTTTTGATGTGAAAATATTATAGATATAATATTACTCAAGATAAATAAGACAACTAAGGTTTGTCTTTTTTTTCTTTTTTCTTTTTTGTTGGTAAACAACTAAGGTTTATCTTTAATAACTTATAAATAGGAAGAATCATTTCGAATAATGGCCAAAACTGATACATAGTACTATAATAGTTATTTATTTTGTTATTTGGCTTGTAACAAAGGGCAATGAGCTTCATTGGTATTTCCAAAGTGTTGATCTCTTTCATGTCTGCGAATTCGAGGTAATATAAGATAGATCCTATATATCTGTCGAAGGAAACAAAACCCTCCAAAATCACATGTTAATTTCTTATATTATTTTAATGATTAATTTTTTGTACTCTACTTAAAATCTATTTAGATACTGCTTATTTGCTGAAAACTGAAAAATAAAAACTTATTGTTCAAAATATTGTAGCAAAATAATTTTTTAAAGACAAAACACTATAGCAAGACCCATGACTACGTTTTTCAGTTCTTGTTGGTCTGTGAACAGTACCCATGAGGCCCACTAAAAAAAGGCAAAACACGGAAAACTTTGTACGCAAACGCACACTTAATATATTTCTTGGACTGAATAATGTTCGGCTGCAATTTCATTTTCCATTTTTTAAATAGCAATTCATTTTGCTTTTGGAACTGAAGCAAACGCATAAGTCTCTAAAAATAAGATAAAACCCTATAGAAAATAAGTTACTGAACTATTTAGTGATCAATATCATATTTTCTTAAATTCAAATGAGAGAAATATGAATAAATTATGTTGGCATGAATGTCATTAAGCTTGCTTGGCCAACCAAACAATTTAGTTTCATGCTCATTGTTTTTGTGCTGATAATTAAACTATTTACTTTTATTTCATATTTATACATTTCTACCTTATCAATGCCATAGGTGATTTTGATAATTTTTCCTTGATTTTATTCCTTCATGGTAAAAGTTTGAAACTGATAATTCAGCAATGTATGTATAGGATCTGAAGGGGTACTACTACAGCAGAAGAAGCAATCTGTCACTGTGTACGGTTATCTGGTAAGGACAGCTTTTGGCCACTGCAACCTGTTTTGGAAGACATTTGGAATTCACAGCATTCACTACGGCTTATGTGTATCGAAAAGTGGATCCTTAAAGAAGCTGACAATTAGCTGCGGTGCTGTTACAGACTACATAGACTTGACTTTTAGGTTGATCTTGGAAAAAAGATATGGTCAAATCCAAAAAACATCTTTAAGTTTGGGTGAATTGTTTATTCCGCTCCTAAAGTTTATAAACTGCAATGGAATGAATGATGGATTTGGTCCTATTGATGGGAGAAAAAAAATTATCGCCAATCATAAATATGGCCTTTTTTTTTTTTTTTTTGTTAGGTAAAGGGTTTTTGGCCCAAAGGCCATTACACTTCTATATATAGCTTGCTTTCCACTACTACTATAATACATTACTAGGTTTCCTGTGTGCATGTGAGTTTGAGAGAGAGAGAGAGAGAGAGATACTAAGCTCAAAATGGGTAGAAGTCCTTGCTGTTCTAAGGTGGGAGTGAATAGAGGAGCTTGGTCTGCTCAAGAAGACCAAATGCTCAAAGATTACATCGCAACCCATGGGGAAGGAAAATGGAGAAGTCTTCCAAGGAAAGCAGGTTAGTCAAAAACCATAACAAACGCCTTGGCTTAACTGACATCTTTTAATAATTTTAATGAAAACTTCCAAGTTCAAAACCCCACTCCTCCAATTATCAAATTATTAAAAAATAAATAAATAAACAAAATATACTTTTATCTTGAGATTTTGTATTATATAACTTAGTGAAATTCCTTTACCTTTAATGTATAAGTGATACAAATGTAATACATGTTGTTCTGTGCATGTAGGCTTAAAGAGATGAGGAAAGAGTTGTAGGCTTCGGTGGATGAATTATCTCAATCCTGACATCAAGAGAGGAAATATTACACCTGATGAAGAGGACCTCATTATTAGGCTTCACAAGCTCTTAGGCAATAGGTATTTCCCATTATTCTTCCTAATTCAATTTGTATAATCCATTAAGTTTAAGGATATATAACATTTTTCACAATTTTTTCATGATTGTTGACATAATTTTTTGTGATTACTAATACTATTTTTATTTTGCACCGATCACAACAGTTCACTGATACTAGTTCGCACTTTGAAATTTTTACTATTGCTTTAATTAAGTATGTACGTACTAAATATTGTTTCACTAATTTGTTTTTCCAGATGGTCTATAATAGCTAAGAGGCTGCCTGGACGAACAGACAATGAAATAAAAAATTATTGGAACTCTGTCCTTAAAAAGAAGCTGAATAATGGTAAGAAAGCAAGTACTGAGAAAACCGTTCTTAAACCATCCCATAAGACCAAACTCCCTAAGACCAAACCCCATAAGACCAAACCCTCCACAACGTCGAGTGTGTACAAGTACAAGGCGATTAAGACCAAGGCATTTAGGTGCACAAAGGGCTTTGTAACTTCACAACTTGACAAGCTGGAAGCTTTTGATAATAATAATATGGTCATCGTAGAACATCTTACCAAGGATATACACTTGGTGAATATTGACAACGATGCAAAGGAATCAAAATCCAGTGATGATCAATCCGCATTGGCTTTTTCTGAAGAGGACGAGTCACAAAACTTCTTATTAGGCTTTAGCATTGAGGAGCTCAATGAGCTTTTGATGTGTGATAATTTGGATGTGGATTTTTGGAATCTATGCATGTTGGATGAGAGTATGGAAGGAGGAGCTAATAATAATGGTGGCGCTAATGACATTCTCTGGTCTTCTTTGGACCATCCTCTTTCATTCTTTGAATTCTAAGCCATTGCATATTTGCATTGGAGATTACTGTTCCCTATTTTTTTTAACTTCTTATAAGTTTGGTGTAATAATTAATTGGGAATCACACCCTATGAAGAAGAAATCATTGGTTCAACTTTATCTTTTATTATTTCTTTGAATCATTCGCTTATAGAACTTGGTATAGAAATTCTATGTGATATCGGATATGTACCCCAAGTTTTCTACTTTTGTATATTGTGAAATAAAAATATATTTGGCTAATGTGACCATATCATTTCTGCTTTTTTTTAATTGATCTT
The DNA here is from genome assembly GCA_032727855.1 of Quercus ilex subsp. ballota. Taxonomy (NCBI): domain Eukaryota; kingdom Viridiplantae; phylum Streptophyta; class Magnoliopsida; order Fagales; family Fagaceae; genus Quercus; species Quercus ilex. Next base: position 3,519,522 of record CM064916.1, read on the forward strand.
TATATTTGTTTACTGAATAGAAATAGGCATGTTTTGCCAAACATTTAATTTTTGCAAAAAGTAATAAAGCCTCTGCCCAAAATTTTTTAGTTATGTAGACACTTTTGAAACTCGATTTTGCTAAAATTGAGTTTCGAGTAAAAAATGAGTATAGTGAACTCGAGTTTTAAGCAAATGAGCACTCACATGGGTTGTCTAATGTGGCATTTTAAAATAAAATATCCCATGTGGAACTCGAATTTAGCAAATTTTAATTCCTTCAAATACTTAAAAGTGAAATAGGCAAGACAGATATATTATATATTTGATGAAACTCTCAAAAGAGGCTACATAACTAAATAACTTTGGGCAGTGGCTTTTCAGAAATATTTTTTTACAAAAACTGGATATTTGAAAGAAAAAAAGCCAATAGAGAAATCACTATCTTATTTCTTGTGTTCCATTTTATGGTCTATCAATTATAATATATATGTGATGTGTATAACTTTTTTTTTTTCATTTTAAAATTTTGTTATTTTATAAGGAAAGTAAAAAGAATATGTAACAAGATTTGTTGTGTTTTTTTTAGAAACAGTATATAACAAGATTATAAATGTATACTATATTCTCCTACATAATAGTACATAAATCCCACAATTAAATTTATGGTAGATCCACTATTTATGTGAAAGGGAGAAGTGCACATTTATTGTACTCCAAGAGTATTATATAATTTTTCGACAAGTTATGACTAGTGAAGTATAAAATGGAATATAAAAGGTAGGATAGAGACTTTATTTTTTCTTTGTTCACTACACCCCCTAACATAAAGCTTTGCCCAAGATGGCAAGATGTAATAAGGTCAAAGCCAACTATTCATATGAGGTTGTTTAGGGGTCAAATCCAGTTGGTTTTAGATCTCCACCAAATCTGGACGAAGATCTCCGCTTGATCTGAAATCTCTTTGAGATTTTCGTCAAAATAGGTTTGATTGTGTCAGATTTTAATCAGGGAAAATTGACACTAGAACCAAAAGGATTAGTTTTTGGAGATACTTCAATCCACCACTACTGATCACCTTCGAAAAATCACTCGAATCATAAGAAACAGTATGGGTCCAGAAGTTGGATCAGTTTGAACAAGTCCTTGGACAGTCCTACGTAGAATTCATATATTGAAGGGACTGTTATTGGGCCCAACATATCCAAGCTTCTCTACCCATATCTCATCAACAAACTTATATCTATTTACTGTCTTTCATACAAACTCTGGTTTTCCAGAACAGATTCATGTAACTCACAGTTAATTTGGATTATAATCTTGCTATTGGTTACCAAGATATAAAGCTAAAATCAGGTTCAACCCTAGTAATTTTCAATCCTAGCTCCATCTTGTCATTGATGTCTTGTTTTGTCTATGCTGTGAAGTAAACTCGTCTGCAAATGTTTTGGCAAAGAAGCCGAAGCCAACATGAACCAGTACAAGAATATCATGAACAGTGTCCTTTTTTGCATTTTGATAGAAGAAAGTACAAACTAGGTCAAAGCTCAAAAACTTATAAATCTAAAGTTGAACCTTAGTTATAGCATTGTGTGCATATCGTTAGAATTCTAAAGAATATTAAAAAGATGCATTGATTTTTATCTTTTAGTTTGATTTAGGGTCCATTTGGATTGAATTTATTGTTGCTAAAACTGAAAACTGAAAATTGAAAACACCGTAGCAAAGTAATTTTTAAATGTATGAATAGTACCGTGGACCCATTTTTAATATTTTTTAGTGATGTGAACAGTGATAAACAGTGCGTGAACAGTGATTTTTGTCCCCTGCACAATAAAATCATATGATTTTACTGTTCACGCGCAGGGAAAAAAAAGAAAAAAAAGCTGAAAACGCAAAACGTGGACGCCACTTTCAGCTAAAACCAAACAGGTACTTAGTGAGGGTTTGGATAGCACTAAAACTTGCATTGCGTTTTGTGAGTTGCGTTTTCTCCTCTTTTTTTTTTTTTTTTTTTTTTTTTTTTTTTTTTTTTTTTTCACGCGTTTCCAGTTTTTTTCCACGCGTTTTCAGCATTTTAGAGACAAATTTTACTGTTCATGAACAGTAAATTCACTGTTCACACTGTGCATATACTGTTCATGCATTTAAAAATATTAAAAATAGGTCCCACGACACTATTCATGTATTTAAAAATTATTTTGCTACAGTGTTTTCAGCAACAATCAGTTTTTAGCAATAATAAGTTGTATCCAAACGGACCCTTAGTGTTTAATGAATACTCGATAACTACACATATTTGGCATAATGGTCACTTCGCAAGTATAAATTCTTGTGAGATAGAGAATAAGGGGTTAGAGTTCAAGTCTTTAGAAAGTATAAACTAGAATAAAACTTTTATCTAATCTCAAAGAAAAAAAAAACATCTATTTAGTCAATCATTATCAAGATTTAGTACCTAGTTAATTTAGTTTTATTTAGGCCTCGTCAATGGGCCGACCCGGCCCCTTTTTACTTGGCCCATGGGTCTAATGAGCTAGGCTTAACGGGTTGTTAACTAGTCAATGGGCTAGGTTGGGCCGGGCTAGATGGAAAAACCCTAGCCCATGGCCCTACCCATGGGCAATGCCCATTTGGACTTTAGCGGGCTAGGCTAGTGAGGTGGGTTTAATGAGCTACCCATGGGTTTTTTTAACGGGTCTTCAATGGGGTTATAAAAATTTAACCAAAAAAATTATAATTATATATTATTACAAACTATCAAATTGAACAATTAAATATACTAAAAAGATTCTATTAAAAAAAATACTAAGACATACCTCTTAAAAAGGTACTAAAATAAGATTAATTAACTTGTATTGATAAGAATAAATAAGTACATTGAAATTTTCATGAATATATTAGACTGAAAATAGTTGCATCACTACAAAATGTGTACATCCCAACTAGGTTGGCACCCACACACTTGTCTATCATTTGCAATTCCCAATCTATTTGTGTTGAAACATCAAATAATTTTATCTAAGAAAAAAATTGAAAAATTTGTTACATAAATTTTATAACTATTTGCCAAGCATTATCTTGAAGTGGTGGATTGTTGGTTATGTGGTGCACTTCTTGGCATCCACTCGGGTCTTTCTAACTTCAATCGCTCAAATGCCTCTGCTAATTTTGCTTCTTGTTCTGCTTCTTGTTGTCTTGTGTCTGCTAAGTTCCAATCCTTTAAGCACACAAGTGCCTCAACAGTCTCGAGACTAAGACCATATCTCTTGTCAGATACAACTCTACCTCCTGTAGAAAAAGATGATTCCAATGCTACCGTGGAAACAGGAATTGATAATATTTCACGAGTCATAATGGAAAGTATATGATACTTACTTTGATTTGTTTTCCACCAGCCCAATAAATCAAATGATCCTTCTTCATCAATTTCAAGTAAAGGTTGATTTAAATAACGTTGAAATTCCGATAACCCACCTGATGTTACTGAAGATGCTTGTTCTCTTCTTCTTTTAACCATGTGATAAGCATTTTGTTCTTCTTGGTCACCTAGAAAACTAGTAGAGGACAAAGAGCTTCTTGTGTTTTGTGTTTGGGCACCAATTTCAGAATTTTTATAAGCATTTCCATAATAATCAAATAATTGTGTCATTGAATTTTGAAATGATTGTATGGTCTTTTGAATTTTTTCAACTTCATCATTATAAATTATTTCTAAAAAAACATTCAACTCTTCAATCTTAAATCTAGGATCAAGAATAATAGCCATTCCAAAAATCAAAGGAATATCTCCCCAATATTTGTCAAATTTTTGTCTCATTAAATCTAACATTTCATCAAATATTCCAAAAGTTTGCCCATAAATTTTTGAAAATTTTGCACAAATGTTAGTCAATTGAATTATAACTCTACAAGATGTTGGATAATATACACCACAAAAATTTTTTGTTGAATCATCAAAAACCTTTAAAAAGTCTCTTACAAGTTCTGCTAACATCCAATCATGTTCTTCAATTTTTTCTAGAGGACAACGTGAATTTTGAGAAAGATGAGAATAATATAAATTTAAAACATCTTTATATTTTATTGATGAATCTAAAAGAAGATAAGTAGCATTCCACCTATGAGGCACATCAATATTTATATTTTTTTTGTTTCTTTTCAATTCCATACAACATTTTATATACAATTCATATCTTGCTTGAGAACTATTAATATTACGAACAATATCTTTTATTTCTTCAACAGATGAGGATAAATTTGATAAACCATCTTGAACAATTATATTTAAAATGTGCGCACAACAACGTATTCAAAATAATGGACCATGTAAAGGTAAGCTTAAATTTTCTTTTAAAAACATCTCTGTCGTATCATTATTTGTTGCATTATCAAGTGTTATTGAAAATATTTTATCAGTAATCCCCCAATATTGAAGTTCCTCACTAATAAGATTTGCAATGTTATATCCCGTGTTTGGAGATTCCAACATTTTAAATGATATTATTCTTTTATTTAAATTCCAATTAGAATCAATATAATGAATAGTTAAAGAGAGAAAACCTAATTTATTTCTTGATGTCCACAGGTCAGAAGTTAAACAAAATCTACCACTATGTGCATGCAAAATACTTTTTAATTTTTCTTTATAAAATTTAAAACTCTTCATAATATCTTTTTTTGTGGTGAATGTAGAAAATCCTTTATATTGTGGAGTAAAACCACGTTGCACTATTCCTGTAAAATCATGTTTTTCAACAAATGTAAATGGGTGTTAAGCTCTAACAAGATATTCTACCACTTCATTACGTGCATTTGCATCAATGTAAATAAATGTAGTTAAATTTCCCTCATTATCTTTTCCTAATTGTTGAAAATCTCTAATATCCATTTGATTTTTTTGCTTACAACTATTTAACATATGACGTTTTAAATGGTTAGTCCCCGCACTTGGGCCACCAACCAACTCGTCACCACATTTGCTACATATAGCTAGCTTTAATTTCTTTTGTTTCATCTTGCTTTATCCTCTCTAACCTATCAAAAATTTTCCAAACTTCACTTTTTAATTTTTTATTAGTAAAACTTGGATTTGAGCCGAGTGTAGTATTATTATTAGTCGGTACATTAGATGCAGGGGAAACTGGGGATGCGGGGGAACCAATTGACTCAAAATGTTGCCGTTGCTCATCTAAATCATCTAGTATGATGTGATCATTTCTATGAGTCATTTTAAAATTTTGAAAACTAACAAAAATAATGAGACAACAAATATATAATAAAAGTTATGAAAAGATGTTACCCAATCAATCGAATTTTGAGACAAATAGCTTCCACAGTTCCGCTCCAATTTGGAGAAGTTGATTTTCAAATGCAATTGGATGCTCAAGCCTCCAAGTTCCAAGCCTCCAACTTGAAGAATTTGATACTTGTAATTGTATAAATATAACTATTAAAAATATAATACTATTATTCTATAGAGTATATAACTATAAGAGGGCAAAATTAATAAGAGATGAAAATTTGAGAATAGTCTAGGGAGAGTTTGAATTCGAGAGATTTTTTGTGAGTAAAATGAGAGAAATGGCATAGGTATTTATAGATTGGATACTTGAACACACAAAAAAAAAAAAAAAAAGAAGAAGAAGAAGAAGAGAGAACTGACTTTTGTATTGTTCAAACGGTAAAGCATTCTTAAAGGAAATATATGAAGAATCAAATATTTGATTCTTCATATATTTCCTTTAAGAATGCTTACTGTAAGGAAATAATTTCTTCCATGAGTTCCAACCAATGGTAAGCTTTTTTTTTTTTTTGAGGAATTTCTTCTATAATTTTAACTTGTAAGGAAAGAATTAGAATTTATCAAAGGAAAGAATGACTTTCTTTCCAGAGGCACAGAGGTAGGGCAACGATCATCTTAGTAACCTAGTTTTAAAAATCAAAACTACTAGACTAATACCAAAATATATATATTTATTATACACATTGTATCACAATCACTCGAAATATTTAGTGGTTAGGTGTGTGGTCTTAAAGTTTTTATAATGTCTAAAGTTCAATCCCTCACCCACCTAATCCCCAAATTATTTTGTTATGAATTTTGGCCAATGAGTCAGGTTAACGGGTCGGGCTAATGGGTTGGGCTAACGGGTTGGCCCACCGGGCACCCATGGGTAAAGAAACTAACCCATAGCCTATCCCATTGGGCTACTGGGCTACCCACGGACTTCAATATTATCGGGCTGAGCTGCCCATTAGCCTGCTGGGCTAGCGGGCTTTTGGGCCAGCCCATGGGTCATGGGCTATTTGATGACCCTTAATTTTATTGTTCCAATTTTTAAAAATTAAAAACCTGCCAATTTGCCCTTGTTCGCGCCAAGCAAGTAGTACTCAAATATTAGTACTTATCCCAAAACCAAGAAAATAAATGTGTGAAGTTGAAACTCTGACAGCAATAAATAAAACCAATTCTCTTTATAGTGGCCAAGATAATTGTTCGTCTAATAATAACATAAAATAAATAAAACCAAATCTCTTTTTTTTTTTTTTTTGCTGAATAAATAAACCAAATCTCAGAACCATGTGAATTGTAATGTCCAATAGCTTTTCTATCCAGTACTGGTGCATTCAGGAGCTAGCTAGAAGTTGTCACTCGTAAGGTAAGTTGGAATTTTTTAACCTCTGTATGAACATGTGACACTGATCAGGTTTCATCAGAGTATTCCAACTTTATATATCTATGATTTGGTACTCCCATCTGAAACAGAGTTAAATACTAGAGGGAAATAAATGGCTACTTCGAGATGGCCATGCAACCTAGCTCATATATATATATATAGAGAGAGATAGAGAGAGAGAGAGAGAGAGAGAGAGAGAGTTTCAACAAGATTTTTTTTTTTTTTGTTTCATAATTTTTTTTTCTCAAAAATGTATCACGCCAAATTTTTTGATTTGTTAATATGATAGATTGTAATTAATGTAATATCACTTTTACATTAGATTATCACTAACTAACATAATTTTTATACTTATTAAAATCCGTTACCTTAATAATCGTAAATAATATTGTGAAATTTGTTATAGTATTTATTTCTTTGATCTTATACCACTCCTTTGGCATGCAGGCATGCTTCAATCTTACCTAATCTTGGCAATCTACTTATACATAAAGTATCACCTATAGATAAAGTATAAATCATAAAAATAAATATATTTTTATTCCCATAACAAAGAAATAATTCATAAAAATAAATAAATAAATGAAATAAAAAATAAAAAAATAAAAACTATTTCCTACTGATACCCAGAACTTTCGCTTACACGTCACATGAGTTGTGGAGTCGAGGAAAACTTAATAATATAATTTAGTAGTAAAATAAATTGTAGTGGGACGTAATTTTCATCTGATTGACACATGAAGCCTTGCATAAAAGAGACTAAAAAAATTTAGGATTCAAAATTGACTTGACGATAGTGGTATATATTTATAGGATTAATATATATATATATATACACGTACGTTCATTTCTTAAATTTCTTTCCGTATCTTTTCTTTTATTGGTTATATAATGTAAACTTACAAATGAAAAGATCAAGCGGAATCAAGAGTGCCAAAATCGATACATAATATAAATTATATTATACTATTTCCTAATCATCGTGTACATGCGTTAATAAGTTATTATGTCTCCAAGGTAATGCAAAATGATGCTTCATTAATTATATCTCTTCCAAGATCCAAAACAATAGCAAAATAATTTTTTTTTTTTTTTTAAAAATCTTGGATGGCATGTTCCTTTTATTATATGCAATGACTAATTCTTGATGGCTCACATAATATTTCTTCGTTGAGTTATTAAATATTGTCTCAAATTTTTATTTTGGCCTAATTTGAATTTTATTAGTGTAAAAGGAAAGTTTACTTTATTTTCAATTAAACAACTAATACTTACCGTCTATGAAAAAAAAATGTATTCGATGACGTCCATAAAAAATAGAAACTAAAATCTTATAAATAAATAATACTACAAAAGGTTAGTGGCTAAAATCTTATAAATAGACAATATTACAAAGGGTTTGGTGATTTTGATCCAAATGTTCTCACATGGGAAAAGAGTTTGAATTAGTTTGAAGAAGTTTTAGAGATATTAATTAGTTGGCCTTTTTCTAGAGAGAGAGAACCTTGCACGTTTTGCATGTGAATTATACAAAATGCAACAAGGGAATACACATGGCTTTCCTTGAGTAAGTCTATGATGAGGAGGATGTCTCCAAGTTAACAAACATGACTTTTTTTTCTGAGGCCATAAAATCCGTCATAAGTTAACAAATATAACCTTTTCTAGTCTTTCTCATGCACGTAACTTCAATACTAATTTATTTTTGTTCCCAAATAAGATTGGTGAGCCACAATGCACAACTCTCTCTAATGTACTATTAAGATAATATGATGAGACCATATGGATAAGATGGGGTGAACATTAAAAGGAGGTGCTGGGAAGTTCCAGTGACTGCAACTTCCTTGCATGCCAATTCATCAAATACATTCATAGACTCATTCAAAAAAATCAAATTCATCACATAGTTCAATAAGTCTGTTCCCACAAAGCCATTACCACATAGACCAAGAACACAAGTAAGCTGATGAACTTGTACTCCACCTTGATCAACATTCAAAACACAACCTTTGAGCATGCTGTTCAGAGTACTTGAGAGTGATCAGCGGCAAGGTCAAAACTTAGCTTGTGTTTGGATTAGTTTTTCTCTGATTTGTTGATTTTCTGAAAATAGGTAAAAGTATAAAGTACCATTAAAAATAGGAAAATGCTAATGAGTGCTTTTATGGCACTGGTTAATAATTCATTTAAAGAAAGTTTTTATGGGAAATGAAAAAAAAGTAATTAATATTTTGACAATTTTTTTCATTTCCCATAAAAGTGGTATCAAAACTTTCCTAAAATGGATTATTAATGAGTGCCCTAAGGGCACTCGTTAGCATGACCCTTAAAAATAAATTGAGACTTTAAAAAACTGTACATATGTAAATAAGCTAATAAATTAAAGGAAAAAGTTAATCCAGATTCACATTTAACATCATTTTACACCACCTAAAACTAAAAGTCATTTTAAGAATTACCAAATTTGAGAAATAGCCTCTGATCATTGCGTTCCAAGACACTAGGGCTTTCGTCAAACACCTACTTGCCAAGTGAGGAACTGAATCAGTAACTAAATTTTAACTACATGTTGACTACTCGCTAAGCTGTAAGACAGTACGAGATAAGGTTTGAGGCTTTAATTGCTAAGACTTGTTAACGTGGCAATCCCTCTGAATTTACCTTTGATTCTGCACACGTCAACAAATGTTTGTAACTTAAGTCCAATTATAATGAATCCATAAAAGCTAGCCTAATGAGCATTAGCTCAAGACTCACATGTCCAAATGTCCAATTAATTATCTCAGTAATTCAATCGAGTTTACGCAACCAAAAAAAAAAAAAAAAAAATCACTATAAAATTAGGACAGTGCTTGCTTAAATGAGAGTAGAATAAAATAGCATGATCATTACTCCTTCTGATGATTATCCAATAAGAGTTTTTCCCTTAAATTTTTAACTAAGAATTTATTTACTAGGCATAATTAAGCATTGGCAAGAATTACTTGATTAACAATTATAAATGATGCTGTGTAGTTGAGAGAGAGAGAGAGAGGGATTATTAAAATCAGATGATGAAAGAAAGAAGATTAAAATTGAAGGGTATATGATATCTAAATTTGAGGAGTTAGCTTGTTCCAATGTTGACAGAATTTGTGCAAGTTGGGTCACAAAAATTTTTTAAGTTGAAATTCTAGTAGGGCTAAATTTATAATGCTCTATCGTAGTGCTTCAATAGACATGAAATTTAGGAAGAATGAAATTACCAAATAGCTAGGACCTCATTGAGTAGGCATTTTTAGGGGGTTCAACGATATTAGATAAAGTTGTCATCTTACACTAATTCAATTAGTTAACTGAAACATACATGCTTAGGTAATTACTAATTATCAACCAATAATTCTTGTTGTATGGAAGAATTTTACTAAAACTGTGACAATTTTAAGTTCTTGCAGTCTAGGAAGGTGAAATAGTATTATAGACAGTTAAGGCTCCCGCTAATAAAAACTGAGAGATTAACTACCAAAAAAAAAAATCATTTTGCATGAACAGAGGATATAAACTTAAAAGAGTAATATTAGAGATTCTACAATTATGTTTTACAAATTGATACCAATTAGAAAAATAAATTTAGATATTTATTTTTTATATTATTAAAGTTTTTATTAATCACATTCATTGTGTAGTAAAATTTGAAGTAGTTTTAGCATTTTCCTACTCAAAATAAAAACCAAATATGAAAGTATTCTCAAGCAACAAATCTATATTATTATAGTTTTTGAGTGAAATTTCTGGTGTGTCTTTGTGTTAGAACTTATTCCCTTTCTCTCGTATGTAAAAAAAAAAAAAAGAGGCAACAAATCTATAATAGGAAAAAATTGCAAACATGAATTTTAAAATACCTTCATCACCATTACATTTTTCAATTCACCAATCTGACTCATGTACTATCTTCACTGTCATATCCCCAGACAGGAATACGTAGAACCTGGAAAAAGGAAAAAAAAAAATCAAGAAAAGGGTTCATTTTTCCAACTTTAGAATTTTCATTAAATATTAAAACCTATAAATTGAACAAAACACTGACAAGATAACCAGAAACAAATTAATTGGTCTAAACAGCTTTATTAGATAAAATGAACCCCTTACATGAGAAATCAGGACTTGTAATTAATCAGTAATCAGGACTTAAGAAAGGTGGTGACTTACAAAAAAAACCAGAGGAAAAGATTATTAGCCTTGCATAGATTCATCAAGGCCACCACTTTCACTGGGATTCCTCACAATCTCAATCATGTTGTGTGCTTAAATTCCCAATCCAATTGCCTAAACGGGGCATGAGTCTTTCAATTATATTAGGGTGTCGTGTCCTCTTTGGTTGAGGAATGTCACTAGAGCTACCTTCTCCACTAGGACCAGGCCCATCATAGTTGTCAGACTCATCACGGTTTCGCTTAATTTTGGTATCTTTTATTGAATCATCAAAATATTCCTCCTCAGGAGTGATGCTAACATTGTTGGACCGAACCACACTTTGGTTCATATTTTCAATGCCTTGCTTATATACCAAACATGCCCCACATTTTTTAACCACCAAGCCTGGTGGACCTTCGGTTTCAAATTTAATCTCAATTGGAATAGAACCATTTTCATCATTTTGACTCAATTTTTCCTTGCTTGGATTGAAGAATCGAGTGGAATATCTCAGCCAAAGGTGATGTGATCCAATCTTCCCAAATTCTTCTGAGAAACCATTGGAAATGCTACGAAAATAATCAGATCCCTTAACCTTTAAGTAACAGACAAGCCTACGTTGGCTTCCAGAAAGTTGGTCAACTGGGCGATGTTCCCGAACCACAAAAATAGCACACACAACAATTCCAATGTATTCATCAAGTAAAGCTGAAGGCAATTGCAAATCCACTGAAGCCCCAACACTTTGATGACTAAACCATTTCGGAATTTCACCTCCTAGAAGAATGAGACCATATGTCCATAAATCTTCACTACACTGCATTTGCATCTGAAATTGAATGTATCTTCTTACCATTGTTAAGAACATTTCACTATAGCCTTGATTCTCAACCAATTTGAAGCAATTGAGAAGAGAAAGAGTTGGCATAAAAGAGCATTCTTGTCTCAATGGTAATGTTTCCAGTGAGGTATAACCATCTGCCTGAATAGAATCAATATTTGATGGAAGCTCTGGCAAAGATTGAAGCCTGATACAATTACCCAAAAGAAGATAGTACAAGTTAGATAGTTGAATGATACTTTTAGGAAGACAAACAAAATTATTTCCTCTTAGATTTAACCCTTTTAAAAAGGATAAGCAGCCAAGAGCATCAGGAATTGTCCAAAGATTGCAATAACTCAAGTTCAGGTTGGTCAAAGACCTTAAGCCTGATAAAGAACGCACCAACATGCCTATAGGATCTGGACTTGCTCTGCGCATTAAAGGAAAACTAAGGAACTTATTTGATGATTTAGATGATAAGCCTTCACATCCAGAGAGAGAGAGAATCTCCAGATTTCTTGAGGGAAATGTGGGGAAGGACCATTCTCTTATAGCACTTCCACTTAGATCCAATTTGACAAGGCCAGTTAAATGCTCCACTGATAATGATAGCCCTTTTATAGCAGTCCCGTCCAAATACAGGTGTGACAATTGTGACATATTTCCTACAATCTCTGGGAATTTCTTCAATCTTGAACAACCAGAAAGAATAAAGACTTCAAGGGATTCCAAGCTAATCTTGGATAGAAGGCTTTCAAGAGATTTACAACTGCTTAGATCCAATCGAAGAAGTTGTTTGAGATCTCCAAGGGATGTGTGAATCTTAGATAATCTTGTACAGTGTTGAAGAATCAAATGCTGAAGATTTGGGACTCCACTGAAGTCTGGGGTCTCAATTAAGCTCCAAGAGTCACGGAGGTCTATGAGTTTTAACCTCTCTGAACTCTGCTATAAAACAACAATTATTCAAGTTAGGAAAATTAAACCCTTACAAACATATATTTATTATTTAAGAAAATTATTTTGCATTGGTGAAAATCTTACTTTGATTCCTTTCCATAGATGTTTGATGAGGCTGCAAGGCATATTGAGTTCAACAAGTTTGTCTAGCTTGAAACTTGTTGGCATGGATTTTAAAGGATATCCATCCCAGTGGATAAAACACAATTCACTGGAAAAATCATGAAGGCCTTGAGGAAGATCCACATTACTGATTTTAAGTAATCTCAAGTTGTTCATATTTGAGAATGATTTAGCATTCAAGTGTTGCACTTTCTCAGGAGTTGAGTCGAGGAATATTCCTTTAAGAAATGTTGTTCCCTGGTAAATCAAAACAAAAGTTAGTAGTAGTATAGTCCTAGATATTAACAAAAACTTAATCATTTGAATTGCATGAATATATACAATAAGAAATTGTGCAGTTTACTTGACGAATAATTCTTCAACTGGTAACCAAAAACAAATTCAGTAGCACTGGACTAGACATTAAGGAAACTTATATACATATAAGGAAGCTTAAAATTGTGTATAGTTAGCTTACCTCACAATATTTTAGCACGCGAAAAATATCCTCACTAAGCCACAATCTACTTCGTTGGCTAGGATTTTCAGGGGATTCACGACGAACAATTTCCCTTCCAAGCTCTTGTAGTAAATCATGCATCTGCAATTTTTTTCCCCATGAGGTGGTTATAAGAGATTTTTCCTTAAGAATGTCTATATCAATGATTGGTTGGTCATAGAGAGTCTGTAGTATATTTACTACATAGTCTTCACATTTTCTATTGAAAAAACAAGCAATATCTAAAAATATGTTTTTCTCTCTTTCTTTTAGACCATCATAACTTATTTGAAGTACATCTAGAATTTCTCTTTCTGGACTTTCTTTCAGCCTACTAATGGCACCTTTCCATGCATCTATACTCCTGTGAAACAAAAAGGAGCCCAAAACTTTGAGAGCTAAAGGAAGGCCACTAGCATAAGAAATTATCTCTTGAGACAGCTCCAAATAACCTTCTGAAGGAGAGTCCTTCTTAAAGGCTTTCATACTAAAGAGTTGAAGAGCTTCATCATTATTCAATTTCTTAGCCTCATATATTTCAGCTTTAGACACTTTATGTTGGATCAATAGATGTTGATTTCTAGTTGTAATAATGATTCTACTCCCTTGACCAAACCAATCTTGCTCCCCCACTAATGCTTCTAATTGTTCATAGTGATCCACATCATCAAGAATGATGAGAACCTTTTTACGACACAATCTCCTCTTAATCACATTGATTCCCCATTGAATATTTCGTATATAAATATTGCTTTCAATCAAGATATCGGAAAGAAGTTGTTTTTGTAAAGGAACAAGCCAACTATCTCCACTTTTCCCTCTTATATTGGCAATAAAGCAACTACCTTCAAATTTACAATTAATTCTGTCATAAATGACTCGTGCTAGGGTTGTCTTACCCATTCCACCCATTCCCCAAATTCCTATATAGCGAACATCGTTTAACCCTAATTGTAAATATGAATTCATCATGTTATCCACACGATGTTTTATTCCAACAAGATCCTTGTGAACACTTGAGTATATAAAATTCAAATCACTAAATATTTTTCCAACAAGTTCTTCAATGACTCTTGACTCTTGCCTGTATATAAAATAGAACAATAATTTTGTGGAGTTAGCACAAGCAATAAAGAGATGAAAGGTTTAGAAAATGTAATATGTTGACATTCATTTACTTTTTTCTTTTAATTAAAAAAAAAGGATCTCTAAGTTCCATGATAAGAAAAAATATATATAGTATTTAGACCAAATAAAATCTGTACTACAAAATTGAGCTTCTAGCCTAACCATTTGCCCATTTAATTTTATCTTTGCTTATGAAAGCTGTATTGGAGAAAATATAAACCAATGTCAGCGGGGTGGAAAAACAAAACAGAGCACAAAACAGGGAAAGACAGAAAGAGACAGTCATCATGGGTTACAAGACGATCTCCTTAGTGGTCTTGGTTAGGATTGGATTCAAACTTCAAAGTACTAACGATCTTTTAAATATGAAATTTACATCATTCACAAATTCTGGTAGACGGTAATTTGGCACAACAAATTACTATCGGGCTTAAGCCATGGTTGTTTTGGGCCTTTAGGCTGATGATCTTGTTTGACTTAAATGAAGATTAGGTTGGGATTTTGTGATTAAAACTCATCACATTAAATTATTCAATTTTAAAGCCAGTGATAGGCTCGTAGAAGACATTGTTTATTTTTAGGATCTGCATGATCCAATCAAGGGTTATAGTGCGAGGCGAAATAATATGTTTAATTTGGATTGTACATGATTCAAGTTGTATTAGGTTTTGGATTTTGTTAAACCAAAGGTGGCCCCTAACTCATAAGGATTATGCCTAATAAAATATTTGGATTTTCTTTCAATTATTTAAGCATATTACATAACTGGCCTTAATATTCTAACTTAATAGAAAAAAAAAGTATCACAATAATGAAATATATGTATGTACACATATATGCTTAACATAATTGGGTTGGATTACTCAGTTGAAATTTTTTCTCAACACAAATCTGATCTAAACTAAGTTAAATACATTATTCCTATCGTGTATTTTGTTTTAGATGAAAAAAAAAAAAAACATTATTATTCCAAAAGAAATTCTTACTTGTCTCGTAAATCCCATCCAGCAATACTAGCAACTTGTGTCAAAGCATCTCTCCATGTGTACACATCCCCCATGGTATCTTTGAAACGCTCTTCATATTTAACAAATGCATCTGCAAAAGTATCCCTTTGATGCCGCACATCACTAGGATCCACATAGTGGAAAATAGGTAGTACTATCAATCCAGTCTTTTTTATGCACTCAACAATCTTTGCAAGTTCCACCAAGCACCAACTTGATGACGCATAGTCTTTTGAGAGAATGACGATAGCAAATCTTGATTCTTCTATTGCTTTCAAGAGCTCTGGGGCAATGAATGCTCCTCGTTTGAGTTTCTCATCGTCTCTATATGTGAATATGCCTTTTTGTTCCAAAGCAGTATATAAATGGTCTGTAAAATTTTTGCGGGTGTCACCTCTAAAGCTAAGAAAGACGTCATACGTCCATCCAAGCATAGAAGAAGATGGAAAAGATGAGGAGGCGTTTTCTGTGCCCATTAAAGCCATTCCAACTGTAATGTAAATTCTTTAATGGATATGTATCAAAAGAATTGATGTGGGATTTTAAGAAGTAGAAAAGAACTGAAGGACAGTGACTGAAATGAAGGAGATGGATGTGCTTGAGTTTTATAGATTTAGGAAATTAGAGCAGTGACTGAGATGCTCAAAAAGCCTATAGAACTTAATTATGCCGGATTCAGTTTCTATTGTGTCATTTTAAATAGAATGGGCATTGGAGTGGGTGGAAGTGAGGGAAGGACAGACATTCAAGCCATCGATCTGCTTGCAATCAGGTCAACAATTCATTTTTTTAATACATAGTAGGTGTGAGCAAATAACCCTCCCCCAGTCCCTCTCTTCCAGGTATCAAACAACGAAAAACAATCATATTGGACAACATTGGTTGTTAAATATGTAAAAAATTATTTTTTTATATTTACTGTTCACGTACACTTTATATTATTGACTAAACAAATGTAGATAACATTGCACATATATCTGGACACGCTAAAGAATAGAAATCTTAGTTTTAAACAACAATGCTACACCTACTTGCATGAAAAAAAATTTGGTTGAAGATTGTGATTAGTTTAATATCACTTTCACATGAGACCATAATTGACATTATTTTTATTATGCATAAATTACAATTTATCATCTTAGATGTTGTGAAATTTGTTTTGATTTCAAACTTAATATTATTTAAATAGAAGTGTGCATGAGTGTACAAGCGTCCCGTATTAGGATACTCTTCATGTAAAATGGATTTCGTGGTTCATATTACAAATATAAAGGTTTGCCCCATGCCAATGGTGTACACCGTTTGAATTCAAGAAATAAAATATTAACCGTGAAATACACTCTTTCCATTCCAAGTGAAATAGAGAGTATCATGTTCCCCTCTCCATCTTCCAGGTATCTTCCTAGCAAAACAACTTCTTAAAATTATTGAACTATATTGGTTGTTTGTAAGATCAAAGATGTATGCATGAAAGTCTGTGAAAGAGAGAAAGAGTGATAGGGATTTGAGGGCTACATGTCAAAAACTTTTTTTCTAATGAGTGTGCGAAAAAGAGAGAAAGCATATCTTATTCCAAAGCTCTTTGTATTCATCCTTGCTCTTTTATGATTCAAAGTAAAGTCTAGTTGATCTGTATTTCTGTACTGACTGTACAGTTAGGAGCAAAAAAGAATGAAAATTTTAAGCATATATACTTATTTGAAAAGGAATGAAACATTTCTCAAAAAGGAAGAAAGTTTATCAAATCCAATCATATAGTGATTCAAATATACAATCAATTTTAGCTTTGTATCTCCTTTCTTGCTGGGATTTTTTGTTCATCAACAAAATATGGACGTTTTTTTGTCCATAAGACAAGCCTCTTCCCATCTCCTCTCTTCCTCTTTGAGTTTTTTGTCCCGAGGTTGGAAATAGGCTATGCTTCTCCATGTCTTTTTCTCAATAAATCATATTTATTCATAAAAGAATATATGGTGATGAGCTCAGCGCTGCAGCATTGACATTGATGCTGACCCAGGTTTTCACTTTTATCCTCAATTATTAAAAAAAGAAAAAGAAAAAAAGAAGTCTATTTTGTGTTTGGGTTGTGAAGAATTGAGTTCATTTTTGGGTTTATAGGGATTTACATACGAATGGATTAATTTAAAGTTTAGGTCTTTTTCTTTTTATTAAAGTATACCTTTTTGCACTTAAAATTTGGGGTTGTTTTCATTTTTCCCTTAAGTTTCAAATTTTTCATTTTGACCCTTCAACGTTTTATAATATTTTTATATTGGTTTGCCTTCATTTCTGTTAATAATTCGATAGTTAAGTGCTCTTCTTATTTAACTATTTCATAAAAATACTAGCTCTAAAACGCTATATAAGGCAAGATTTTATTGTATTAGGCGCAAAAGGCATTAGTTATATAGAGGTAGACTGCAAGACCAATATGAAAACACCAATATGCTTTAGAAGGCAATAGTTATCAATTTTTTTTTTCCTTTTAAAAAAAATTAAAATTTTGAAACGTAAAGATCCAAAATAAAAACAACTCAAAACTTTAAGTACAAAAAATTTACTTTAGTCTTTTTTTTTGGGGGGAGGGGGAGGAGTAATGCAATATAGTTCTGTAATTGTGAAAGTGGGTTACGCTTCAATATAAACAAACTACTATTACTTGTTATGTTAATGGTGGTTCCTTGTGTTGATAGCTATTTTAGTAATTCCTTTTTCTTGCAGTAGTTTATTACGAGTTATGCTAGGAATATTACAAATCTCATCACATAAGCCTTACTAATTAATGTGTCACCAATCGCATAAATGTAACTCAAACATTTATTCACTATGTTCTTAAGTGGCACTAATCACATTTGTAAGGACACAATTTGCGGCCCAAACCCAAGGTGAATGGGGTGATGGCCTAGTGAGCCAAGTACAATAAATTTGTAGAGAGTGGGTTTAAGAACTAGGCCCTAGTGAATTTAATAACGGCTAGTATGAAATTAAAAGACGGTCAAGCAAGAACAGGACACATAGGACTGGGTAAATTCACTATTCGAGGAGACGATTCTGATTATAAATCAAAATAACTGTTTACAAATACAACTTTGATTGCTACAGTATTTCTTCTCCCTTTTTCTTCGACCCCCCTCTCATGGGAGGTCTTTCACAATATATAGTTCCCTTCCAACCATCTTCAACCTACACTTGTTAATCATCTAAGTTTTTACTTGAGTATATGTCCCATCAGACACCTTCTCTGACTTTTTGTGAGTTGTGATATTTGAGATTGCACTGTTCAGAGGTCTTCTTCACATAAATACGGCAAAAAAAGTAGCTACAATGTATTTAATGCGGTGGTAGCAGCTTTTCCTTTAGATATTTCTGAGTTCTAATTGCTCCTGTACGTGCATGAGGCTCATCCTTATCGTGAAAACCTCTTGGATGGTCACCTAGATTGCTGAAATATAGATTTGATCAGTATTCATCGTATCCGAGGAGGAGTTCCTCATCGGACTATCCTCCTCCATCCCTTCCTTATGTGACTCTAAACTTGGGGTCTCTCTCAATTACTTACCCTTCCTCGGACACGATCACGTCCCCAAATAAAGCCCAGGGCCCAATATACAACTTTGGGCCTTTATCCCCACAACATTCATTGTCATGCCAATTTATAAGCTTTTTTTATAGGAGTAATGTTATGGGTACAAACTATTTTACAACATTTTTACAAAATGTTAATGTGGCCAATCTTTTTTGGTTTTCGTCTAAACTCACCATTAATATTACTTTTTCATTTACCAATAATCAATCACATCCATATCAGCAGTTTGTAAAGTTTTTTGTAAAATAGTTTGTATCTCTAACATTATTCTTTTTATAGTAAAAATGATAGTAACTTTGGCATTTTCCTTGAATTTTAACCCATTGATTAAGAATTATTGAGATATGGGATTTTTTTTTGTTTGTTAATTATATATATATATATACACACACACACAAACTCATCTTGTTCATATTTCATTCACATTAAATTGAGTGGAAAAAGAGTTGTATTTAATTCATCATTGTGTCATTGATACTTGTTGTGTTGTAAGTCTTTCATAGTAAAAATGGTAGTAACTTAAGAACTTTTAAATTTTTTTGGTAATTATAAATTGTATTATTGTCACCATTACCAACAATAGTAGATGGAACTTCTTTAACCACCTGAAATTCAAAGATGCTTCAAGTTCAAGCATTGCGACAATGTTACGCTTATCTGTCTCTCTCTCTCTTTAAAAAAAAAATTGTTTTGAATCATGTAGTTAATATTCCTCTTCGTGATTATCAATTTGCTATCACCAAGAAAGCATTATTTTCAAATACATTGGTAGCATTGCCGATGGGGCTTGGGAAGGCAGCTTATTGCCGCAGTCGTCTGTTGATGATGCAAAAAGAAAGCACCATTTAATCCATATAACTTTTGCTGAATTTTAAATAGTTTTTCATAAAATTAATAATTAGTAAACTTCTTAGTGAGAAGCTAATTTTTAGAAACTTGCCATCCGATACCTTCAAAAGAAGCAAACTTTCCTAGTTCTATTTGTTGAATGAATTGACTGGAATGAACTAACGTGGAATGAATAGACGGAAGTGGACCAAATGGACCAAAGTAGACCCAAATGGACATAGGACCTAAGTTGACCGAATAAGACCGAATAGAACTAAAGAGAACAAAATGAACCAAATAGGACTAAAATAGACCAAACTGGACTGAATAGACCAAATTGGACCAAGTGAACGAATAAATCCTAATAAGACTGAATAGGATTAAAGTAGACATAATGGATCGAGTAGGACCAAATAAGACGGAATGGACTGATTAGAACCAAATTGGAATGAATAGGACCAAAGTGGATAGAATGGACCAAATAGAACCAAAGTGGACCGGATTAGACCGAATAGAACAGAATAGGACCAAATTGGAATGAAGTGGACAGCATGGACGGAGTAGACTGAAGTGTGGACCAAATAGACCGAAGTGGACTGAATAAGATCGAATGGACTGAATAGGCTTGAATATGACCAAAGTGGACATAATGGACCTAATAGAACTGAAGTGGACCGAGTAAGACCGGATAGACTGATTTAGGACCATAAAGGACTGAAGTGCACATAATGGACCGAAAAGAACCAAAGTGGACCGAATAATACCAGTTAGAATAGATAAGGACCAAATTGGACAGAATAAGACCGGATGGACCGAATAGGAGAGAAGTGCACAGAATGGACCGAATAGTACCAACTGGAACCGAATAAGACCGGTTAGGATAGAATAGAACCAAATTGGACATAAAAGACCGAATAGAACAGAATAGAACCAAATTAGACTGAAGTGGACTGAATAGGACCAAAGTGGACCGAACAAGACTTAAGTGGATCGAATAGGACCGAATTGGACATAATGGACCGAATATGACCAAATTGGACCGAATAGAACTGAGGTGGACCGAATTGGACTGAAGTGGATTGAAATGGACCTAACATGATCTTTTTTTTTTTTTTTTGATAAGGACCTAACATGATCTTTAAAAAGAAAAAAGAAAAAAAAAAGGACATGGGGGTATTGAAGCTATATTTGTTAAACAATATATAAATGTGTGTGCATATTTTATCTGTTATCATGATAGGTTGTCTAGAGGTTGCGAATTGGATATGCCTTTCCTCAAATAATTCTCAACAAATTATATTTATTTACAAAAAAAAAAAAAATGTTTTAGAACAAAACTTAGATGTCATCATTTAGGTTTCCCAATTGAATTAAATCGTAGTATTATATTAACTAATGCTACGAAAATAATGTTATCTTCTCTAAGGAAAATTAAATTTAATACTAAATTGTGATTTATATACTTAAATTTTGGGGTGATTTTGATTTTGTTCCCTAAAATTTTAGAATTTGGATTTATTTTCATTAATGGGATAGTCATTTAGTACTAGAAAAGTTTGCAATCTTTAGAAACGGTCCATAATTTTAAGGGTGTAAATTGAAGGAGTTCAATCTGGCTTTACTCGCTAAACAGGGTTGGAGACTTCAAACACAGCATGAGTCTTTGGTATATCGGGTATACAAGGCGAAATATTTCCCAAACACTGACTTTATTCATGCATCACTTGGCACAAATCCATCATACACCTGGTGAAGTTTAATGGCAGCACAACATCTGGTGAAAAAGGGGATTCGGTGGCGGGTGTGGGGGGATAAATGGCTCCCATCTCCTTCCATTTTCAGAGTCACTTCTCCAAGACTATTCCAACACGATGAGACTCGGGATAGTGAGCTTATCTCACAAGATTCGGCAACTTGGAGAACACTGATAATTGATGCCATTTTTCTGCCTCATGAAGCAGATTTGATTAAAAGCATTCCTCTGAGTTTACGTCGGCCTGAAGACAAGCTAGTGTGGGCTGGCACTTTTAATGGTTTATTTAGTGTCCGTAGTGCATACAGGTTGGCAGTGGAGGAGTCTCCGCCAAGCAATATAGGAACCAGCTCGGATTCCAGCAGAAACCGCAGGTTTTGGAAGCTTCTTTGGAGTTTACAAGTACCTCACAAAGCAGGGACGGAACCAGGATTTATACATGAGGGGGGCCAAAGCTTAAAACCCAAAAAAAAAAAAAAATTATAAAAATAAAAACTAATATCTATTTTATATTCAACAAAATACTACATACAAAATAAGTATTTCTTAAACATTTCATATTATAAAGCATATCAACAAAGTATAACATACAAAATAATTGTTTCTTATTTTGTGCGCGATTTTTGTTTAGTCCATATTTATTTTTTTATTTTGTTTTTGTAGTTAAAGGGGCATGGATTTTATTTATTTTCTTGTAGGTTAATATCTAAATATTTTAGAAGAGAGATAAATATATTTATATATATATATATATATATTAAATGGCAAATCTTAATTTTTTTTATACTAGTTTTTTTTTTTTTTTTTTTAATTTGTGGGGGGGGGGGGGGGGCAATGGCCCCCCTCTGCCCCGACGTGGGTCCGTCCCTGTCACAAAGTACACCATTTTGCATGGAGAGCTTGTCGAGGTATTTTGCCTACAAAGGAAAATCTATTGCGGAGAAGGATGCAGGTGGATGGCTGTTGTGATGAGTGCGGAGAGGAAGTTGAATCATCGGGTCACCTCTTTTGGTCATGTCAACGTGCAAGGGATGCATGGCAATGGACAAAGCTCAAGCTCAAGTTTGATCGGACTCAAGTAAATTCCTTCTTTGACCTGTTATGGCTTTTGTTGATGTCAGATTCTTATGATGAAGGGGATGCGAAGCTAGCAGTAACTCTGGCATGGGCGATTTGGTTCAATCGCAACGAGGTTCGGCATGGTGGAAATAGAAAGAGTGGTCTGGCGTTGGTTCAGTGGACTCAACAGTACCTACAAGAGTATCATGAAGCAACTCGGGTGAACGATACACCAGTGGTACCTCAAGTGGTTGGGTGGTCCCCTCCATCAAGGTCAAGATACAAAATCAATGTAGACGGCGCAGTTTTTCTCAGCTCTAAAATCCGCTGGTGTGGGAGTGTTGATTAGAGACTTCGAGGGTCAGGTAATAGCGGCTTTGAGTAAGAAAATCAATGCTCCTTTGGGTACTTTGGAAGTGGAAGCCAAGGTGTTTGAAGCGGGCTTAGAGTTCGCTAGGGACATTGACGTTCATGAATCATGATGTTATTCTTGAGAGTGACTCTTTGGTGCTCTACAATGCTCTTGAACCACCTTCCACGATAGCTGCTGTAGTCAGGGGAGTGTTAATGTCACGTGGGTCTATAGGCAGGGCTGATTTTTCTCATGTCAAGAGGCAAGGTAATATACCAACTCACTTATTAGCAAAACATGCGTTAGACATAGTGAACTATTTGACTTGGATAGAAGAGAATTTTTGCTTCTTAGAGCAAGTTCTTCTCCATGATGTAGCTTTTATTTGAGTTTATTAATAAAAGTCTTAGTCTTACCATCAAAAAATATATATATATATATATATTCTATAAATCTATAAATTCAACAATGTGTTGTATTGGATTGGATTGTGATAAGATGACAAAGGTAATTTACCAAAAAAATGATAACTAAGATTTGGGCCAAGCCTATTGCTCACTAAAACAAAAGCCCAATCAGTATCTTGCCTCGTACTTCTCATTATGCCCAAAAATTAAAAATGAACTAAACGGTATAAAAACATTTTCAAGCTTTCCCGCCACTCTCTCTCTCACTAAACTCACCGTTTTAGCTTCTCACTTCCTCACCCTCTCTCTCTTTTCAGCTTCCGCAGTCCAATGACCTCAATCATCGACGAAGACGACGACGTAAGTCCCATTCTCTCTATCTCTCTCTTCAAAACTCACTGTTTCATTTCTCTCTCTCTCTCTCTCTCTCTCTCTCTCTCTCTCTGTGTTTAGGGTTTTGATTGGGAAGCAGCCGTTAGAGAAATCGACGTGGCTTGCGCCACCGCCACCGCCAATGCGAACACGAACGCGAAGCCTTCGACTTCTACTTCTGAGTAATCTTCCCATTTTGCCCCTCCCGAAACTCCCAAATTCCAGTCCTACACTACTTCATACACCAACACCAACAACAAACAAGGTCGGCAATCCACGCTCGACAAGTTCGTATCAAAGTCGGGCCCACCGAGACCGCCACAGTATCATCGTCAAGCTCAGGATTTCGTCGAAATCGATTGAGATCGCTTCAACGGTGGCGATGAGCTCAGCTGCGGCATTGACATTGATGCTCACGCAACTCAAACTTGGATTGACCCAGGTTTTCACTTTTTTACTTTTTATCCTCATTTTTTGGGTTTTTAGGGATTTTTAAACAAATGGGTAATTCAAAGTTTCGGTCTTTTTTTTTTTGGGTAAAATATCATTTTCGTCTCTAAATTATCACAAAAGTTCGTTTTTCGTCCTTAAACTTACAAAAGTTCTATTTTCGTTCTTAAATTATCACAAAAGTTTGTTTTTCGTCCCTAAACTTTTTCAAATGTATTGATTTTCGTCCCTCCCACATCAGCACTCTGTCAAGCCACGTCAGCACTCTGTCAGAACTTTTGAAAGTTTAGGAACGGAAATAGAACTTTTGAAAGTTTAAGGACGAAAAACGAATTTTTGTGATAGTTTAGGGACGAAAATAGAACTTTTGAAAGTTTAGGGACGAAAAACGAACTTTTGTGATAGTTTAGGGACGAAAATGATATTTTACCCCTTTTTTTTTTTTTTTTTTTACTAAATTGTACCTTTTGCCCTTAAAATTTGGAGTTGTTTTCATTCTGTGGCTTTATGTTTTAAAATTTTCATTTTGGTCTTTCGTGTTTCATTATATTTTCGTATTTGTTCGCCATTCATATTTAACTATTTCATGAAAATAGTAGCTCTAATATAGAAGGCAAGAATTTTATTTGTTTTAGAAGTCGTTTGCGAGACCATTATGAAAACAGAATCAAACATGAAGGGTTAAAATGAAAATCTTGAAATGTTACGGGTCAAAACGAAAACAACCCGAAACTTAAGAGCAATATGTATAGGATAATGCAATATAGTTCTGTTATTGTGAAAGTGGATATGCTTCAATATAAATAAACTTCTAGTCCTTGTTATGTTAATGGTGGTTCCATGTGTCAATAACTATTTTAGTAATTCCGTTTAGTTTTTTTGTAACAGTTTATTATGAGTGATGCTAGGGATATTACAAATTTCATTAGATGATCCTTACTGATTGATGTGTCACTAAAGGCAAAAAAGTAACTTAAAAATTTATTCACTATGTTCTGGAGTGGCGCCAATCACGTTCATTGTCATGAAATTGATACTTGTTTATAAGCTTTTTTTGTAGTAAAAATGATAGTAACTATGAAATTTTCCATGAGTTTTAACCCATATTTCATACACATAAATTGAGTGGAAAAAGAGTTGTCAATGATACTTCTCCGTTCCTATCATCTCCATGCGTGCCTGAAGTCCATCCTTATCGTTAGAATTGTTAGGAGAATTACTTATACCTCCCAGATATCTGTTTGATCAAAGCTCTTTATATCCGAGGAGAATGGCCTATTCGGACCATCAATGCTCTCTTCGGAATACACCCCTCGTTCGTCTCTAGGTATATTTCTTCCACATGGACTCCTTCTTAAACATTTTCCTCTCTTCGGACACAAAGTAGTCTTCAAATAGGGCCCTAGGCCCAATACATTAGGTTGGGCTTTCACCCCACAATAATAGAATGACTTAAACCGATAATTTTTTCCAACAAGGTTTTTGAATTTTATATATTTAATGATTAGGAATTTAGGATCCCTAAAATGTTGTGGAGCCGAGGATTTATAAACTATTTTCCAAGAAGTATATTTTTCGGTTGTTTACTATGAAACCATCCATCAAAGAGATTGCTCAAAATTTATAAAACTCAAGTTTAACGTATCAAATAGTGAATAAAGGATCCCATTTTAATGAAAAAAAAAAAAGATTTATGAAAAGTTGAATTGGTGAAATATAAAGTGAAAGTACTATAAATTTATAGGATTCTTATATGCTCATTTAGTTAGGTACACTTTTTTTGCCAAAAAAATGTATTATTGGAGATGAGTAATATTACTTCTATAACAAATTTATGACAAAATTTAAGTAGTAAATTGTTATTGGTTCTAATCTAAGTTATTCGTATCATTTTTTCATCCATCAACAACAATTTGACTCTAAGTTTTGATGTGAAAGTATTGTAAATATAACATTACTTAAGATAAATAAGACAACTAAGTTTTGTCTTTAATAACTTATACATAGGAAGAATCATTTGCAATAATGGCCAAAACTGATACATTCTGTTTGGATACAACTTCTTTTTGTTGAAACTAAAAACTAAAAATATTGTAGCAAAATAATTTTTAAATGTGTGAATAATGCCGTGGGATCCGTGAACAGTGCATAAACAGTGCACTTTGTCTCCTGCACAGTGAATCCATGTGCATGAACAGTGTGATTACTGTTCATACGCGCTAAAAAAAAAAAAAAAAAGGGGCAGACGTGAGGAAACGTGAATCCAAACACTCACACAGTACTATAATAGTTATTTGTTTTGTTATTTGGCTTGTAACAAAGGGCAATGAGCTTCATTGGTATTTCCAAAGTGTTGATCTGTTTCATGTCTACGAATTCGAGGTAATATAAGACAGATCCTATATATCTGTCCGAAGGAAACAAAACCCTCCAAAATCACATGTTAATTTCTTATATTATTTTAATGATTAATTTTCTGTACCCTACTTAAAATATTTCTTGGACTGAATAATGTTCGGCTGCAATTTCATTTTCCATTTTTTAAAAAGCAATTCATTTTGTTTTTGGAACTGAAGCAAACGCATAAGTCTCTAAAAATAAGATAAAACCCTATAGAAGTAAGTTACTGTACTATTTAGTGATCAATATCATATTTTCTTAAATTCAAATGAGAGAAATATGAATAAATTATGATGGCATGAATGTCATTAAGCTTGCTTGGCCAACCAAACAATTTAGTTTCATGCTCATTGTTTTTGTGCTGATAATTAAACTATTTACTTTTATTTCATATTTATACATTTCTATACCTTATCAATGCCATAGGTGATTTTGATCATTTTCCTTGATTTTATTCCTTCATGGTGAAAGTTTGAAACTGATAATTCGGCAATGTATGTATAGGATATGAAGGGGTACTACTACAGCAGAAGAAGCAATCTGTGACTGTGTACGGTTATCTGCTAAGGACAGCTTTTGGCCACTGCAACCTGTTTTGGAAGACATTTGGAATTCACAGCATTCACTACGGCTTATGTGTATGGAAAAGTGAATCCTCAAAGAAGCTGACAATTAGCTGCGGTGGCTGTTACAGACTACATAGACTTGACTTTTAGGTTGATCTTGGAAAAAAGATATGGTCAAATCCAAAAAACATCTTTAAGTTTGGGTGAATTGTTTATTCCGCTCCTAAAGTTTATAAACTTCAATGGAATGAATGATGGATTTGGTCCTATTGATGGGAGGAAAAAAATTATCACCAATCATAAAATATAGCCCTTTTTTTTTTTTTTGTTAGGTAAAGGGTTTTTGGCCCAAAGGCCATTAGCACTACTATATATAGCTTGCTTTCCTCTACTACTATAATATACATAACTAGCTTTCCTGTGTGCATGTGAGTTTGAGAGAGAGAGAGAGAGATACTAAGCTCAAAATGGGTAGAAGTCCTTGCTGTTCTAAGGTGGGAGTGAATAGAGGAGTTTGGTCTGCTCAAGAAGACCAAATGCTCAAAGATTACATCGCAACCCATGGGGAAGGAAAATGGAGAAGTCTTCCAAGGAAAGCAGGTTAGTCAAAAACCATAACAAACGCCTTGGCTTAATTGACATCTTTTAATATTTTAAATGAAAACTTCCGAGCTCAAACCCCACTCCCCCAATTATCAAATTATTAAAAAATAAATAAATAAACAAAATATACTTTTATCTTGAGATTTTATATTATATAACCTAGTGAAAGTCCTTTACCTTTAATGTATAAGTGATACAAATGTAATATATGTTGTTCTGTGCATGTAGGCTTAAAGAGATGTGGAAAGAGTTGTAGGCTTCGGTGGGTGAATTATCTCAATCCTGACATCAAGAGAGGAAATATTACACCTGATGAAGAGGACCTCATTATTAGGCTTCACAAGCTCTTAGGCAATCGGTATTTCCCATTATTCTTCCTAATTCAATTTGTATAATCCATTAAGTTTAAGGATATATAACATTATTCACAATTTTTTCATGATTGTTGACATAATTTTTTGTAATTAGAGTAACATCACTTTCATATGAATTCATTACTAATACTATTTTTATTTTGCACCGATCACAACAGTTCATTGATACTAGCTCGCACTTTGAAATTTTTACTATTGCTTTAATTAAGTATGTACGTACTAAATATTGTTTCACTAATTTGTTTTTCCAGATGGTCTATAATAGCTAAGAGGCTGCCTGGACGAACAGACAATGAAATAAAAAATTATTGGAACTCTGTCCTTAAAAAGAAGCTGAATAATGGTAAGAAAGCAAGTACTGAGAAAACCGTTCTTAAACCATCCCATAAGACCAAACTCCCTGAGACCAAACCCCAAAAGACCAAACCCTCCACAACGTCGAGTGTGTACAAGTGCAAGGCGATTAAGACCAAGGCATTTAGGTGCACAAAGGGATTTGTAACTTCACAACTTGACAAGCTTGAAGCTTTTGATAATAATAATATGGTCATTGTAGAACATCTTACCAAGGATATACACTTGGTGAATATTGACAACGATGCAAAGGAATCAAAATCCAGTGATGATCAATCCGCATTGGCTTTTTCTGAAGAGGACGAGTCACAAAACTTCTTATTAGGCTTTAGCATTGAGGAGCTCAATGAGCTTTTGATGTGTGATAATTTGGATGTGGATTTTTGGAATCTATGCATGTTGGATGAGAGTATGGAAGGAGGAGCTAATAATAATGGTGGTGCTAATGACATTCTCTGGTCTTCTTTGGACCATCCTCTTTCATTCTTTGAATTCTAAGCCATTGCATTGGAGATTACTGTTCCCTATTTTTTTAAACTTCTTGTAAGTTTGGTGTAATAATTAATTGGGAATCACACCCTATGAAGAAGAAATCATTGGTTCAACTTTCTCTTTTTTTTTTCTTTGAATCATTCACTTATATAACTTGGGATAGAAATTCTATGTGATATCAGATATGTACCCCAAGTTTTCTACTTTTGTATATTGTGAAATAAAAATATATTTGGCTTATGTGACCATATCATTTCTGCTTATTTTTAATTGATCTTTATATTTGTTTACTGAATAGAAATAGGCATGTTTTGCCAAACATTTAATTTTTGCAAAAAGTAATAAAGCCTCTGCCCAAAATTTTTTAGTTATGCAGACACTTTTGAAACTCGATTTTGCTAAAATTGAGTTTCGAGTAAAAAATGAGTATAGTGAACTCGAGTTTTAAGCAAATGAGCACTCACATGGGTCGTCTAATGTGGCCTTTTAAAATAAAATATCCCATGTGGAACTCGAATTTAGCAAATTTTAATTCCATCAAATACTTAAAAGTGAAATAGGGAAGACAGATGTATTATATGTTTGATGAAACTCTCAAAAGAGGCTACATAACTAAATAACTTTGGACAGTGGCTTTTCAGAAATATTTTTTACAAAAACTGGATATTTGAAAGAAAAAAAGCCAATAGAGAAATCACTATCCTACTTCTTTGTTCCATTTTATGGTTGATCAATTATAATATATATGTGATGTGTATAACTTTTTTTTTTTTTTTTTTCATTTTAAAATTTTGTTATTTTATAAGGAAATTAAAAAGAATATATAACAAGATTTGTTGTTTTTTTTTTTATATAGAAACAGTATATAACAAGATTATAATTGTATACTATATTCTCCTACATAATAGTACATAGATCCTATTATTAAATTTATGGTAGACCCACTATTTATACGAAATAGAGAAGTGCACATTTATTGTACTCCAAGAGTATTATATAATTTTTCGACAAGTTATGACTAGTGAAGTATAAAATAGAATATAAAAGGTAGGATAGAGACTTTATTTTTTCTTCGTTCACTACACCCCCTAACATAAAGCTTTGCCCAAGATGTAATAAGGTCAAAGCCAACTATTCATATAAGGTTGTTTAGGTGTCAAATCCAGTTGGTTTTAGATCTCCGCCAAATCAGGACGAAGATCTCCGCTTGATCTGAAATCTCTTTGAGATTTTCGTCAAAATAGGTTTGATTGTGTCAGATTTTAATCTGGGAAAATTGACACTAAAACCAAAAGGATTAGTTTTTGGAGAGACTTCAATCTACCACTGACCACCTCTTGCCATCGAAAAATCACTCGAATCATAAGGAGCAGTCTGGGTCCAGCAGTTAGATCAGTTTGAACAAGTCCTTGGACAGTCCTATATAGAATTCGTATGTTAAAGGGACTGTTATTGGGCCCGACATATCCAAGCTTCCCTACCCATACGGCCATACCTCATCAACAAACTTTTATCTATTTTACTGTCTTTCATACAAACTCTGATTTTCCAGAACAGATTCATGTAACTCACAGTTAATTTGGATTATAATCATGTTATTGGTTACCAAGATATAAAACTAAAATCTGGTTCAACCCTAGTAATTTTCAATCCTAACTCCTTCTTGTCTGCAAATGTTTTGGCAAAGAAGCCAAAGCCAACATGAACCAGTACAAGTATATCATGCACAGTGTCCTTTTTTGCATTTTGATCGAAGAAAGTACAAACTAGGTCAAAGCTCAAAAACTTATAAATCTAAAGTTGAGCCTTAGTTATAGCATTGTGTGCAAATCGTTAGAATTCTAATGAATATTAAAAGATGCATTGATTTTTATCTTTTAGTTTGATTTAGTGTTTAATGAATACTCGATAACTGTGCATACTTGGCATAATAGTCACTTCGTAAGTATAAATTCTTGTGAGATAAGAAATAAGAGTTAGAGTTCAAGACCTTAGAAAAAAACGTATATAAACAAACTAGAATATAATTTTTATCTAATCTCAAAGAAAAAAAAAATCTATTTAGTCAATCATTATCAAGATTTAGTACCTAGTTAATGTTCCAATTTTTAAAAATTAAAAACCTGCCAATTTGCCCTTGATCGCGCCAAGCAAGTAGTACTCAAATATTAGTACTTATCCCAAAACCAAGAAAATAAATGTGTGAGGTTGAAACTCTGACAGCAATAAATAAAACCAATTCTCTTTATAGTTACCAAGATAATTGTTCGTCTAATAATAACATAAAATAAATAAAACCAAATCTCTTTTTTTTTTTTGCTGAATAAATAAAACCAAATCTCAGAACCATGTGAATTGTAATGTCCAATAGCTTTTCTATCCAGTACTGGTGCATTCAGGAGCTAGCTAGAAGTTGTCACTAGTAAGGTAAGTTGGAATTTTTTAACCTCAGATCTGTATGAACATGTGACACTGATCAGGTTTCATCAGAGTATTCCAACTTTATATATCTATGATTTGGTAATCCCATCTGTAAACAGAGTTAAATACTAGAGGGAAATAAATGGCTACTTCGAGATGGCCATGCGACCTAGCTCATATATATATATATATATATATATTTTTTTTTTTTTTTTTTTTTGAGTTTCAACAAGATTTTTTCTGTTTCATTATATTTTTTTTTTTCTCAAAAATGCATCACGTCAAATTTTATGATTTGTTAATATGACAGATTGTAATTAATGTAATATCACTTTTATATTAGATTATCACTAGCAAACATAATTTTTATACTTATTAAAATCCGTTACCTTAACAATTGTAAATAATATTGTGAAATTTGTTATAGTATTTATTTCTTTGATCTTATACCACTCCCTTGGCATTCAGGCATGATTCAATTAATCTTCCCTAATCTTGGCAATCTACTTACACATAAAGTATCACCTATAGATAAAGTATCCATAAAAAATAAAAAATAAAATAAAATAAAAACTATTCCTACTGATACCCATAACTTTCGCTTACACGTGACATGCATGCATGATCCAAGAGTTGTGTCCAAGAGTTGTGGAGTCAAGGAAAACTTTATAATATAATTTAGCAGTAAAATAAATTGTAGTGGGACGTAATTAATTTTCATCTGATTGCCACATGAAGCCTTGCATAAAAGAGACTAAAAAAATTTAGGATTCAAAATTGGCTTGACGATAGTGGTATATATTTATGGATTACTATATATATATGTACGTACGTTCATTTCTTAAATTTCTTTCCGTATCTTTTCTTTTATTGGTTATATAATGTAAACTTACAAATGAAAAGATCAAGCGGAATCAAGAGTGCCAAAATCGATACATAATATAAATTATATTATACTATTTCCTAATCATCGTGTACATGTGTTAATAAGTTATTATGTCTCCAAGGTAATGCAAAATGATGCTACATTAATTATATCTCTTCCAAGATCCAAAACAATAACAAAATAATTTTATAAAAAAAAAAAAAAAATCTTGGATGGCATGTTCCTTTTATTATATGCAATGACTAATTCTTGATAGCTCACATAATATTTCTTCGTTGAGTTATTAAATATTGTCTCAAATTTTTATTTTGGCCTAATTTGAATTTTATTAGTGTAAAAGGAAAGTTTACTTTATTTTCTATTAAACAACTAATACTTATCGTCTATGAAAAAAAAATGTATTTCTTATCCGCTAAAAAATGTATTGAATGACGTCCATAAAAAATAGAAACTAAAATCTTAAAAATAAATAATACTACAAAAGGTTAGAGGCTAAAATCTTATAAATAGACAATATTACAAAGGGTTTGGTGATTGTGATCCAAATGTTCTTACATGGGAAAAGAGTTTGAATTAGTTTGAAGAAGTTTTAGGGTCCATTTGGTTGGAGGAGTGGAAAAGTGAAAGGATAGAAAATTGGTGGGAGGATGGAAAAGTGAAAGGATAGAAAAGATTTAGTTTTCTCTCGTATATGTTTGGTTGGAGGGGTGGAAAAGTGGGAGGATGAAAAACTCTTTTGTTTGGTTGAAGAGAAAAGTGGGAGGATAGAAAATGTAGTTTATATAAATTGACTTTTATGCCCTCGTTACATAATATGTAAAAAAAAAAAGTTATTTGTACTCATTAAATAATATAAAAATTAACACATTATACATACAAATTTATATTATTTTTCTTTATTACCAAACAACACCCACTTCTTTGTAATCATTAAATAAGAAAATTATACTTTATTTCAATGAAGAAACACCTTAAAATCCCAATCTCATTTTCTTATATTTAACCATTTATTTGCATTAGGAACATAATTTTTTTTTTCATTCCACAACTGCTCTGGTTCTTAATTAAAACAAAAATGAAAAACAAAAATAAAAATAAAAACTTGTTGGAGCTCAATAAAAAATAGTATACAATAAAACTAAAAATAAAATGAAAGGCCAGTGGATCTCACAACCTCACCTGTATTATTTTCACTATAATTCCTTATCCTTCTCTCTCATGAAATCATCTCTCATGTTCTTCTCCCTTATCTCTTTTTCTTTGTGACTTTCCTCTCATACTTTTACTTTCACATTTCTTACTTGCATGTCAACTAATCTTAGATGCATTTCCAAAAAAAAAACACACATGATCTCAGGTGCCCACTGCAGTCCTAGGTATTTTCATTTTCTTCTCTCTTTTTTATTTTATTAAATTTATGAAAAGACATTTTCATTTTCAACTGATGATGCTTCAATCAAGTATTTTTTTATAATTATTTTCTATGTTGAATAATAGTGAGATGAAGTTATTGTTGAGAGAAGAAAGGAAATTGGGCAAATTTTTTTGAGATAAACGCAAGTGGCTGAGAGAAGAAGGGTAGAACTGGTCATTTGCTGCACAATCACTTTTCTCCAGCATTTTCTCTCCAAATCAGAGAAACTGTTTTTTGGTGGGCCCGAGTAGAAAATGCCTAGGCCCCACCCAAAATTTTCCTCTCCTTCTCTCCTTACCAAACAACACTCACTCCTATTTTCTCTCCTAATTTCTCTCCATTATTTTCCATTCCCCCTATTCCACCTCCAACCAAACATACCCTTAGAAATATTAATTAGTTGGCCTTTTTCTAGAGAGAGAGAACCTTGCACGTTTTGCATGTGAATTATACAAAATGCAACAAGGGAATACACATGGCTTTTCTTGAGTAAGGCTATGATGAGGACGATGTCTCGAAGTTAACAAATATAACTTCTTCTTTTTTTTTTTCTAAGGCCATAAAATTCGTCATAACTTAACAAATATAACCTTTTCTAGTACTCTTTCTCATGCACGTAACTTCAATACTAATCTAGGGTTCGTTTGGTATGTGTGTTTAAACAACAGTTTTCATTTTTTTGAAAACACGTGTGTGTGAAAAAGTGTGTGGAAATATATGTAATGTTGTTTAGGTCCTGTTTGGTAGACTATCCAAACAACATATTTTCAGTTTTTAAACAATTTTACACACATTTCCGTACACTTTTTTACTCACACATATTTCAAAAAACTACAAACAACATTACTCAAACTCATCTATCAAACGGGCCTTAAAAACTGAAAATATGTATTTAAACACATGTACTAAACGGGCCTTATTTTTGTTCCCCAAAAAAGATTGGTACGTAAGCCACAATGCACAACTCTCTCTAATGTACTATTAAGATAATATGATGAGACCATATGGCTAAGATGAGGTGAACATTTAAAGGAGGTGCTGGGAAGTTCCAATGACTACAAAAGTGTTTGAAAACACGTATGTGTGAAAAAGTGTATGGAAATATATGTAATGTTGTTTAGGCCCTGTTTGGTAGACTATTTAAACAACATATTTTCAGTTTTTAAACAACATTACACACATTTCCACACTTTTTACTCACACGTATTTCAAAAAATTACAAACAACATTACTCAAACTCATCTACCAAACGGGCCTTAAAAACTAAAAATATGTGTTTAAACACATTAACTAAACGGACCTTATTTTTGTTCCCCAAAAAAGATTGGTGAGCCACAATGCACAACTCTCTCTAACGTACTATTAAGGTAATATGATGAGACCATATGGCTAAGATGAGGTGAACATTTAAAGGAGGTGCTGGGAAGTTCCAGTGACTGCAACTTCCTTGCATGCTAATTCATCAAATACATTCACAGACTCATTCAAAAAAGTCAAATTCATCACATAGTTCAACAAGTCTGTTCCCACAAAGCCATTACAACATAGACCAAGAACACAAGTAGTTGATGAACTAGTACTCCACCATGATCAACATTCAAAACACAAGCTTTGAGCATGCTGTTGAGAGTACTTGAGAGTGATCAGCGGCAAGGTCACAACTTAGCTTGTGTGTGGATTAGTTTTTCTCTGATTTGTTGATTTTCTGAAAATAGGTAAAAGTATAGTAGTACATTAGTACCATTAAAAAGAAATTGAGACTTTAAAAAACTGTACATAAGTAAATAACCTAATAAACTAAAGGAAAAAGTTAATCCAGATTTACATTTAACATCATTTTAAACCACCTAAAACTAAAAGGCATTTTAAGAATTACCAAATTTGAGAAATAGCCTCTGATCATTGTGTTCCAAGACACTCAGGCTTTCGTCAAACACCTACTTGCCAAGTGAGGAACTGAATTAGTAACTAAATTTTAACTACATGTTGACTATTGGCTAAGCTGTAAGACAGTACAAGATAAGGTTTGAGGCTTTGCTAAGACTTGTTAACGTGGCAATCCCTCTGAATTTACCTTTGATTCTGCACATGTTTTCAACAAATGTTTATAACTTTATATCCTTTTTTCCAACAACCGATTTTATGATACAAGGCTCCAAGCATTCAGGATTGGGCCATTTGTGTTCGGAAATTGGAGTAGTGGGCCAATTATAATGAATCCATAAAAGCTAGCCTAATGAGCATTAGGTCAAGACTCACATGTCCAAATGTCCAATTAATTATATCAGTAATTCAATCGAGTTTACGCAACCAAAAAAAAAAAAAAAAAATACTATAAAATTAGGACAGTGCTTGCTTAAATGAGAGTTGAATAAAAGAGCATGATCATTACTCCTTCTGACGATTATCCAGTAAGAGTTTTTCCTTTAAATTTTTAACTAAGAATTTATTTACTAGGCATAAGCATTGGCAAGAATTACTTGATTAACAATTATAAATGATGCTGTGTAGTTGAGAGAGAGAGAGAGAGAGAGAGAGGGATTATTAAAATCAGATGATGAAAGAAAGAAGATTAAAATTGAAGGGTATATGATATCTAAATTTGAGGAGTTGGCTTGTTCCAATGTTGACAGAATTTGTGCAAGCTAGGTCACACAAATTTTTTAAGTTGAAATTCTAGTAGGGCTAAATTTATAATGCTCTATTGCAAGTGCTTCAATAGACATGAAATTTAGGAAGAATGAAATTATCAAATAGCTAGGACCCCATTTAGTAGGCATTTTTAGGGGGTTCAATGATATTAGATAAAGTTGTCATCTTACACTAATTCAATTAGTTAACCGGAACATACATGCTTAGGTAATTATCAACCAATAATTCTTGTTGTATGGAAGAATTTTACTAAAACTGTTACAATTTTAAGTTCTTGCAGTCTTGGAAGGTGAAATAGTATTATGGACAATTAAGGCTCCCGCTAATAAAAACTGAGAGAATTAACGACCAAACAAAAAAAAAAATCATTTTGCATGAACAGAGGACATAATCTTAAAAGAGTAATATTGGAGATTCTACAATTATGTTTTACAAATTGATACCAATTAGGAAAATTAATTTAGATATTTATTTTTTGGGTGTGTTTGGATACCGCTTATTTGCTGAAAACTGAAAATTTATTGCTGAAAATACTGTAGCAAAATAATTTTTAAATGTGTAAATAGTGCTATGGGACCCAAAAATGCCTAGAAATCTGTATTTTGCTGACTTTTGTGAATATGTGAACAGTACCTATAGGACCACTAAAAAAATGCAGACGCACGAATTGGGTAAAGTGCCCAATCCAAACGCAAGCTTTATATAATTAAAGTTTTTATTAATCACATTCATTGTGTAATAAAATTTGAAGTAGTTTTAGCATTTTCCTACTCAAAATAAAAACCAAATATGAAAGTATTCTCAAGCAACAAATCTATATTACCATAACTTTTGAGTGAAATTTGTGGTGTGCATTAGAACTCATTCCCTCTCTTGTGTGTAAAAAAAAGAGGCAGCAAATCTATAATAGGAAAAAATTGCAAACATGAATTTTAAAATACCTTCATCACCATTACATTTTTCAATTCACCAATCTGACTCATGTACTATCTTCACTATCATATACCCAGCCAGGAATACGCAAAACCTGGAAAAAGGAAAAAATCAAGAAAAGGGTTCATTTTTTCAACTTTAGAATTTTCATTAAATATTAAAACCTATAAGTTGAACAAAACACTAACAAGATAACCGGAAACAAATTAATTGGTCTAAACAGCTTTATTAGATAAAATGAACCCTTTACATGAGAAATCAGGACTTGCAATTAATCAGTAATCAGGAATTGAGAAAGATGGTGACTTACAAAAAAAATCAGAGGAAAAGATTATTAGCCTTGCATAGATTTATCAAGGCCACCACTTTCACTGGGATTCCTCACAATCTGAGTCATGTTGTGTGCTTAAATTCCCAATCCAATTGCCTAAATGGGGCATGAGTCTTTCAATTATATTAGGGTGTCGTGTCCTCTTTGGTTGAGGTATGTCACTAGAGCTACCTTCTCCACTAGGACCAAGCCCATCATACTCATCAGACTCATCACGGTTTCGCTTAATTTTGGTATCTTTTATTGAATCATCAAAATCATCCTCCTCAGGAGTGATGCTAACGTTGCTGGACCCAACCACACTTTGGTTCATATTTTCAATGTCTTGCTTATATACCAAACATGCCCCACATTTTTTAAGCACCAAGCCTGGTGGACCTTTGGTTCTAAATTTAATCTCAATTGGAATAGAACCATTTTCATCATTTTGACTCAATTTTTCCTTGCTTGGATTGAAGAATTGAGGGGAATATCTCAGCCAAAGGTGATGTGATCCAATCTTCCCAAATTCTTCTAGGAAACCATTGGAAATGCTATGAAAATAATCAGATCCTTAACCTTCAAGTAACAGACAAGCCTACGTTCGCTTCTAGAAAGTTGGTCAAATGGGTGAGGTTCCTGGACCACAAAAACAGCACACACAATAATTCCAATGTATTCATCAAGTAAAGCCGAAGGCAATTGAAAATCCACTGAAGCCCCAACACTTTGATGACTAAACCATTTTGGAATTTCACTTCCTAGAAGAATGAAACTATATTCCCAAAAATCTTCATTACACTGCATTTGCATCTGAAACTGAATGTAATTTCTTACCATTTTTTTGAACATTTCGCTACAGCCTTGATTCTCAACCAATTTGAAGCAATTGAGAAGAGAAAATCTTGGTTTAAAAGAGCATTCTTGTCTCAATGGTAATGTTTCCAGTGAGGTACAACCATCTACCTGAACAAAATCAATATTTGATGGAAGCTCCAGCAAAGATTGAAGCCTGATACAATTACCCAAAAGAAGATAGTACAAGTTAGATAGTTGAATGATAATTTCAGGAAGGCTAACAAAATTATTTCCTCTTAGATTTAACCCTTTTAAAAAGGATAAGCAGACAAGAGCATCGGGAATTGTCCAAAGATTGCAATAACTCAAGTTCAGATTGGTCAAAGACCTTAAGCCTGACAAAGAACGCACCAACATGCCTATAGGATTTGGACTTGCTCAGCGCATTAAAGGAAAACTAAGGAGCTTATTTGATGATTTAGATGATAAGCCTTCACATCCAGAGAGAGAGAGAATCTCAAGATTTCTTGAGGGAAATGTGGGGAAGGACCATTCTCTTATGGCACTTCCACTTAGATCCAATTTGACAAGGCCAGTTAAATGCTCCACTGATGATGGTAACTCTTTTATAGCAGTCCCATCCAAATACAGGTGTGACAATCGTGACATATTTCCTACAATCTCTGGGAATTTCTTCAATCTTGAACAACCAGAAAGAATAAAGACTTCAAGGGATTCCAAGCTAATCTTGGATGGAAGGCTTTCAAGAGATTTACAACCGCTTAGATCCAATCGAAGAAGTTGTTTGAGTTTTCCAAGGGATGTGTGAATCTTAGATAATCTTTTACAACATTGAAGAATCAAATGCTGAAGATTTGGGACTCCACTGAAGTCTGGGGTCTCAATTAAGCTCCAAGAGTCACGGGGGTCTATGAGTTTTAACCTCTTTGCACTCTATTATAAAACAAGAATTATTCAAATTGGGAAAATTAAACCCTTACAAACATATATTTATTATTTAAGAAAATTATTTTGCATTGGTGAAAATCTTACTTTGATTCCTTTCCATAGATGTTTGATGAGGCTGCAAGGCATATTGAGTTCAACAAGTTTGTCTAGCTTGAAACTTGTTGGCATGGATTTTAAAGGATATCCATCCCAGTGAATAAAACACAATTCACTGGAAAAATCATGAAGGCCTTGAGGAAGATCCACATTACTTATTTTAAGTAATCTCAAGTTGTTCATATTTGAGAATGATTTAGCATTCAAGTGTTGCACTTTCTCGGGAGTTGAGTCGAGGAATATTCCTTTAAGAAATGTTGTTCCCTGGTAAATCAAAACAAAAGTTAATAGTAGTATAGTCCTAGAGATTAACAAAAACTTAATCATTTGAATTGCATGAATATATACAATAAGAAATTGTGCAGTTTACTTGACTTATAATACTTCAACTGGTAACCAAAAACAAATTCAGTAGCACTGGACTAGACATTATACATATAAGGAAGCTTAAAATTGTGTATAGTTAGCTTACCTCACTATATTTCAGCACGCGAAAAATATCCTCACCAAGCCACAATCTACTTCATTGGCTAGGAATTTCAGGGGATTCACGACGAACAATTTCCCTTCCAAGCTCTTGTAGTAAATCATGCATTTGCAATTTTTTTCCCCACGAGGTGGTTATAAGAGATTTTTCCTTAAGAACGTCTATATCAATGATTGGCTGGTCATAGAGAGTTTGTAGCATATTTACTACATAGTCTTCACTTCTTCTATTGAAGAAACAAGCAATATCTAAAAATATGTTTTTCTCTCTTTCTTTTAGACCATCATAACTTATTTGAAGTACATCTAGAATTTCTCTTTCAGGACTTTCTTTAAGCCTACTAATGGCACCTTTCCATGCATCTATACTCCTGTGAAACAAAAAGGAGCCCAAAACTTTGAGAGCTAAAGGAAGGCCACTAGCATAAGAAATTATCTCTTGAGACAGCTCCACATAACCTTCTAAAGGAGAGTCCTTCTTAAAGGCTTTCATACTAAAGAGTTGAAGAGCTTCATCATTATTCAATTTCTTAGCCTCATATATTTCAGCTTCAGACACTTTATGTTGGATCAATAGATGTTGATTTCTAGTTGTAATAATGATTCTACTCCCTTGACCAAACCAATCTTGCTCGCCCACTAATGCTTCTAATTGTTCATAGTGATCCACATCATCAAGAATGATGAGAACCTTTTTACGACACAATCTCCTCTTAATCACATTGATTCCCCATTGAATATTTCTTATATAAATATTGCTTTCAATCAAGATATCAGAAAGAAGTTGTTTTTGTAAAGGAACTAGCAAACTATCTCCAGTTTTCCCTCTTATATTGGCAATAAAGCAACTACCTTCAAATTTACAATTAATTCT
Source organism: Quercus ilex subsp. ballota (assembly GCA_032727855.1). NCBI lineage: Eukaryota > Viridiplantae > Streptophyta > Magnoliopsida > Fagales > Fagaceae > Quercus > Quercus ilex. The sequence goes on from CM064916.1 coordinate 3,560,308, forward strand.
GTCATAAATGACTTGTGCTAGAGTTGTCTTACCCATTCCACCCATCCCCCAAATTCCTATATAGCGAACATCGTTCAACCCTAATTGTAAATAAGAATTCATCATGTTATCCACACAAGGTTTTATTCCAACGAGATCCTTGTGAACACTTGAGTATATAAAATTCAAATCACTAAATATTTTTCCAACAAGTTCTTCAATGACTCTTGATTCATGCCTGTATATAAAATAGAACAATAATTTTGTGGAGTTAGCACAAGCTATAAAGAGATGAAAGGTTTTGAAAATGTAATATGTTGACATTCATTTACTATTTCCTTTTAATTAAAAAAAAAAAAAAAGGAACTCTAAGTTCCATGATAAGAAAAAATATATATAATATATACACCAAATAAAATCTGTACTACAGATTGAGCTTCTGGCCTAACCGTTTGCCCATTTAATTTTATCTTTGCTTATGAAAGCTGTATTGGAGAAAATATAAACCAATGTCAGTGGGGTGTAAAAACAAAACAAAGCACAAAACAGGGAAAGACCGAAAGAGACAGTCATCATGGGTTACAAGACGATCTGCTTAGTGGTCATGGTTAGGATTGGATTCAAACTTCAAAGTACTAACAATCTTTTAAATCTGAAATTTACATCATTCACAAATTTCGGTAGACGGTAATTTGGCCCAACAAATTACTATCAGGGCTTAAGCCATGGTTGTTTTGGGCCTTTAGGCTGATAATCTTGTTTGAATTAAATGAAGAATAGGTAGGGATTTTGTGATTAAAACTCATCACATTAAATTATTCAATTTTAAAGCCAGTGATAGACTAGTAGAAGACATCGTTTATTTTTAGGATTTACACGATCCAATCAAGGGTTATAGTGCGAGGTGAAATAATATGTTTAATTAGGAGTGTACATGATTCAAGTTTTTTTTTTTTTTGTTTTTTTGAGAAGAGTGTACATGATTCAAGTTGTGTTAGGTTTTGGATATTGTTAAGCCAAATGTGGCCTTCTTGGGGTCGTAAAATCTCCAACCCAACCTAACTCATAGGGATTATGCCTAATAAAATATTTGGATTTTCTTTCAATTATTTAAGCATATTACATAATTGGGCTTAATATTCTAATTTAATAGAAAAAAAAAAAGTATCACAATAGTGAAATATATGTGTGTACACATATATGCTTAACATAATTGGGTTGGATTACTCAGTTGAAATTTTTTCCCAACACAAATCTGATCTAAACTAAGTTAAATACATTATTCCTATCGTGTATTTTGTTTTAGATGAAAAAAAATATATATATATATATATATTTTATTCCAAAAGAAATTCTTACTTGTCCCGTAAATCCCATCCAGCAATACTAGCAACTTGTGTCAAAGCATCTCTCCATGTGTACACATCCCCGATGTCATCTTTGAAATGCTCTTCATATTTAACAAATGCATCTGCAAAAGTCTCCCTTTGATGCCGCACATCACTAGGATCCACATAGTGGAAAACAGGCACTACTATCAGTCCAGTCTTTTTTATGCACTCAACAATCTTTGCAAGTTCCATCAAGCACCAACTCGATGATGCATAGTCTTTTGAGAGAATGACGATAGCAAATCTTGATTCTTCTATTGCTTTCAAGAGCTCTGGGGCAATGAATGTTCCTCGCTTGAGTTTCTCATCGTCCCTATATGTGAATATGCCTTTTTGTTTTAAAGCAATATATAAATTATCTGTAAAATTTTTGCGGGTGTCACCTCTAAAGCTAAGAAAGACGTCGTACGTCCATCCAAGCATAGAAGAAGATGGAAAAGATGAGGAGGTGTTTTCTGTGCCTATTAAAGCCATTCGAACTGTAATCTAAATTCTTTAATGGATATGTATCAAAATAAGTGATGTGGGATTTTAAGAAGTGGAAAAGAACTGAAGGACAGTGACTGAAATGAAGGAGATGGATGTGCTTGAGTTTTATAGATTTAGGAAATTAGAGCAGTGACTGAAATGCTCAAAAAGCCTATAGAACTTAATTATGCCGGATTCAGTTTCTATTGTGTCATTTTAAATAGAATGGGCATTGGAGTGGGTGTAAGTGAGGGAAGGACAGACATTCAAGCCATCGATCTGCTTGCAATCAGGTCTACAATTCATTTTTTTTAATACAGAGTAGGTGTGTGCAAATAACCCTCCCCCAGTCCCTCTCTTCCAGGTATCAAACAACGAAAAACAATCATATTGGACAACATTGGTTATTAAATGTGTGAAAAATTAATTTTTTATATTTACTGTTCATGTACACTTTATATTATTGACTAAACAAATGTAGATAACATTGCACATATATCTGGACACGCTATAGAATAGAAATCTTAGTTTTAAACAACAATGCTACACCTACTTGCATGAAAAAAAATTTGGTTGAAGATTGTGATTAGTTTAATATCACTTTCACATGAGACCATAATTGACATTATCTTTTTTATGCATAAATTACAATTCATCATCTTAGATGTTGTGAAATTTGTTATGATTTCAAACTTAATATTATTTAAATAGATGCGTGCATGAGTGTACAAGCGTCCCATATTAGGATACTCTTCATGTAAAATGGATTTCGTGGTTCATATTACAAATATAAAGGTTTGCCCCATGCCAATGGTGTACACCGTTTGAATTCAAGAAATAAAATATTAACCGTGAAATACACTCCTTCCATTCCAAGAGAGGACCATGTTCCCCTCTCCATCTTCCAGGTATCTTCCTAGCAAAACAACTTCTTAAAATTATTGAACTATATTGGTTGTTTATAAGATGTATGCATGAAAGTCTGTGAGAGAGAGAGAGAGAGAGTGATAGGGATTGGAGGGCTACATGTCAAAAACTCTTTTTCTAATAAGTGTGCGAAAGAGAGAGAAAGCATATCTTATTCCAAATCTCTTTGTATTTATCCTTGCTCTTTTATGATTCAAAGTAACGTCTAGTTGATCTGTATTTCTGTACTGACTGTACAGTTAGGAGCAAAAAAGAATGAAAATTTTAAGCATATATACTTATTTGAAAAGGAATGAAACATTTCTCAAAAAGGAAGAAAGTTTATAAAATCCAATCATATAGTGATTCAAATATACAATCAATTTTAGCTTTGTATCTCATTTCTTGCTGGGATTTTTTGTTCATCCACAAAATATGGACGTTTTTTTGTCCATAAGACAAGCCTCTTCCCATCTCCTCTCTTCCTCTTTGAGTTTTTTGTCCCGAGGTTGGAAATGGGATATGCTTCTCCACGTCTTTTTCTCAATAAATCATATTTATTCATAAAAGAATATATGGTGATGAGCTCAGCGCTGCAGCATTGACATTGATGCTGACCCAGGTTTTCACTTTTATCCTCAATTATTAAAAAAAGAAAAAGAAAAAAAGAAGTCTATTTTGTGTTTGGGCTGTGAAGAATTGAGTTCATTTTTGGGTTTTTAGGGCTTTACATACGAATGGATTAATTTAAAGTTTGGGTCTTTTTCTTTTTATTAAAGTATACCTTTTTGCACTTAAAATTTGGGATTATTTTTATTTTTCCTTAAGTTTCAAAATTTTCATTTTGATCCTTCAACGTTTTATAATATTTTTATATTGGTTTGCCTTCATTTCTGTTAATAATTCAATAGTTAAGTGCTCTTCTTATTTAACTATTTCATAAAAATACTAGCTCTAAAATGCTATATAAGGCAAGAATTTTATTGTATTAGGCGCAAAAGGCATTAGTTATATAGAGGTAGACTGCAAGACCAATATGAAAACACCAATATGCTTTAGAAGGCAATAGTTATCAATTTTTTTTTTTTCCTTCTAAAAAAATTTAAAATTTTGAAACGTAAAGATCCAAAATAAAAACAACTCAAAACTTTAAGTACAAAAAATTTACTTTAGTCTTTTTTTTGGGGGGGAGGGGGAGGAGTAATGCAATATAGTTCTGTAATTGTGAAAGTGGGTTACGCTTCAATATAAACAAACTACTATTACTTGTTATGTTAATGGTGGTTCCTTGTGTTGATAGCTATTTTAGTAACTCCATTTTCTTGCAATAGTTTATTACGAGTTATGCTAGGAATATTACAAATCTCATCACATAAGCCTTACTAATTAATGTGTCACCAATTGCATAAATGTAACTCAAACATTTATTCACTATGTTCTTAAGTGGCACTAATCACATTCATTGTCATGCCAATTTATAAGCTTTTTTTATAGGAGTAATGTTATGGGCACAAACTATTTTACAACATTTTTACAAAATGTTGATGTGACTAATCTTTTATTGGTTTTCATCTAAACTCACCATTACTATTACTTTTTCATTTACCAATAATCAATCACCACATCAGCAGTTTGTAAAGTTTTTTGTAAAATAGTTTGTATCTTTAACATTATTCTTTTTATAGTAAAAATGATTGTAACTTTGGCATTTTCCTTGAATTTTAACCCATTGATTAAGAATTATTGAGATAAGGGATTTTTTTTCCTGTTAATTTTATATATATATACACACACACAAACTCATCTTGTTCATATTTCATTCACATTAAATTGAGTGGAAAAAAAGTTGTATTTAATTCATCATTGTGTCATTGATACTTGTTGTGTTGTAAGTCTTTCATAGTAAAAATGGTAGTAACTTAAGAACTTTTAAATTTTTTTGGTAATTATAAATTGTATTATTGTCACCATTACCAACAATAGTAGATGGAACTTCTTTAACCACCTGAAATTCAAAGATGCTTCAAGTTCAAGCATTGCGACAATGTTAAGCTTATCTGTCTCTCTCTCTTAAAAAAAAAAATTTGTTTTGAATCATGTAGTTAATATTCCTCTTCGTGATTATCAATTTGCTATCACCAAGAAAGCATTATTTTCAAATACATTGGTAGCATTGCCGATGGGGCTTGGGAAGGCGGCTTATTGCTGCAGTCGTCTGTTGATGATGCAAAAAGAAAGCACCATTTAATCCATATGATAACTTTTGATGAATTTTAAATAGTTTTTCATAAAATTAATAATTAGTAAACTTCTTAGTGAGAAGCTAATTTTTAGAAACTTGCCATCCGATACCTTCAAAAGAAGTAAACTTTCCTAGTTCTATTTGTTGAATGAATTGACCGAAATGGACTAACGTGGAATGAATAGACGGAAGTGGACCAAATGGACCAGGTAGACCCAAATGGACATAGGACCTAAGTTGACCAAATAAGACCGAATAGAATTAAAGAGAACAAAATGAACCAAATTGGAATGAAGTGGATAGCATGGACGGATTAGACCGAAGTGTGGACTAAATAGACCGAAGTGGACTGAATAAGATTGAGTGGACTGAATAGGACTGAATATGACCAAAGTGGACACAATGGACCTAATAGAACTGAAGTGGACCGAGTAAGACCGGATAGACCGATTTAGGACCGCAAAGGACTGAAGTGCACATAATGGACCGAAAAGGACCAAAGCGGATCGAATAATACCTGTTAGAACAGATCAGGACCAATTGGACAGAATAAGACCGGATGGACCGAATAGGACCTAAGTGCACAGAATGGACCGAATAGGACCAATTAGGACAGAATAAGACCGGTTAGACGGAATAGGACCAAATTGGACCGAATAAGACTGAATAGAACAGAATAGGACCAAATTGGAATGAAGTGGACTAAATAGGACCAAAGTGGACTGAACAAGAACTAAGTGGATCAAATAGGACTGAATTGGACAGAACGGACCGAATATGAACAAATTGGACCGAACAGAACCGAAGTGGACCGAATTGGACTGAAGTGGATTGAAATGGACCTAACATGATCTTTAAAAAGAAAAAAGAAAAAAAAGATATGGGGGTATTGAAGCCATATTTGTTAAAAAATATATAAATGTGTGTGCATGTTTTATCTGTTATCATGATAGGTTGTCTGGAGGTTGCGAATTGGACATGCCTTTCCTCAAATATTTCTCAATAAATTATATTTATTTACCACCAAAAAAAAAGTTTTAGAACAAAACTTAGATGTCATCATTTAGGTTTCCCAATTGAATTAAATCGTAGTATTATATTAACTAATGCTACGAAAATAATGCTATCTTCTCTAAGGAAAATCAAGTTTAATACTAAATTGTGATTTATATACTTAAATTTTGGGGTGATTTTGATTTTGTTTCCTAAAATTTTAGAATTTGAATTTATTTTCATTAATGAGATAGTCATTTAGTACTAGAAAAGTTTGCAATCTTTAGAAACGGTCCATAATTTTAAGGGTGTAAATTGAAGGAGTTCAATTTGGCTTTACTCGCTAAACAGGGTTGGAGACTTCAAACACAGCATGAGTCTTTGGTATATCAGGTATACAAGGGGAAATATTTCCCAAACACTGACTTTATTCATGCATCACTTGGCACAAATCCATCATACACCTGGTGAAGTTTAATGGCAGCACAACATCTGGTGAAAAAGGGGATTCGGTGGTCAGTGGGCAATGGTGAATCTATTCGGGTGTGGGGGGATAAATGGCTCCCATCTCCTTCCACTTTCAGAGTCACTTCTCCAAGACTATTCCTACACGATGAGACTCGGGTTAGTGAGCTTATCTCACAAGATTCGGCAACTTGGAGAACACTGATAATTGATGCCATTTTTCTGCCTCATGAAGCAGATTTGATTAAAAGCATTCCTCTGAGTTTACGTCGGCCTGAAGACAAGCTAGTGTGGGCTGGCACTTATATGGTTTATATAGTGTCCGTAGTGCATACAGGTTGGCAGTGGAGGAGTCTCGGCCAAGCAATATAGGAACCAGCTCGGATTCCAGCAGAAACTGCAGGTTTTGGAAGCTTCTTTGGAGTTTACAGGTCCTCACAAAGTACACCATTTTGCATGGAGAGCTTGTCGAGGTATTTTGCCTACAAAGGAAAATCTATTGCGGAGAAGGATGCAGGTGGATGGCTGCTGTGATGAGTGCGGAGAGGACGTTGAATCATCGGGTCACCTCTTTTGGTCATGTCAACGTGCAAGGGATGTATGGCAATGCACAAAGCTCAAGCTCAAGTTTGATCGGACCCAAGTAAATTCCTTCTTTGACCTGTTATGGCTTTTGTTGATGTCAGATTCTTATGATGAAGGGGATGCGAAGCTAGCAGTAACTTTGGCATGGGCGATATGGTTCAATCGCAACGAGGTTCGGCATGGTGGAAATAGAAAGAGTGGTCTGGCGTTGGTTCAGTGGACTCGACAGTAACTACAAGAGTATCATGAAGCAACTCGGGTGAACGATACACCAGTGGTACCTCAAGGGGTTGGGTGGTCCCCTCCGTCAAGGTCAAGATACAAAATCAATGTAGACAACGCAGTTTTCTCAGCTCTAAAATCCGCTGGTGTGGAAGTGTCAATGGCGCCTCTATGATTTTTTCTCTAGGGGATCAGTAAGAAGGTACATTTTAGGTAAAATATGCGGTTTACGTAGATTTTTTATTACAAATTTGTCTATAGTACATATTAGTAATAGAATAAAAAATAAATTATAGGTTCATTTGACATATTTTTTTCTTAATATAATGAACATGTTAATTGTTGTTGTTAAGTGAATTTTAATTATTACTGCTTAAAATACTTTTATTTATTAGTTTATGACGATTATATGTTTACATTGTACTATCAATGTAAGATTTATATTATAGACAATTATACCATACACATTTTCAAAGACTATACAATATTGTACACATTTGTTTAGAAACAATGTAAATATTACAATGATAGTACAATGTAAACTATGAATTTTCCATTAGTTTATTTCAAATTTATTAAGATCTAAATGGGCTTTTTAAAACAATTTTAGATGAAAAAAAAATTTACTTTGTTGTTGAGCTTACTATTTCTCCCAGATTTTAGATAAATTTGGATTGTTGTTAGGCCTTTTTTTTTTTTTTTTGTATTTAAAAAGATCAAAATATTGTTAAGATGATCATAATTAAACTTATTTCAAGTGGGTTTTAAAAAAATTTAGAGTTAGAGCGTTCAAATTTTTATTTAGGAGGGTCAAATAAAAAAATATATTATATAAAAAAAAAAATGCTAGCTCAAGAGGTTTATTTGAACCCCCTGAACTATACATGGCGCCGCCCATGGGGAGTGTTGATTAGAGACTTCGAGGGTCAGGTAATAGCGGCTTTGAGTAAGAAAATCAATGCTGCTTTGGGTGCTTTGGAAGTGGAAACCAAGTTGTTTGAAGCAGGCTTGGAGTTCGCTAGGGACATTGACGTTCATGATGTTATTCTTGAGGGTGACTCTTTGGTGCTCTACAATGCTCTTGAACCACCTTCCACGATAGCTGCTGTAGTTAGGGGGAGCGTTAATGTCATGTAAGTCTGTAGGCAGGGTTGATTTTTCTCATGTTAAGAGGCAAGGTAATAGATCTACTCACTTGTTAGCAAAACATGTGTTAAGCATTATGGACTATTTGACTTGGATAGAAGAGTATCCTTCCCTCCTAGAGCAAGTTCTTCTCCATGATGTAGCTTTTCTTTGAGTTTATTAATAAAAGTCTTAGTCTTACTATCAAAAAAAAAAAAAATCTATACATCTATAAATTCAACAATGTGCTGTATTGGATTGGATTGTGATAAGATGACAAAGGTAATTTACCAAAAAAAAATGATAACTAAGATTTGGGCCAAGCCTATTGCTCACTAAAACAAAAGCCCAATCAGTATCTTGCCTCGTACTTCTCATTATGCCCAAAAATTAAAAATGAACCAAACGGTATAAAAACATTTGGGTAAATTTCAAGCTTTCCCGCCACTCTCTCTCTCTCACTAAACTCACCGTTTTAGCTTCTCACTTCCTCACCCTCTCTCTCTTTTCAGCTTCCGCAGTCCAATGACCTCAATCATCGACGAAGACGACGACGTAAGTCCCATTCTCTCTCTCTCTCTCTTCAAAACTCACCGTTTCGTTTCGTTTAATTTCTCACTCTCTCTCTCTCTCTCTCTCTCTCTCTCTGTGTTTAGGGTTTTGATTGGGAAGCAGCCGTTAGAGAAATCGACGTGGCTTGCGCCACCGCCACCGCCAATACGAACACGAACGCGAAGCCTTCGACTTCTACTTCTGAGCAATCTTCCCATTTTGCCCCTCCCGAAACTCCCAAATTCCAATCCTGCACTACTTCATACACCAACAACAAACAAGGTCGGCAATCCACGCTCGACAAGTTCGTATCAAAGTCGGGCCCACCGAGACCGCCACAGTATCATCGTCAAGCACAGGATTTCGTCGAAATCGATCGAGATCGCTTCGACGGTGGCGATGAGCTCAGCTGCGGCATTGACATTGATGCTCACGCAGCTCAAACTTGGATTTACCCAGGTTTTCACTTTTTTACTTTTTATCCTCATTTTTTGGGTTTTTAGGGATTTTTAAACAAATGGGTAATTCAAAGTTTCGGTCTTTTTTTTTTTTACTAAATTGCACCTTTTGCCCTTAAAATTTGGAGTTGTTTTCATTTTGTGGCTTTATGTTTTAAAATTTTCATTTTGGTCCTTCATGTTTCATTATATTTTCGTATTTGTTTGCCATTCATATTTAACTATTTCATGAAAATAGTAGCTCTAATATAGAAGGCAAGAATTTTATTTGTTTTAGAAGTCGTTTGCGAGATCAGTATGAAAACAGAATCAAACATGAAGGGTTAAAATGAAAATCTTGAAATGTTACGGGTCAAAACGAAAACAACCCGAAACTTAAGAGCAATATGTATAGGATAATGCAATATAGTTCTGTAATTGTGAAAGTGGATATGCTTCAATATAAATAAACTTCTAGTCCTTGTTATGTTAATGGCGGTTCCATGTGTCAATAACTATTTTAGTAATTCCGTTTAGTTTTTTTGTAACAGTTTATTATGAGTGATGCTAGGGATACTACAAATTTCATTAGATAATCCTTATTGATTGATGTGTCACTAAAGGCAAAAATGTAACTTAAAAATTTATTCACTATGTTCTGGAGTGGCGCCAATCACGTTCATTGTCATGAAATTGATACTTGTTTATAAGCTTTTTTTTAAGTAAAAATGATAGCAACTATGAAATTTTCCATGAGTTTTAACCCATATTTCATACACATAAATTGAGTGGAAAAAGAGTTGTCAATGATACTTGTTGTGTTATAAGTCTTTTATAGTAAAAGTGGTGGAACTTTAGCGCTTTTCTTTTTTTCTTTTTTCTTTTTTTGGTTATTACAAATTGTATTGTTGTCACCATTACCAACATTTGTCACCTGAAATTCACAGATGCTTCAAGTTCAAGCATTGCAACAACAAGCTTATCTGTCTCTCTCTTTTAAAAAAATTGTTTTGAATCATGCAGTTAATATTCCTCTTCGTGATTATCAATTTGCTATCACCAAGAAAGCATTATTTTCAAATACATTGGTGGCATTGCCGACGGGGCTTGGGAAGACGCTTATTGCTGCAGTCGTTATGTTTAACTACTTCAGATGGTTTCCTGATGGTAATATACTCTTTACTATTATTTAGTGCAAACAACATTCAAGTTCAGGTTGAATTTATTTGTTCTCTAATGAGTTAATATTTACTATAAGTTGTCTGATGATGATGCACAAAGAAAGCACCATTTTTGAACCATATGATAACTTTTGTTGAATTTTAAATGGTTTTTCATAAAATTAATAATTAGTAAACTTCTTAGTGAAACTAATTTTTAGAAACTTGCCATCTGATACCTTCTAAAAGAAGCAAAATTTCCTGGTTCTAATTGTCAAATTAATTTCGAAGGCCATATTCTCTTTGAATCTATCTCTCAGACATTGTGTTTCTGTTTCTTGGTTTGGTTTAAGAAAAACAACTTTTGTTCTAGGACATCTTTTTGCACCAATTTTATCTTAGAAGTTGATTTTCTTTCTCTCCTCAATGTTTGGAAGATTGCCTCTGAGAAACTATTTGGTATGATAGAAACACCATTCCAAAAGTCTCATTGTAAATTTTGGAAGGATCTAAATAGATTTTTGTCGAAGCTCTGGGCTGTTAAGGAAAACAAAATTGGACTATGCAAGGCAGTGTTATGTGGCATCTTCACTTCTTGCACCATTATATTCATATTTAATACTTGGGGCTATATGTATACTCCATCACTTTCTACAAGTTTCTTTGATGATATTCCATATATTATTTAACATATAGCCAATGAGATATAGTTCAATTGGCACTTCCTTTTCCATAATAATTGGATGAAGGGTAAGGTTGTGGGTTTTAGACCCATTGGGTGCATTTGTAACTTATTTGTAAAAAAATTTAATTAACATTTAGCTGGCAATGCTTTGTTGAATAAAAGAGAGGTCAATGGGTCACCATCCTCCAAACTTGGTCAAATCAGACTCCAGTTGAGCAATTGAAATACCGGGTCACATATGTGGCCATGATTTATTTTTTTCTTGTTTAATTGCCTCTTTTTATTTCTTTTGCAAAGCATATGGAAAAAATATTTTTTAATTACTTACATGGAGCACATCTATCCACTTTCTTGTGTTTTAATTTTTTATTTTGGAAGCTTAACTTCTGAAACATTGACATCTATGCTTGGCTTGGTCTTCCCATGGCAGGAAAAATAGTCTTTGCCGCTCCTTCTCGACCTCTTGTCATGCAACAGATTGAAGCATGCCATAATATTGTGGGAATTCCTCAAGTAAGATGCTCTCTTCAGTCATCAATGTGGTGATATGCTCAATTTTTTGCCTCTTAATGGACTTTTTTTTTTATTAAAAAAAAGAAGTCATTTAAATTTTTTTTTTTTTTTTAAAAGAAGGAAGTCATTTACATGTTTTGGGAAGACATAAATCAAACTTATTGCAGGAATGGACAATTGATATGACGGGTCAGATAAGTCCTACAAAAAGAGCAGGCTTTTGGAAAACAAAGAGAGTTTTCTTTGTTACTCCACAAGTGCTGGAAAAGGATATTCAGTCTGGTGAATCTTTGAACCACAGCTTAATATTTTTTGGGTTGCTGAATTGTTATGATTAATTGTGACATTGAACTAACATGGGAAGGTATTTTCTGCATGTAATCTAAATTGAGTTAGTGGCATAAAGACTTCCATAATCATAGGAAGTACTAAAAGAAGTTTTGGTTGGAAGGACTGATTCACAGTTTATGGAGATGTTATTTTTCTATTTTTAAATGTGTACAACTTTTGGAGAATATTAAGTAACGTATTGAGTTTCAATATTTCAGGGGAGATGTTTATCCTGTCAAATCTAGAGTACAATGGAAAGAAATCCCTTGGAAGTTGGAATAACAATAAGTAATATTAAGGCAAAGAGGAAAAGATTGTGATTGAAATTTCCTTCAGTGCAGGTCTAGCCATATAAATTTCTATGGTATTAATTTAGGTTAAAATTCAAGAGGGATTTAGTTGTTAATAACTATAGCTACCAGAGTATTATCTTATATTATTTCTTCTTGTCTATAATTTTATTTTGGAATTGCTCAGCCTTGGTGTAAATTGAGAAAATTAACGATTGGATTGTAAATTAGTTTCACTCTTGTTTGTACCACTATAGCTTTAATTGAATGATTAATTATTTGCACTTGAACTTACAGCTTCTCAAATTAATATTTTTGCCTTTTGTTTTTGGTTAAATTTTTTATCCCAACCCTTTCTAAGTTCAGCATGATGCTTTTAAACACCCCCCCACCCCAAAAAAAAAGAAAAACAAAAAAAGAAAGGAAAACTTGTATTTTGAGACCCCAATTATTTCATGTGATATTTTTCTGTTCTATCTTCCATTATTGATTTACTCATGAAGTAATTTGTCCCAGGTACATGCTTGGTGAAATACTTGGTGTGTTTGGTGATTGATGAAGCTCATCGAGCAATGGGAAATTATTCTTATTGTGTTGCAGTTCGTGAGGTTTGCGTTTCCTTTTTTTTATTCCAAATCTTTATTTTATTTTAAATCTTCCAGTATACAGGCTTACTCAAGCATGTGTTTTTGGATACAATAACTGGTTTGAGATACTAACGATACTCCAAAATTTTAGTTAATGGCTGTACCAGTACAACTGAGAATACTAGCTTTGACGGCAACACCAGGATGTAAGTTGCTCACATCTACTTTGGTTCTGTAAAGTTTCTAAAACATTTTAGATCCTTATGCTAAATGCAATTAATCAGCAAAGCAGCAGACCATCCAGCAAGTTATTGATAACTTATATATCTCAACTCTTGAATATCGTAATGAAAGTGATAATGACGTTAGCCCATATGTGCACAACAGAAAGATAGAGTTGATTCAGGTATGCACTATTTTTCCTCTTGTGGTTTGTAGCCTTTCTTCTTAATAACCATGTGTTTCTTTGTGCGTGGATATCCCATTTTGGTTGCTATGTTACTAGGTTGCAATGGGGCAAGATGCAGTAGAAGTTAATAATAAGCTCTCAGAAGTAATACGTCCAATTGTAGCCAGGCTTTGCGCTGTTGGAATTCTCAATAGAGACTATCAAACTGTATGGTTTCGTATACATTAAATTCTTTTAATTTTGAAAGTCTACTCTTCAAGGTTAATTTGTTTGTTTTGCATTCCTTCATTTGAGTATGCCATCTGAACCTTATAATATGTTCTGTTCCAAGTTCTGATGAAGTTCCAGGTGTATGATTTTTCTTGGCAATTGAGTTTTTATGAAAAATGTACACCTTGGTTATGTAACAAGGAGACTCCTGTTTTACCTTTTGGGCTTCATCTAGTGCTTTTAGACTAACTCAGTTAGTGGCAACCTTGTTAGAGATTTAGAGTTTGGATACCAACACCTGTTAATTTTACCTATAGCAGCTTCTTTGGAATTCAGCAGCTCAATTAAAATCAGTAAACCTTAAATGATCAGTCAGTCGAAGACGGAATCCATGAAAGGAACAAATTTAAGAGGCGCATGTTCTTGCTAATATACCCAAAAAAAAAAAAAAAAATCCTCTTTTCATCCTGGTCAGAATTTTTTATGAGCTCAAAGGCCTTTGTTGTGCAACTTTTAAATCGATCCTTGGTAAGATTTCCATTAATTGTTGGAGTACATTTATACTGTTATTGCATACCCAAGGTGCTGATGCTTTCATTACATCTTTAAATACATAGGGAGATTAAGTAGCTATCTTAAAAATTTTATTCAGGATTCAGATGCAATTCTCCTGATTTGGTGAAAAACTAATTATAATTTATTTAGCTCTGGGAGAATATTCCCGGTCAAGAAGCTGCTATTACAAATTGGTGGGAGCATTTTTTTTTGTCCCCTTAGAATATAATGGTCTCATTTTAAATTACATAGCTTTTGATGGAAATAATCTGTTATCATGATAGATATATATATATATATATATATGCGTGTGTGTGTGTGTGTGTGTGTTATCAAGTCATTGGAAAAAGTGATGCTGTCAAATGATTCTACACCATTCTTATAGGGATTGCTCCTTAAAAGAAATGCATATGTGATCATGTATTTCTATTGTTAATAGCACAAAGAGATTTCTATTTTATAAATGTCTAATTGCTTGCACCTGGGTGTTTTAGTGAATTCAACACATCTCTGTTGTCATATGTTAACTTTATTCTTCAAATTAACTGCATTGTGACCTGAGATGAAATTTGGTAAATTTCTCAGCCGTAGTTTTAAGTTGTAAATTTTAGCTGTGACAGTTTTGCACCCTACTTCCATTTGATATCTTGTTAATCCTTAATAATTCCATCACATTCTGTTCAGTTTCTTACTCATTTCTCTCTGTCTCTCTCTTTGGTGGTTGGCAGTTAAGCCCATGTGAGTTACTTAACCTGAGGGATAAATTTCGTCAGGCACCCCCTCCAAATCTTCCCCATATTAAGTACAATGAAGTGGAAGGATATTTTGGAGTTCTTATTACTCTCTACCATATTCGTAAGCTACTCTCAAGCCATGGGATAAGACCAGCATATGAAATGCTTGAAGAAAAGTTGAAACAGGGGTATGTTCTTGTGCACGCTTTATTTTTGCACTGACTTGACAAGTTGACATGTGATCTTTAAAATCATGCCTGCTTGCCCTTCATGCTTGTTATGAACTTGTTAATCTATTTCACAGAACCCTGTCCAATGAATTGTTGGATAAAATTTTTTATTGCTAAAGAACATGGTTTCAATCTTGAATTCAAGTGCCAAAACCCTTGTCTGAGCTCTACAAGTACTCTTGTATCCAGGGGCAGAGGGAGGGGGGGAGGGGCAGGATGGCACCGACATTCACTCCCTCCCTCATGTGTTTGTAAATTAAAAATATTAAAAGAGTCTTTCATTTAAAATATCTTCTATTTCGCATTGATCTTATATATTTATGTATTTATTTATTTTCATTTATCTCTATTGTAAGTTGTATGTTCTAGATCTCTTTTAAAACTAATAGTTATCATTTGTCATTTTGAGATTATTGATGTCATTATAAATTCTTACTTGTGTCATATGACTTATCAATTTTTTGGACATAAAACCATTTAATTATAATGCTATAGACTATAGTTACAACATCATGTTCACATATTTTTTACTACATATATCAACAAAAATGAGACTAGGGATTCATTAAGATTTGTGAAAAAATATTTATGACAACAATATTGCTTATAGTTTGTGAAAGATGATGGTTGATCGCTACTTAGCAAGCTAGATAAATTAACATAGCGTTTTGTAATTTCACATTTGTATGACATAACATGGAGTTGAATCAGTTTGTGAAGTTTATTACCTTGATGCTAGCTTGTGAATTGTCAAAATAGATTATCCTTCGGATAAAATACGGGCTCTAAAAAGTTCCACACCACTATATAACATTGGTCCCTTGAAAAAATTTTCTGGCTTTGCCATTACCTATACCCTTCCAAATGAATAGGACATTTATTCAAAAAACAGAACAGGTTTTTCAAGTTAAAGGCTGATATCCTCCATTATCCAATAACAGATTGATTTGGATGGAGAATTGGTACAAAATAATGTTTGAGTTGAAAGAATTTCACTAATTGGAGTTTCAATTAGGTAGCAAAAAATTTTCCCCCTATTTAAATATAACTAGCATTGTGGCCATTATATTAAATGCCGATGACATGGAGTTTGAAGCCATTAAGAACATGCTCTCTTTTTATAAGTGCCACTTAGAACATTCTCTTTCAAGTTTAACGTCAGTTTTAAGGTATTCAAGTTTAAATTTTTGCAGGTTTTTTGCAAGGTTTATGAGTAAAAATGAAGATATTCGGAAAGCAAAGCTCTTAATGCAGCAAAATCTGTCTCACGGTGCACCAAGTCCCAAATTGTCCAAAATGTTAGAAGTACTACTTGATCATTTCAGTATGTGACATGTTATCTTACTATTATAGTTGAGATGATTTCTTTTCAATTTGTAAACTATAAATGTTGCTAATAATTGACACGTAATAATTATGTTTATATTCATAGGCAACATTAAAACTCAAAATATGAGTGTGTTTGAAAGTTTTGCTATCCATTGGTAAATGAGACAACTATAAATGTGGTTGCAGAAACAAAGGATCCACAAAGCTCAAGGGTAATTATTTTCTCAAATTTTAGGGGAAGTGTCAGGTGAATGAGATATTTGATATTCAACTCAGTTATTTTGCTCCCAGTCTATTGTGTATTTCTTAAATTTGATTTTAGTTTTTTTCTTGGTTACCATCACAATTATGCAAACATTCAGGGACATAATGGAAGCACTAGCGAATATTGGGGATTTAGTTAAAGCAACCCAGTTTATTGGCCAAAGCTCAGGTTTGTTGGCCTCTTCCTCTACTTATAATTTTGGGAAAATTTATTTGCTTGGTTTTCTAATTACTTTTCCTATTTCTTTTAAAGTTATTATCTTCCTGCCCTTCAAGAATATTTTAATTTGATTCCTAGAATGGATTATCATTATGGTAAGCAGGAAATATGATATACTAATCTAATGAAAATATTTGTTATTTATGGTTGCTTATAGGAAAAGCATTGAAAGGCCAGTCACAAAAAGTTCAACAAGCTGTTTTGGAGGTAACTATGATAGTCTTTATTGATTTTCTCAGCTCTTTGCATTGGCTTACTTTGTTCTCCCTCAGAAATTTCGGGCTGGTGGATACAATGTCATTGTTGCCACATCAATCGGTGAAGAAGGCTTGGATATCATGGAAGTTGATCTTGTAATATGTTTTGATGCTAATGTCTCACCATTGAGAATGATTCAGCGCATGGGGAGAACCGGAAGAAAGCATGATGGACGAGTTGATATCCTTTTTGTATTTTGAATAATGCATTATATTGAGTTGGTTGGCGGTGAGAATAATATGAGCATTTTCTTCCTCCTACTAATTTCAGGTTTCAATATCTTTACAAGTTTCTAATGCCATTTCAAGTGATTCCTTGACAAATATTACTAGTTTTAGCTTGTGAAGGGTCAGAATTGAAGGGTTACATGCGAAAGCAGGCAAACAGCAAGGCTGTTAGAAAGCACATGCGAAATGGGGGAATGCACAGCTTCAATTTTCATTCTAGTCCTAGGATGGTGAGATCTTTTAAAAAGATTTTTATTTTTTAAACTTCAAATTCTACAGTTTTGCTTTCTCAGCCTAAATTTTTTCCTATCATTATTTTAATTATTCTTTCTCAACCTGTATATATTTTTCTCTTTTTTGGGTAGATTCCCCATGTTTACAAACCCGAAGTCCAATTTGTTGAGCTGTCAATTGAACAATTTGTTCCTCGTGGAAAAAAAGTGAAAGATGATCATGCCATTCAGACATCTGTGTTCGAAGAAAAACTAACTGTTGCTGAAACTACTTTAATTGCCAAGTATTACCCTACCGGTGAAAATATATGGACACCATCTCTTATTGCTTTTCCTCACTTCCAGACATTTCCTTCCAGAGTGCATAAAGTAATGCATGCGAATAGAACTGGGATGCTGATTGACATGATGCAACGTTTGCAAGGACTATCATTTTCTGGAGATAGTGAAGCCACTGCTGTTGAGGTTATAATTGAACCTTTTGTGCGTCAATTGTTTTCTTTTATTGCATTATACTGTCTTTTCTTATTCAACCATTTAATGGATCTAGGATGAAATCATTCCTGGAAAGAGCTTGGTAGTTGATGCAGCTGAACAACATGACCCTGAAACAAAAGGTAATACCATCCTTGATAGCTCTGAAAGGCTTGAATATAAAAAATAATAATAATAATAAAATAAAATAAAAACTGGGTATTCAGAAAGCGTTCTGTTGTTTTATCACTTTGAAGGGACAGTTGAGATTCTATGTACTGAAGCACTAAGCGAAAAAATAAATTTTGTTGTACTAGCATATTATTCAAAAATAGTTAGGGGCTAGGTACATTTACTTATGTCATTTTTTTTCAAGTCCCAATGCTAATGACATTCAAGCTACAGTTATGTATTTTCTTATTTATAGAGAGATGTGTATTTAACATTTATAATTGTGTATATCTACAAATAGTTTCAAGGAACAAGAGTAAACGGCTTATATAAATAGATATATGTATGTAGGTATGTATATATTTTCACTTTTCTTTGTCTCCCAACTCACAAATTATCCCCCCTGTTTATGTAAATAGATATATGCATTGTTCATTTTCGCAAGTGAAGTTGCACCCTGAGTCTGTAAGTCCTTTCAGCCAAGTTATGATGAAGGTTTTGAGCCTTGAAACTTTCAGCTTATATAAAGTGTGTTGTACATTTTTTTGAAACCCGGCCTCACGGTGGCTTTGGATTTTTACTGCTGTTCCTCTTGCTTTTGCCCCATGTTGTATTAGATAGTTATTTTCTACCTTTTTTTGGGTTGCAATGTTGAATGTTTAGGAGATGCATGCTATGATAGACCTCTATTTTATTATTATTTGACTTGAATCTTAAAATGTTGTGCAGGTTTGCCGGTTTCTGTTGATTGTCCAAGCATTAAGTATCAAAGAGAAGTATTTGAAGTATCACCTTGGCAGATCTTAAAAACGAAAGAGAAACACAGTGTGCCTGATTTTTGTGGCCAAGATCCTCCTTTGCACTCATACCTCTTTGGTTCAGATTATGTATCTGTTGATGCTTTTGGAAAGGTTTTAATTTTATCTGTCCCATTACTTCCTTATAAAGTAGTGTCACATGCTAAGTGTACAACTGCAAGCAGTGCAAAGTTGTCAAATTATTTAAAGCAAGATTCTTGCCATTTGATAACTTCAACTGAAGACAACAAGGAACTGACTATGCAAGCTACTGCTGTTGGAGAAATAACTTCTCCGACAAGATGCATAAAGAATGAGACTCTGCCAAAATCTGGATTATGTGATGCTGATGTCCAGCAAGAAAAGAAGTTGGATGGGATTGAGAATATTCCTGAAACACCAATTTTGAAGGGAAATCTGTCAAATGAAGGAGATAGGGGTGGTGAGATGCCTGATGCTACGGAAATCAAGGCACCCTTGCTTGTGGATGATGAATGCGGTAATGATTTCATAGATGTTGAGCTTAGTCCGCGACTGACAAATTTGATCATAAGCGGTATTGTTCCAGAGTCCCCAGTCAACGATAGAGGTCTGTATTTTTCCTCCAGAAACCTATTTCACTGTATCTAGAGTTTTGGGAATGTAAATTTTGCTTAGATTTGAAATTTGTGCAGGATAGAAAGTTTATGATGAAAGATTGGATTTTGCAGGCTTATTGAATGGTAAAAAGACAAATGAGTTTCTTGTTACAGACTTTGTTTCTCCTGCCCAGTTGCATCCCGCATCGATATTGAAGTCTCCAAGTCCAGAAAGAAATGGAACGGTTATTAGAAGAAATAGCTCTGTTTCTCCTATTAATAACGTGATTCAAACTCCTGTATCTAAGTTGGACAATAATGTCCATATAAGAGGATGTACATCTACTGCTCCAGGCATTGAGGAAGCCCAAACTCCCTTTGCAAACTTGACAAACACTAGCTGTAGCAAAGATTGGCTTTTAAGTTCTGAAGAAAAGTCGGAAAGTATTGAACAGAGGCGCAAGCTTAAAAGGTTGCGTAAGGTTGGAGATTGTGGTAAAAGTAGGAATCTGAAAAGCATCAAAGAAAATAGTGTTCCAATAGCAAACCTTGCCAGATTATTTTCTAGTCCTTCCCGAAATAAGTGTGTCAGAGGTACCTTGAATTCCAAGTCTAATGCATCTAATTGTCTGTACTTTCCAGTGTTGGAATTTGCTAATATTTCTAATGAGAATCTTTTCCCCTTAAATTCTGTTGTTTTAGCCAACCTTTTCAGTTGACTGGAGCCTGATTTATACTGGTTATGGTGTAGCAATATGTTTAGCAACCAAATTTTCTATTGAATTATATACCAGTACTCAATACTTGTTGCCTCAGGTAAAAAGAATCCAGTTATTGGCGGCAGAGCCTTCATTGAGGAGGAAGCTGAGTAAGTTCTTAATTAGATAGTGAATTAATATTACTTGTTTTATTGTATGCATAATTTCCAATTTAAAAACATTCCTCCTTTCCCTCCTCCCCCAACTTGAAATACTTGATTTAATTTTTGAAATATATCCATTCTGATTTCTATGTGATGTTTATTCTCAGGGTGTCTTCAGATGCTGATATATCTGATGATGAGGAAGATGAGCAGGACAACAATTCAAATGATAGTTTTATAGATGACGGGATCAATCCAACAGCAGCAAGTACACAAGCTGAAAGTTGCAGAGTTGACATGATGGCAATCTACAGGTTCTCTCTCTCTCTCTCTCTCCCTCTCCTTAAGAACCTGAAGTTATATTAACACGCATGAGCATAAATTGTTTAAAAAATCATGGTATGGAATACGCTATCATGTGATGGCATAAAATATCCACCACCTTTTACTTTTCCTTTTAACAAAAACATCAATTATTTGATGAAGTGACATTTAAATGGAATTCTAATACCGGTCCTGTTTGATGGGAACCAGGAGTTTAATACTTTTATTTGTGACCGAGATTCTTACCACAAATTCTCATAACAAATCAATTTCCTGCAACAGGCGCTCTTTGCTCAGCCAGTCACCAATGCACAGGCAGCCTAATTGTTCTGCCACTTTGACTCCTGATTCTTTGGCTTCAATGGCCAGGATAAGTGAAAGTGGTAGTGGAATTTCCTCAGGCAAAACCTTGTACTCTCTCCAGACTCCTCAAACTGAATCTGCAAATGGGTTAGCTGGTAGATGTTCAGATTCGTCCCAAATGTGCAGGATCTCCTCACAAGTTGTGCCTTGTACAACCAATGTTTCCTCAATAGGAAAACAGGAGATTGAAAGTCGAAAAAGGAAATTGAGTTTTCATCTATCTGAATCTGTTCCTAAAATTAATCTAGAGCCAGAATTCATGCTCCAATCAGATGCTACTGGAAGAGATTCATTTCAGCATCACAACCAAAATGGGGATGCGAACGAGGATGCATTTTATGATGATCAGTTTTATGAAGGTCTAGACCTTGATGCAATGGAGGCACAGGCTACTTTGCTTTTCAAACAGAAATCTGATTTGTCAATAAAAAAGCAAGAGATAATTCCTCAATTACACGCACAGAATCCTAGTCTCATCAGTTCTCCATCATTTGATCTTGGGATATGACAGGCTTGAAACAAGTCTTGTAGAGGTTCAGAAAATAGAGATGGGTTGGCCATTACGAGTCACTTGTTCAACTTTTGCTAGTAGGTTTTTTATCTTTTCTTCTTTTTTTGTTTCATAATTTTATAGTAGAAGTGAAAGTGATTGAGGTTGGAGAGGCTGGCAAGGTTCCAGTTCATATAGATGTAATTTATAATGTAGTAAGTTGTGTACAGTTCATGTAAAGGCGGAAAATGTATGTTACACATATACATACATTATGTTGAAAATGTCTAAGAATTTTGTTGATTCTAGTACAGCTGGTTGACTACCAAGATTACTTGCTTGAGATTAACTCAGCATAGTAAGTGTATAGTAGTCTGCTTCCGGGTAAATTCTTTTTGTAAAATGGAGTTCTGTTCGTTTGGATGCAATTTATTTGTTGAAATTTTTTTTATTGAAAATTGGTTGAAATATATTTATATCTTAGTAGGGCGTAAAAATTGTACATAAACAAATAAACTAATAATTTTATTTTTAATTTTTGGCCAAGACTGATAGTTTATTTTAAAACCATATTTAAGCGTAACTCCACTAAAGTAAACTTTTACATAAAGATAAGAGTAATACTACAGACATAACAAATACCACTATTTTTTATTTTGACCAATCACTAATACCATTTACTATTTACAACTTGTTACCTTGACAATTGTGTAATTTTTTGTAACTTTAATTTTTTATTTTTTATTTTTGGGGTAAGTGGCTAGATTTATTGCAAAGGCAAGCAAACTTTCTCCAATTAATTGTCATTTATTTTTTTAACAAAGTCATTGCTTGTTTTTATACAAGATCAATAATGCAAGATAATTTCTGCAATTGTTATTGTCCAAGCATGAGTTTGTTAAAACTAATGCTAATAATTTTACTTTTAACTTTTAGCCAAAACTAATAGTTTGTTTTGAAATACATTTGTCGAGCGTAACTCCACCAAAGTGAACTTCTATGTAAATGTAAGAGTAATACTACAAACAACAAATTTACAATATTTTTCACAACATGCCACTAGTTCTTATTTGGACCGACAACAAATATCACTTTATTATCTACAGTTCAAAACTTATCACCTTAATAATTGTAAAAAATTTTGTGACAGGAGATTTACTGTAAAGGTAAGCAAACTTGTTGTCCAAATTCTTAGCAGCTCCAGTCATTGCTAACATGTTCTAAGAGTACAGATTCAACCTCCGAATTCTGGTCCATATCCTGAAGTTCTCTGCAAGCATCAGTCGCAAAATAATAATAATAATTTTCTTTAAAAAAAATGCTGGTGACACTTAAGTTTAAACATTCAATTTTTGCATTGCTGTTGACACTACCATGGAACCATCTCTAACCATACCTGGTACAAAAACCTATTTTGTTCCTCCTGTAATATTTACAATTAGACCACCATTTGGTTATTTTTAAACTGATGATGATGTAGAGGTAGATGCCAGTGAACTCATGCGGCAAATTCTAAGGTTAATTTTCAGTAACACGGAAGTAGGAGCATTGAACCCAACACGATGCACACACATGGCAAGTTTGGACACGTGTTTTCATCGTATCAAGTTCAGTTCATTGGAGTACTATACTCAATTGTGTCCAAAAGGATAAGGCTTGGGTCCAATGCTCCTCTGTTCAAAACCCCACAGATTGTGAACACATGACAAGTTTTGAACATGTGTCACCAAATGTAGAGCTAGAAAGAAAATAAAAATAAAATTGGATTAGACTAATTGAATAAAATAAAAGGTCACGTTGTAACAGGAATAATGTTTGAGATGGTCATTACTCAATACCTTAGAAAAGAGATGAATCTTTGAACTTCCTTTTGAAAAGCTCCAAAATGCACTAGGTTATTGTCAAATTCATGGCTACTATCGCATTTTTCAATTGTTTGGTTAAAGTCTCTTCCACATCTTGTTCGTATACCAAACTGACTCCACAGTTCCACACATTCAAACGTGGGCCATAGTTTTCAAATGTAACCTCAATCTGGTTGCATTCACCATTCCCAACAGTGGCAAACCAACTATCACGAGACAAATACAATAGCCACATGTGGCATGCACCAGATGTCAGCCTAAAGAAAATGTCAGAGCTATAGTGCCTGTGAGGCATATCACCACCAAGGGCTATCACATGAGCTCTAAGACCAAATTTTTTATCCACAGATGCAGAAATATACTCGTGAAGTGGAAAAAATGCATCAAAAAGAGCACAAAGAGCAAATCCCATCCACCTACTATTACACCAATTTGGAGGCAACTCTATCCTTACTAAGTTCCCCAACCTTCTATGAGTAAACCACCGTGGAATATAAAATCCGGGAATAATTATCTGAAATTCGGTTCCAGATCCATCATCTTTTCTTTTGGTAGAAGTTTCATATCCCATTTTTGGAAAAAGGAGTCCCTACACTTAAAAGAAAAAAACACCTTTTAACAATGAAAAGGAAAACAAGTTACTGTTAGAATATTGGTAGAACGATTATGTAACAAGTGAGGAAAGCGCTAGTCACAATTGAGGTTAGCCATTTTCTTTGGTCGCTACAAGTTAAATTCATCATTTACTAACATCTTAAACTTTTGGGAGAATAATTAATTTATTAGTTAACTGTAGGTAACGATTCAATATTGTAAATGCCACTCCGCCGCTGCTCTTATCATATCCATATAAGTGGGAACGAGGTCGTGCCAAATTGCATGGTCTTGGCAGTGCTGGTGATGGTTCCAGGGAAGAACATTCTTGAGCATTTATATATCGCACAGTCAATGGAAGCTCTGGCAATGATTGAAGGTTAGAGAAGAGGCACAAATCAAGAGCTTCCAGTTTTGAAAGTTGACTGATGCTTGCAGGCAGGGTGACAAAACTGTTTCGACTTAGTGTCAAATATTTTAACGAGGAAAAGCAACCAAAACTATTAATCCCTATACCTTCAAGTCTAGACATCCCACTTAGATTAAGTTGCTCTACACAAAAATTGCTCTCTAATGGCTCTGTACATCCAATGGAAGAGGGAACTTCACTAATGCCAGTTCCACTCAAATCGAGTTCCTTCAAACACTTTATTTTCCAAAGGTTTTATGGCAAGTTGGCAAGTTTTAAGCATCCCGAAAGAACAAGTTTTTTTTTTTTTTTTTGATAATCAACATAAGATAAACTTTCATTAAACCGAAACAGAGTTCAAATTGATTACATCACATTGTAATTGATCCTTAATAACTAAGGGGGTATCTTCTACCCAAACAATACAATCATCCACCCCACTGGCATATTTAGCCAATATATGAGCTGCCCAGTTACTGCTCCTACTGATATGGACAGCCTTCCATGAACGAAAATGCCTCAACGACATCTCGATGCCTTCAATTACCTTTCTGATGGAGCTCAGAATAGGACCTTGCCCTCTTAGTGCTTTTACCACGATCTGCAAATCACTCTCAATGATTATTTCTTTAAGTCCAAGATCCCATGCCAACTGAATCCCCTCCTCTACAGCTTTAGCTTCCGTCTCTAGTGCACCCAACGGCTGCACCAAGCATTTACTCATTGAACCCATCAGCTGGCCCCTTTCATTCCTGATCACAACACCCACACCGCAGCAGCCCATACTTCCAAAGACAGCTCCATCTGTATTAATTTTATACCAACCGGAGCATGGGGGGGTCCAGGAAAGCATACCTGACTTGGAAGAACGGGACTGGACATGTTTCGGATGCCTCACTTCCTTTACATAATCTGCTGCAAACCTTACCATTTCAGTTGCTATTTTACTTTTCCCTTCATGTTTGAGTTTATTCTGATTACTCCATAAACTCCAGCCCGTGATTGCAAACAATTCCCAATCTACCTCCGAACACCTCTCCCAAATTTCTCATACTAAGTCCATAAGTTCCAGCCGAGTTTCAGGTAGCAGGGGAAGCTTCACTTTTGTTGCACTCCATACCTCTGCCGCTGTTTTGCATCCCCATAAAATGTGACTAACAGTTTCATCTCTTCCACACACATCGCAGCTGGTCTCCACCTTCAATCCTTTTGACTTTAGGCGACACATTGTTGGCAGAATGTTTTTGCAGGCCCTCCACATGAAATGCCTAATTTTGTTTGGGCAGTCCAAATTCCAGATAAGCTTCAAAATGGCTTTAGATTTCGATCCATCTGAGCTTTCCCCTCTTTCTCCATGCGAATTAAGCTTTGGCAGCAATCTCTGGGCTGCCCTATATGCACTCTTAACAGAAAAATGGCCATTAGGAGTCCAAGCCCACACTATGGAATCATTAGGAAGCCTTGGACTAAGTGGAATTCCTAGCACAGTTTTAGCTTCATGGGGGAGGAAGGAGTTTCTTACCAGATTAGTATCCCATCCACGGGTCTCCCAATTGATGAGGTCCGCAACCATTACGACATTAGTTGAGGGACCTTTTGGACTGATAACTTTGAAAGAGTCCGATTTTGGAATCCATCTGTCCTCCCAAATATGGACCCTTTCCCCATTTCCAATGACCCATCTAGACCCCTTCACGATTAAATCCTTGGCTGCCATGATGCTCCTCCAAACATAGGATGGTCTAGAACCCAATTGCGCCTCCCCAAAAGAACATCCCGTGAAGTATTTTGCCTTAAAGACTTTATGGACGAGGGTGTTTGGATTTTGTTGGATTCTCCAACCTTGCTTTGCTAAGAGCGCAAGATTGAAAGTCTTTAAATCTCTAAAGCCCATACCCCCTTCCATTTTCGGAGAACAAAGTTTTTCCCAAGGGATCCACGCCATTTTTCATTCCTTGTCCTTTTGCCCCCACCAGAAATTTCTCACCATGGAATTCAACTCCTTCAATAAAGAGTCCGGGAGTTTAAAACAACTCATGGTATAGGTAGGCGTAGCTTGGGCCACGGCTTTTATAAGGATTTCTCTACCCGCATTGGAAAGGAGTTTTCCTTTCCATCCAGCAATTTTCCTCCCCACCATATCTTTAATACGATTAAAAGCTTTCCTTTTTCCCTTTCCCACCAACGGCGGCAATCCAAGATATTTCTCATGATGTCTTATAATTTGAGCTCCAAATAAACCTTTGACTTGGTCTTGAACCTCCCTACTTGTATTCTTGCTAAAAAATAGGGATGTTTTCTCCTTATTCAGTATTTGCCCCGAGTTCCCTTCATAGTCCGCAAGCACCTTCATGACCCGACTCGCTTCATCAAGGGTAGCCCTACAAAAAAACTATGCTATCATCCGCAAAAAGAAGATGGGAAATTCTTGGAGCACCCCTACACACCGCAACCCCTTTTATATTCCCTATTTCCTCCTCCTTTTTCAACATAGCCGTCAATCCCTCCGCACAAAGTAGGAAGAGATAAGGAGAGATAGGGTCCCCTTGTCGAAGTCCCCTTGATGGGATGATTTTTCCTTTGGGTTCACCATTGATTAAGACCGAATAGTTCACCGAGGTCACACACATCATCATAAGCGCAATCCACCTATCATGAAACCCCAACCTTCTCATCATTGCTTCCAAAAAACCCCATTCTACCCTATCATAGGCCTTGCTCATATCAAGCTTTAGGGCCATAAGAGCTTCCTTGCCTTTCCTTCTTTGGTCTATGAAATGCATTGTTTCAAAAGCTACTAACACATTATCTGTAATGAGTCTTCCAGGTACAAAAGCACTATGGGATTCGTCAATCACAACTGCAAGGACTTTTTTCAGTCAGTTAGCTAGGACCTTAGCTATTATTTTGTACATGACATTGCATAGGCTTATCGGTCTAAATTCAATAATTTTTTTAGGATTTTTGACTTTTGGAATGAGGCAAATGTAAGTTTCATTAAGACTACTAGGCATAATCTCAACATTCAGCACATTCAAAACACAATTAATCACATCAGTACCCACCAAGTCCCAATATTTTTTATAAAAAATCGGGGACATACCGTCTGGTCTGGGAGATTTTGTAGGGTGCATCTGCTTGATAGCTCACTCCACCTCGGCTGCTTTGAATTCTTCTAGTAACTCATCATTCATTTCTGGAGAGACACGGGTATTAATTGCATTCAAGCTAGCTTCGAAGGAAGAAGGATAATCAGACTTAAATATATTAGTAAAGTACTCCAAAATTAAGCTCTCAACCCTTCCCTGATCCTCCTGCCACACCCCTTCCGAATCTTGCAACTTCTCAATCCTATTCCGCCTTCGTCTTTGACTTGCAGTGGCGTGAAAAAACTTTGTGTTCCGATCTCCCCACTTTATCCAGAGAGCTCTGGACCTTTGATTCCACATAATCTCCTCCCTTAGTAGAGTCTCATTTATTTCTGCCTTTAAGCTCCTAATCTCCTCTGCTTTCTCATTCCCATTTTCAGTGGCTTCAAGTAGTTGGAGTCTTGATTGTTTTTGCTTCAACACCTTGTTCACATGCCCAAATACTCTCCAATTCCAACTCTGCAATTGATCTTGGCAACTCTTCAACTTATCCATGATTGTTAATCCTGAACCACAACTAAAAGGATCCCACACTAACTCTATTACTTCCCTACATCCTTCCTCCCTCGTCCACATAACCTCGAACATAAACCTCTTCTTTGTCGGCTTTTTTGGCTGACTGCGTTTCAGGGCAAGCACCAACAAGCAATGATCGGAATTGGACATTGAGAAATGATGCACACAAGCCTCTGGATGCATCCTCAACCAATCTTCGGTCGCAACCATTCTATCAAGCCTAAGCTTAGTTCTCTGATCACCGTATCTTCCATTACACTAAGTGAAGCGCTGACCCACATAACCCAAGTCAAGTAGGCCACACCTGTCTAAACACTCCTGGAAATCAGCCATCTGCTTACCATTTCTTTCCAAGCCCCCATATTTCTCATATGAGTAGGCTATCTCGTTAAAATCACCGAAGACGATCCATGGCATGTCACATTGATCACGAAGAGTTTCCAATAACTTCCACGATATGTGCCTCCTTTCTGTTTCTGGGAAGCCATAAAAACTGGTGGCTCTCCAAGGGGGAGATGAATCACATTCACGCACAAGCACATCAATGTAGGACTTTGAACAACTCTTAAAACTCACCTTCGCACCCTCCTTCCACAATAGAGCTAGTCCGCCGCTCCTGCCGTCGCTTGGGACGATGATGCCCTGTGTATAGTTCAGCTTTGCTTGAAGCCCTTTTATTCTGCTTGCTTTGGCCTTGGTTTCAACTAGAAAGACCAACAGGGGTTCGCGCGTTCTCACCTCGTTGGCGAGAAATCGAACCGCCAAGGTAGACTCCATACCTTGGCAGTTCCACGCCATAACATTCATTGAGCTCGGCGGGGCTACAACGCAGCCTCCACCTCTCCGCCAACCGTGTTTGCTTCATTCTCTGAGGTAAGCTTCCTCTGATTCTTCCCTTTTCGTCTTTTCTGATCAACCACGTTTGGATCCAGCTCTTGTAAAGGAGTTGGACCTGTGCGTTTTTTAGTTTCCTGACCGGGCCCCTTTTCAGTACTCTTACCTTTTATTTCTCTAGCTAAACATTTCCAATGTTTGGTTGTTGGGCCGATTGTTTCAGTGACCCAGCCCACTTTGGCATCAAACAACATTGCCACTGGGCTTTGTGGGCCCTCATCTTTTCCTGGCGTTGTCTCATGCATTTTCTCTGGTTGAGTTAGTGCCATTTTGAAATTAAATTTTGGCTCGCTTCCCTGTATTATAACATTCTCCCACTGCATGATTTCAGATACCACAGGTTGGGCTACCTTCGAACTTGTTGCCTTTTCACTATTTTAAGCTTCCTTCTCTAATACCTTTTCCTCACTCAGATTGACCTTACCTTCTTTGTGTAAGTTTTTAGTCAATTGCTTTGGGTCAGTCTGTTTTGTTTCAACCTAGGAAGGGCTACCGTCACCCCTATCAGCCAACCTAGGCGCGTGAAGGCTACCCACCACACTAGCCCCTCTCGGTTCAGTATAGGAGCAATTCTCCGTCTCCGATCTAGTTCCCGTGGCCCCTCCACCTTCTGGACTTCTTTCCATGACTGGACTATAATTCTCCTTATTGCCTCTCCTCATAGGTTCCCCTCTCATCCATGCACCATATTAAAACTCTTCAGCATTTTGATGGGCATTTGCAGTACCTTCTGGACACTCCTTAATACCATGACTGAGCATGCCACAGCTATAACAAAAATTTGGTAGCCGTTCGTACCTGAAATTGATCCACCTACTCTCCCCTTCTTCTATGGTTACCCGTTTTCCCCTCACCAGACGCTTTGTAACATCAATTCGGATTCTCACCCTCAGACACTTTCCCTAGTGAACTCCGGATTCGGGGACATCCACATCCAGGACCTCCCTTAACTTAGAACCTATTGCAACCCCGATCTCCCTTGTTCTGCTCTTCAGTGGTAGGTTGAATATTTGAATCCAGAAGGGAGACCACTTCAGTTCTATCTCCTTAGGAGTCAACTCAGCTTCAAACTCCTATATAAGTACTAGTTGTTTCTCATAACTCCATGGGCTCATGTCGAGGACTCTCCTCTTATCCTTTTCATCTCCAAACTCCACCAAGAAAATATCTTCCTCTATCTCAGAGAGTTGCACTCCCTTTTTTGGCTTCCACATCATCCTTAGATTCTTCCTCAGGGCTTCCAAACTAATGCTTCTTTGTGTGAGGACCTTCAGTATAGCACACATCTTCCTTCTTGCTATTGCCACTTTCGTACTACCACTCCCGAGCTCCACATCATCGATCTCTTCCTCCGTAAAAGATAACTTCTTCCATAACTCTTCCAACTCCTCCGCCATTATTTCCTAACCCAACTCTACAGTAGATAAGGCAAGATTCGTATTCCTCACCCACTACTCACCAACCACCGATGGCCTTACCTGGGGAAGGCCAGTCTAACTCTTGCAATGGAATGCAAGACACTCACCTGCTGCCACAAGCCCAGAGGCCAGAGAGCACTTTCTTTTTCCATTTTCCTGTGTGGATTGATACACGTTGAGTGGAAGGATTGAAAGAACAAGTTTTTCAAGAGACATCAAACTATCCATATTACTTGGAAGACATTTGAGATTGAGGCAGTCTTTTAGATCTAGTAAAGTAAGGGCAGTCAAACATTCAATTAATGAGGGTAGTTTATCAATAGCATTCTTTCCCAAATAAAGTTCTGATAGGCTTTTCATAATTCCCTTAAATTCCGAAAGAGTCATAAGAGATTCACAGCCCAAAAGATTAAGAATTCTAAGGGACTCCATTTCAGTAGACATGCTAGGAAGATTGATAAGAGACTCACAGTTTTCTAAATCTAAAACAATAAGCCTATTGAGTTGTCCCAGATGAATGGATCTCAACCAAATTTGTGCATCCAATAAGGTATAGTCTCTCAAGTGTCAAAACTCCTGTGAAGTCAAGTGTCTGGATAAGGTTCGTGGAATAACTAAGATCAATGGATTTTAACTTGTCCAAATACTGTTCAACCAAAAAAAACTACCATTAAACATAGAATTTATTTTAATAAGATAAATATTTTTTTTATTACAGCAATTTTAATAAGATAATTATACAATACTCCAAGAGTACAATAATGTCATATTCTCCATTCCCACATAATAGTAGGTCTCACTAATTAAATTTATAGTGGAACTCATCATTCATGTAAAAGGAGTGAGTATAATATTGTACTCCCAAAGTATTAAAAGAACTCCTAATGAAAATAATATATAAATAAATAAATAAAAGCCCATTAATGAAGAAAATTACCTTTATTCCCTCCCAAAGATATTTAAGTTTGCTACATTGTAAATTAAGTTCAAAAAGCTCTTTTGGTTGGAAACTGGATGGCAAACATTTTGAAGAATACCCAATCCATTGAAGAAATCTTAGGTCATTAGAAACATGATCAAGGCCATTCAGGATGTACACATCATCAATTATAAGCAATCTAAGATTGTGCATCTTTGAAAAACCTTCAGGAAAGGCTTCAAAGTTCCGCTATCCTCCCTCACATTCATAAGAGTTTATGACTATGGCTTGAATTGCTTCTGTTGCCTGAGAATCAAAAGCAAAGGATCAGTTTTGATACAAATTACTCAAACAATTGGTGGGTATACATAGACAAGTAGATTGTATTTTGATATAAATCAAATTCTCACTTCCAAACAACCAAATATTAATCCAAAACTAAAATCAAACCAAACTCATTGGAGGGAGAGAGAGGGTATGTAATGGAAAATTTAGAAACACAATGCCAAAACCTCAAAATAGAGTTGTAAAAAATACAAAAATTCATCAACTCATAACAAAGTTGCAAGAAAGAATAAAAATACATCAAAGAGAGAAGAAAATGAGAGAGAGAGAGAGAGCGAGAGAGAGTCACCTTTTTTGTGGACAGAACATGGACTAAGTGAAAATGGTGGTGCAGAAGAAGTAATGGTAAATTTATAGAAATGTATATGGAGATAAGAGAAGTCAAAAAAGGGGGAAAATTTTTGGAGGAAGAGTAAGGATAAGGTGGGGAATCATGTGAAGAGAAGAGCCAAAGAAATAGAGGGAAAGGGTTGGAAGTATGTGGTTGATGTGACACAATAGGACATTAGCAAAATTAATTACAAATCATCCATTGTTATATATTTTGTATAAATGATACAATCATATTATGTTTTCAAAAGATAAGAAATTGTCAGAGACAAAAATATAGGAGCTTGTTAAATGAATTTTTATATTCTATATTTCATTACTTAAGTACTTAGGTGATTAGTTATCTATTGGATAAGTTTTATAACAAAACTAATTTATTGAACAAAATTGTGTAATTATAACTACTAAATCTTGTATACTGAAATAAAATTCTAGTTTTGCCATTTTTCTGACCGTATCTTTCTTCAACACATGAAATAAATCCTTACGAAGCCACAACCTGCTGCGCTTTCCAGGCTCTCCACAGGATTCTAGACGAACGATTTCTCTACCCATTTCTTGTAGTGGATCATGTATCCACAACTTATTGTTTTCTATGGTTAGGAGAGATTTATCCATGAGAACACTTATACCAATTCTTGCATCAAAACCACAATTCTCTAATATCTCTATTACTCGATCTTTCATCTTCCCTCTATAGAAACACGCAATATCCAAAAATATCTCCTTCCACATTTCTTCTAGTCCATCATAACTTACTCTAAGTAAATCAAATATTTCTCTTTTAGGATTTTTTTTGAAACTGTCCAATGCACTTTGCCAGTCACCCATCGTTCTTCCAACCAAAACGGAACCCAAAGTTACAAGAGCTAATGGAAGGCCTTTAGCATGGTATGCAACATTGTGGGAGAGTTGCATGTAACCTTCTCTGGGTTGCTCTTTTTTGAAGGCTTTCAAACAAAAAAGTTTTAGAGCATCACGATCATTTAATACATTAGGCTTATAGATTTTATGTACTCCATGTTGGACCAACAAATGTTCATCTCTAGTTGTTATGATGATCCATCTCCCCAATCCAAACCAACCATGATCTCCAACCAATTTTTCTAATTGGTCCAATTGATTAACATCATCTAGAACAATGAGTACTTTTTTATTACATAGCCTTTTCTTGATCATATCAATTCCATGATAAACATTCCGTATCTTTGTATTTCTATCCTCCAAAACTTCTTCAATAAGTTGTTGTTGTAATGGAACCAAACCACCTTTTTTTTATACTTCCCTAACATTAATGATAAAGCTAGATCCTTCAAAATGATTAGAGAATCTATCAAAAACAACTCTAGCAAGAGTTGTCTTTCCCAGTCCCCCCATACCACAAATCCCTATCATGCAAACATTATTACCAAGACCTAAATAAGAAGTGATCAATTCCTCCATTGAAGAATCTATTCCTACCAAGTTAGTTGTAATGCTTGAGAAACTTGAACTCAGTTTATGTAATATCACTTCCACAATGTGTTGGATAAATTCTGACTCATGCCTGTGGAGAAGATAGAACAATAATATAGCAATTGTCCAAACCAAACATAAACCCTCAGGGAAGGAAGAAAAATATTAGGCAATAATACTCTTGATCAAACAAATATGAAGTCATTAGCTCAAGTGACAACTACCCTATAAGAATTGAATGATTATATATCAGATATAAATGTGACATGAACGGATTGGGAGATGTAGTTTTTGTTGTATTTAGTTGTAACAGATCCATCAAGTTTGTTAATTAAAGCGGAAAATTGTTGCTAAAGAGGGAGAGGGGCAGGGAATACTAGTAGGTGCATAAAGATCACAAGGGAAAGCAAGTGCCATCATCCAATACCATTTCTTTGGTTAAGCAAAGATATTATCCTGCTAAATCCAAAATCTATTTTGACTAGAGCTACATTGACAAAAAAATTTGGTGTCTCATTT
The DNA here is from genome assembly GCA_032727855.1 of Quercus ilex subsp. ballota. Classification (NCBI taxonomy): domain Eukaryota; kingdom Viridiplantae; phylum Streptophyta; class Magnoliopsida; order Fagales; family Fagaceae; genus Quercus; species Quercus ilex. The sequence continues at coordinate 3,594,379 of CM064916.1, forward strand.
CACCCTTGATTGCTAAGAGAAACGTCATTCGAATAATTTAAGTTCATAACCTTTTGAAGTAGCTTGAGTACAAAAGAATAAAAATCTTTTGTCCCAGCTTGTGATAAATTATCAATTGTACAAGATTTGAGTTTATGATTCCTAGTTTATACTATGATAAATGATCAATTATAACTTCTAAGTTCTAATAGATGGTGATATGCCTCATTCTAATAACTATTTAAATACTTCATGGTATATGAAAGATTGTTTATATATCAATAGAAGTATTCCCTCAAAAAAAAATGTCAATAGAAATAAATTTGTCATGGAAATTACCTATCTTGTAAATGCCAACCAGAGAGATTGGCCACTTCTGTCAAAGTAGCTCTCCACGTTTTCACCAAATCTATGTTCTCCTTAAAACATTCTTCATGGTCAATAAGAGCTTTTTCAAAAGTTCCAGTTTGTTTCCGTACATTAGATGGATCCACATCATAAAAAACAGGCAGGACTTTCATTCCCATTTTTTTCATGCATTTGATGATCTTTGTAAGCTCAACCAAACACCATGTTGAAGATGTATAGTTTCTTGACAAGATAATTATTGCACCCCTTGATTCTTTTATTGCTTTTGAGAGTTCAGGTGAAATGATTTTCCTCTTTCAAGTTTTTCATCATCCCTAAAGGTTAAAATGCCCTTCCTTTGTAAAGCAGTATATAGATGATCTGTAAAACTTTTATGAGTATCCATGCCTCTAAAACTAAGAAACACATCATATTTTCCCTGAGATGTTGAAGAAGAAGAAAAAGAAAAAGAAGATGAGGCTCCTTGAGTGCTTGTGGAAGCCATTGGAAATATACTATACATGTAAATCTTGAACTAGAATACAACGATTTGGTGTAGGATTGTTTCTAAAATTTTAAGGGAATAAAATGAGAGAAATAAGAGAGATGAATGTGTGTGAAAAGTGAAAACTTGCAGATTTGTATTTGCAGCTATTGTAAAACTTGAAAACCTCTTGAAACAAAGCACGCCATATGTAAATGCCTTTTGAAAACCACTGCGAAGGTGATTGTGGGTGAGGGAGGAAGGATTTCGCATCCCTTGCTTTCACTCAAGTCAACAATTCCTAACTTGTTATTCTTTTTTTTGACCGAATATGATAGACCTAACTTGTTATTCTTAAATGCCTTCAAGTCAACCTTCTTGTGAGGCACATGGGAATGATGGGATGAAGTCAGCGCCGGTCAAAGAAATTTTCTTTTCTTTTTTTACTCGCACCACATACATACACTATTTGTTTATAAAGTTTACCCATTAAACCTTATTGGTTCCTTGAATTTGAAATGAGTGCTATGCTATTAGTTCCTAAAATCTAAAATCCTTAGCTATGTGTCTAAAGGAGCAATGAGATGACATTTTTTAAATGACATTGCACCTTATTTTATATTAAAAAAATAACACATAAGGGAATTTTGACCAGAACCCATATTAAGTGGTCTACCCACCCAATTCAAACAAATTAACCACTTGTTTCTCAAAAAAAAAAAAAAAATAACCATTTTCTAATAAGTTCACCCTGACCCAGCACACCCAATTTCAAACATAGCAAACGAGAGAGAGAGAGAGAAAAGCACTATTTATCGAACCCCTTCAAATTTAAATAAATAAAACTATTTCTCCCCCCATTGTAGCAAACCATATGAACACACGGTTGGAAGAAAAGCAAAAGGTCCAAGAACACCACTCCCTGTATTTACGACCCACGAGATTTACTATTAAGATTTGCTTACACAATAGTACAGCCATCTTCTAAAGCAGATAAAACATGTTGCAACCAATATTTCAACCAAAATAGATAAGCTGCTTAGCAAAACAAATATACATAATATCAAAGCAACTCTTTTTTCCATTCAAAGAAGTCAAGCTTCAACAAACTAAGCAGCAGACTGCCAAAGCCAATCCACAACCACTACTTTCTCTACATCGCTAGGAGGGGTTAAGGGTTAAAACCATTTTTACACGAACGAAGCACCTAAACACTTCGCCTAGAATGCGTCAGACAAAAACAGATGCCCCAGACGCAATTCTTGAATTAACAGGAAAAAAGGACCATGCTAAAGATTTTACTGGCCTGACATGAACGACATGGCTCGTCTGAAATCCAAAGACTTGAGGGCTGACTCTGGAAAATTCTTCCCATCAGGTACCCATAGTCCACTGTTATGTGGCATCAGCACCTGGGGCTGGCCACTAGTTGCACCTTCACCAGCTTTCGTAGATGGAACTTCGTTCTTTTTCTTCACAAATTCAAAGAACTCTGCAACCTGGCGTGCATACCTTCAACAAAGCCAAATTACAAGATCACGTAAATGAAAAATAAAGCCAAATTACAAGATCACGTAAATGAAAAATGCATTTTGGCAACGCAACTAATGCACAGGGTAATGGAAACCACATTCAAAACATAGCAAAAATACCAACAATAACCCTAACCATAATTGACAAGACTTCCAGCCTGTCTTTTCTTTTGATTTCTTCTTCAGGGTTCTCCTAAGGTTGGGATGCAGAGAAAGGCATGCAGCACATATGATTTGAGCAAATAGGGAAAAGGAAGACTTAAAACATAAAAGGTGCATGTAAATATTTAGTTGATTAACCTTGAAGTACACCTTGCCAAATTATAGAATAAAAACCATATTACTCAAAGATAAAAATTCTGTTTTGCAGAATTTGATGTTGATGGCCAGCAGAGGGTAATGATCATTTCAAAATGTAGGCTACAGATAGAACCTCCGGATATTAGTAAAAGGTTAAGTAAAGAAACTTGAGTGTCTTTCAAAGGAACATAGAGAAAAAGGAAAAAAAAGGGAGAGAGAGGGAAGGGCAAAGGAACACAACTAACTAGCAGATGATTTTCATCCTTTGGGAACCACCCTTTGAAGAAAATGTAATTCAGAAAATTTGTGAACTTTTTGATATAGCAAAAGGCAAAATGCCATTTGCACATCCAGACAAATTAACCATAGGCATTTACAGGGCCACTAGCCTGATTTCAAACTGATTTCCTAAGTTTTTTTAAAAAAATTGAACCAGAATTCATAAAATATTAAAATGATCACATATTTTCTTTCTCTAGAGGGTTAATGAGAAAACAACAGAAATTTACCTTCAAAATAGCCCAAAAGTTAAGGAAGTTTAAGAGGAAGGGGGAGGGGGGAATATGACAATTAAAACAACTATAACAAAACGTAATGTAATCTGAAACATGACCAGTATATTCAATGGATAGATAGAAAGTAGAATAAAATGAAGTATAACACAACAAATTAAAAATCTTTAATTCCCCCTCCCCCACCCTGGGGAGGGGAGAGGGGGGACAGAGAGAGGAAGAAGAACCAAGAATACTCCAATGCATGCTTATTATAAATATTACAGAAAAAGGTTGTTATCTTACTGCCTCTTTGCTTCAATGTCTTTGCTGAAATCAATGTTGGGTTCACAGTCAAGAACCAAGGCAGGAACCTGCTCATAACCAAAATATTTTTGGTTAAAACTCATGAGTACATAAGTTATGATGAGTTAACTTAAAAGCTGCAAATAAGGTACCTTCTGGATACTTGAATGCATATGATTACCCTCCAAATAGAACACACGGTCCCTTATATCAGGATGTAATGAGCTATCCATATGAAAGGGTAGCTTACTGACAGATAATACACCATGATTTCCACTTTGGAAGGGGAAAAGCCAGCTCTCATGCTTTTCATGCAGGTCATGGAGATACTTTAGGGAGACTCCACCCTCCTCTTCTCTTTTACGTAGCTTCATTCGCTTGTGGCAAGTATCAGGACTTGCTCGAAGATATATAAAACCGTCAGGAATAAGTCCAGGTAAGCATGATACTACTGGATCAAACCATGAGTCATAAATGCTGATCTCCATCTCATTCATCCAATTAGCCTCATGAACAGCTCGTACAAACACCTTCAATGAATGAAAATGAGATAAAATGGATCAGCCTTGAAACTCTTAAGTTAGGTTTTTCTTCCTCTTGAATGGGATCAATCAACAGGAAAAAGAAAGATAACATCTTCCCATCAATTTTAGTCATTGTCAGCCTTGAAACATGTTACAAAATTTCCAAGATCTTATCAAATTCTTTTATTCATTTTTTGCATGGAAAATAAGGATTAAAAAAATTACTTGAGATCAAACTGAGTTGAGGGAATAATATTTTGCCAAATACAAGACTTTAGGGGTATGGTAAACATATTTTATTGCATTACATTATAAGTAACTAAAAAAACAGAGTGAAAAGGGAGATTCTTACCATCCTGTCACTGAAAACACTCCTTTCCATCAATCTGAGGGGCTTGATACCACCAGATGACTCTCTCTCTTGCATAACCCTTGTGACAAAAACATAATTCTGGAAGGTATAGGCATACCTCTCAGGCTCCGCATAAAAAGCATCCAATATATTAAAGTGATCAGGTCCAATATCCTGCCACTTGTCAATAGGCTCTGGAACAATCTCAACAAGATCACGTAGCTCAAGTGTTTCATTAGCTATTCTCTGAAGGAAAGTTGTCTTCCCAACACTGATATTTCCCTCAACACAGAAAGTAAGTCGTTTCTTCTGTGCTGGCTTTACATCCGAGTTTGAACTGTCCTCCTTCAATTCTTCATCAACACTATCTTTGATGTACGTAGTTATACTCTCAGCATGGTTTTTGTGTATGATTCCTACAGAACTCTGTAGATACTCAACCATCTTCTGACTAGATTGGCCAAAGAACTGCAAAGGGAATCACAAAAATCCTTATCATGATTCATGAAAGAGTTAGAAAAAGTACATATACCAAGTTACCAACTACAGCATGTGCTTAGTTTCTTGTGCAAAAATACACAGTTTATGTCATGAAGAATAACAATCAGACACACCTAATTTGCACAGAGACTCAAATCTGCTCAGAGTACAAGGGTAAAAAATGCAGCTATAAGTATTTTAATCTAATTTTGCCATTATTTACAAAAATGTTAACCAGGAAATTTCTGCCATAACTTTCAAAAGCCCGTAAAATTTGAGTGGAGTAAAGTCCATTGTGAATTCAACAACTCAGTAGGAGTTAGATTTCAGCTAAAACAATGTGATCCATATTAGAAACACAACTCCCCGGGGGGGGGGGGGGGGGGGGGGGGTGGTGGTTGTTGGGGGAACCAAAAATAAGTTGGCAGTCATAACAAATTCACTCAGCTAGATCTTTGAGTAATTAATTCCAAATCACCAAACAATTTAAGTACACTAAATTGAAATGTTTGTGGGGAATTTTAGTAGGCTTAGGGCACACTGTGACACTGCCAAAAGAGTGCATTCAGAGCCTTAAAGCTCTTAGCAAAAATTGCCAAATGTTTAAAATTTTCACTAAAGAGCTTTAAGGAGGCCTAAAACAGCTTTAGCTGAAGTTTGTAGCTTTTAGGGAAAAGCTCTATAATTCATGTTCATGTTTTATAAATCCAAAACTTTAAAGCACTGTTCACTGTAATTTGCCAAACACACAAAATGCTAGAGCTTTTCAGTTAATACCCTATATCACAATAGCTCTACAACTACAATTAAAGCTCTGCTTCCCAGAGTAATGCTAAACGGCACTTAAACTTCAACCAACACAATTAGGCCATCAGAAATGGCACACACACAGCAGACAGACTATTTCTCTCTATCTAAAAGAATTCACCAATAACAAACAAAACGCATTTCAGACATACAGATTCACAAAGCATTCTCTATCCTGCTAAAAAAAAATACAACCATTTTCATAGTTCATACAAACCCAATATACCTTATCTTTGTACAATTGCTTCAGCTCAGCCACTCCCCCAATCCCCTTCTCCACCAGCTTCCTCAAATTCCTCGGCCCCACCCCCGGAATCGCCAGCAAATCCGGGTTCCCCACAACCACACCACCACTTGAACTCCTCTGCCTCCTACTCCCACCACCACCACTCACTCTCCCTGGCTTTTCCTCCAACCCCTTTTCGCCTTCGTCTCCATCAACACTCTCCAAACCCTCAGAACCCTTTTCAGCCGAAACTGACACCGACCCATCAGAGCTCGTGTGAGTCCACGCCACCCTGGACCCTGTCAAGCCATCCTTCAACACAACCCAGGCTCTAAAGGGTCGTCTTTTATCGATTCCACAGCGGCATAAACAGCAATTTCTAGGCTTTACAGAGACAAAGAAGCGAGAGGATAGAGTACTAGAAGTCCTAGTAGTAAAGGGTTTTGTGGAAAGAGAAGAAGAAGGAGAAGTGGGGTTGGGGAAAATGTTAGCGGGCATTGAAATAAGAGTTTTGAAGCTATGAGAAAGAAGGGTTTTTGTGGGGTTTTTGAGAGGGAGAGAAAAGAACAAGCTGTTACTGTTCCTAGGGTTTTTGAAAGGTAAACAAAGCTTCTGCATTCCTTCTTCTTCTTCTTCTTCTTTTTCTCTTTAGCATTTCAAGTTTACAACTTTCAACCTCAGAGGCCCCTCTTTGTTTTTGTTTTCTTCTGCAAAATACAGTAAAGAGTAAGAGAGAGACAGAGACAGAGGAAGGTTTGAAAGTGGGTGCTGAGGGTTTTGGGGGGTTTTTTTTGTTGCTAGTTGATACCACTTGGATACTGAGAAAAAAGTGAGAAGACAAAGGGATTTCTTAGGGTTTAATTTTTATTATTATTTGTTTTGTAATTCCTTTGTTGTTTGGGTTGGGATAACATGGTAGAGGTCTCATTGTGGTTTCCATGTGCTCCGCCGAGGTACTATAATTTTATGTTTTTTACCATAACTATACAAGGACACATATTCTACCCAAAAGATTTAAAAAGGACACATTAATTTAATGGCTTTAAAAATCTTTGTCTAGGACATTTTCTCTAATGTTGACCATGTGGTCAACTTTGTTTGTATAACCTATTCACAATGAAGCATTTTTGTAAGTTGTGACAAATAGAATAGTACTAAAACAGATTTTTTTTTTTTTAAATATGTATATAGGTACGATAAGATTTGAACCTATAGTGTAAGTTGTCTAATGATCAATTTTTTTATCTAATAAAGACTTTAATTAGTTTTTTGTGTACATAGGTTTCGAACACGAATATTTTATTTTTTGACAATGTTTACCATGATTTATATATAATAAAAGTGGTATTAATTATAGATTAAAAAAATAATAAATTTAAGTTAAAGTAATATTGCTTCAATCATAAAAATCATATCAAAATTTTTAAATATGTTATATCACTAACATTACTCATTTTAAGTAAGAACAAAACTAGGGAGTATTATTATTTTTTTAGCATTTTTATGTACTATATATATATATATATATATGAGCTAAATATTTTAAGACATAACAAAACAGTAAAAAAAGAGCTATCCCAAACAAACAATTATTTAAGATTAAGATGGCCAATTCCTGAAAAATAAATAAATAAAAATCTCTAGCTATTGGAGAGTTTCATTCCATGTCATATCACTACTATTTATTGCATTTAATGAACTTTATTATATGGGAGATTTATTTTAAATGCAGATATATATGGTAAAATAAATGCTTGTGATATGCGATGAATCTTTCTTATAATGATTAATGAGACAGGATATTTTCTTCCGTAATTTTTTTTTTCTTAGCTAAACACTACCTTTTTTTTTCTTTTTTTCTTTTGTTTTTAAATAGCGTCTGGATTGAAATAAAAAATTAAAATTATTTTACTATTCACCTTATTTTTACTACTATTCATAGGCTTTACTGTATTTTTTGACACTATTTATAGACCTCACTGTATTATTTCAATTAACTTTTATCTTTATCTATAATACTTTTAACAATAATTTTTTAATTTTAACAAAATAAATAGTATCTAAACACGTCTAAAAGGAAGGTAAGAAGAACTTCTTTCTTTTCTTTTTTTTCTTTTCTTTTTTTGGAGAATCAGAAAGTTATGAAGAGCTAAACACTAGCTTTAGACCAAATATTTTAAATAGCAAAAGTGGGCCTAAAACGTAAAACAAAAAGTTATCACATCTTGGGGATGAGCCTAGCACGTGTAACGTGTGATGATAACTTAAAATTTAAGAGCTTGGGCCCATCTTGAAAGCTACGAGTGGAAGCTTTTTGATCGTTGATTTATGTTTGATTTTGTTGTTTATTATGGGGTGGAGTAGAGGTGATTAGTTATGGAATGCAGTGGGCAACGTGTCACGGATTTAGGGAGAAGGATTTGGCAGAGACAAGACAGGTTTTATGGTACTGTGTACAGGTTCTGTGAGCTGTAAGACAAAAGATTATTATTAAAACTAGTATTAAAGTAAAGAAAAAATTATCCCATGTAGCAGTAGCACTACCACATCATCATCAAAAAAGAGTAAAAGGTTTTTCATTTTTTGACACTTAATTATTTGGACCCATAGGATCATTGCCCAAGAAGATATATACAGCTTTGATTGGATAACTCTGACCATACGATCTCTAAACCTGGTTCTGCTTTTAACACGTCCTCGTTCAACAATGTGTAGGGCCCAGCCCACTAGTTTGTCCATTTGACCTGCCAATTCGGTTTAAATTAAAACCTATCAAAAGAAAAGAAAAAAAAATGAAATTTAGCTAATTTTCAATAAATTAATGTAAAGGGTTTAAGGGATATAACATAAATGATCTTTTACATTGTTTATGTGTTGTTAAACCGTGAACGGTGAACAATAACTTTCACATGATTCACTATCAACAATACAACATTATGTTTATTAATTTAAATTACAATATATCACTTCAACTTCAACAATTGTTAAAAAATTATATATATTTAGGCTTATTATTCTCAATTATCATCATGGAACCAAAAATGAGAGATTTTGATAGTTTCATCAAGGTCCAAATGGTATATTTGGTATAATTTATTGTTGTAATGTGACATAGATAGAATCAATGAGTCCACATTAGTGAGGGTTTTATTTAATAAATTTAGCAAAAAAAAAAAAAACATTTAAGAATGGGCTAACATTTATTATTTTCTACAATAAGTTGAGAAATCTTGTTCCTAGGTTGAACTTGAACTCTCTAGTATGACAAAAAGATGAAAGTGCCATTAAATCAAGAGACCCTTGACAGATTTATCTAAAATCTTGAATTATACTTTCGAATTTTGACTTTTGAGCAAGAGAGAAAGGATTTTACCCTCCTCTTTTTAGAGCTTACTTAGAAAGACTTTTCATAGATTGACTATATATATATAACGAGAGGAAAGTTAAATTTGATTATGATCACAATTTTTGAGTCATAACTTTGTCGCAATTCTAACATGACAGATTGTGAGTAATTATTTATCATTTATATACAAACGCACAATTTTTTCTCCATCATTTATAATTAGTCACACCAATCAAAATTGTTATACGTAAATTGTGTCAACTAATTTTCTCTATGAAAAGTTTTGGCAAAGAGAGAATATCTTCTATTCTTCCACCTCTTTTGTCCCACGATTGAAGAACCCATTTGTTAGGGGTGTGCATGGGTCGGGTTGAACCCATGGGTTTGACAAATTTTTATTATTATTATTATTAAATTTATTAAATATATTATTATTAGTATATATTATATTATATATATATAATATATTATATATAAGCACTTATAGTATATAATATTATTATTAGTATATATTAAATTTACAGTTGATTTAAAAAAAAATTTATTAAATATATATTAAATATGGGTGGGTCGAGTCGGGTTTGGCGGGTTTGTAATTTTATGACCTACACCCAACCCGACCCGCTATAAAAAATTTTTTTGTAACCCAACTCAACTCACTAAGCCTTAAAAACCGACTCAACCCGGCGGGTAGGGTTGAGTTAGGTTGGGTTTGGCGAGTCGGTGGGTTTTCTGCACACCCCTCACATTTGCCTGCTGCCTAGAAAATAGTATTCCAATATGGCTCTCTCTCTCTCTTGGAGTATTGGGTCGTGATTCTTTTGAAATGCTCTGTTTCGAGCCCATAATATTTACCCTGGCTATATTAGGCCTCACAGGCACACAGCTTGGACTTGCTTCAATCCAAATCACCAAGTGAAACCCATTAATTGTTTCTTGGGCTTAATTACTAAGTGTTAGCTATTGGGCCTTGCATCTGATTTCTATGACAAATGAGTAGGCTTTAGGAAGATTTTCTCTTGCTCAACCTTGGCCGTTACTTCATCCATATTAAAACCTCAGACCAAAGAAAATTCTATTTTATATAAATTCCACAGATGAGAAAAAATAATTATTGTGGTATACAGTTTCATTGGGTTAAAGCGTAAAGCCCAATAAGAAATTCAGTAGATGTCAATAGGGCCCAGGCTTTACATTTAGAAGCCCATCTCTCTAAGTTTGGGAATATCATGCAAAATTATAAATCCATATGCGAAGGATACAGGCACTGACTAAGCGACCATGCGCAAGTTTTATTTTATTTTAATTTTTTTAAAAAAATAATTTGATTCTTACAAAAAAAGAAAAAAAAGAAAAAGAAAAGAGATTTAAACCTTGATTATTTTAATAAAAGAAAACCGATTATATCACTAAGTTACAAGGTTCTTAATAAAGTAAAGATGTCAAGCACAACAAGTATTGAATTTGTGTGTACTTTTAAAATTAAGTAAATAAAAAGGGTTGAACATGGATTCTCTAAATTGAATATAACCAAGAAGAGACTAGTCTAGTGATATGGATAATAAGAATAAGGTGAGAAATCACTGAGGGATTGAAAAACTTTAAGGATGAAGGGGGGAAATCACCTATTCTTTACATTTTTAAGTGCCAAGTAATTGTACTTTGAAATTGTATGTTAGAATAAGAATATAATATTAGTGAATATAACATTTTTATCAAGTTGTGAAAATTTGGACCTATTAATATATCTACTACTATTACTTAATCATTTATCGACATAGTTTATCATCCTAGCTAGTTATAGGAAACGTGTGAAATATGTTATATATATAGATTTACTCTATTAGATTTTTTTTTTTTTTTTTTTAAAAAAACCCCATCTTTACTAATCACGTGATTAAGTTTTACAAAAAAAATATATCTATAAACTGAAATTAAAATTTTAGAATTAAGATAGTGCAGAAAAAAAATTCTTAAGAAGAGTCCAAAACACCTATATATTACTATTAAGATAGATAGTATCAACATTGACTGATAGTGTGATTGTATTATTAATCTGAATTATGAGGTTGTGGAATACTGGTAGGTTAGAAGAATGAATTATTTCTGAGATAAACTTGGAGACTTTTGTGATATAAACCTTCACTGCTTGTAAACTGGAAAAAAATGTGGCAAACACACATCAAAGCAAATTGAAGAATTGGAAAGTCACATATATGTTAGTGATGTCCATGTTCATGCACCGACTGTAGTAGCTAAGCAAAATTATAGCCTCATGATATAAACCATGGCTGCTTGAAAGTAACAAGTGATGATGCTGATGCCCATTACAAATTCAAAAGTCAAAACAAAAGAACAAGGAAAGCAAAATTAATGGGTTTCCTAATAAATCTTATATATGACCCGTGTTAGTTCAAGAAACCACAATCTTTTTAATTAATTTATTATTTTTATTTTTAAATACAATTTTTTTTTCTAGTAACTTTCAGACATCACATATATTTGTCACGCCTCTACAACTAGATGGGGTACCTTTTTTTTGTGTGCTAAAAAGCCTGATCAAGAGGAAAAAGTGAAAGCAACTATGAAAGTTCTATCAAAATATCCAATTGAGATTTGGACCTTAAAACAGTGACACTTTTATATATGTCACACTTTGGCTCCACGCAATAAGGTGCATTATCAGCTAGGATTGACACTTAAAAGGGTGTGTCACATTCTTATATATATATATATATATATATATATAAAATAAATAGTAGTATAAAAACAAAGTGAAAGTGGCAACCGAATAAGGTGTGGGTAACGTGAATCTTGCGTGGTGTTCTAGAACAAAGTCCCATCGATCCCACCTTGCATAGCTACTTGGTCATAGATCATATTTATCTAATCCATAATAATTACGTGAGAATAAAATAGTTAGATAGAAACAATAACTAAAAAGAGAAATAAAGAAGCAGAAAAGAAAAGAAAAAAGTAGACCCCAGGAATTGATGACAAGAGACATAGGTAGTTGCAAGATTTAAGCGTCACATTTAGTGAAAAGAAAGTTGCAATTTTTATAAACAAATATATATATATCTCTACCAACCTTCACCAACCATATATCTTTTTCTTACATAGGCTCATATGGCGTGTCCCTTCCAGATATCCAAGTTGGTAGAGTTTATCCGACTTTTGCTGCCCCCACAGTTTAGATATTGGTAGGCTTCTCATGGAAATGAAGTGGGAATTGCTTATACAATATGTATTTGACTATTTGTTAGCCTTTGTCAAGGTATGGATAAAAGCAATGGAAGAAAGCTTTATTATTGGGTTTCTTTTTTCTTTTTAAGATGTTATGGTAAAAAGTAAAAACCATTGAATCCACAGAGTATAAGAAAATCTCTCTCAAATTTTATTTTTACGAATAACTTGATGTCCAATATTGGACTATGACCACTACCCTTCTTCTTTTTTTCTTTTTTTCTTTTTTGAGAAAGAAATCCAGAAACTTAAATAAATCAAGGCTGAAAATCAGCTAATACAAATGGAATAATGTCCGTTGGATAGGAGTCCAATCATACTGAAATAGGGGAACAAAGTCTGGCTCTCTGTGCCAGAGCATGAGCAATGATATTGCCCTGCCTACAGACATGAGAGAAAGAGGTACTCACAAAGGAGTTTACAGTACAAAGAGTATCACGAATGAGATGACCACCTGAAGCGAATTCCCAGCCACCCCATAAAAGGGCCTTCATAACCAGCTCTGAATCTCCCTCAAAAATCACCTTATCAAGGCCAAGATCTTCAAAGAAAAGAGCAGCACGTCTAGCAGCCAGCAACTCCAATACTTTCACTATTGGTGGTTTTCTAATCTTCTTCGCCGTAGCAGCCTTAGCCTCGCCAACGAAATTCTGCACAACTACTCCGACCCCAGCTTCATCAGATTCACAAAACATTGCACCGTCAAAATTTATTTTCCATACGTTGCCATCAGGTGGACTCCAAACTTTGGAGTTGAAGCACGGACCGTGGAAGAGCATTTCTTGAGAGACTTGAAGTCACGCACATAGTCATGTGCAAAGCCTGCTATCTGACCCAAAGGCCTGACATTCTCGCCAATCGGACCTTATTTCTATGGAACCAAATCAACCATGCCATCGTAGCAAACAGAGGGACCAGATCCAGCTTAGTGCAAACCAGTACAGCTGACTCTTTGAAGGAGGAAAAGACCAAACCTGACCCGGATGCGACTCGGATAAAATAGTTTTATCCGGGTCGCATCCGGGGGGTGAAAGCAATGGTCAATCAACTGAACATTCCACCAGCCTGAGGTCCGATTAATTAGTTTCGAAACAGTAGCCCCCGGATGAAGCTCACCTGAGGAGGAAGCCAAAACACCCTCACCAGTTGGTAACCATCTATCAATGAAAATTCTAACATGATGCCCGTCCCCTACTCTCCATCTAGCACCCGCTTTAATTAGATGCCTAGATCTCAAAATGCTTTGCCAAGCATACAAACCGGAAGATACAGTAGCTTCAAAAATGGACCCATGAGGGAAGTACTTAGCTTTGAACACCTTATAAATTAGGGAGTGCTCATCATGAATCAACCTCCACACTTGTTTTGCGAGCATAGCCTCATTAAACTTACACAAATATTTGAAACCCATCCCCCCCTCTTCTTTAGATTTAAAAAGCATCTCCCACTTCTTCCAATGTATTTTCCTGCGATCCCCCTATTGACCCCACCAAAACCTTCGAGTAAGTGCCTCAATATCTTGACAAAGACCAACCAAGAGCCGAAAGCAACTCATAGCAAAGGTCGGGATGGCTTGAACAACGGCTTTTAACAAGACCTCCTTACCGGCTTGGGATAAAAGTTTTTCCTTCTACCCCTGAAGTTTACCCCAAACCCGATCCTTAATATAGTTGAAACTTGCTCTTTTACTTCTCCCCACAACCGCTGGTAAACCCAAATATTTCTCTCACTCCTTAATTTCTAGAACACCCAAGAGATTTTACACCTGTAACTTGGCCTCATTAGTCACATTACCACCGAAGAAGATAGTAGTTTTATTTGCATTTAATTTCTAACCTGAGGCTCGCTCATACTTCCCAAGGATTTCAAGAATCTTTGACACATCTTCCACCCTAGCCTAGCAGAAAAGGAGGCTATCGTCAGCAAATAAGAGATGAGAAATCTTTGGCCCATATTTGCAAAGAGAGAAGCCCTCAAGAGACTTTGCTACCACCGCCTGCTCAAAGAGACCATTTAAACCTCCCGAGCATAGGAGGAAAAGGTAGGGAGAGAGGGGGTCCCCTTGCCTAATACCACTAGTCGGAATAATGGTATCCGTAGGCTCATCGTTCACCAACACCGAGTAAGTCATTGATTAAATACACTCCATAATCCAACCAACCCACTTACAATGAAAACCCATTCTCTCAATCACCTTTATGAGAAACACCCACTCCAATCTATCATAAGCTTTACTAATGTCCAATTTCAGAGCTAAGTGACCCACTTTACCCCCTTTCTTTCGCTTCATATGGTGGAGAGTTTCAAATGCCACCAAAATATTGTCAGAAATTGCCTTGTCAGATTGAAAAGCACTTTGCAATTCAGAAATGGTATGAGGAAGGACTTTTTTCAACCTATTTGCTAGCACCTTAGAAACCAACTTACATAAGATATTACAGAGTGCAATGAGTCGATATTCAGTGATAAATTCAAGATTTTTAACTTAATGAATAAGGGAAATAAAAGTATGGTTCAAACTTGGGATTAGACTATCAGAGTTAAGGCAAGACAACACAGCACAAACCACATCATCACCAATGTTACTCCAAAATTTCTGGAAAAAAATGGGAGGCATCCCATCGGGGCCAGGAGCCTTTAGAGGGGCCATTTGATTCAAGGCACATTCAATTTCCTCTCGAGAAAATGGACTGATTAAACAATTATTCATATCCTCAGTCACGGCTGGTTTAATGGACAGAACCACTTCTTCCACTTCTGTTGGCCCTCTTGATTGCGAAGCTCCATGATTCTATTCCAACAAAACCGTTGCGAAGCTCTTGCATGAAAGTATTTGGAATTCCGGTCTCTGGAAATCATCCAATACTCCTTGCTACGCTGCTACCACATCTTTTCGTCTAGGTGAAGTAGGGCAACCACCTTTGATTTTAGCTTGATAAACCGATCAACTTGTCTTCCCTTGGCTGCTTCACATTCAGCCGCTTTTAACAACTTTTTTTTCGCAATCTCCCTTTTCACATGACAAAAAGAATTCCTACTCCAACGTATGAGGCTTTGTTGACAAGCCTCCAATTTTGAGACCGCCACTTCCATAGGAGAGCCCAAAACATTTCTATCCCAAGTCTGGACCACTGTGTTCCTACACCCTAAATCCTCGAGCCACATCTGTTCAAAACGCCAAGGTCTCAAAGATTTGACTGCAATCCCCTCAAGACGAATATAGATAGGACAATGATCTGAGGACACACAAGTCAAAGTCTGAATGCAAGTTGTCGAAAATAAATCATACCAATCCATTGAGCCCACTGCCCTATCTAACCTCTCCCAAACCATCCCTCCATTCGGCTAAGTCCTAGACCAAGTGAATTTGTTTCCCGAGTAACCAAGGTCTAATAGATTGCACTCATCCAACACTTCTCGAAACTGTTCAATCTGACCATAAGGTCTAAGCCTGCCCCCACTCTTTTCATGAGATTTCAAGATTTCATTATAATCGCCTCCGCACAGCCAAGGCAAAGAACACTATCTATGCAGCCCACAGATCAAATCCCAAGAAACAGAACACAACTGAGTTTCCAGGGCACCATAAATTCCTGTGAAGCACCAGGCATTGTCCTTTCCTTTATTTATCACAACATCAATATGATTCTAAGAAGAGGATTCCATTTCTAAATTAAAACCCAGCCTCTAAAAAATAGCTAAACCACCCCCATGAGTGATCCTTGAAACACCAAAATAATGA
Organism: Quercus ilex subsp. ballota; assembly: GCA_032727855.1. NCBI lineage: Eukaryota > Viridiplantae > Streptophyta > Magnoliopsida > Fagales > Fagaceae > Quercus > Quercus ilex. The sequence continues at coordinate 3,610,542 of CM064916.1, forward strand.
CCAAACTGGAGAGAATCACGAATAGTATCTGGCCTTGCTTCTTCCAACCATGTCTCGCTAAAATCACGATCGAGAGATCTTGTGCTCGGACCAATTCTCCAAGCTCTTGAATTGTCTGCCGGTTCCCAAGCCCCCAACATTTCCAACAAATGAGATTCATAATTCTTGGCGGGGCTGGGTACTAGCCTCCACCAATATGACTACATTTTCTTTTCCAGTCTGAGAACCCAACTTAGTTTTTTTTGTGGCACCTTGCTGAGTTTTTTGTTTGGGCGGTGAAACCCTTATATAGGAAAACATTAAAGAAATCTTAGGGTTGCCAAGAAAGCTAGAAAGAAACCCTAATTTGAGTTAAGCGTAAAAAGATTGTTAAAAATGTAAGGCCAAAATGGGCATTTGCCCCTTTTGCCAAAACTTTCCAGCAAAATGCCACATGTCTGAAACTATTTAGGGAAATGCTTCTGTTTTTAAACTTGATTTTTAGACAATCGAGTTATAGCGAACTGGAAAAAAAAAATGTGGAACTCGAGTTCCATTCAAATAAACTCGAGTTCCACAAAATATTCAAGTGGAACTCGAGTACTTTGAATGGAACTCAAGTTCCAAAAAAAAAAAATTCTAAGTCCAAGTTCACTATAACTCGATTGTCCAAAAATCGAGTTTTACATTTGAAAATCGATTTTCTAAAAATCAAGTTTCAAAACAGGAGTATACTCCTAAATAGTTTTAGATATGAAATATTTTGCTAGAAAGTTTGTGAGAAATGAGTAAAACCCCATTTTGGCCAAAATGTAATATTCCGAATTCTAGGAAAAGTTTCAAGACTCACGGTATCTTGTTTTGATTTTTGAATCAAAAGTTATGACAAAAGGAAAGTTAATATAAATAATAAATTCTTTAAAACGAAGGTTGAAATGAAGGAGCTTGGTTAAAAAGTAATGTCATTTTCAACTATATGAAGGTGAGTTTTGATACCCGTGTCGGTTACATCTAGGACGTTAGTTTTGAGCATTTTTACTAATGTCTTTCTACCTTTCGAATTTCTTGCGTTGTAACTTAAAAAAATCCTTTTAGTCAAGAAGAAGTTTGAGTTATCTATTCTATATTAAGAACCTGTTTCATGAAACTTTCTATGCCCTCACTAATTGTCTTATTTAGTATTAATTAATTGGATCTCACATGGAATGCTGATCTCATAGAGCAAGATTATAAAATTAGTATGATTAAAACTAATTGACTTCTACCTGATTCCCACATGATGACTTAAAATTCTGAAAACAACTCCTTTTCAAATTCTGAAACTGATTAGCGGTGTAATTAAAATTTTCTCCTACCATGTTCTGTTATGTTCATTGGTACACGTTTGATGGATGAAAATCAAAGCAAAAAAAAAATGGTGTGTTATAGGGCTTCAAGCCAAGAAATTAGCTCATCTTTTTGTCAATAGGATTTGAACCAATTTGAGTGTCGAAGAAAATATCCATGACAAAGACATAAGCCAAGTCAATATTTGTATTAATTAATTATTAAATCCTGATTAAATCGATGAGCTTAACATTGTTATATGATTAGCCTGTCTCTTGTTGACCTAAAATTTTGTTAATTGTCCAAATCCGTTTGATAACCAACCCAATTAAATTTGCTTGCTTTACATTTCAATATTCTGTGTTGTACCTTCTACTTTTTTTTTTTTCCTTCCCTTCTTAATTTGTTTCTTTGGTTTATTTATTCTTTGTCTCTGAAATTGGTTAATAGAAGTCAACTCACAATCTTCTGCACTCTTTTGAAGCATTTTATTTTCACGTTTTGAGTTTACATTTTAAAAAGAAGAGAGTTACTTGAAGTTGGTGTCCAATGTGAAACCTTAGTAAGTCAATTTGCGGGAAAATTGTCTTCTAATTCTTGAGGTATGGATAATTGGATCGGGTTAATGCACACTCTTAAGATATTCATTAATTTTTTCCTAAAAAAAAAGATATTTATTAATTTTCAATTTTATGAAACGTTTTATGATAAATTGAAAAAGCTGTTAAAAAAAATTGGTAATTTTTTTTTCTTAAAAAGTTTTTATAAATAATTTATTAACAGATAACCTAATAGCATAGGTTAACAAAACATTATAACCCTTAATAATTTGATATCGCAGAAGATAAATAGTTTTCTTAAAAGATTATTTTTCCTCCATTATAAAAGGTACCCTAACCACCCTAATGAACAATTTTTAACAGGTTTCACACGCTATTTTATGTCAAAATGACGAGGCAGAACCTCTTTAGAGAATATTATGAAAGACTTTACAAGCAATTGCATTTTGACAATAGATAGTGAACGTGTATTAATTAATTCTTATATTAATTTTGGGCATTTTGTCAATGGGTTTTCGTAGAATTAAGTACAATTAAGCAATTAAAATAACTTTACATCTCAATCTAGTTTTGGAAATTTGCTTTGCCATGTTAAATTTTGCATTAAATTTGAAAGAAGAATTGATACGTTTTCGTAGAAACACAATTTAACAATTAAAATAACTATATACCTAAATCTGGTTTTGAAAATCTACTTATTCCTGTTAAATTATGCATGGTGGTTCATGAAAATTCATGATTACAAAGCTTATGGTTGAAAGAATTAAGAATCAATGATAATTTTTAATAAGGTATCGGTTGGGAAAAAATTTTGAGCCAAAAAAAAAAAAAAAAAAGTAACAAAAAGTTAACATGCACATCTCAAATGAAAATACTTACTGATTAAATTTGTACCCTTGTTAAAATCGAGTTGAAGGGGTTCAATTGTCAGTTGGTCATATAAGAAAAACTAGAAAAGTCGTATGAAGAAATGCCTGAAATAATGAATACAATTTGGACATTCTGATCATGGTCGAATTGCCCACAGAAGAAGGCAAACAAGTGAACAATTCAATAACGCAAGTACAGAAATGTGTCTATTACTTAAAAGGCAAATGTATTATTATTAATTATTTTGATTAAGTTTCCATTGATTGGGAGAGAGAGAGAGAGAATTTCCTAACATAGTGAGGATGGAGGAAAATAAACGACAAGAAGGGGACAATCTTTATGTCTTTTTCTAGTCACTAGAATAGTAGAATTGCAATGCAATTTCTAAATTTCGACCATTATAGAGAAAAAAAATCTTGGTGTGCTCCACAATCATGAGGAAAAAGACCCTCCAATGTCAAGTCAAAAATCCAAATCGTTTATTATGTGGTGTATTTGAAGTCTAACATGTAGATCCAATAGTACAAATAATTCTTATCCATATAATTTTTACAATGCATAGCAACTTTTTTTTAGTCCCAACAAACAGTACTAGGAGCCAGAGTCTGTTTTTTAATGAAAAAAATACAACTTGATTCTCAAAAATAAATAATAAATAATTAAAAATTAAAATACAACAGAAAATATTCAATTGGCCATGCAATATAGATGTTAGGTAGAGAGTTTTGAGGGCTGTGTTTTGCTTCTTTACTAAACTAGGCCTAGACCATTCATCTAGACCGTGTATTATAAAAGAATATGCATGCACATGCACTCTATTTTTATGCTTTACCGAAGATTAACATATGTTTCTACTTTATGAAACACATAATTATTATTATCAATTTTTTGTTAATGTGGGTGTTAATGACTTCTAGAACACTTAACTAATCATCAGGTATATATACATAGTCTCATTGTCTCACACACACGAATAATTACAAGAAAAACTCTATTGGATGTTGCATAAGGTATTGATCAAAGATGAGGAAAATCATGTTTCAGGGCCCACATGCTGTGAAAGGAAGGCTACATGTAACCGAAACATGGTATAATTTTCCGTTGGTCAAGAGACTTGAAATCAGGATTTCATGAATCAAAAGGCACGAAATCATCGTACCAAGAATACCAACCCTCGGAGGTTGAAACACGGAATTACAAATGTGTTTATTTATCTATCTTAATATTAAAAAATTAAAGCATAGAATCAAATTAAAAGAGACAAGCAAGCTAATCACTTGAAAGTCACCCTAAGGTGTTAGGTTAACAGACTTGAAATGAAGATCTCATGAATCAATATTGAGGCATGGAAAGCATTATACCCAATACTTGGAAGGTTGAAACAAATATGTTTATTTATCTAATCTAAATATTAAAAATTAAAGCATAGGATAAAATTAAAAGAGCAAGCAAGCAAGCTTAGCTGGAGATGATGAAATATAGTTTAATTTGACATATCTTGAAAATGGGGTAATGTTGTAAAATAAAAGGAAAAAGAAAGAAGAGAATGGTGTCATGTTTGGCTGGCGTTTAAACTAAAAATCCCATTCCCATTAATTCAGGAATCCCATGCCTCTCTGTGCACATGACCCCCTCTTTTCCTTTTGACTCTCTTCCCCACCACCACCTTCACCCAACTTTAACTAACCAACTGTTTCCTTTCTAATATTTTAATTACAGATTCGGTTACCTACCTCCCAAACATGTCACATGTTCTCCCTCATCTCTTTTCTATTTTTTTCTCTCTCTCCCAATCACAAAGATGCTAAATGCATTAGATTCCATTTTCACACTCAATAAATTATTTCGACAATAGTACAATTGGTATTAGTATGGTACCACTTAGAAATTAGCACGAATTAATTCATGACCTAATTGATTGGCTTCATTAAGGAACAAAAGTTGAAAATTCTGACTCGCACATCATGTAATTATGTATCTTTTTTTTCTTTTTTTTTTATATATATAGTTTAAACCTATAGCATCCGTTTTTAATAATTATATCATTTATCATCAAACCAAGATATTAACCATTTTTGGTATAGGCGGATATTGAATTACATATCTCTTATTCAATTATAAAAAATTTTACCAGTTAAGCTAATTAGAACCCTTCATATAATTATGAATTGATTATTATTTGTCACTTGGCATATTTTCTTTGTTTACAAATTTTATTTTGTGAATTGTTGTATCTTTTTTCTCTATTGAGAAGGTAGGCCATAGATTTATTTCTCAACTTGTAAAAAGAAAAAAAAATATTTAAAGTTAGAAATCCAATTTGTTTTTATGAACTATCACAATCTCTCTTATATATTATTCATAGAACAAATTAATTTAATGAGTTTTAATACATGATTTAAACTTTCACTTTCAAGCTTTACCAAATCATGTATTATTAGTATCTATCATATCAAATTATTCTTATTATTTTACATATTTCCTAGAGATTATTCCAAATCAAATTCAAAGGACTTGTTTTTTTAATTGGAGATATGAAAAAGGGCTTTCTTATATATGTATCATGATGTGCAATATTATCTATAAGAAGATATATATATATATATATATATATACGTGTCATAAACTTCTTCTTTATAGAGAGGTCAAAAGAGCTGAGTTGGAGTTCCTCTTTGTAAATAAATGTCTGCCCAAATCAGCACGCACTCATTCCTATACAACTCTATAAGCTTCAATTTTACACCTTCAAACCTGTACTTAAATTCTTTAATAAGTTGGTATTCTTTTTTTATTTTTTCTTTTTTGGTAAAATAAGTTGGTATTCTAGGTACAGAGGTATCAGCCATTCCCACTGGACCCTACTATAAGATTCCAAACACGTGGGTTTTTCTTTATCATATCAAACTAATAATAATTAATCACCGTCTAATAATTTTAGTAGGTTCTACGCAATCCAATGAAGAAAACCATAAACTAATTCTTTTAGTTAAGGTTCTGGCAGTTGAACCAACCATATATTTGACAAACTGAGATTATATATCCTAAACTTTCTCTTTAGGTTTTCGGAATAAAAATCGGCCATCACATTATGAGTATTCCACTTTATATTTCATCAACAGTAGTATATTATATATAAAACATGACAAGATGAGATTAATGGAGTGGTATGTAAAATAGAGGATTTTTATTTAGCATAAATCGTAGTGACCCGACGTGTCAATTGCTAAAGGCTGCGGTTCTTAAGGAAAGCTGACTAATAGTTTTATGTGTTTGTTACATGTTAGATAGACCATCAAGAATATTCAAACCCTTTCAATTCAATCCCACTTTCACTTCTTTAGAAAAAAAGTTTTAGAAACAAAGGAATTGAACTTCAACCTAATCTATCTGTTCTAGATGCAATTTTACTATTTGAGCAGTGCTGAGTTTGCAACATTCTTTCCTTTTAAAAAAACTTCATACAGAAATTGGTGTCCATATATTTCAGCACAAGCATGATTAAGCCTTAACCTTAACCAATCACATGTTACTTTTAAAAATACATTACATGCCAACTTAAACTTGTGATGGATAAACATTCTAAGCGTTAATTGGTGGAAGGGAATAATAAGGTGCAACTTGGAGCAAAGTTGGGTTAGTCAGACAAATCTTGTTTATAATAAAGGTACAAATTAATACAATTCTACCAAGTTTACCTAAATCCACTCAGAGAATTGGGTAATATTTTAGTTAGGTTGATATCAAAATCGAGTCTGGCGAGATAGGATTGGATTGCTTGAGTTGAGAGGCATATATGCTCAAGTATCATTCATGCAATTCCCATCTTCAGTGGAATTAGAAGAAAAAGGTTTCTAGCTGGGAATTACCACTACCTCAATTGTCCACCCACTAGTGCAATTGGTTTATTATGAGGAAAACAGACACCTAAATTGATGTTTTCAAGTGCATAATTAGTCACTGGCCACAAGGTCTCGTCCCTAGGGTTACTGCCAAAACTCATCATCCATCAAGGTCATTCCCCACCGTCCCATTAGAAATATATATATATACATACTTTTACCAACATTAAAGGATTTAGTGATTTGCTCAATTTTACTACTCTCAACAAAAGGAGATATTATATAGTCTGAATTTTACAATCACTAGAAAAAGAAATTAGAAAATTAATACACATTTTCTACTTTAAACTTTCATCGCATTTACAATGTCTTTGAAAATTATCTATTTGCTCGATTAATACTCCAATTTGAGATGAAAATCGGATGTAATTACAAAATGAAATCTCGCAGTTGTAATGAAAAGCCACAATTTTCTTGTAATTGAATTCTCAATTTAGACAGTTTGAGGAATAGGATAAACTTCTCTCAAATTAGGGTGCCAATCAAGTAAATTGATAGTTTGGAAACATTAAAAACATGGCAAAATTTTAGGGTGAAAAGGTAAATGTTTTCCAAAAATAAATACATACTTCAAGTTTAAAATAATAATTATTTTTCAAGACCTGAAAAGCTATAGTCACGTCTATTTTCTATTACAAAAAGATTGGCTATAATTGAGAGTTCTCAAAATCATTTACGGAATTCATATTACACTGCTACACGTTACACAATTACATATTAAATGCGAGACTTCACATATACCCACATAATATATATTTATAGTTTAATAAGAATTTTAAGTACCTGCACAAAATCCATACAATCGGAATATTACAGTAACATTTTGCTCATTATATGGTTATCAAACTGACTAGAATGTATTATAAATAATAATATTAAATTGGCTAGAAGGTATTTACTCAATAGAAGGTAGTTTAAAAAAAATAAAGTGGGTTCCAGTTAGCTCAACTGATAAAATCTTTGATGGTTGAATAAGAGATTTGGGGTTCAATCACCGCCTACACCAACAACTGATTGGTGTCTTAGTCTAATGATAAATAGCGCTCATTAGGAGCAGACGTTATAAGTTGAAACTCTCTAAAAAAAAAATAGAATGTAGATTTGTAGAGAATTTAAAAAATAATAAAAATAAAACACTGAATCATTAGCCTACGTGTCAGAACATACAAGTTTACTTCTGTGCACATGGCGTACCTACCCTGTGCACATGGACTAGGTATGAAAATCGTGTACTTAAGTAGGACCATAGTCTATTTTGTAGATCTTCATCCCAAAAAAAAAAAAAAAAAGTCTATTTTTAGATCATATAATATAAAGACTTTATAATCTGACTTACTGTAACATGCTTGCTTTTCAAACTATAATTTACAATCTCTATTTGAAGGAAACTATACAATATGACGAATCAAATAACATTTTTTTTGGCCCAAGCTAGGGAAGGTGTGAAGTATATGTAAAATTTATAATATTAACAGAAAATTTATTTACATTTTTGTTTTTGTCCACTACAAAAAATATTTGTTTTTTTTTTTTTTTTTTTTTTTTCAAAACTGTCATCCATATCACTAACTTTAAATTAAAATTAATGAGTAATATGAAATGTGCTATAAATTTTACTACAAAATCCTTATAAACTCTTTCTCAAAAAAAAAAAAAAAAAAAAAATCCTTATAAACTAGTATTTCAATTTTAAACACAAAAAAACAAACTATAGAATTTATTTATTATATTTATTGATGTTGCGTACTCGCATTAATCACATTATACTATCATATCTTTTTATTTGTTTTTCCAATAAAAATTCACTATAATATCAATCATTTGGCAATAAAATAATAGTAACTTTTGTATATCAACAAGTAGTTTTATCTAAACTTTTTGTTTTTAATAATTCAACGGTTTTTTTCTTGGATAAATCAATAGTTACAATTGGATGAAAAATTTGAACCATGGATGTTTTCTTTAGAAACACCAAAAAGTACTAACCAGTTAAACTATAAGATTATTAAAAATAATTAAATAGTTACAAGTTACAGTAATGGGAAGAAAAGGGATACGATCCAGCTTTATTCTACTTATAAAAGATATGAGGTTATGCCATTGAGCTATAAAGTTCTTAAAAACGCTATCAAAACTAAAATATGAATGTATTGATATTCCTCAACTTGGCATGATTAACATATATATCTCTAAAAAAGGGATATGATTACATGTCAAGTAAAACCATCAAACAAGCATTTAAAAAAAATTCTAAAACTCCTATTATTTTTACCACTAAAAAACTTACAAGCTGACATTAATATAATTAGTTTCACTTCGGCAACATAATAAATAAATATCTAAATTGCTTTTCTATGAGAGGTGACATGTCCGTTTGTAATATTGATGTAGTAAAATTTGTACATCATTATAAAGGACAAAAGCTTATCAAAAAAAAAAAAAAATTTATGAATTCAAAGGTCTGTAATATCTGTAGAGCCCATTAGAGTTCTTGCAATTCAAACACAACTCAGTACTATTACTGCCCTGGTACCCTAATTGGCAACACAAACACACTGCCTGTGCTACCATGGCTGATTGCACTGTCCCAAACAACTGGTTATAACCACCATGAACCTGCTGTAGCTTTGACTCAGCTGTGTTTGCACTTGACACCCTGGTTGACTCTGTCTGAACCGGCCTAAGTCCAATAGAAAGTTCCAAGTTTAGCTCACTCTCATCAAACTTGTCTTGTTTTTGTTGTTGTACTATTTGTTGTGGTGGTTCTTCCTCGGTTGTTGTGCCACTACTGGTGCAATTAACATCTTCAAGTGACTCTATCTTCGGGTAATTCAACGTGGGTACTGTGATTGCTGTAGTACTGAAGTTGTTGATGTTGTTGTAGTTGTACGTGTTGTTTGTCTCGCTGTTCTTCATGAGGTTGAGCTTGGATACAGGTAAAGATGGAAGAGACGAATTATTGCTGCTGAAATCTAAGTGGGAAATTGTTGCTGCTGGTGTTAGGACTGTGGTGGTGGTGGTGGTGGTGGTGGTGATTTCATTGAGAGGACGGTGAGTTTGAGGGTCTGTGCCACGGCTTACGAGCTTGCGTTTGATGTGTGTGTTCCAATAGTTCTTGATCTCATTGTCTGTTCTTCCGGGCAATCTTCCAGCAATCAAAGACCATCTGTGAACAAGCAAAGTAACCTTATAAGAAATTGAATTTCATAGCTTTTTCTTCACTTTTCCTTAGCACCCAAATAGGGTCTAATAGAAAACTAAAAGTTAAAATGAGATAAGAGTTCGAACTCAGGACTAGACGAGATAGGGTTTGAACTTAGAACTACACTTAGATAAATAAAGGTCGAGAATTTAATGATTGATATGATATTTCCCAAATTGGATCAAAAGGAGGATAAGTTTTATGAAAAAGGTTGGAAATTTGGATTGAGACAGGTTTCGAGAAAGAACCATGCCTAGAGCCAGAAAATTTAAGAGTTGAAAAAATTAATCATTGGTGTTATGTATTTGTAAAATTGGATGAAAAAGAATCAAAGGGCTTACTTGTTTCCCAGCAAACTATGGAGCTTGATGATGAGTTCATCTTCTTCCTCAGTGAAATTGCCACGCTTGAGATCAGGGCGCAGATAGTTTATCCACCTCAATCTGCAACTCTTGCCACATCTAAGTAATCCTACAAAATTCAACAAAAGAAACAAAATTTATGAGAGATTCCTATAGAAACAAGAAGAGGGGTATCAATTTGAGGTATATTTGAAAATAAATAAATAAAATACGGTTAAGATCAAGTTATATATGGTATAACTTTTTTGTACCTGCGGCTTTGGGAAGAGAACGCCAACAACCTTCACCGTGGACTCGGATATAGTCTATGAGGCGCTGGTCTTCCTCTTTGGTCCAGGCACCTTTGTTGGTGTGTGCTTTTTCACAACAAGGTGAGCGTCCCATGTTTTGATAAAAATAGTTTGAAGAGGTGGGATTTGGATATTGATATAGAAACACCCAATACAGGAAATGGATAAGTATGCAAGTGTTTGATATGTTTACTTTCTTTGGCTCCTTTGTTTGTAAGAGTTATTCTTTTTGAAAGTAGAGAAGATAAGAACAGAGTAGAGAGAGAGAGAGATGAAGGGGGGGGGGGGATTGGTTTTGAAGGAGTGGGGGAGAGAGAGTAGAGAGGAGATTATATATATGTGGAGAGAGAGAGAGAAATGAAAGGGAGGGAAGCAATAGACTCGGATTCTTAATGGGGGAGAGAGTGTGGTGTGGGGGGAGATTTGACCAAGTTGGTAAGAAAGACAAGTGGTTAGTGGTTACAGATAGGGCTGGATTTGGTAGGTAGCTCTACTTTTACGTCACATTGTGGGCTCTCTGTTTCTCTCTCTCTTTCTCTCTCTCTCATTCTCATTATGGAATGAGCTAACTTGGCAAGAAAAAGGAAAAAAAAATGAATTTGATTGATAAAAAATAAAAGTGGGGGTTAAAATTTATAAAAACCGACAAAAAACAGAGTTAAAACTTAAAAGCTGAACAGACAACAGAGAGAGAAATTCAAGATCACAACAATATTGCTTCTATTGAGATTTGAGAGTTTCTAGCTTTAGAAAACTTCTGTACACAAAAAATTTCACACCCAACTTATATGCTAGATTATTAGTAGTAGGTAAAAAGATATTGTCAACGATAAGTTCGGATCAGAATTAATAAAAATTTGCCAACTCAAACTATTATAAAATATTGTAAATTTTTTGTGTATATATCATTACTATTCTGGCTCTAGTTTGTACACATGGAAAGTAACAGAGCATATGTGAGAAAAAAGAAGATGGATGGCAATAGACAATAGTGACTCACATGTCTCTGTGGGCCTATGTTCCCTTCAGCTGCCCTTTCCAGTTGGTTCAACTGTACAATAATTGGGTTCATACTCAGGCTATGATTGTCGTTGGATGAAAAATGAACATTACTTCTACCAAAAAAATGAACATTACATTTAAATTATCCATAATATGGTAAAATTCATTTAGTTTATTTTAAAATGAATAGATAAAAGTTTTAAAAACTCTTGGAATTACACTAAGAACTTTAAAGATTTTTAATCCCATGTCATTGGTGCTATAAGAAACTAGGGCAGGACACAGGAGAGTTCGTTCGATGTAATAGTGAATTTAGTCTCACTATATAATTATTCAAGTTAAACTTAACAGTGAATTTAGGTTTGTTGTCAACCAAGAATTCTTGAATTAAATTCTAGACCTTGATTTTGAGGTGGTATTATAGGTAATCATTGCATATAACATTTTTCTCACATAAAAATAGGTCTCATACTCATGTGATCCTCTTTATGTGAGACGGATGTTACATGCAATTGTTACATAAAATAATAAATCATTAATTTTCTTATCATTGATTTCCTTAAAATAACCAAATCTATATCTATATATTACTAAACGCTACTGCTCTCACGTTGCGCCACATCAGCTGCCATGTCATTCTTTTTTTTCTTTTCTTTTTTAAAATATAATTTTCCTACAATTTTAAAATGATTTTTACAATTTTCAGCCCTATAAATGCTGTCTACTACTTATTTATTTACTTCCACTACTTATTTACACTTCCCAACCTCTCTCTCCCTTACCATTTCATCTCCCCACTACTTCTTCAATCTTTCTCCCTCCTTTACCTTTTCATCTCCCCACAACCCTTTACATTAATATCATTCTTTCTCTTTCCCTTCATCTTCCTTTATTTTTGTCTCTTCTTATTCACACATTCTTACTATAAATTTGTCACTATCTCTTCTATTATATGCATAGTTTTCCCTCACAAAAAAAAAGGTTCCCTCTCTCTCCCTCTCTCTCTCTCTCTCTCTCTCTCTCAATTTTTTGGTGGATTTTTTTTTTTCTTGCATCTCTGCTTTAGGTTGATAATTTTTTATATTCTTTGAAACTCTATTTTGGGTTAATGTGATTTAGTTTAGTTTTTTAAATTGTGATTTAGTTTAGTTTTTTAAATTGTTGTTGTTTTTTTATTATTTATTATTTATTCTCTTTGAATGTTAAATGTTATCCTATTGCGTTCTAAAAAAATTAAATATAGCATATAAAAATATAATATTATTCTATTACATAGCATGATTAAGATAATTTGGTATTTATTCTGTTACATAGCATGATTTTTTATAGTGCTCAATTTAGATGTTAAACTATGAGACTTTACTCATTTTTGTTTATTTTCTAATCCTTTGTAGTGGACAAAGTACTCTTAATAGTTGCACTAGAAGTACTTTATAATGCCATTTATTTAAAGAAAAACAAATGTTAGCCAAACAAAAATAATCGGATAGGTGACAAATTTTAACTTTTGCAATTTTATTTTAATTATTATTATTTTATAACAATGCATGTATAGAAATTTAATTCTTAGATTTTGCTAATAATTGTTTATTTGATAATATATTTTGAGCGGCCGAAATTATAATTTCTACAAAGAAAATAACCTTAATAGATTATCAAAATCAAAATTTTATCCTAATATTGGTTCAATTAATCATTGTTAAGTTTTATTAATTTTTTTTTGTTTATGTTTTTTTGGTGTTTTGAATTAATCCTATATTACATTTATGATTGTTCTTATAATAAATAAAAATATTATTACGAAATACATTACTCATTATTAGATTAGCTTAAATTGTAATTTTTTTTTATAATAAAACCATCATAAAAATAATTATCACACGCAACGCGCGGGTTCGCGACTAGTTTATATAGAAACAGAAAATTAGTAACTCATGACAAGTACATAAATCAGTTTAACAAGGTTATTTCTGGTAGAACACTTGCTGATATTACATCTATTAATGAATTCATTGAAAAAAAATTAAGAAATTAAATTTTATAAGAATTAGACAATGTTGAACTCTTTTATTAGATAAAGTGTCATCCCACATACATTAAAAATGCATCTTATAGCTAATATTATATTCAATTATTAATGGGCATACAAAAAACGTATTCATATAATCTATCAAACAAATACAAAATATGTATCTTTCTCAAAAAAAAAAAAAATACTAAATATGTATTAATATAATCTAACAAGCTATGTAAAATGCAAATCCCGTAAGAGATTGTTAAATACAGTAACATGCAAGTTTTACATAAGACATAATACATTCTTATTTATTCTTTGGAGAAATTAAGAGCAATTTTTTTCTCACACATAGAGACAGAATTAATGTTGTTCTAGCAAAAGCAAGAAATATAATAAAGAAGAAAATTGAAAAAATATATGACACATATCAGATATCACCAATTACTCAACTCAATATGGATCATAGCTATAGGCAAAGACAATCAAATCACTTAGTGTATAATGAAAATTATTACCCTACATGAATTTTTACTACACAAACAATCTGCCCGAAAACATAACATACATTAAGAGTTACCAAACAACATTGCACTTAATTGTCAAAAAAGTAAAAATTCTTAAAATTAAAAAACCCATAAAACACCATTGCACTCTCCATGTGACTTTTTTTTTTTTTTTTTTTTTTAGTTTCAACTTATGACGTCCGCTTTTGATAATTATGCTCTTTATAATTAGACTAAGGCACCAATAAAAACCTCAAATCTCTTATTAACCATCAGAAATTTTACCAGTTGAGTTAACCCGGTTTTTTACTCTCCATATGATTTTGTTTCACACCATAGTCCTTTACTTTTTGGGTATCAAACATTTCGCAGAATGAGGTAATCTCACTGCAAGGAACCTCTTATATTGCTTTCAGTTAAGCTTAATTAAAAAGACTCAAGATTCAATTCTCATGTTTTTATCTTCATATTCACTTCTTCTTTTTTTGTTACACAAGTAATAGGGATTAGGGAGTGACGAAAATAATTAAAGAAAAGGTGCATGCGTTGAGGTGACTAGTGCAAGACCTGTGTTTCAAGCAATTAGATAGAGTGCAAATGCATTGTAACTAGGCAGAAAAATAGAATGCTATCACTTGACACACAAAGTCACAAATACACACTAGATATTTGTGAGTATATATGATTGTAATGTTCATTCTGTCATTCACTGTACTTGATGCTTATATAATGGTTCTTGTGTCTCTTTTGACGTATAACCTTGTTTGTTAAAATTTTCTCTCATAATAAATTTTCGCGTTTTTATCACCACAACAAAGATGATTAGATTTGGATAATTGGACCTCTCACCGTTCAATGACACTAGAGCATTCGTGAGACACTCATTAGAAGCACAAATCCAATCAGGGATTGGAGGTGAATCCTTTTCTTAATTAAGAGATTTTAATGCTGGAAACAAATCAAAAAAAGAAGGAAGTGGACCAAAATAAATAAATAAGGTAACAAGGAGGTTACTGAAAAAAAGATGAATAACACAAATAAGAAGATAGTGAATAAGCAAAGCAAGAACAATTCAGAAAGTAAAAGAATAGATAAGATAGAATTTCAACTTATGTGACACATACTCTATAATGATTACTTTTATCGTCAAGCGAATATACCAATTGATTTTTTATGTAGGTGAAGTTTGAATTCAGAACTCTTATTCGAATACAAGAAACTTCACCAGTTACACCCCATTGTAATCATTGAATTATTAAATAGTAAAAAAGAAAAAAAAAAAAAAAAAAAAAAAAAAAAGAACAACTAAAATACCCAAATAATTCGACTACATGTCATAACCAATTGTTCATATTGATGGAAAAAATACTTAGGTAGTCCTGAGCACTACTCCAGAACTACGTAAGAATTGCCCCATATTGAGAAACAGATGCCTCACTGCCCATGCTGCTTACCAACTACATGCATAGATTTCTTGGGATGGGACTGGCATGGCCACATGGGGAAGGTGATAAGTGTAGGTTTCTCTTGCAGATGATCCTTTACACGAAAGTCAAGCATGTATTAATGCCTTAGCTATATTAGGGAGATAAACAAGTTGAGGATTTTGCTTTGTTTTCAACTTTTCCTGCAACTATTATTATTGATGCATTTTGTTTAACCTCTTTTCAAAACTCTTTTTATGATACAAGTATAGAACCTCTTTTCATTGATGCATTTTGTTTAAAAAATAAGCTGGATAAAAATATAATGAATCATTCATGATATCATGCTCCTCAACCTTCACCCCCACCCTCCATTAATTTTTAAGTATCATCCGTGCTTTTGCATTTCCAATCCAACTTTATGGCTGATTAAATATATTTTTTTCCAGTCATTTTTCACAAATTTAAGATATATACTAACATACATGGTGGGAAGCTAACTTGCAGGTAGCTATAATTTATGAGGTGAATACGAAATCCATTTAGGAATTGGGACCATTAAAAGCATCACCAACTATATATGGCAAAAATAGAAAAAATATATATAATATGACATAACATAACGTTGGACATAGCAAGTAGAAAGAACACATACCACCTTACATCCCATGCTGATCATCACATTAATTAAACCAATAGTCAATTTCGTACACTGACATACAATTGTTTGACTTTATAGGCCTTTTTCTGGTTTGAGGCTCAAAGTAGAGAAAGAACACCACCCTAGATGGTTAAATATATCTTAAATCAGCCTAATATATGTGTTCAGGTATTAACAGCTTGCTCAACTATGATGTTTGCTACAGTAGACACAACACTTTTTCATAAATTATTTTCAGAAGTATTGACATAATCTATCGTGATTGAAGTAACATAACTTTTGCTTGGATCATTCACTAACATAGCTTTTACGAGTTTTATCTGCTCACAACAGATCATGTCATCAACTATAATGAAAAAAGTTGTGTGCATGGCCTTATTGTTTCATATTTCAACAATCATCAAAGAATGCAATGAAGTAATCGGACTTTTCCAACGGATGTAATGTCTCAAATGTTTGACAGTTAACCTTGACTGTGTGAAAAGCCATAATCATAACTCAAAAGCCACTGTCACCACCAGGGGCAGCATTATATGCCTCAGGTACGCCGCTTCCACCACTAACCTTGCCACTAACATTAGCATGGATCGTCAAAGTTGCACTAACTTTTTCACCCAACACATGCCAATATTGGTAATACTTAATACCCAGCAATGCTATCCTGGTTTTACTATACAACAATTTTGCAAAATAGTCTTGTCAATGAGTGTCAGAAGTGCTTAAATTAAAATTGATTTGTCAACTTCTTATAATGAATCGTGCGAGCAACTTTTAGTCAGGGGCGGAGCCAGAGGGGGGCACCTGCCCCCCCCTACTCCTCCTAAAAAGTCTATTATACATGCTTATGTAAAGTTGGTTTAGCTCTTGATATAGAATAGAAAAACAAGGAAACAGTTTCCCTACACAATCTGTACATGAAATGAAATAAATAATAACATAACAAAATTTTCAATTGAGAAAGTTTAGAGAAATAATAAAATCTCACAATATTTTTACAATTCTCCTGTTTTTATTTCATTTTATTCTAATCAATGATGTACTAACACCTTAATTTATTGTAAAAATATTCTAAGATTTTGTGGTGTTACTAAAACAATTCCTCCAACTTCAAACAATCTGTCACAAAATAAATGCCACCTAACTAAACTTGTTAAAGCTGTTTACACTTTTGACCGTATTAACTCTTTTTATCTCTTTCTTTTTTCACTTATCTAAATTTCCTTCTTTTCATTTGAAGTTCAGCCCGTGGAGCTCTAATTACACATCATAATAATAATGTGTTATATGGTACTAAAGCATTAAAATGTCCATTACTTTTTTTATCCTTCATCTCTTCCATTTTCATAGTTTCAAAATTTGAGTCTCTACGATAAATCCAAAATTTTAAATAATTAAAAGAATTGAGAAAAGTTGAAATTTATTTTCTCAATTTATTTTGAGGAATCAAATTAGATCTCTAAACTTTATGTATATAGATTAATCTCTTACTTTGATGATTGATTGTCAATTAATAACTATGAATTAGATATTTTACAATTGTTTATTTATTTTACAATTGTTTAATTTTAATAGGCTTTGTATGACAATTATTGTTTGTTTATAATTTTATTATTAATATCAATTAATAATTTTAGGTTATTTTTTATTATTGTCTTTTGATCTTGTCCCTCCTAAACTAAAATTCTGGCTCCGCCACTGCTTTTAATTAAAGGGGTATTTGATTATTATTGTTTGCTACTTTCTAATACAGTGAGATTCGTTTAATTCCTTCTTAATGAATGCAATCGAACATCCATTAACATATTCTTTTCGTTTGTTTCCATTAGCGAGAAAAAAATCAAAACAATAGATGAATCGTTGAAAAAAATTAATTTTCCAAAAATTGGTCATATTTGGCCACCAACCAGGTTTCTTGTTAATTGCTCCAGGTACTTTTAGACAAAGTAGTGAACAGTAGTTTCCAAGTCAATGTCATTCACATATGTAGCTAAAATAGTCAAGTTGCTCAACCGAGTACGCAACACTCCATTCCTCTATTGAAAAGCAAGTTAGGAATGGAACTTTTCAAGGAAGGATTGTTATAGAAAATGTGGGCAGATTTTTGTTTCCTTGCTTTGTTTCTTGGTAGATTTTAGGTTTCTTCATCTAAAGAAAAGAAGCATACAGCACGCCTCTTAGCATTAAAACGTAAAAAAAACAATAACAGGTAGAGGCAAGAGTAACGCTAGTGCTAGCCGCACCTCCATATGATAACAAATATGTCAAGCATGCATGGTGCACTTCTTAGTTGAAGTTGTAACTTACAATGCATGTCTAGGGAATTCACACAGTCGATACCAATGCACTCTACAATAAGAACAACGAATAAAACATTTAAGATTGAAATACACTTCTAGTTCTTAAAACTCAGGATTATTTTCATTTTGGTCTTTTCTATAACTCTGGACAAAATAGGCTTCTACCCTTTTCGGGCAAATTATATGGGGAAATGCCCCTTTTCCAAACTAAATAGGAAAATGTCCCTCTTTTAAAACTCGATTTTTGATAAATCGAGTTAGAAAAAAAAAAAATTTAAGTCCTATAGTAGCGTTTTAAGAAACTTATAGTGACGTTTTAAAGACCTATAGTAACGTTTTTTTAACTCGACTTCAAAAAAATCGAG
Source organism: Quercus ilex subsp. ballota (assembly GCA_032727855.1). Classification (NCBI taxonomy): domain Eukaryota; kingdom Viridiplantae; phylum Streptophyta; class Magnoliopsida; order Fagales; family Fagaceae; genus Quercus; species Quercus ilex. The sequence goes on from CM064916.1 coordinate 3,629,299, forward strand.
TTATAGGTAAAAAAAGGCCATTATAGGTCAATTTCATTGCCTATAACTCAATTTCAATGAAGTCGAGTAAAAAAATGTCACTATAAGTCCTTAAAACGTTACTATAGGCTCCTTAAAAATGCCACTATAGGGTCTAACTCGATTTATCAAAAATTGAGTTTTAAAAGAGGGGCATTTCTCTATTTAGTTTGGGAAGAGGGGCATTTCCCTATATAATTTGCCCAAAAAGGGCAGAAGCCCATTTTGTCCCTATAACTCTATACATTTTGATCCTTTCTATAACTCTATATCAAAATTTTAATTTTGACACTTCAAAGTTCAGGATTATTTTCATTTTGGTCATTTCTATAATTCTATATCAAAATTTTAATCTTGACACTTCATGCTTGATTAATTCTATTTTTATATTGACCCATTACATTTTAAAATTTTCATTTTAAACCTTCATGTTTGATTATGTTTTTTTGTTTAACCCTTCACGTTTCAAAATTTTTATTTTGACCCGTCATTTTAATCCTTTAATAAAATGAAATTGGACAGATAAGGGACCAATATGGAAACGAATAAAAATGAAGGGCCAAAAATTTCCAAACGTAAAGGGTCAAAATGAAAACGATTCCAAACTTTACGAGTTAAAGTTTACTTTAGTCTACATTTAAGTTTAAAGTATATGCAAACAAAAAACAATCAAATAGTCGTTTTACATTACCTAAATTAGAAACCAGAAATTATGCAATATTTTTTATAAGTAGCTATTAAGCAATACTAATGGACCACAAATCTAGAGGGGAAGATTGAAGCATGTCACCAAATCAAAAATAGTCACCAAAGCAAGAATGCTACATATAATTTAATGCTAGATTACTTTAGTAAATCATTACAAGTTACAGCGTCATGTACATTGAATTTTGAGTACAAAACTACCAATCTTACTGAGTCAATTAACCTCAAAGAATCAAAACCTCAAAAAACTCTCCTATCAACTTGAATGAAAGAATTATTTAAGAATTCAATTGAATAATACACTATAAAATACAGGTGTGGAAAATTTGTGACCCTACGTATTTGTACATTCAAAGTTTCAAGCAAGTCTTGTTGTGTTACTGCTTTCACTTCTTGCTTCTGCTAGTTTACACATGCAATCTGGCATAGGAAAGGTGTAGAGTGACCCGCTAGGCTTCTTCAATTCAAATCCCTTATGATCACTGTGGCGAAGCATGTCTTGCATTGGTCGACTAAAGTCTTCCCATCTAGAGAAGTCAAATAAAAAAAGTAATGAATCAAATGATAAAATTCTATGCTTATTATGGCTATTATTGAGAATAGAAGCAATAATGAAATTAATCATTTTTTTTGGGGGGGGGGGGGGGGGGGTGGGGGGGGGGGTGTGGTGATATTTGAGGACCGATAACATTCATTACAAAGTACATGCTTATTAAAAACATGGGAAACTAGAAATTAGTATGCAAGGAGCCAAAAATCTTACGAGGTAGCACCAGAAGCCACTTCTGAAGTGAAGGTGCACATAGCCTGATACAATAGTTGCATGCTGGGATACTTCCAAATCAAGGATATTTCTCAGGACATTTATCTACATCTCATACTTTTTTGAACATAGCAAAGACCATTTTGGACATCCTACATATTTCAAGCATAATTTTAAATGTTCTAAGTGCTTAGGAACCATCTGCTGTGGATCTATAGCATAGCGCTTTGTAGATAATGACAAGTTTCAAAACATGTAGTTCTTTAATTATTTTCATCGTCCAATGGGCCATATAATCTAATTCAAACTGAACAAAAGAAAAATAAAATGTATAAATCATTCAAGCTCTTTTGTTCTTGGTACACAAACAAGAAGCAAAGTGAGGGAGATTGATTGTACATCAACTGATTTGATTTTCTGGATTACCGGTAACTATTGATGATCAATTCTGTTTAACGGAATAAAAGTTTAGCATTAAGACTGATGAGATAATACTGGATGTAGAGTATTAGCACATTTTTCTTCAGTACCATATTCTTTGATTGCATAGTTTGAGAAGTGCCACTTATAAAATTAAGAAATTAAAACTGAAAAATGAAAGAGTTTAACTGCATTATACCTGATATCAGGCCTATCAAATAATAATGCTAGTTTCCTCTTATCAGGTTTGATTGTCTTAGCATGTCCTCCATAAAAATAGCGCCTGTGACCCATCAAGAAGTGGGGAAAATTTCCACCCTGAGTTGTGACAAACACTTCACTGTGAAGACACACCGTATAATCAAGAGCAGCCAACCTAGATGAATGGCCCTACATCAGAAACTTCAGTATTTAAAAGACTGACTTATTCCTAACTTTATCTTCTTTTCTACTAGATGATTTTCTGGTTACTAGTTGTAAAAAAGGCATGCACCATGGCTTGTATGATACCTTAAATGGAGCAAGTTCTTCAGGAGTGGCTACAGTATCTTTTGTCTCTAAACGTGGAAACATCTGTTTAAGCGGAGCCATGTACTTTTCCGCTTTATAGATTTTTCCAGCTGCAACATATACTGAAGTGTTATTATCGAAACCCATGCCCCTAAGCATCATTCCAACCTATAGTACCAAAAGGAAGTGAACAGATCAGCAGACATGAATCAGAATCCAAGGACATGAACTAGTCACAGCTGCAACAGTAATGCCTTAGTTTTTGAATCAAGCTGAGTGTACCATCAGGTTTAGATGTAAGAAACTGTGCTCAGATGCATTTCACAAGTAATAAATAATAATTGACAGGAGACCTGAAATATGCGTGTTTATGTTTTTAAGAGGCCCACTCATATATTGCGAGGGATTAGAGCTTTTAATAGTAGAAATAGGAACTCTTAGATACTGTTAAAGACTCAAAGAACCCAGATGACAGATATTTTCAGAGCTTTGAATACTAAGATTTATATAAAGCTAAAAAGATTATATTACAAGAAAAGGGGGGAAAATAGAGAAATTACCAAAAAGAAGAATAAGTTAATGCATATGTATACCTCCAATGGAGTTAAAGGGCATTTTCCATCTACCCGATTTGCACCGGGCCTTATTACTCTACCCCTTCTTCTGAATTTTCCTCTCCAACTTCTTTCACGTGCAATATCCATTTCACGTTTCTCTTCCTCCCCACCATCATACTCACAGCATGAAAATGCTACCATGTCCTTTGAAAGAGGAAAATTGGCACTTAGAAATGATCTAGGACATGGCTACTTTCATAAATCATACATGACAAAAGAATGCAGGGACAAAAATAACACCTCCTCAAAACGAAGATGCACTGAAACGTATTTACCCCCACTCTGGGAGCTATTCTTAACCATCCGATCAACCATGTTCTCTGCAAGCCCTCTTATAGATCCTGAAAACCTTAGTGCTTCATAATTGGCTAAGCATCTAAGCCATTGGACATTTGAAGGAACTTCCTGGGCCAACCTATTTGAGAAGGGTGCAATGCGTACAGCCCTGCACCAAGAAATGTGGAAAACATATAATTTTTCAAAGACATGTTACAAGCCCATCAATAGAAAAGAGATCAAAGGGTTGCATAGGTAACTATAGGGAACCTGAAGGCAATTTAAATAATTGATTGCAGTAGAAAAGTATCTATGTAATAATTTGTCCCCAAGTATTGCATAAAACAAGCTTCTATATATTCGTGTCTTTGATAATTATAGCCCAATGCTAATGATAGATGGCAAAATTTAATCACATCCCTAAATAGAACAAGCAGAACATTTTTAGGAGTTCTATCCACACATCATCAATTTTCAGTTGAAAATTTTTATTTTTTCCTTCTAAGTATTTAAAACAAAATTTTTGTCATCTTCATCCTCAATTATGTGAAACAATCCACTTTACCAAAAGTTGGCAAATGTTCTTTGCATCGTTGGACAAGAAGTCAATTATAATTTACAGAAATAACCGCAAATCAACCTAACAAAGCATTGTCTATACTTGTCCATTATGTGAAAGTAACAGACATAATACCATGATATTATGCAAAAACCACGGTGTAAACAAAAAGGTATTAAGGTTATTTTTTATTTATTTTTAAGGCTAATTTATAACAATTACCGTTGTGAATTTGTTCACATACTCAGAATTGAGAGAGACAAAAATCTCATACCCCATTTGCACCAGCTTCGGTAGGACCTTTTGAAGATAGTAGGTTGGACTTGACCAACCTTTTACTCTCAAATTCACAATCTTACTTATATTATTGTCAAACTGCTGAAGTATATCTTCTGGGAGCTCTCTGACCACATTAACGTGATTTTTTAGTGCATATATGAAGAAATCTTCATCAAAAATGTCCCCAAACTTGCTGCGATTCCAGCAAAAAAAAAAGATGAGAAAATCATATTATAGTCAATTCAATCAAGATTCAAGGCTCTTTTGAATGTAAAAACTAAAAAATAAAACTAACAAGAAAATGTTAGGAAAATAGATGTTTTGGGTATGCCTTGTTTTTGCTATGGTCATAATAACCTTTGTTAATCCGCAACAGTTTTTACACTGTCAATTTCCAAACTATAGATCCCACTACAAAAGCATGCCAATTTACTCAAACCCATTCACTGATTTAAAACAAATCAAGGTTCAGTATCCCACATATCAAATTTAAAGTACATCTTAATGCAAAAATAGGTAGCTGCTTAATCTCTAATACATGTCACATGTTCTATATATCATAGCCACGATTCACAAATATGATTACTTAATCAATTTTCCCTTTCTTTACCTTCATAACAAAATTAAACTTTAATCAACTTAAAACCCTCAGAACAACAAAATAAATCCTTCAACTCCAACCATGCATAATGTATCAACAAAGAAGCATCCCTAACTTAACAATTAATACTACACAATGCAACTTCCTCCCTTATATGAGCAAGGTGGCAGGCGAAGTCGTGGGTTTAAAACCCACCTAAAAAATTAATCACCCATGCCTCCTCAAACAAGGCATCACCCACATGAACAGAATGGTTACTAACTACAAAGGTTAGACATTCAATCAAAATTATATTTTCCACATATGGACACTCCTTCCACCTTGCTTGCCTTAATTAAAGACCTTGAAAGGATGTTGTTTAAGAAGGAAGAGCTCCCATTCTGCAAAAACATCTCATTGTCCACATCACGCTTAAGTTAGGGGCTGGAAGACAGAAAACAGTGATAATGTTTTGAGAACTTAAGAACAGAACATGAAAATAATTTGTCCGTTCCCTTCAAAACTGAATTTGTAAAAAAAAGGTTGCAGATTTTCACCTTAAAAGCTTGCCTACAGATATTTGAAACTAATCTGCAAACCCATGGCCCTAGATCTAGTAGGATGGTGTAATATGATCTATGTAATCACGGGAAGAAGTTGGCATATGGGAGTCTTGAGTTAATTTATGCCTACATTGTGAAGGTGACACTGACAGATGAGAGCTTTTTTACCCTCATAACTGTGCAAAACTTAGAATAATAGGAAGGATGCAGTGGTCAACATGAAGATCCTCCAGTAAAGAAGGATTTTCCAGCTGTTAAAGCGGCTGGATCTGCCCGGTTGGCCAGAAGAATCAAGTTGAAGGAGCATTTGTCCAATAAAAACACTGGCCCCATCCTAATACCTAGTTGCCTCCATGTATCTTAAGTAACACTAGGCAAAGCTATTTAATAAAAATTCAATAATAACAAAAGAACCACTAAATGTGTGGATAAAGATGATAATTGAAACACCAACAATAGCTGCAACATACCTGGAATCTCGCCAAACACTATTTAAATGAAAAATTGGAATGACAAGAGTTGCATTCAGTAATCCAGCCACCGCAACTGCATCACATATCTGTGTAGAAAGGATGGAAAAATTACCAAATAAATTTTAATGCGGAGTGTAAGATAAACTTGACAAATTTATTACATTCATCCCATCATCATTCAATATCTGACTGATCAGAGATATATTTCAGCAAAATGCTCTAATGTCTTCCAACAAAATCTGAATTGGAACAGATTTACCATCAGCCAAAGACCAAAAGACATCAAGGTCACCAAATCATCATGTCTAACCCACAAAATTCATTTCCATCTATGATCTAAGGCAGTATTACCATATTCAACCAATCTTTCTAGGAAAACAAAGAGAAATAACATTTGAAGAAACAAATCATACCGATAAGCGCTGTTGGTTCAACCCACCATTTGCTTCAATAATTAGGAAACCATTTGACTTTGGCAATTCTGAGAAACCTTAAAGCATAAAAGACAGCGCTCAGCTACTCATAATTCCTTGACACACAAAATGTAATTCTAAATACAACAAAAATGAAATATTAGGAAACACATAGTAATATGATGAGGCATTTATCCTCTGCTATTAGAATTTCCTATAAATATTTCACTCCTAAGTTAAGCGTAGGGCCAATTAAATCAAACATAGCATTACATGTTTTAAAAAAAATGGTATATGCATTATGCAGCATACTTCCAGTCATTCAACATATGCATGATGCTGAACAGAAAATTTAGCATAAGTAGCTTCGGCCAGGCACCATTTAACAAGACGAGGAGAGAAAATCACTTGAGATGGTTTGATCAGACGAAAGGAAGATCCATACATGTGCTACTGTCGGTGTGAGTAGCAGCAGTAAGAATGGATCTCATCATTAATGATGCATGAGAGGATATTGCCTTAGGAAGAACCATATGCAAAGAAGGATCACTACACCCAACCCCAAATTTAGCAATTAGAGCCCATGAGCTCTAACCTGAACAGCACTTCCTCTCCCATAAGAATGGGGTGAAAAGTGTAGTAGTGGTTTAAGATCTCATGGGTGTATGCGTAACTAACAAAAAAAAAAAAAAAAAAAAAACAATCATAGACTACAGCAGGCAATCCATAAAAATAAACAGTAGTCATGTTAAGTAAAACTCTATAGAAAACCCAAACCTGTTGTTGAAATACTCTTGTCAACACAAGGCTTCCAACCTTGACGCCCAGTTGAATTCCATGCCGTCATCAACTGCATGATTTCCATTGCATTATATTTTTAGTCATATAAGTACACATAGGGTGTAAATAACATTTTTAAAAAAAGAAAAAGAAAATAAGGCATAACAATTGAAGATTAATTCCTGAAGCAGCACAAAATATTAAAAAAAAAGAAATATCATTCAAACAATAAAAGAAAGAAAGAAGAGGTAAAAGTAAAAGATGCATGACCTATGGAAATAACTAAACAACATGTCAACAAATGGAGCCAAAGCATGCCAAACACATTTCTGATAGGGTTCACCAATGAATTTATAGCACAAAATAATAATAATAACAAAATTTGGAGTAAAAAAGAAAGCCATTAACACTGTAGTTATATGTTTTAGTAAAGACCTCATGTCATCACAAGAAGGTAAAGTACATTGTTGATAGTGTACAAATGAGAGGAACTAGATGTGGACGTCATTGTGGATTGCCTGAAAAATGTAAAATCTTGGACAGAACTTGAAACAGTTGGACATGAACAGAGTATTTCTTCAATGAAAAACAAATGTGCATGCTCGAAGGAACACTTCAATGAGGTAGGGTGTTATTAATCATTGAGTCTTCCACGTATCCTTTTTGGCCTCCGGCCTCCCTCTTAAATTTGTAAATTTTTTGGGTCTGTTTGGATATCGCTTATTGCTGAAAACTAAAAACTTATTGCTGAAAACATTATAGCAAAATGATTTTTAAATGTGTGAATAGTGCAATGGGACCTAGTTTTAAAGCAAAATTTGCATTTTTCCGTAATTGCGAATCCCGTGAACAGTGCATGGGACCCAGGGAAAAAACGCCAAATGCAAACGTCAATCCTTTTCAGGGCAATCCAAACTCAACTTTTGGCTCACAAGTAAAACTCCCTCTTGACAACAATAGCAGGTCCTCATAAATCCATATAAACCCCTCAACTTTCCTTTTGAGTAGTAGCAACTCTACCTTTAACCTGCTAGGCTCATTAAAATTTGAATCTTCTCATCAACCAAAATGAACACGTGTGTGCTTACCATTACCCAAACTTATCATGTGATATTTCTAACCCACAATTTAACTCATCAAAACATGTCTAATAATCTTAATCTACGACAACAATGCAACTTAGCATAAAATCTTTATTCCAAATCAAGTGCAACATGGCTTCAAAGTCATTCATCAATCCGACAATTTTCACATTCTAACAACCAATAAAACCTTACATCTACATACACTCCAACCATAAAAAAAAGGTCCATAAACCCTTAATTTTCTTCTATAAGTTAGTTTTGACACGAAGTGAAGAGGGAATAGCAAATTCGAAAGAACATTGACGTCCATAAATTAAACCCTTTCTTAATGTATACACTCCTTTCTAAAGCATTTATAGATACCATATGATTTGAACTGAGTTGGGCTCTCCAATTGATTGTTCTTTACCATTGATAAGGACGCCAAATTAGATTCTTTTTAGTCTAGGCGGGATTCGAACACAACAAAAGCCTCTACCAATTGAGCTAACTCGAACCCACTACTCATCGAGTATTCGTAAACAAAACCGTAAAAACACAACAATTACATTGGAACTAAAAATCATGACCGCCCTTAAAACACAATAAATCAAAGTCAATTATAACACACATTTCCAAACCCACAAAAATTCACACAAAGCATAATAAGTAACATTAATAAAAACAACTAAAAATTCATTCTTTTTTCCACAAATAAGCTTAATTTCAAAGAGGGCAGCAAAAAAAAAAGGTACCGCATTGACTCTACTCCCATTACTCTCAGCCTCCATTAACGGCCACAACTTCTCAAAAACCTGAGGGCTCCGATAAACCGAACCGGGCGCCATTGCCGTCCGATGCTTGCTACTGTGCACAACAACTCCAACCACACTGTGCTTCAAATTCACCACATCAAATCCCACCGACCCCATGTACAGCAGCATCAGCGAAATGTACAGCACCGGCGCGAAAAGCAGCACGCCTCGCCTCCGGAACACCGCCGACACGAACACGTACACCACTCTCTCCACCGCGCTCGTCTGCTTCGAGCTCCGGCCGCCGACGCAGCCTCCGGAGAGCTTGTTACGGCCGTGCCGGAACCTCGGAGACGACGGCGGCGACGACGACGAGGAAGTCCTCGCGGAAGAGCCGAGTCTACTGTAGCCGTGCATTTGGAAAAAAAAGGTAGGGTTTCGGAATTTGAAAAATTGAGCTAAGCAAAATTCCGCATTTTTTAAAGTGAGAGTTTGGAGTTTAAAGTGTGATTATAATTTATAGATTGAAAACTTTAAAAATTGCTTTACAGTTGGAAAAGGTTTGAGCTTTGAATTTGAGATTCTCGGGAAAAGGAAAAGGTTTTCCCTTGAAAAAGATTAAACAGAGAGTGAGTGAGAACTGAGAACTGAGTTCAATAAATTGGTGAAACAGAGAGAGAGAGAGAGAGGTTGGTGAGGCAGAGTAACTGTGGAATAAAGAAGATCACGTGGTACGGACTGTCGTTTTAGAGAGAGAGGGAGAGGAGGTGGGGACGTGGGGTTGTGTCGTGAGTGATTGATAATATATGTGACATGTGTAGTTTTGTTTTTCTGTGTACTGAACAGTGTTGGAATTTGCGGAGAAGTGGAGTAAAATCTTTACTCTGTTTCGAAGGCAAGTGTTTATAGTTTATGCACTTTATAGTGGCGTGGAAGTTTTTCTTTACTTTTTAGCCAAGTGTTGAGGTGAGAATGAGATCAAGTTATTATATGGATGAGGAAGTATTTTTAGAAAGGAAAAATTAGTGGATGAGGAAGTATTTTCGAAAAGGGAAAGTTACGATCTATTTGGAAACTATTTATTGTTAAAAATTAAAAATTAAAAATATTATAATAAAATAATTTTTAAATGTATGAATAATATCGTGAGACTCAGTTTTAAAATTTTTTTTACTGGAAAAAATATTTACGGGTCTCGTGAACAGTACACGAAACTAACTATTTTTCAGCAAAATACAAGAATGCACATTTTCTGTGTGTTCCATACGCACGCTCAATGGAGGAGAAATTATGTTTTTTGTTTTTGTTTTGAGAATTTACAATTTTTTTATAGTAAAAGAAAAAAAACAATTAATTTTTTGATAAATTTTTATATTTTCTAAAAAAAAAATATTAAAATTTTTCTAAAATTGTCAATTAATAAATGGCCACACCAGCTAATCAGACCTATATTTGTGATGGTGTCAAAAGCTTTGTAATGATATATTTTGTCTTATTATTTTATATATATATTAATAATTACCATAATTATAAATTTTCATATTATTTTTTTAAAAAAGGAAGAATAAAACATGTTAGGTTGAACCCTAAACCCTCAAGTACATTGTGCATGGCATGAGTTATTAACTAATAAATGGCTATTGCTAGAATATCAAGTTCCACATAACACAATAATAAAATAAATATCTATTAATATCAACCATAATTATCAAATTTCAACAAAAAATAAAATATTGAGAGAAAAATATCATATTTTATAAGATTTCTTTAGTGAGAATTTATTATGATAATAACAACATGAAATAATTAATTCAGTATTAATAAGCATAATTAATTTTTCTCACTTTGTATTATCCTTAAATATATAATTAAATTATTTTATATAATTAAAATAAATATAACATAACAAACTTTTAACTTCTTTATTCATAAAAAATTAAATTATTTAATTAAATATGTATCCTCCTTTAAAAAAAAAAACAAAAAATAAATTATCCATGTATAACATTATTGTTTGTGTGTTTATGGGTTGGAGTGAGTGTAAAAGTGTCGGGGGCATCAAGAAATAGTCGTTTTACAACAACGACGGTTGTGCAGTGATTGGCGGCTTTGACTTTTTCAAAAAAATAATTGAGACTTTTAGCTTTGGGTGGGGGCCTGGGATATATTTTTTTTAATTTAATAATAGCGTTCGCTTCATTACTTCTAAAGCTGGTTTATTTAATGATCCCTTAAAAAAAAAAAAGTTGGTTTAATTAATTTATTAATTATAACATTTTTTTATATAAGATAAGAATTATATTTTAGTCTAATCTAAGTATATATGTGTATTAAACTCCTTTATAGAAACTTGAATACCAATTATATCCTCTCACATTCTACAAACACCTATATTTATGGAGTAACCACCGCACCAAGGGTGCGCTATAGTTATTAATTATAACCTTTTAAAGTGGATTATATTTTTCAAATTTTCACCAATTTATAATAAATCCCACAATTTAAAAATAAACTAAATATGTCACAAAATTTAAATCACACCAAAATGACACTTATAATATACTAGCGCGTGCGATGAAGCTTTTTAGTTTTTTGCCTAGAGATTTTTCTATTTAGAAGGAAAAAGAATGTAAAAAAGCAAGGGAAAAAAAAAAAGAATGTGTCTGTTTATATAAATAAAAAACATAAGGGATGAGGAAAAAAAGATTGCCAAAAAAAAAAAAAAATGTTCATTTAAATTTAAAGAATAATTAGATAAAGATTAAATATTAAACTTGTGGGGTCAGTAATTCTCAAAAAGATTCTATAAACCTTTAAGAGAAATTCCTATCTAGATGACGGATTAGCACAATTTATTTATCTAATGAACAAGGTGAAAACTCTCAAAGGAAGCTTAAACAACTAATTTAAGGAAGCAAGATTTTATTAGTATTACTAGCAATAACCATTACACACTTTTTCCGTGGTACTGGGACTCAAAGATAAATCTCATCTCCTATTTTGTTCTCTCTTCCTTAGTCTCTTTTTTCTCATCGCCCCCCCCCCCCTCTTTGTTGCCATCCCCCCTTTTTTATAAGCATTCTCCTTTCCTTATCCCTCCAGCTAGCTTACCCCTAATTGGATCTTTTTGGGATATTTTTCCCTCTTCTATTGGTTTTTCTTCCATTCTTATCCTAAAACGAGACTTTTGAGGGGTGTTTATACTATTCAGGTTGTTCTATATGTATTTAATGTGGTAGAAATTAGGTGGAGAACCTCTCATTAATGCGGAGGTAGCAGTCTTTGTGATCCTTATCCCCTTAAGGAATTTCACGAGGTATATATAGTGAGAATGGCACCTTGGTTTAAGAAAATGAAATTAGTTCTCCTAGATCACTCCTTTGTATTCTCCAAGATCACCCGTGTTTATTACCTAGGATGAAAGTTTCAATGTTGGCGGCATATCTAGTACTCCTCGAGAATTATCTGGGGGGGACACTTCCCTTTATGATTCATAGAGATGGGCCTAGCCCCTCCTTTCTAATACGAGCTTTCAAGCTTTTTGGGCCTTGGCCCAGAATTGAATCCACTATCCACACAAAACTCTTGTTAATTTAATTATTCAAGGTGGTGGCATATGAAGTGTGAAATATGAATATAATAGAACTTCTCAATCTAAATTCTAATGTTAACTTATTAGAGTCATTCCAAATTATTAAAATAATTTGATAACAGAGTTTAAAAAATCTATTATCTATATATAATAATATTGCAAACACATAACCGACAAAACTATCAACCATAACCAAAACCCAAAATCAACCCAACCACCAAAATCAACCCACAATCGCCGCCACCCACCAACTTCAGCCCATCACAACCCATGAAAATCAACCCACAACCACTTGCTACCGAATCCACCATCAAATTACAACAAAACCAAAAAAGAAGAAGAAAAAACCACTGCCATAGAGATCAGTCTGGCTTGATGCTCCGATCTGGGTTTCATCGAAGAGGGAGGCAGTGACGTGGAGTAAAGGGAAAGAGAGTAGAGAAATGATTGAACAAGGAAATGAGAGAGAGAGCAGAAATTGGTCGAACAAGGAAATGAGGAGACAGAGGGAAGAAACGAAAAGGTAAGAAGAAACAAAATAGGTCCATCATGAATAAAAAAATAATATAAGTTATAAGATTTGTGAACAGTGCGCTCTCAAATTTGAGATTGCACTGTAGCATGTTGCAAAAAAATTTAGGATATAAAACACCTTATGAGACTCATATTTTGGGGTTTGGTGTGCCAAATGACAAAAATTTGACATAAACTTTTTCATCCAATGTTGTGACACATCACACATGATCTAGAACCAGCTATGATTTTAATCTCAAAGCTGGACCCATTGACTGAACTCATGGTTTTAGATTTGATTGAGAGAGAGAGAGAGAGAGAGAGAATATAAAAGAGACCGTGTTGTTGTGTACTTCTTTATGTCCAATACTTACCACTCCTTTGAGTTTTGGACAGAGAGACCAGGCTGGGAGAAATCAGAAATGGCAATTTGTGGCTTCACTGAGAGTCGGTGAGGTGCAAATTGGCAAAGCAATATATATGCAAGTGGGAGATCAAGAAAATCTTCATCAGGTAAAGATTGGGTTCCTTTCAACCGTAATAACTACAATGCTTGTCTTTTAACTTTAACTCACTTTTTTTCCCCCTACTTTTTTTAAATCTGTCCTTTTGTTAAATAATAGTGTACTTTTTGGTGAGGTCCTGGGATTTTTTTATTTGCACATATTTTTTTATAGATATAATAGGGTTTAAAATACACACGATTTTCTTCATAATAATTGCTCTATTCAATCTAATTAGTGTAGGTAGAATTTGAATGAGTTAGTTGTACTGTGACAAAAAATTTTATTAGTTAAACTAATTATAACTCACTTTTTTTTTTTTGCTCGTCTTTTCTTTTTTCCTATGCAATACTAAAAATGTTTAGCACATAAGTTTTAAGTGAACAAATATGACATGGTCAAAAAACAAAAACTAACTCCTTTTTTTTTTTTTTTTTTTTTTTTTTTAAAATCCTTAATGGGAGACCTCATTTGTTTATAATTTAATTGCTAACTTTTTCCTCTTCCTAGTCAGAAAAGAGAATATATGAATAAACTCTAATTGAGGACAATTTAATCATTTGATTTTGTTGATGACATTTATGAGATTAAAGTGATAGTCCATAGTATTGATATCTTTTATGATGTTTTGTGTATATAGTTTCAACCCTCGTCTTATCCTCCACTCAGTTGCGGTTTCAGGAATTTTGTTTAGGGGGTTCATTAAGAAACTTAAATTAAAAAAAAATTGATAAAAAGATAACTTGAATATATCAAGTTATAGACCAAAAAAAAAAGTTTTACAATTTCCTTCTACAAGTTTTCAAATTTTGAATTGTTACATGATAGTTCATTATGAGTATTTATTGCCAATGTGGGTAGCTATGACCATTTTATTTTGTTAAGTTTGTCTAACATTTTTATATTTATGCCATTGTTATTATCTTTTAATTTGTCATTGTTTTTATAAAAGTATTTTAAACTAAATGAATAAACTTAACTTATTGGCTCTATATTAATTATTGACACATACAACCACACTCATTCATACATAAAAATAATACACTACGTGTCTACTTAACCAATTAAATGTTTAAACAATCACTAATTTTACAATTTTTTTTCTTGAATTTTTCTAACTTTATAACAAAAAGTTATTATAATATGATAACAATACACACACATGTAATAACCCTCTCTATTTCCTAATTATTAACTAGTGCCCTAAGGGCACTCGTTAGCATTTTCCAAAGTTATATTATATTTATATTGTACACACAAATATTCATACACATCATTATTCACACAAATAACACTATAACAAAAAGTAATGCACACAATTAATATTAAACACATTCACACATATAATATAAATTTATAATAAAGAGTGATACAGTTTACAAACACTTACTTGTACCCTTAGAGTTGGAAATACTTATAATAAGAGTGTCTAAGATTTAAATTAGGGTGTGCAAAAATATTTTTAAGAATAAATTAAAATATTAAACTAACAAAAAAATTATAAATATATATAAATTTTTTTTTGAACTCAGGGGGTTCATGAACCCCCTGAACAAAGGGTAGAGCCGCCCCTGCCCCCACTTTTTACCTATAAAAAAAAATTACCCTTTAGCTATCTACTTAAAAAAAAAAAAAAAAAATTGAATTGAGGGACAAGCATACATGATGGGTCACAAACAAAACTAGAATACCTTTATTGCAACTCGCAATTGCAATCATCAATAAAGTTAGAGATACCTAAGAGCTTGTAGCTCAATGGTATTTTCAATAGAAAAAGAAAAATCCAAAATTCAAATTCTTCCACTTCTACTATTAATGTATAATAAACCAAGAAATAAAGTTAGGGATACGGTGACAATTTATAACATTTTTTTTTTTTTATACAACAATTTATAACATTCTAAATTAGATTAATTCCGTACACATAAACATTTATATAAATTATAATATTTTTTTTATGACTCACGTGTAAACCCCATCAAGGCTCTAGTGGTTTGTGTGCCATTATTTTTACCGTAACATAACGTGGGGTTAATGAATCACAGCGGATATATTTGTTTTTTTACTCAGAAAAAAAAAAAAAAAAAAAAAAAAGGAAAAATTTGTTCGTTCCCCCACCCCCAAAAAAAAAAACCCCTTAATTCTAAGTTTGGAGTCCGAAAGCAAAAGGCCCGGAAGAAAAGCCCACAAAGCCCAAGCAAAGCAGTATGCTTTCTATCTAGGGTTGTGATTTTTTATGTTTGTTCAACCTAACACCAGATCTCTCGTTGACTCGCCGCCTCTCACATTTGGCACCACCCCCAATTCTCAAACCCTCAATCTATAACCACAACAACCAACACCGCTCACAAAATTCGGCTTCGCTTGGCACTCCAACTATGTCCGATCTGTTATCAGGTACTCTCTCTCTCTCTCTCTCTCTCTCTCTCTAAACACACACACACACACACACACACACACACACACACACACACACACACACAAACATAAAAAGCACATATTTTTATCAGAAAGTGGGAACTAGAAAGACAAAACTGAATCCATCTGAGCTTAAAATCAAATGGGTTCCGCTTAAAATTTCTTAATCTCAATTGGGTTGAGTTGGGTTTTTTTTTTATAATTAAATTTATGTACTTGTTATTTCATTACTGCAAAAAAATAAAATAAAATAATAATAATAATAATAATAATAAGAACAAAAATACAGATTTGAAGCATGTTCACGTGCTCAATGACCCATTTGATGACCCATTTGAGCTTAAAAACAATTGGGTTCAGCTTAAAATTTATAAGCTCAGCTGGGTTGAGGTTTTTTTTTTTTTTTTTTACTTTATTGTAAAAAGAAAAAATAGGGATAAAGTTATTATATTTAATATGTTCACGTTTGGATGGCAGAGATGGATGAGATGGGTGAGATTGAGAAGCCAATATTCAGAGACATAAGACGTTATTACTGTGAGTACTGTGGCATTTGCAGGTCCAAGAAGTCTCTTATTACTTCTCATATACTCACTCACCACAAGGTCTGCATCTCTCTTTATAGTAGTGACTTTTGATTAATTGTTTTATAAGGTACATATATGATCAATG
The DNA here is from genome assembly GCA_032727855.1 of Quercus ilex subsp. ballota. Classification (NCBI taxonomy): domain Eukaryota; kingdom Viridiplantae; phylum Streptophyta; class Magnoliopsida; order Fagales; family Fagaceae; genus Quercus; species Quercus ilex. The sequence continues at coordinate 3,645,772 of CM064916.1, forward strand.
CGTATTAATAAATAACATGTCAAATTAGAGAATTATAGAAAGGAACAAGCCTTAATTGAATTAGAATTTGTTTAGAGAAGATTAAACCCAATTTTAATTAATCACAAATTTATTGGTGTTGGATAGTTTTATCATAGCACTGTTTGTAACTCTGAAAACCAAATTAAAAAAAATATATATCTTGGTACGAGGACATGTAAAATTTGGGATTTTCTTATGTGACAACCTTTAGAGGAAGATATGTGATTGTAAATCTGTTTTATTGAATTTCGTACTTAGTTTTTAGCGTTTTCCTTTTGTCCAGGAAGAGATGGAAAAGAATCAGGTTAATGGGGAAGAGGAAAAAGAAGGAAAAAAGTCCAATACTTGTCAAGAATGTGGTGCGACATTCACAAAACCTGCGTATTTGAAGCAACACATGCAAAGTCATTCGGTTGAGGTATCTTTCTTTTACGTGGCTTATTTGACATGATTATGTGTTGGTGTTTGATGCTTATGAGCTATTTTGATTTGGGCACAAGATTTCTGTGTAACTATGTTGGTCCACAAGTTCAAATGTCTTAATAGACTGTGAGTTGCTTCGTGTACAAAATTTAGCTGATATATAAATGGTGGTTCTGTTTTAAAGTATAACCTTACGTGGTGGATTTTGTTCTGGAAACTTATTTGCACTTTTAGCTGAGAATTTAAATTTTTGTAGAACATACATAGTTTGAATTCATGAGTGGTACATTTGAATTGTAAGCTGCCAGTTACCTCCTAGCAAATGTGGGGTTCACAAGTGGTGGGTGTGCATGTTTGAAGACATTACTCAAATGTTTCTGCTTTATTTCCTAATTGCTAATTTTGTCTATGGCTGTTTGCATCTTTGACATTTAGTTAGTTTTGGTGTCAATTGAAGGTGAATTATTTTGCAGGGATTGTTAATATTTGAGAAAAAAAAATCTCATGGATGTTGAAATTTGAAAGTGTGAAGCATTGGATCCCATACAAAAGAACTCCAAAATGCGTGAGGCTGCATCTTCTGACTTGAATGGACTAGTATCAGGTGGGGAGACCTCCTGAGAAGCTCCATCAAGCGAGCCTCAATCACGCGATGTTCCAAGTTGAGGTTTGAAGGCTTCTTGTTCGTGTATATGTACGTATAGTTGTTAATAATATTTTCCAGTGTACATATGATACTTTTGACTTTGTTGCAGAGGCTGTACACTTGTCCAGTTGATGATTGCCATTCCAGCTATAGAAGAAAGGACCACTTGACTCGGCATCTGCTTCAGCACCAAGGAAAACTCTTTAAGTGTCCAATTGAGAACTGTGGCCATGAATTTTCTTACCAAGGCAACATGACACGGCATGTGAAAGAATTCCATAGCAAGGATTGCCCTCCAATTAATGCTGAACCCCAGAAGCAATTTGTCTGCCAGGAAATAGGGTGTGGAAAGGTTTTCAAATTTGCATCAAAATTGCGAAAGCATGAGGAATCCCATGGCAAGTTTCTCTGCTTTCCAACTACTTTTAATTTTGTTTTTGGACATTTCTTTGTCTTCTTTAGTTTGTATCGTAGATGATCCAGTAACATAGTTCTTTAGTTGGTGTTGTAGATTATCTAGTAAACATTGTTCTTGAAATGAGAAAAAAAGTATTCTTAGTAAATTTTGGAAATTTTATCTGTTGCAAACTCTGACAAATGCAATTACTGATGCAGTTAAATTAGACTCAGTGGAGGCACTCTGCTGCGAACCTGGCTGTATGAAATATTTTTCTAACGAGGAATGCCTTAAGTCTCACATCCAGTCCTGCCACCAACATATTACTTGTGAGATATGTGGGACCAAGCAACTGAGAAGGAACATTAAGCGGCATCTACAAATACATGAAGACACAGTTTCATTGGAGAGAGTCAAATGCCACTATGACGGTTGTCTACACACATTTTCAACTGTAAGATACTGCACTTTTTTAGGAGTTAACTTTTTTTCACTTGCTTTGCTAAATGTTTGAATTAGTATATTACTCAGGTCAAAACAAATTTATTTGCCTTTTTGGGTGATGTTTACTCACTTGGTTATATTTTTTCAGAAATCAAATCTCCATCAGCATATCAAGGCTGTGCACCTTGAACTTAAACCTTTTGCCTGTAGCTTTTCTGGTTGTGGCATGAGATTTGCACACAAGCATGTGAGAGACAAGCATGAGAAGACAGGGTGCCATGTTCATACATTCGTAAGTATTTTATGCTTGGATCATCTGACACTATCTTTAGTATTCATCTGGGTAGACATCCTTTAACGACAAAGTTAGAAAATGAAATTCATGACTGAGATCATACTGCTTTGGGTTCAGGGTGATTTTGAAGAGTCGGATGAGCAATTTCAATCCAGGATTAGGGGTGGCCAGAAGAGAAAGTGCCCAACCATAGAAATGCTGATCCGGAAGAGGATTACTCCACCAAGTCCACCAAGTCAATCAGATGAAGAGTCTGACTACCTTGGTTGGTTGCACTCACAGAGGACTGGCAACGAGCTGTAAATCATAGCCTATAGTTTCACACAATATGAATGGGGTCTCCCACTTTAAATATATAGAAGTTTGGGTCTTTAGAAGGATGATATGTATATATAGGTTATTAGCAGCCATTTACAATCTAGGTCTGTTCCTCAATTGTTAGAAGTAAATTTTATTCTTTATGGGTTCCCTTATCAGTGTATTACACTTGTTAATGAAATGTAAATTTAGCATTCGGATTGAAAGTGTTTTAGCAAAGAGAATTATTTGCAAGACTATGAAAGGACTCAATAAAAAATGGCGTAAATGCACTTTTAGTCCCTACATTTTGACGTTTTTTCATTTTAGTCCTTATATTTTATTTTTTTCACTTTTAGTCCCTAAAACCAATTTACGCGTTTCATTTTGGTCCTTTCCGTCAATCAATCAACGGAAATTGCTGAGGTGGCAGCCGGAAGGATTAAAATATTATAAAAAATGCCACATCACCATGACACATCAGTATATAAATTTAAAAAATTAATTTATTAATTTTAACTAAATAAAAAAAAAAAAAACATAATTAAAAACAATAAAATCAAAGCCAAACCCAAATATCATACCAAGAACACGAATTCAGAATTAAAAACAATAAAATCAAAAATCAAATGCCTATGAACACAAGAACACAAACCCAGAAAATCAAACCCAAGAACAAAACCTAGTTTATTTCAAACAATCAAACTCAAAATCAACCCAGAAACCTAAAAAAAAACCCAGCCAAACCTCAAACTCAAACTCAAAATCTCAAACCCAGAAAAACCCAGCCAAACTCAGTTCATTGAATCAAACTCCGCTCTTTGATTTTTTTTTTTTTTTTTTTTTTTTGGGTTTAGGTATTTGATTTTCAACCGAGCTTGAAAATTGCCGGCGTCAAAGGCCGATCTCCACGCCCCAAATGCCGATCTTCAAACAACCAAACCCCAAACACCAATCTCGACACCATCCAACCAAACCTAGAAACTGCCAACCACCACTGCCACACAACCCACCTCCACCACACGACCCACACATCCCAAAACTTCCACCACACGACCCACACAGCCCATAACCTCCACAACCCGCCGATCTCCACCATGCCGACGCTAATCTGCACGGCCCATAGAAACCCCAAACGCCGATCTCCACTACGTCAAAGGCCGATCTCCACGCCCCAAATGCCGATCTTCAAACAACCAAACCCCAAACACCAATCTCGACACCATCCGCTGATCTATAATGAGAGAGAGAAGGAAGAGAGGGAAGAGAAATAATAAGGGAGTGGGTGGTGGCTTGCAGTGGACTGGACAGTGGGTTCGGCCATGGGTGGCTCTAGTGATGGTGTTCATGACCATGGGTTTCAGCCTTGAAGAGAATGGGTTTGAAGAGAAGAGAGAGCAACATGAGAGAGAGAGAGAGAGATCTGTGGAGATGAGAGAATGAAGAGAGAGAAATGGGTTTGATTCAAATCTGATCTGGATTTTTTGTGTGTTTATTCAAATCTAATGTATTTTTATGTTTTTTTTATTTGATTTGGTATTTTATTGTTTTTAATTATGTTTTAAATTATTTATTTAGTTAAAATTAATAAATTAATTTTTTAAATTTATATGCTGATGTGTCATGGTGATGTGGCATTTTTTATAATATTTTAATTCTTGCGGCTGCCACCTCAGCAATTTCCGTCGGTTGATTGACGGAAAGGACTAAAATGAAACGCGTAAATTGGTTTTAGGGACTAAAAGTGGAAAAAATAAAATATAGGGACTAAAATGAAAAAAACGTCAAAATGTAGGGACTAAAAGTGCATTTACGCCATAAAAAATTGTGTAGCTTTAAATCTGAGGCTGGAAAATTAATGGAGCCCATGTTTGAATAACAATGCATAATTGCATATGGCCCAGCAAAGAAAATTTGAAGATGTGTTTTTCTTTTTCCTTTTCCGCAGTTGCTCTTCTGGAAAAGTAAAGAGCTAAGAAAGAACCAATGCAGGTGGATTTGCTGCCATTAGTGTCATGGTTTTTGGTTTTCATTAAATAGATGTTCCCTTTGGCACGCATGTGAAGATTGACAATGAGCTATATCGCACTCTCATAATAGACGAGGATAATCTGCTTAGTTTGGATTAGGGTCAGTTGTCCATGGGAGTTTGATTAAGTAAAAATGAGGTCAATTGTTTAGTATGCTTTGCTACTTGTAACTAATTTGAGCAAAGTTCTTTTATGTCAAAATGATAATAATAATAATAATAATAGATGGGGGGTGAGGTTATGGGTTTAAAACACTAAAGCGTGTTGCTTACCGATAAGTAGCGTGTTGCTTACCGATAAGAAGTGCTATTTGTGCAAAGAAAGAGTAACAGCTTACCCTAGATCGAGAAGTCCTCAGCAAGACTTTGGAAGAAAGCACCACACCCCTTGTGGGGGATTGTGATGAATGTCTCGCTGAAAGGAGGATCAGGCAGGATTGTCCTAGCTAGTGGACCAAGATAGTGTGGCATGTCCTACTGTCAGTAGCAACTAGCACAAAGGGTCATAAAGATAAGTCGTTTTCCAACTCAGGTAGTGATTGAGAGTCGAGGTTCTAGACCTTTAACTCTTGGTCTGCATGTCTTCTTGTGTGAGACAACCCTGCAATGGTAGTTGTGCCAAACGTTTTTCAACATGTACTTGGTCCACATGGAGTTCTTGTTGGATCATCAGCATATTATGTGGTTTAGATTTACCGTTTCTATAATCTAATTTATGTTAGTTGGATGTTTCCTTAGTTTGTTGCTAAAGGAAGCCGATGAATATGCATTGTTTGAATCTATTCTCAGTATTATTCATTGCTTTCCTTCTCTGGCTCGTCACTGTCAGTAATGATTTGAAAACACAAAATGGGCCATTGCTAATCTAATCCCCCTGATGTGTGTTTCACAAAAGTTTGCCCATATGATTCTCTTTATTTCTGCATTTACGCCTTCAGGGTCCAAGTACTTTTAGGTTTCATATATGGTCAAGATTAATTGGTTTTTGACAGATAGAGTTTTGAATTCACTACATATTAGTTGTTAATATGAATGGTCAAAAACATTTTAAAAACTTTGATTACTTTGTCATGGAATTTTGGAATTCCAGACTTTGGACATTAATTATTCTACCATGAAGTTAAAATAAAATTGCCTTAACATATGCTTTATCTTTAAATTATCCACACACACACACACACACACACACACACACACACACAATTGCTTCCCTTATAGAATAGTTGGTATTGGTTTGTTACATGCTCCTTCAGTTTTACCATAATTCTTCTCTATTTGAAGTGTCTAAGTTCTGAATACAAATTGATGCAGACAATATTTGTGATACAAATTGATGCAAAAAATTGTTCAAAAATCTGTGTTAAATTTAAGGTTGAAAAGAAATCAAATTACAATTTTATATTTAGTTTTATGTTTTCTCCATTGAAAAATATAAACCAAATCATCAATACAACTAAAAATCGATTGAATTGTCATATTGAAGTGGAAGAAACAATATATTGTCACTCAAAAATATTACGTTTCTCTTTTTTGAGATAGGTAAAATGTGGGATAAGGAGAGCAGAACTTAAATTACATATATAAAGTACTATAAATGATCTCATTATCATTGGACTATCACTTTTTTTTGTTTTAAGTAAATACCAGACTATCACTTGAATCTCAAAATTACGCATCTTTAATATTGTATGAACTAATAAAGTTTTAATTTATAGTTAATGTATTTCATAGCTTGGCTCCACTATTGGAGTAGCATCATATTATTAAATGTTAAGTACTAAATTTTCCAAAATGTAAATGTTACATTGGAAACTTTCCTTTTCACATTGTATTCTAAATTCAAATGTGTTATATTAAGTCAAGTTCTGGAAGCAAAGACAAAGACTTATGTCTCCACCAATTTGACGTAACTAAGAACTAATGATAATGATAATGTTATATCAAGTCAACATACCTAGAGACCTCTTAAAGAAAAAGCCTATATCTCTCAACATAGCCAAAAATATAGATTGCTTTAGAAGCTAACTTTGGGCAATTAAACATTCTAGTAGAATCAATCAATTTAGGTCTAGGTCACTGCATTTAAACTAAACCATTCCAGTGGGTCCTTGCTTCTGCACCGTCAGGCGGGGTAGGCTGACATGCTTTGAGGACCACTGAATTATTATTGTTCAAGAATCAAGATTGTTCTTCATAGCTTTTCATATTTCTTTTCCCCTTGTTTTTTAATTGCTATGGTATATATGTTTTTCACTTTTCACATGTTCGGTATGAATCATATACAGTATCTATCTCTTTTTTTGATAAGAATGATAATATCTAGATATCAAATCTTAATTTGATGCTTGATTGAGATGTGTAACTTGTTTTTACATGTTTTTATTTATTTATTTATTTATTTTTATATAAAAAAATATAGAATAGCTTTGATCACAAAAATCAGTATTTATAAATATTTAAAACCCAAATCTGTTATCTCAAAACAAAAACAAAATAAAAAACTCTATATTTTTTACAGTAAAAAAAAGTATTACTTAACTTAATTATAAGATTATTGGTTTTCGAAGATGTCATGGTTACTTATGTTATCATTTGTTTACTAATTGACATCTAATTTATAATCAAGTTCCGTTTTTGATTATTTTCCCAACTAATTTTATCTTGAAAGTAAAACAAGGTTATTAGAGATGTTTGCTTTGTAACGCTTCAAATTTTCTTACATAATAGGTGTTAACTATAAAAGATCACTTGTCATCATGCGCTTTCTCATATAAGCAATGATTTCATATTCATATATTTATTGTGTATATGAAAAACATGATGTTAAAGATATTATAGATTTTATTATATAAATCTTGCAAGTTTAATCAATTGATATATCATCAATTAATAAAAAATAATAGAAACCCTTTGAAAACAAAAAATACATTTATTTATTATGTTGTTGAAGTGACAAAAATTATATTAATTATCACTTTAGTTTGTAAATTTTTTTGTGCTAAATTGATCATTGTCAATTAACGCAACGTGGTTCACATAATAGGGCTCTGATGATATTGATTGTGGATTAACGTCATAGAAGCACTTTCACCTTTCTTAGGAAAATTGCAAACTGGATATCAAGATAAAAGATGAAAATAGAAGAAGATTTCCCTTGGCAATCATTTCACAATAACACAGTAAATTTAAAGATGTCAACAAGACAACTGTTTCAATGAATTATGGACTACGCTTGTAATGATTCATCTTTGAAAATTATATTATAAAAAAGCCAATAATGCAGGAGATTTTTGCGAATGACCACTAACTATATACGTCAAACTATAATAATTTGCCTCCTGTGCTTAGATCCTGTTTACTAATTGATAACCGGCTTTATAGACTATGAGTGAATTGTGATGGAGGAAGAGATGTCAAAGTTTCAAACTATACTATTGTGTAATCAACAAGTGATTATTAACCAAAATTAAAAATAAGATTAGTTAGCCCAAATTGTTATTGTAATTAATTAGGGACTTTTTCTTGTCCATATCAAATCGATAAATTAGTTGACTGTATGAGTGACGTAAACAATTAAAATCTGTCCACCAAAAAAAAAAAAAAAAAGAAAAAAAAAAAAGAAAGACATTGGTATAGTGTCGGTCACAAAATTTCTAATGTTTTAGTTAGTGGATATTTCTTTTTAAGAGTAGTATGTTATTTATTATTTTTTTTGGATAACTTTGTTTTTTATAGATACGATAAAATTTTAAGTTATGGTATTGTTAGGTTTATAATGATTTCTTTTTATTATTAGACAAGACAACAATTAATATTTAATGTAAGCGGATTTTGAAAACTTAAAAGAATGATTTGATTTTCGTATATAGAGAGTTTTTATTATGCTTTATGGTTATTTTTTTTCTTGAATCTTTGATTGTTGTGGTTAATTTTAGATAATGGTTGTAACTTGTAACTGCTAGTATGGTTCTGAAAAAGTATTTAGTATTTAAATTAACCAAATTTTGGTTGGGCTGAGGTGAGATCATGCTCATTTCTTCTGGACTTTCCCAACCTGAGCTATCTCTCTCATGAGTTTGTGGTCGATTTGAGCTGGTGTCATGGTGAAAAGATTGGCCAAACTGGATGGATGATGTGGTCCAAGTGTTAGCTATACGTATTGCTTAAAATCTGACAGTAGTAATTGACTGACATTGTGATTTTAAAGGGTCAAAATTATGTTCATTTCAACACCAATGAATGATAACTAATTTTACGGTGAATATTTTATCAAACATGCATGTTGTTGACATTTAATTTATGCATAGTACAATCAAATTAAAGTTTTTGTAAGTTGTAACAACATTTCCAAGTTTCCAACAATAAGAGCATTTTGGGTTTGGTGTGGCTTGGTGGGTGTAAGATGAGCTTTGTTTTCGAAAAGACACAAATAAAGCACTTTGTAAGGTCACTAAGTTTTGCATTGGGGATTGACCCCATTTGATTTTTTTATTTTTTGTAATTTGTACATTCCTTTCCAGTGAATCACACAAATACCCGTTATGAAATTTTTAGTAAAGATGTAGGTTTCAATTAACTATAAAGTTATTTGTCGTCAAATAAGAGATCTAGTATTCGAATATCACATACACAAAAAAACTAATTAATGCCTTTATTTAATGATTATGAATAATTATCGTGAAATGGATGTCATAACTCATAAGTTGAAATATTATTGCATAAAAAAAACAAAAAAAACTTTCATTGAAACAAATTAGTAGTGACATAAGTGTGGTCCCCTAAATTGATTTATAGTTGTGGTAGTTACCATGGGAGCTTTCTTGCAAAATCTTTTCCGCCAATTGATTTCTTGCAAATCTGTTTATTAAATACGCTTGCTTTTGTTTTAAGCACAAGTCTAAGTAGCTTAAATAAGCCAATTACAAAGTTAAGAATGGAATTTATGTCCTAATAATAATAATAATAAAATCAATAAAGTTGATATTAATCCAGATAAATATGGGATGCGTGCAAATTCAACTAGATGCAAAGCTTGTCGGAGCAATATTTTACAGCACAAAATTCTTGTAGCTTCTTAGGCTCCAATAAAAAAAAGTACACACGCAAACACACATATTATGTAGTGTAGTGTTAGCTTTTCAAATTCAACCCCTAATTTAAAATCACACATATATAAAATACAAAAAAAAAAAAAAAAGAAACACATTTTTCTATATATATATACACACACACACATTTTATGCAGTTAAAAAGGGATTGAAGTTTTGGATATCTTTGTTAAAAAAACTAGGCTATATCATTGAGTTATAAAATTCTTAGCAAAAATATAGATATTAGCTACTATGATTCCAAGAGGGAAGAATTCTTCTTTCTATGAAGCTTTGTGCTTAATTTTTGGGCTTCAATAAACCCCAAAATGAGTGCAATATAGGAAAATTAATGTGCATTTTGGCTGAGCATAAATAAATAAAATAAAATCACACGGAATGAATGGATTTTTCAGTTGATTAATTAATGATCAACTTAGAATAATTATTTGTTAGATTTTGTGACATAAAATTTTAAATATGCTTAGAGATACAAAAAAATTTATAATTATTTTTTCACAATTGTTAAGATGGTTTGTTTTGATTAGTGTATAAAAGTAGGGATAACAATTTTTTTTTTTTTAGATAAGTTTATTAACAATAAGTCTAATAACACAGAATTTTCCACAATTATACCTATATATTAAATCCAAACACAGGTTAGGGTTAGGTGTGTATCTGTTCTGTATTGACTAACAGGCAACAACCTATAGCTACTCCTGAAACCCTTACTTGGAATCCTGCAGGGTTGATTCTTAAATAATGCTAAACCCTACTGCTATGCTATCAACACCACAAAGCTTTAAAGCTTTGTCTTCTGTATGCTATAAAGCTACGAAGACAAAATGCACAAGTTTTCCTCATTTATTCATCAATACAAATTTCTGAATTTCATTCCCTCTAATGCCTACCTATATTGCATGTAGGAGTAGGAGCCAAATTTTCCTTTGTTCACAGGACTTAAGGGTCGACCGACTTGTGAGGAACACTACAAAAGGCTATAGTAGCATTTTTAAACAGCAACTACAGCACCAAAAACCACCGGAATAGGTCCAAATGGACTATCCCGACAGTTTTCTTGAGTTTTCTTATATTTTGAGCAATAAATATAATGATATTATAAATTTTATAATTTTTTTAATCATTTTTAATGACATCTTATTATTGGTGTATAATAAAAATAATATTACTGTTTTGTGAAAATGTTGTATTAAGCATAATTTATACCAACTCAAAAAATTATAAAATTTGTCGTGGATGTAATATTTTTTGAGAGATTTTGGGTATGCCTAACAACTGCATGTCTTTATATTAGTATTTTTCTCATTCCAAGAATATTCTTTTACTACTATTTTATTTGGAAGGAATTCTTTTAGCATATTGAGCAACCAAACAATTTTTTTTTTCAAAAAAAACGGCTATCCCTTGGATACATCCTTGAGCTAAAAACATATTAAAATAGTCCACATTCTCCTTTTAAGATTATGAGAATTTTGGGTGTGGAAGAAAATACCTAAATGTCAACTGTGGTAATAATTATATTATGCATTTTTTAAATGCATTATTCTTTCTTATAGTGTAGATCTCATAATCATGTAAGATTCACATGTTGTGAAATTGATGATATATATATTCGATACATGAAATAATTTTTCTATCATAAAGTTTTAGGAAGACAAATATTTGAAATAGACAAATTTTTATGATGTGTGTATACACTTACTATTAACAATAATTTTTTTTTAAATCACGTTTATTAAATTATGAAAAAATATCAAATTAACCCTAGCATACTGTCCAACTATAAGTAATAATGCATGTCATTCCATTAGTTTCATCTCTTTGGCACTTGAGAATCTGAATTTGATAGCAGTCAAAAGTCAAACACAATCAAGTATCAACAGCCATGATCAGCAAGTATGAACCTTCTTTTTCTTGGGACTTGGGAGCATTAAGCAGGCAAGCAGGTATGAACATTTAACAAGAACAACAACCCCGTCAGAACTAATAAGCTAGCTTTTCCATAATCAAATAGTTCAAAAAAAAAAAAATTTATACTCTAGTATTTAAAAACAATAATATTAGGAATGCACTCAATTTCATTCTATCCATTTTTATAATACGATAGCTGTGGTTAATTGTGAGTAGTTAATACTTTATGTGCAATTCTCACTATTGTTTATATGGACTTTACTTTTGTATTTTTGTTGAATAAAAAAGAGAGTTTTTAGTATAGACTCATCAATCTCATGTCAAACTATCATCGTAAACACAATATATTCGCTAAAGAGTTACTACTTGAAGTCTTGAACCACTTAACTCATTAACCCCATTTCATGTAATAATAATGAATAATATCACGTTTACTATTAGAGTTTTGATTGAGCTATACTATCGTGAACATAACATATTCACCGAACTGGTACTACCTAAAACACTTAACTTCTACTGAGTATCATGTAAAGTATTACAATAATTCTTAACTTATAATGGTCACCGTTACTTTAGATTTTTTTTCTTTTTTTGGATAAACAAAAATTTAGATGAGAGGAGGCTATCTTATACCAAGATCAGAAAAAGTGACAGACTTTAATGAGGACTTACAAATCGCCTACTAAAGAAGACTGTTGACAACAGACTAAAACCTAAACCTTTTGAATGAAGTATTCGAACGGGACTTTAGATTCATTGATTACAAAAGACATCCCTCAATGAAATTAGATGAAAAATTCAATCAACATTATAATATATTATTTTTGAATTAAACAATGGAATTTGGGATTCCTTGGGATTATTTACGTGTGGCAGAGAAAGTGTCAGTAACTACAGCCCCTGTTGGACGGTGGTGGTGGGCTTCTGTTTTCTTCTGTTACCTTGGAAGCCACGCTCTGTCTCTCTCTCTCACTCATTATCTCTCTCTTTCTCTCTCTCTTAAACTGTGTCACAATTTTTGTGGACCCCCCCACACAGCATGGCGGGAAAAGCGTGACGTGCGGGAAAGAAAGAAAAAAAAAAAAAAAACCTTCATTAATGAAATATAAAAAATAATATCATATTAGATATTATTATATAGCTACTCCATACAGTGCAAAGATCTCGTCAGCGCTTAAAGTGCAATCTGGGCCGTTCGATCCTCTCTGATCGGATTTTATCAGAAACCCACGTGGTGGGTCCCACGTTTTGTTGATAATGAGACGTCGACCTTTCACGGGCTCTCTGTGGCAGGACCTTTTTGTGATTGGACCAATCGCGTACGGACACGTGTGTGTGTGGCATTTACAGTACTATATTCCGTTCTTGTGTTTTTCTTTTCTTTTGTGCTGTTCTGGTTTTGTTCTGTGGAATTCTTACGTGGTCATTTGTGACAGACGGTGTGTGTTTTACGGTAATCAGTATTCACGTTTTTGGCTTTGTCACCCTAAATTCCTGTGACGGACACCACCCGGTTGAAGGTTAATTTTCTTCATGGATATATCTGGATTATAGTTAACTAAATAGGTTTTAGTCAGTTCAACTGATAAAGTCTCTGATAGTTGAGTAAGAGATTTGAAATTTAATTTCTGCTTACACCAAAAATTCATTAGTGTCGTAGTTTGATGATAAAGAGTTATTATTAAGAGCGGACGTCATTGGTTGAAACCCTCTTAAAAAAAAAGTGATAAGAAGTAATCATCAGACATCACATAGTTGATAAAATTTCTTATAGTCAAATAAGAAATTTACAGTTTGATTAATTCTTACTTACACAAAAAATGGTTGATGGTTTGATTTGATGGTAAAGATGGTAAAGCGCAATCATTGGCTGCTGAAGGTTAAAACTTAAAAAAAAAATAAAAAAAAAAAAATAAAATTTTCTTAATGTATGCAAAACTTATATCTTCCTCTCACAACTTATAAATCTCACATCCAAATAAATAAATAATAGCGTGAGTTAAGAATACACTTATCAATAATTTATAAAGTTGTATAAATAAAGTTCTTGTAATTTTATGCATTTTTTTTTTCTCGAATGTATATTTTACATTTTGTGCACGGTTTTAATGTTTGTAACACTTGATGATGTCTTGAATGTGTGCATATAAGTTGTAACACAATCATGGTTTTAGACATATCTCAGCCTTTTGAGCAGATATGGTATTGTCCTATTTGAAAATAGTTTTAAAACAATCATGGTTTTGAAGACTGGTAAAGATTTTATGAATTTTGGGTTCTTTCTTTTAAGTTTTCTTTTTCTACAATGAAATCTTAATTCAACTTAGGAAAGAGGAATAGCTAGGAAAACTTTGGCCAAGGACACTATCAAAAATTCAAGTTGGAAATGCATTCCAATTTAATGGCTTATATATATATATATATACACGATATTTGAATTCAAGATTTATTATAACAATGTCCCAAATTCCCAAGGATTAATCACCTCTGAAAGACTGAATAAATTATTGGGAAATTGATTAAAATTCAATTAAAGTTGAAACAACATGGTTAAGTATCTAGCAAACAACTCATATCGGATCAACTAATTTTATCCATTTTAAACAAAGCTTGTACATCTCAACTTTACAACAAAAACGATCTAGAACTAACAAATTTAATACTTTAAGAAAAAGAATGAAATTCTATTAAAAAGAATTTGTTGCAGCTTTCATTCCAAAGTTTCCAAATTACCATCTTTTGCAATTTTACTCAAGAAAATAATCTTCTCTATATGTTTATGAAAACAAGATATTCCATTTTATGATCAAAATTTAATTATTATGGATTTAAGGGTATATGTAATGCCCATGTCATGCAAAATCATTTATTATTTTTTATTTGTCAATAGGTTGTAGCTCACTAGGTTAAGTTGTTAACACCTCTTGGTATTTTTAAAGAAAATATCTAAGGTAAAAAAAGCCTTGTTTCTTATTTGGTGTAACTAAATTTATAATAACACAACACTATATACATTCTTAATCCTTGAAAATTATAAATCATAATAGGGATTTACTAACGTGTGTCCTCAGGGCACATATTAATAAACTATTTTAAGAAACTTTTTATTAAAAAACAAAAAAGTAATTAGTTATTTTGACAACTTTTTTAATTTTTCATAAAAACTTTTCCAAAATAAATGTGACCCCTCATAATATCAAACAAACTCTCTAAATCTCTTTTCAACCAATAAAGTCATGAAATAAGAGACATTAATTCGAACTGTGCTCACACTGGAAAGTCTAGAATAAGCAGCAATCAGCATGAACAAAAACATTATTAGATTGTACAAGAAAAATGTAAACAAAGTAGAAGAGAAAAAAAAAAAAAAAAAAAAAAAAAGACACGTGTAAGTTAACAGACCTATAACCTATTCTATTCCATCTTTGTTCTTCCCTAGCGACGCTTGTCTTAAATGCATTTCACGCCTCTTCACTGAATTACCTAACGATTATTATCGTCATGATGACCACGACAACCTCAACTTTGGAATCACAATTCCTCCATTCTTAAAAACAAAACCAAACCCACAAAACCTCATTCTTCTACCTTAACTTTTTGTCTCAACTCCCTACTCTTTTCTTTTTCCTCTAAATCTAATCCCATTTTACCTTAAAAAAACCCAAGACACCCAAACCAAACCAAACCCAACCCAATCCTCTTTTATTTTCATGGACTTAACCGTCGTACCTTACAACAACCACACCCCCAAGTCCGAGAACGGAAACGACGACGTTAAGAAGAAGAACAACAACAACCATAACAACAGCAACAACAACAACAACAACAACAACAACAATGATGTAGCTGATCGTGAACCGGTAGTTATGAACCCGTCGAATAAGACCGTTAATAATACCGTTATTGCCGTTGTGTACAAGGAGTGCATGCGGAACCACGCGGCCTCTCTAGGTGGTCACGCCAACGACGGCTGCGGCGAGTTCATGCCACGTGTCACCACCACCAACAACAACAGCAACAACAACAACGTTGTTAAAGATCAGCAGCATGAGGACTCGCTCACGTGCGCCGCATGTGGCTGTCACCGCAATTTTCACAGGAGGGAAGTATTCGGTGGTGAGCCGCCGCATCACCATCCCGTGCACCTGCACTCTCCGCCACCAATGTTTGCGTTGTACAACGGTGGCCCCGCTTCTGTGCCACGTGGACATCCTCATCACCACCATCATCATCAGTATCATCAACATCACGGTGGTGATCATCACGATCGTGGACGGTCAGAGACGCCGGAGAGAGTAGTGGGGCCCGTGGCGATCACGAGGAGTGGTAGTACTAATAATACTACTAGTGCGAAGAGGTTTAGGACTAAGTTCACGCAGGAGCAGAGGGAGAAAATGCTAGAGTTCGCTGAGAGGATTGGGTGGAGGATACAGAGGCACGATGACGTGGCGCTCAACCAGTTCTGTTCGGAAATTGGTGTCAAACGCAATGTACTCAAGGTGTGGATGCACAATAACAAGAATGCTCATCGCCGTAGAGAATCAGGGCCCGATGACTCACCTTCGGAACCACCACAACAACAAGAAGAACAACAACCTATTGGATCATGAGTCTAAGTGATTAATTAACTAATAAATATTTGACTTTTTTTTTAATGTTTTATTATTATTATAATATTTTTTTTTTTGTGTTTAATTTTTATCTTTTTAGTTTTGTGTAATGACTAATGAATAGTGAAATGGGCTTTTTTTCTTGAAGAAGAGTTTGTAGGAGTGTGTACAGGTGAAATAATTGTGGGTTTTGGCTTGGTTTTTGTAACTTTTAATGATTCTAAGTTCAACAATGTTGGTGCAGTTCTGACATTTTAGGAACAGTAGAATACGTGAAATTCTGGCTTTGAGTATGGGGGCATTATGATGTTTTGCGCTTTGTGAAAACTTGGATCATTGGACTGACAAGACCATATTTTTAGGTTTGCATGGTCTGAAACTGAGAAAGGAATCTAAAGAGAGGAGTTTTTACAGGGTGGGTAGAAAAGGCATACAATGTCAATGATTAAGTCTTGTCTCAAAATTTTGAATGCTTTTGGATTATTGATAAAAACGCATGACAAAATTAAAGGACTTTTGAGTTATAGAAAGAGAAGGATATGCAAATATATATACAAAATGCCAATGTCAACTAGATATGGATAACTCTTTTCCATGTAAAGAGCATTTATGCATTTTCACCTATGGTAGCAAGAAAGCTAACAGTTTCGTTTTTATTTAGCATGCTGGTTGGAAGGGAAAACCATCAAAGCATGCC
Source organism: Quercus ilex subsp. ballota (assembly GCA_032727855.1). Classification (NCBI taxonomy): domain Eukaryota; kingdom Viridiplantae; phylum Streptophyta; class Magnoliopsida; order Fagales; family Fagaceae; genus Quercus; species Quercus ilex. The sequence goes on from CM064916.1 coordinate 3,662,650, forward strand.
AGAAAAAGAATATACAACAAGATGTTGAAAGTTTAGCATCTTTGTTTGAGTGGTTCACCATAGATTATATTTGGGGTAGATATTAGTTGGGTTCCACTGATTGCTAATGGATTTTTTTTTCCTGCAATTGATTACCTCTGAGATATGGAACATGTATTGCCGTGTTTACATGCTTGTTAGACATTGAGTGTAATACCTCGATTTTATTTTATAATTATCACCGTCATTATCATTATTATTATAGAGTTAAGGTACTATACGTGTGTGCACAATAAGATAAGAGTAGACAAGTTTGTAGTGCTACAAAATATGTGAGAAAATTAAAGTTTTAGTGTATTCAATTTAGTGTGGCAGTTAAAATAATAAATAAATAAAATAGGAAGATGTAATGTGGAGTGTTACTTTGTGGATTATTTATATAAAACTTTTGGTCTCTTTATCAATTAAGGAAAATGATTAGAGAATTAAAATCTATTTGGATCAGAAGTTTAAGAGTTATTAAAATCCTTTAGAATTCCGGCTTATCTAAACAAATAAACCTTAATTTGAGGTTAATTGAGAATTAAAATCTTGGAAGTATATTTAAGTTTTATGAACTTCTTAGAAACTAAATAGATAAGTTTTAATGGGACTTAAACTCTAGCCTAAGTTGGAAGCATATTTAACGTGTAAAGCTAAAGAGTAGTCATAGGATTTCTTGGGTGAAAGATAGGGAGAGATTGCGAAAATACAAGAAACAAAGTTCTGCATCCATGTGGTCGTGTGGTCAGGTATATATCTCTCTCTCTCAAAGATCTATGGGAATGACCTACCATCCTAATGAATTTTAATAGGTTTACATGATTATTCTATATGAACGCATGAATAGGTGATAAGCTTTTAGAAGTTTTGTTCCTGGAGTTAACGCAACTTTGGAGTAGTGCTGAATTCTTGACCCTTATTGTAATCTATAATATAATGGTTTTAAGTTTCAAAAATTTTAGTCAATACATGCTATAGGTTGCTAAGTCCTACGGGTAGAGATTTTTTATGGATGCTATATATATTTTTGGATCTTATAGAGTATTTCATGGTGGCCTAGAATATCAATTGTGGTTATAGAAATTTGTTTGAACTCTAGTGGTACAGATTAGTTTTGGGAAATATTGTTGCAGTGGGACTTTGATAAGGAATATTAAATTGCTTAATTCAATAGTATATACGAAAGTAGTTTTCATACTTGATTTTTGTAGGACAGTAGGAAAGAAAAGGTTTCTAACAATTAGATTTCATGCTTATTGATTAAAGCATTCTTTTGTTTAGAGCTTATGGAAGATTAAAGTGTTCAGCTGTATTTAGATATATTAGCAAGAGAGGTAAGTAATTATACATAATATGTACAAATTTTGTTTATTAGGTTCTTAAAAGTCAAAGGTTTTCAAAAGTTATGTTTTTAAGCTTACATTTTCTAAAGTTTATCAAAAGAATTTTTACATCATTGAAAGAGAAACTTTGGTTTTTAAATAATGTTTTAAAGAGAAACTCCAAATTTTTAAATAATGTTTTGAATGTCTGGATCTCATTTAAAAGATGATTTCTAAACTAAACTATTTTCAGAAAAGAATTCAGTTTCAATGTAAGTTTTTTAAAAAGGTTCTTGCTCTTTAAATTTGTTTTAAACCAAGTGATTTCAAAGTCATATTCCTATTTTCCAAATGGTATTTAAAACGTTTCTTTTACCAAATTGAATTTTCATATTTATTCAAGAATTGTAAAATACTTGTATAAACTCCTCAGTTCTTACTCATGATTCCCCAAGAGAGTCAAGCATCCTTTGATTTATGTTCAATTCAATATTGTGATCTTCAATAAGCCTCTATATTTGGAATGACTATTACTATTAAATAAATTATTCTACTTTGTATAAACTTTACTTTTGTGATATGTGACTCATTAAGTGTTTTTAAAATTGATCATATATATTTGTAAGCCCGCTCACAGGGTTGTATATGAGAATAAATGTTGATCCCTCATCAGCAAGGGTTAGATGTTGGTATCTGCTCGCAGGATTGTATGTAAGAATATGTGATATGTGTATATATGACACTGTGCTTTGATCAATTATATGTATGTGTTTTTTAATGATTTTAAGATTTGATTACATATGTATTAAATGGCTCATTATATGTTTGGAAAACTATATTTGATATCTTTGAGTGAATTTGTGAAATCTAAATACTCATGCTTTGCTTGACTCTATTATGTTGTGTATTGTGCATAATTGCTTACTAGATGTGTGACTCACCCCATTAATTACAATTTTTAGATTAAAGTTTAGTTGGGGAACAAAACCTTTGGATCGCTTCGTAAAGTGCAAGGTAAAGCGTGAGAGTTTTTAGGCAACTTCAATAATGCTTGAAGTCTTATAGCTAGGATTTTTAGTTATTTTTTCGCTTAAGATTTTACAGTATTTGGAGATTAGCAAGACTTAAGAAGTGTATTTTTTAGTTAAGTAGCCACATGGCTGAAATTTAATAGAAGAATATAAGGAACATCACCTAAGGTACTATACCTAAGTTTTGTCATTTGGAGATTATTTTTTAAATTGTGGAGTTTAGATATTGTAAGAGGTTTATTAAGAACATTGTTTATTTGGAGTTTTCTTAATTTTTAAATTAATTACGTTTATTGAGATATGCAAGATTAGCAAGTTAGTCATGCATCTAAATTCATATTCCATGAATTTGGGTCGTGACATTGAGCATGCTTGGTCATTGGTGTACCATATATGTATTCTATGATTGATTTGTCATGCGGGTCAAGTCTCAATATCCTGGCTTGAACATTTATAAACACTACCTAGCCATGCCCTAGCTGAACTATGTTATGCTGATTAGTATTCATTACTCAAGGATGTATCATCAGCTTTGTTTACTCCATTCTTAAGGCCTTTGTTCATGATAGCACCACCATTAGCGTCAAGGGCAGCCCTTGATACATAGATTTCATAGACCTTTTGTGTGACATGTTGGGCTTACACAAGGCTTAGGGAAACGCAGTCCGAAAAGTTCTGCTGGAAGTTTAGTTGTTGGATGGGCTTACCTTTCGGGCCTGTTGTAGTGTTCTCTATTATTCTATTAGTTTTTAGGAGTAGCTCATAATTTGATGAATGGGCCTTTATGGGCCTGCTTTTTTGTGATGGTATATATGAGATTGGTTTAGTTTTAGTTTTTGTTTGTTTATTTGGGTTTTTTTTTTCTTCTTAATTTTAATTTTTAGGCTATAAAAATATGAAAGAAAAACAAACAGTCTAAAGATGAATTTCCAAAATGTTTTGAAAAAACTTCACAAAAAATACCCTCAAAGAAGACAAGTAGACAACCACCAAAGACATTCTTAATTATGAGTTTGAATCCCCATTTACCCACAAAATAAATTACTGAACTCAATTTATTTATTTTATGTACAAAAAAAATTTATAAATTCTTTTAAAAAAAAAAGCATATATATTTGTTTGAATTATATAAGTAAATAAAAAAAAAAACTATAGCAACTAGTATTATCTCATTTCGCCTTCATTTTGCTCGCACTTGCAATTTATTTAGCTTTGTCTTTAGTAGCAGGAACCAACGCGTGGATCCCACCTTCAGTCCGCGTGAGAATTGATCTCCGAGGGAAACACTCCATAGTCCACACTATACCAAAGTCTAAAGTCTAAAGATTCTTTAAAACGTAGGGGCCACACTTTGGACCTACACTTGAATAACGTGAGTCAAGTCATGTTAAATGAGTTGTTGACTGACTTGACTTGAGTTCTCCTGTTTAAAAAAACAAGAGTTCTTGACTTGACTAAAAACGAAGAAGGCAAATTAAAGAAATTAAAGAAAATGTTTCTCTTCAAATTAAATTTTTTTTTATATATATTTTTATTGGAGTGAATTATAAAAATTTAATTGTATGCTTAATATGTATATCAAATTTCGTTTAAATCAAATATTATTTACTATTTAATCAATAAACATATTTTTTATATATAATTTTAAATTACAAAATCTTGAATTTTATATATATATTTTTGAAAATGTTAAAAATTTTAAACATTTAATTGATAACATAGTTATTTATTTTTTTATCTTCTTAATATTTTGGAAGTATTGATGATATAATAAGAACATGCAATCCAATAATTAGGTTTTCAAAATTTACATCAATAAAAAAATATAGAAAGAGTTTAAAGGGTTTGAAAGGTTTCTTTTCAAATTAGTTTGAAAAGAAATATTTTCCTACCAAAGGGGTAGGAACCATTTTTTGTCCATCACTTTAGCAATTAGCATTTTCATACAATACCAAAAGATTAGAGACTAAACTAATACATTTAAAATATTAGAAACTAAATTGACACAATCTAAATATTAGGGGGACCAAACTTGTAATTTACCTAACATTTAAGACAAATCTTCCAACAAGGTTGGAAAGAACTTCTCAGAAAATACCCTTGGAAGAAGACCAGTAGACAACCACCAAGGCTCTTAGCTTTACCATGTATGCTAAATATGTATGATTGATTTGTCATGTGGGTCAAGGCTCAATCCAGGCTTGAATATAATAAAAACACCGCCCAAGCATGCATGCATGCCTACCTGAGTCTGTTAGCTTTATTTACTCCATTCTTAAGGCCTTTGTTCATGATTAAACACCAGAATTTGAGTTTAGTGCAGCTCTTGACTCTTGATACATAGATTTTATAGCTTCCTTTTGATTTTTTTCTTAATTATATTTTTTAGGCTTCAAGAATCAAAATATGAAAGCAAAATAAACAATCTAAGACAGATCTTCCAACAAGGTTGGAGAAAACTTCACATGCAGAAAATGCCCTCAAAGAAGACAAGTAGACAACCACCAAAGTCATGCTTAATTTTAAGTTCAAATCCCTATTTATGGACAAAAAATAAATTACTCAATTAATTTACTTTATGTAAAAAAAAATTATCAATTCTTAAAAAAAAAAAAAAAAAAAAAAGTATACATTTGTTTAAAAAAAAAAAAAAAACTATAGCAAATATCTCATTTTTTTTTAATAAATATAGCCGTGGAGGGATGAACCTCTCCCTTAGAAGGTATTATCCGCTTTGGGTAAAGACCCTCATGGATTTGCTTAATCCCACATTGGGGAGAGGTGCCAACCTTCAACTTATAAGCGTTGTGCCTAAGTGAAGGTGTACCATTGTGTGTATGAGCTGAAAGTGGGAGGCTTCTCTCCCCGATGTGGGATTGAGCAAATCCGTGAGTGTCACGACCCAAACCTGTACTTCAGGGTTTAGAGCATGACCGGCATGTTAATATCAAGTTTACTTCAATATTAACACGAACCAACCTAAACATAAGAGGCTTAACAATAATTTGTTACTTGAATACCTGCTTAAATTCAAGCATTAAAATCATAATATACAAAAATGATGAAGACCCTGAATATTTCATTTCCTTTAAACTTGGAAGGTTATTACTTGGTTGAAACTTAGGGTATTCGTGCAAATATTACATAGCTAATCGTTTAGCAAAACTATTATTACAAACCTAACCCCAAAGACATACAATTGGGGTTCAAAACAAACTAAGGTTCTGAATTACAACTGTGCTCGAGGATCAAGTACATCTTGATTCCTCCTATACATCAAAAGAGCTAAACTACTATACAACAAAAACTCTACATTCTAACAAACGAGAAAACACAGAATCCTTGCCACCTCTAATACTCTCGCTGCTTCCAGAAAGAACCTGTGCACTGAAATATAAAAGGGTAAGCTGCGAAACCCAGTAAGGTTTTTAAGCTCCATGGGCCATTGATAAGAATGCATGTAAATTACATATTTTATGGATATGCCAACTTTGATAAAATAGTCTTCATATTGTTCTTATTGTTCTCAAAATAATTTACGAGCTTTTAGATGAACGTACTTCATTTTCCTTTCATATAATAATAAAAGGACAAACATAGTTCAGTAACCTTATCTTTGAACAGATTCTAATTACTTTATCATAACTTCTCATTAAACTTATAACACATTCAATATACCTTTCTTATCATCATATTTTTCTTATAATTCCAAATAACTTAATAGCTCATTTATCATACATATTAGTTAATCCAACTGTAAGTCTGTCACAACTTTGGGAGGCTTCCAGCACAGAGTGCCAGGCATCCAGCACTCCCCACAATGCTAGTTAATTCCGAAATCCTATCATAATACATCTTTTCAACCATGGGGGTTGGTTGACATCCTCCACAAGTTGGCTATTACCAATAAGGGCGGGTACAACAGAGCCAGTCCTACTTATAATGGCCAATCAGAATTTCCATGGAAATGCTAGTACTATAACCCCTATTGGCTGAGTTCAGATCATAACAATGGAATAACTGAAAACTATATTTTTCTGATAACTTTGCTTTTACATAAACGTATCACAATAGTAGCATATCCGCTTCATTCTTAAATATCATGTTCGTGATATAAATAATAGCATCAATATGCTAAAATTATTATGTATATAAGATGGAATAACTCACGAACACATATTTTGCTTAACTCATGCTTATACGTAATATCTCTAAATAAAAGCTTTAATGCGTAGTACTTTTCTAAATAATATCTATACTTATCAAAGACACATATCTCAAATCCCTTACCTGAAAGCCGAAGACGAGAGAGATTGTACAAGAGGAGCTCAAGTGTCCGTGTTCTCGTTCTCGTCACCTAAATGAAAAATCAAAACTTATTATTGACAACCTCTTCCTAAGTATTTAGACTTATACCTCAATCATAGTCTAACTCTCAAACTCAAGAAAATCTTAATTCTCATCACAATAAGTTCCTCAAAGCATATGATACAATCATCAAACACATTATGCATCCAAACCATAGAGAAACCAAGGCATAAAATTTATATATGCTCCAAACATAACAAAGGATGAGCATATTAAATTATAGCTCAAAACATTCACCCTAGCTTCAAAATTAAATCCACAAAGTCCGAGTTAACCTACCCTGTTTACTGCTCCTTACAGCAACAAAAGCCCTATTTGTAAAATATGAATGGGCTGTTCAAACACATCCAAAAGTCATGAAATTTTACATAACTACACCCTGTATGTCCAGTATATACCATAAAAATTTCTGGGTCAAAAAAATAAACCCATGATTTATTAAAAATCATACAATACAACGTGTTCAAATCTGTCCTGGCAGAAATTCATGCAACTTAGAAATTACACCATTATTTTTCTACTCATCCAAATACTGTGAGACCAGTTCCATAACAACCCTACATGTCTTAGGGTTCATAAAAACTACTCCTAGCATCCTAATTCATAGCAACCGATTTACTACAGAATTTTCTTGTTGTAAACATCAAATCTGTCACAGTGACAGCTTCCGTGCATGTTCTTTATAAAATCATCAACAAATAGTAATAGGTCTTTATTTCACTTGGGTATTTTTATACCTATACAATACATATTAAAAAACCCTAATAAGCATCCAATAGCTCATAACACCATCACTCTTTCAACTTACAAAAACAGAATCACAAGGTCAGCTTCAAAAATCAGAACAGAGGATGAAGAAATAGAAATAACAAAACAATTATACTATCCAGAATACACAAAATCAGATGAGCTTTAACTTACTTACCCACACACTTTGAAGATGAAACCTTAGTGTTTAGGCTCTTAATTTCTTCTTAGAGAAATTAGAATTTTTTGGTGAGAAAGAGAGAGCTATTGGTGAGATGGTGTTGCCGTGTGCTAGGGAAAGAAGAAAGAAACAAGAATAAAGAAGGAGTAGAGAAAGAGGGAAAAGGAGCTGTTGGACTTCAGATGCATCAAAAGAAAGATAAGGCAATTTGACTTTTGGGGTGGGATACGTGTGATGCTAGGGTAGAAAATATCACACCCCATTTTTCCAACTTTTGACAATTCTTGCATTCACACTCACTTTTCAACAAAAATAATTCTCGCATATACATACATATATATATATATATATATATATATATATCCTTACCTTTATAAAGTTATATCCATCACACTAAAAAGCATATATGTTCTAATTGCTTGAGAAAGTCAAGGAAAGTGGTTGTTGGTGATTGCTTGGCCGGCCAAGTCTTGGCCTTTTAATTTGTCCACATGCATGCTCCTTTAGCGCTACTTGTGTTGAATTCTCATTGGTTGCATGGGAGTGAAATTTCCACAATCACAATTCATGCATCATATGTCTAATTAAAATACCAACTATGCATCATACTAAATATATATTTATAATGCAACTAGCCATTTCAAGTATTCATAATCTTTTTAAAAAAATCAAAGCTTCGTGCACTTAAAAGTAATTAAAATAATAACATGCATATAAACCATAAAATTAAATATGCAATTAAGTTGGGGTGTTACAGTGAGGGTCTTCACCCAAAGCGGATAATACCTTCTAAGGGGAAGGTTCGTCCCTCCACAATATATATATATATATATATCATTTAATAAATATAGAAATTCCTTTAAAAAAACTAATATGTTTATCATAATTAAGGGAAATCCTAATGGGTACTTCACTTGAGCATATGTGAAAAAGGCATATACATACCACAAATGGTAAAGGAGGAAGAAAAAGTTGCTAATTCCTTTTAATATGGTTAATTGCTTTGCCTTAATCAGTCGCCCAAACAACATACCGCTTATTCATACCACAACCACAAATGATAATGCAGCATTAGCCATTTGTAATTGCTAATCTGAAAGTAAAGATTTCTTTAATAGCTCTATCTTTGTTTCTTTTGGCTAATATGTCTTTACTAAATCAAAATCAAACCACAAAAATTATATAAAAATCACCAAATTAGAGTTTAAAATTATAATTAAATTTTTAAAAGAAATCTAGGCACGATTGCACAAAAATTCCATGTAACTAAGTCACAACTTCAAAATATTGGACCATTTTTCCTTTGTATAAATAGGGGGGTCCCAATGGGATGAGGAGGCTAAAAATTTTCTCTCCATAACATTTATTGTAGGAACATAAAAGTTTTCCATTGTAGACCTTTCACGCTTAAAGAAAATGACTTGCCAACTTATCAAACTAGAGTTTTTAGTACCTACAACAATTTTACAACATCAAGAACAAACCCCAGTGTATACAGTGTCAAATTCCATAGTCTTGTGTTACATCAAATGAATGTTTAATTTTTCTCTCAAAGTATTGAATAGTAAAGCTTTTGGGCTATAGTCTCAACTATAACTCTCAATCATATTGGACTTGGATGACACCTATCAATAACGTATTATTATGAGATAAAGAAAAAATTTGGAGTGTACACAACGTTTAGTGTGGATGAAAAGAAATTTCATCATATTTCAACTTGTTAGGTTAGTAAGGGATCTATTCTAATTTAATGATCCTGGAATTTTGTATACAAGTAATAATCAAGGAAACTTCTGCCTAAAAGAAGTAAGACTTTTGGCAAGAGAGAAAATTGATGTCTAGACAAATCAAGCTAAGGTTGACCAAAATAGATTATATTCTTAATTTCTTATCTCTATTTGTTCCATGTACAACACTTACAATCAATGCTTTGCATGTAAAAGTTGAACATCTTATCTAAAGTCCATCCTCTGAAAGCTTGAGAAAAGGTTCATTTAAACCAACACAATATATAAATTATAAAGAAATCAAAGACAAATTGTCAAAAATAATGAAAATTTAATCTATGCTTTAAATTCTTATAAGGATGAACACAATAGCAATATCCTTTTTTTTTTGAAAATAAAGATTAAAAAAAAAAATCTATGCTTATTTTGCACGTATGCTGATTAGTGATTATGAGTTATAAAGGAATAATCATCAATATATATATATATATATATAAGCATAGATCTCAAGCGGGAGTGCATGAGATTCTGCTAAGTGACACTCTAAGTTTGCATTTAGCATTTTTTTACCGTTATCCAAAAGTTTACATTAACTTATTTTACTGTTATCTTATTAGTTTCTCATTAATTGTTTAAGCTTACATCACACACTTCTCTCTTTTTCATGTCTTTTAGCATACCCACCATTTTAATATTTAAAAAAAAAAAGCAAAATAATAATAATTAAGGACTAATAGTAATAACTAACTAGATAAGGACTTGGAGAGAAATAGAGAGACACAAAAATGTTGTGGATTGTTAAATAAAATGCATTATTTCACTACAAAATCAAAATGCATTGTTTCACTATAAAAGACCTGAGACTGACAACACATTTGAAAGAGTGAGAGAGAAATCTGAGGGACTGCGGCCTCCATATATTGGCCTCCCACTACCATCAAGACGCCAAAATCCCTGCTGGTATTTTTTTTTATATTTTTAAATTAGGGGCTTAAATATGATTTAGGTTTGGGTCATTTGGTTGGATAGTTTTTGTTTTGGGTATATAAGTAGAGATAATATTTAGTGCGCAATGTAAAACCATATTCTACCATGGTTTTAAAGTATCTATAAGATACATGCATACACACTTGCCCACACCATATCCTATTGTTGCACTATCAATGAGTGGAAGGCAGTGAGAGAGTTGGACATACTTTAATTTCATAGTTTCATAGTATGAAATATGTGAACACAACACTGATTAGTTGATTTTCATAGTCCTGTTATTCTTTTGCATTTATTTTTGGTTTCATGATTTAAAAAAAAAATTAGTCTTACCTTGAGAAACTATAAATATGCAGTGAAATTACTAAACTAATATTTAATATCTCAAAATTTATATGTTTTTTTACTCTAATTTAGTATACTTTTTCTTTATAATATATGTACAACACTATCTAAAACTGTTTTATATAAAATATTACAAAGTTATTCGTGCATTGCAAACTTACTAGTTTAAATAAATTAAAAGCTCAATAAATGATTAAAGTTTTTTTATTGAAAGCTTAAGTTTGTAATTGAGTACTCAACTACCTCTGTCCTTTTTTTTTTTTTTTGAATAAGGGAGTACTCAACTATTTTTTTTTATGTCCTACCATTGTATTGACCCCAACCTCATAGTTCCTCCCCCACTCCTATGTCCTACCATGTGAAAATTATCTAGCTGCGGTGAAATTTTGAATTTTGCCGGCTAGAAATGAAATTTTCAAAAAGCTAGGTGGGCCCATAACCCCTCCCACCCCACCCCCCCCCCCCCCCCCCCCCGGCCCTCTCTAGCTCCCCACTATGCGCTAAACATATTATTTGGTGAACTTGACCAAACTTTAAGCTTTGATACCAATTTGCTGTGATTTAAGACTATTAAAAGCGCTTTCATACGAATAAAAATAAAATAAGAGTCCGTTTGGATACAGTTGAAAACTAAAAACTGAAAAACACTGTAGCAAATAATTTTTAAATGTGTAAATAGTACTGTGAGACCCATTTTTAATGAAAAAGTTGCTGAAAAGTGAAATTTATGGGTCCATGAACAGTGGAATTTGTGGGAAAAGTCAAATATTGCAGCTACTGTTCATGAACAGTAGCCGCAACAGTAAAAAAATTGACTAAAATCAGTGAAAAAAAAAAGCTGAAATGCAAACGCGTGTTTCAGCTATTTAGCCCAAACCAAACGGGCACTAAAACAATTACTCAAGAGAACAAATTTTAACATGGTTTGACTAAGAGCATTCCCATCAACAATTCTAAAAAATTTAGCATTTACCATCTCAAAACCCAAATTTATAACATATAACACACCACTTTATAATCTTCCTTACATCAAAACTTCTAATTTTTTTAACAATTCATTTAAATATTCTTTCTTTATCATTTTTTATTCATCCTCTCTCTTTCTGTCTCTCTCTCCTCTGTGTCTCTCTTTCACAACCCAACGCTGCCGGCCCCCATATCCACCCACCCATATCACAACCACCACATCCACCCACCATCGCCGCAACCACAAACAATAGCAGAAAAAATAAAAAAATAAAATCCACATCCAAAGCCACAAAATCAAAGAATCATCCAAATCAAAGAATCACAACAAAGACCCAAAAACACCCTGATCAACCCATACCCAGCACCCAAAACCACCCCGATCAACCCACAAACCCAGCCACCGAAATCAATAACCCACCAAAATCAATCAAAACCACTGAAATTAAAACTCACCGATATCAAATTGCAAAACCCACTCACTAAACCACCGCAGAGACCCACCACGAACCACCATAGAGACCCACAATCCGCGAAAAACCACCACAGCCCAACCACAGCCAACATCGCATCCCGGCCACACCCAAGACCCATGAACTCGAGATGCAGAGAGAAAGGGAAACAGAGAGGTGGAGAGAAAATGAAAGAAAGAGTAAGAAGGAGTGGATGGAGAGCACGAGAGAGACAGTGAAAAGGAAAGGAGTGGACGGAGAGCACGAGATCGGTGGCGGCATGCGGGTATGGAGATAGCGCAGAGATCGGAGGGTAATTGGATCGGACAGTGGGGATGGAGATAACGGCGATGATGATGACGAGGAGAGAGCATATAGGTTTGGAGAATAACGGTGGCGGCATGTTTTGGCGAGCTATGGAGGGCTTACCTGAGAGAGAGACACCAGAAGGAGAGAGGGACGGAGAGCACGAGAGAGAGTGACAGAGGAGAAGTGAAAGAGGAGAGAGAAGAGACTTGGAAACATGGAAGAGAGAGAGAGAGAAAGAAATTAACAAAAAATTATAGCATAGTGCTACAGTGCGGTCTTAAGAATGAGAGCACACTGTAGCAGTATTGCAAAATTTTTGGCATATACCATCTTTGATGGAGCATGTTTTTAGGTTATAAATGCTAAAAAAAGCATTTTTTAGCATATACCATGCTTAATGGGAATGATCTAACTCCAAGCCTATATTCACATAAATGCCAACTAAAATTCACAATTAATGATATGGATTACGACCGCACTCAATCAATTGAATCCTATAGTAAGATATAGAAAATATACTTTCACTGCAAGGGGACTTCCTAGTGGTGATGTGCAGAACCTTAGTGGGGATTCTACCTGGGCCATTAACCCTCAAGAGCTTGTCCTTGGCACCACGAAATAAATCCGTACAAACTATCAAAAAAAAAAAAAAAGGTCCAAACCATCAGCCTGATTGTTGCTAAGTATTCTTGTTCTAAACATACCCAAGTTGCTAACCAGGTGTAAACTCTCATACAAAAACCAATCTCAATCAGCTCAGAACTGACTCAAAAGTTAAAACCCACATTGAAAATCATGGCAAAAAATAGATACTAACATACAAGGCATTAAAAAGACTAGGACTGAATGCACCCAATAACATTCAATAATAAAATGCACCATGGGTCATATTAGTATAAAAAGTACAAAAAAAATTCATCTCAAAACACATACTATATGAAACTAAACCAATCTAATAAATTAGAATTAACTCAGAAAACCCACATTAGTCTACACCAAACACCAAGAATTAATCTTCAGTCAAACTGATAATCATCCATTTCCCAAAAAACAAATGTAGCACAAAACAGTAATCAACGACAGAACAATGTACTTGTAATCAAAGGCTTCAAGTACGGTGAGGGTTCGATGGAAGCACTAGGGTTTCGGCAACGGTGACTAATTGAAGACGGTGAAGGAGACTGGATAGGGTGAGTGAGACTGATGGAGAGTGGGGGAGAGTGAGGAAGAGTGATCGTAGAGAGTGAGGGAGAGTGTAGAGGGAGAGTGATGGCAGAGAGCGAGGGAGAGTGTAGAGGGAGAGAGTAAAGGGAGAGAGTGAACAGGTGTTGTGAGACGTTAGGTTTTCAAATTGTTAAAGCAAACTCAGTTTTCTAGTTAGTGAGTTATGCATGTATACATGAGCATTTTTTTATTGGAAAAAGCCACGTCTGCTTTGCCAGTGTGGCAATAAGCTCATACTAACTCGACTATATAACTATTGATTTTTTTAGTAACTCTCTTATAGGTTAATTGAGTTTTTATATGAAAATCGAGCCTCACATTATCGAGTTTCAAAACAGGGGCATATCCCTATATAGTTTGAGAAATAGAGCAAAACGCTGGAAATTTTTGGTGAAAGGGGTTCCCTTGTACACTCTTTAATAAAGTGAGTTACGTAAGTAAAGTAAAATGAATTCTATTCCTAAAAAAAGATATAATAAAAAAAATTCTTGCCTGGACCATAAACGGATGACTCTCTCTCTCTCTCAAAATGTTGCATATTCCTTTTAAACTAGCAATCACACGATAGGCAGCTTTACGGAAAATATTGCAATTCTCCATAATCTGTAAGTTTTCACTTGTTATGTACATCTTTCTCTTTTATTTCCACTGCTTTTAGTTTCACTCTTTAATTTCTTTCTATTTTGTTTCCTTTTACTCCTTATTTTTTTAGCCATTTAGAAATCTATGCTAATAATTATTGACTAAATTATATTTGAAATCAAATTATTTGAGTTAATTAGATAGAATGATCTTCATTAAGAAACTCATAAAAATCAGATTTATATTAACCTTTTATAATTATTACAATTAAAATGGACTATATTTTGATAGGCCAAGAATGTATTGACCCATTTGGTAAAATTAATCAATTAATTAGCTAAGTGAATTAATTAGATTCAATTACATGTAATAAGCGTGGTAGCACAAACAAATCACCAACTAAGTTAGATGCTGCGGAAAATAAATTTGACATAGGTGATTTGTTTACAAATGGGGAAAACCACCAAGACAAAACCCCACGGGTGAATTTAAGGTCACCACTCCAGAGAATCCACTATTATCACAATAAGTGGTTACAAGTAAAAGGAATCTCAGTATCTAATACTAACCTACAGTTAAACCCTTACCCCAATACCCAATTGGACTTGTGATGTAGTGACAATCTCTTCTTTCAATGCACGAATCCCAGTACGTGACTAACCAATGATGATGGATCCCAGTACGTGACTAACTCCATAGCAACCCTTTGATTGATGTAGTTGAATTGCAACAGCTTCACATAGAAACACCAATAAGATCTTTAATGTTGGTGCAAGAGACTTTGCTTGGTTACAGAACCCAAAGGCGCACAAGAAACGTAGCAAGAACTCTTTCTTCTGTAGGAGGAGGCTAAGGTTTCAAAAAGAAAATCTTATGAAGCTCTCTAGGGTTAGGTTTTTCTTTTTCTACC
Organism: Quercus ilex subsp. ballota; assembly: GCA_032727855.1. Lineage (NCBI taxonomy): Eukaryota > Viridiplantae > Streptophyta > Magnoliopsida > Fagales > Fagaceae > Quercus > Quercus ilex. Next base: position 3,677,822 of record CM064916.1, read on the forward strand.
TCCTTTAAATAAAAGCTTAATGGGCTCTCCTATTCTAAATAGGTTTATACAAACCTTGGGCTTTCCTAATCCAATAAGGATTATATAAACCCACAAACCTTGGGTTTTCCCAGTACGTGACAAATCAATGATGCACGGATCTCAGTACGTGATTAACTCCATAGCAACCCTTTGATTGATGTAGTTGATTTGCAACAGTTTCACATAGAAACACCAATAAGATCTTTAATGTTGGTGCAAGAGACTTTGCTTGGTTATAGAACCCAAAGGTGCACAAGAAATGCAGCAAGAACTCTTTCTTCTGTAGGAGGAGGTTAGGGTTTCAAAAAGAAAATCTTATGAAGCTCTCTAGGGTTAGGTTTTTCTTTTTCCACCTCCTTTAAATAAAAGCTTAATGGGCTCTCCTATTCCAAATAGGTTTATACAAACCTTGAGCTTTCCTAATCCAATAAGGATTATACAAACCCACAAATCTTGGGTTTTCCTAGTCCTATAAGGATTATATAAACTCATAAACAAATAGCCCTTTAGAATAAAAACGTTGCGTGCTATAGTCTGAATCTCGTAAGCTCAATAGATTGAGACATGTGTCGAGATTTAATGAATCTCGACAGATCGAGCTTCCGTCAAGGACATATCGAGACCTGCAGATTGCACTTTTCTTGAGCAGTTCTTGAGTAATCTTTATGTCTTCAATTTAACTACTTGTAATGACCATCTTGAACCTTCTTAGATTATGTCCTTAACATATTTAATAAACTAATTATACAATCTAAAATGAAGTCTATATAAGAATGTTATACACACACACTTTCTTAAATTAAGTTTTATACTTGCGAGTTTGTTTACAAATACATAATTATGAACTCATTTGCTAAATAAACAAACATAAACAAATATATTTTTGAGTTAAGCTTGAACTATTCATAAACTGTTGGATTCATTTTTTATGAATGGGCTATTGGAGGGCTTGTTTTATTGTATGGGATTGAATGATGCATTAAAGAGATTTGAAAGCTCAAAAATGTGTTAAAAACACAAGAGCAGTTTAGATCTCCAAAGTAAAGTTACGTCTCGATTAATTTTACACTAACTTAATACTAAGTGCTGAATAGTGTAAATGAAGCGCAATCAACCAATACTAATCTAGTGCATAAATAAGAACAACAAACAATAAAAGTAAAGTACAAGAGTAAGGGAAGAGAGATGTAAACACAAGATAACACGTTGATATGTTATCGAAGAGGAAACCGAAGTACTCGACGAAAAACCTCTCTGCCGCTCTCCAAGCGGTAAATCGATCCACTAGACAATCAGTTGGGATACATGAGTTAGCAAGAGACCCTCCAAGCCTAATCTACCCGATGTACCTAAGCCCTCCAAACTCCTACTCCAACAAGGCTTCTCGAAATCGTGTCTTGTCTAGCTTTCCGGATCCCGCAATACGCCTGATTGCATCTACCAAGCCTTACTGGCTTCTTTTGGCAAATCCCCAAAATTTTCCAAGCTCCAAAACACTCTCTACACTTTGAATAGGTGTGAGTTGTGTTTGGGTACAAATCTCCTCTCAAGGTATGACAATGGGAGAGGGAAGGAGAAGAGGCTACAAGGATTTCTCACTAAGGATGAGTAACTTTCTCTCTAAAAGATGGGTGTGTGTGTGTTATAGAAAACCTATCTAGGGTTTTTCTTTCTGAATAGCCTATTTTACATTTGTGGTTAATGAGGGTGTATATAGTATGGGTGAAGGGTAAGAAAGTCACTCTTAAAAATCCTCTAGACAGAATGTTTTGCGACTATCTCGTGGGAATGCCTTACCCGAGAGACACTCGCGAAAACGACAGTCTGATACGACTTTTTAGCTTCCAGTCATGTGCTCCTCACGTGACTCTTTCGCGGGTCAGTTTCTAGCGAGCTTCTCGCGAAATCCACTAATTCTTCATTTAAGCTTGATTCTTCACCAACTTAATACTAAACCCAATACAATAAAATCCCACAAAATACAAGGAAATAAATTAAAGCAATCACAACACTTTTTGTCATGAAATAAAGCCAACATAAAACATAGTTGTAAATCACAACTTTACAATATTGATTAGCTCGGAGATATGGAACGTGTACTGCAGGGTTTACATGCTTGTTAATTAGAGATTGAGCTTGCTTGGTCATTGGCGTACCATGTCCATGTATGCTATATATGATTGATTTGTCATGTTGGCCAAGCCAGTCTTGAATATAATAAAAACAGTACTGCCTAAGCGTGCATGCCTAGCTGAGTCTGTTAGGCTGCTGATGAGTATTCATTACTCAAGAATGCAACGTCGTCAGCTTTGTATACTCTACTCTTAAGGCCTTTGTTCATGATGAAGCACCAGCATTTGTTATTGGGAGCATCCTAAAATTTGATAAATAGGCCTTTGCGGGCCTGCTTTCCTGTGATGGTGTGTGTGAGAGCGGTTTAGTTTTATAAATTCTTTTAAAAAACAAAGCATACATTTGTTTAAATTAGATAAGTAAATAAAAAATAAACTATAGAAAATATCTCATTTCATCTTCATTTTGCTCACATTTGAATTTTATATAGCTTTGCCTTTAGCAGCAGGAACCAACATGTGGATCCCACCTTCAGTCCGCTTGAGAATCTCCAAGGCAAAGTTCAAGAAATTTTTTCCATTCTATCTTATACTATAAAGACACTTTAAATACCAATGGCCACACAATAGACCTAGACTTTAATAAATTGAGTTAAGTAAGTCAAACGTTAAAAAAGAAAAAGGAAAAAAAAAAAGACTTGACTATAAACGGAAGACTCTCTCCCTCACGCACAACACTGCAAATTCCTCTGTTTAAACCAGCAATTACACAAATATAGACTTGACTATAAACGGAAGACTCCCTCTCTCTCTCTCTCACGCACAAAACGCTGCAAATTCCTCTACTTAAACCAGCAATTACACAATATAAGAGCTTCACCGATGATATAATTCTTACTGCTATTCTCCAAAATCTGTAAGTTCTTACTTTTTATTTTTAATTTTTTGTATAAGTATTGTAAGTTCTCACTTGTATGTGCTTTTTTATTTCCTCTCTTTATGGTCCGTTTGGATCGAGGGGGAGAGAGGAGGAGTAGAGTAAAGTAAAGTAGATTTAACACAAAATAAGTTTATTTTTAGCTAATTCTACTCTACTCCCTCCACTTCCTCTCATTCCTCTCTCCATTCAAACAGGCCACTAGTTTTACTTTTTAATTTCAACATCGTTTCCTTTTACCCCTTATTTATTTATTTTTCTTGAAAATATAATTGAATGAAATTTTGGTGAGTATCTATAATTCTGTATTTTGATTCAAGATTTTTTTGTAAACTTAGATTGGCTTTCATGGATACAATAAACCCATCTTCTTCCTCTTCTTCTACCCATCAGTGGAAATATAATGTATTTCTAAGTTTTAAAGGTGAGGATACGCGCAACAATTTTACAGACCATTTATATGCTGCCTTGAATCAAAAGGGTATCTACACCTTTAGAGATGATGAAAAACTTGAGAGAGGAGAACCTATTTCACCTATGCTTTTAAAAGCAATAGAAGACTCACTATTTGCTATTGTCGTTCTCTCAAAAAACTATGCATCATCGACATGGTGTTTGGATGAACTTGTGAAGATCATGGATTGCAGGAAAAATATGGGGCTAATAGTTCTGCCTATTTTTTATGACGTGGCACCATCTGTGGTGCGAAAACAGACAGAAACTTATGCACAAGCATTTGTTGAACATGAAAAACCTTTCAATAAGAATTTAAAAAAAGTTCATACGTGGCGAGCTGCTTTGACAGATGTCTCCAATCTCTGTGGATGGTCTTTAGAGGACAGGTAATTGCTACTAAAAACATTATTTCCACTGAATTTTAATTACCATTTGCATTGAATTACTAGATCTATATTGTAACTATTCGTTAGGATATGATTCTAAAGCATTTGACATGACAACAAGGGGGGCGGTCCAATATTGGACTGTATACTTGCTATAATAAATATAATAATACAACAATGGGGCAGTTCTTTTATATTATATTTTATTTTTATTAATACTACTTAAAAATCCATGCATTACACGGTTTTAATCATAAACATAAAATATATAAATTTTATTTGATAAATAATAATTATATGAATGATCAATTATGTAAATCTTTGTGAATTTATGTTTGTTAATTAAATTTTTTTGAACTTTTTGAGTTTTTATTGTTTTAAGAAAATATTAATTATGCATTGAATTACCTAAGGTAAACATGTGTAATTTGTAAACTTTACTAAATCAAAACATAAATTATAATAAATAATCAAAAGACCAAACAATTATTCAAAGTCTTGGTAATAGATAAGATAATGGATAATTTCATCTGATTTGATGTTGTATATTCCTTTGACTTTCTTTTAAATATTATTCAAAATAATATATGTTCATAAATTTTAATTTAAATCTTGAACAAAGATGTAAAACTTGCACGATTTTGATCATGAAATTAGGTCAGAAAATTATAGAATATGTAATTTATTTGAGTAGAAATAACTAATGTAATGAGCATAATTATATAAATTTATAATTCTAATATGATATTAACTTTTATAATTCTAATCTAATATATTGACTGTCTCACAACAACATTTGTAATTACTTGTAACAAAGTGTTTGCATATTGTAAGTGAAACACTCTGAAGATTTGTGTTAAGTATTATATGATTCTCGTCTTACTAATTTACCAGAATGCAGAGTTCAACACATAATGTACGAACTCGATACATAAACAAAAATAAAATGCAAAACTCTCCATATAGAATTTTACTAACTCCATCACTCAAATCCATTACACATTACGCAACTCAAATCTCCATACGAAACTAAAATTGTTTAAAAAATTGTAAGAAATCATAAAATAAATATGGCATGACTTTGATTAACACAAAATAAAGAGAGCGAGGCAAGGGGCAAAAAAGGCACAAAAAAAAGAAGTGAGAGATGGCTCACAATTTCTTCATTGCTAATGAAGAGCATGCCAAAATGGTATCTCAAATATAAAATTGAGATTGAAATTTGAAATTAGATTTGGTTTGACCAAGATATTTAAATTATAATTTGGTGATCAAACAAAGAATTTGTAAGTAAAGAAAAAACCTAAAGCATATAAAATATTTAAGAAAAAAAATTGTGTATTAAAAAATAAAATAGAACGACAATTCTCAAATGTACCCAAAAAAAAAAAAGCCTAGATGTAGAATTGTGTGAGAAAAATGACTTTTTTTTTTTATTAAAAAAAAAAAAAAACAATTGCGATATAGGCAATAATGGAAAACAAGATATTAATAGTTTTTCTGGTATCTTAGTGATATGGGAAATTGAGAAAGCATGTACATTTAGTGAGATTAAGCAATTGTAATGGCTGATCATATTTATAATGTCTTCCTTTTTGGAAGAATAGTTGTATGAGTGCAAATTGCAATGACTAAACAAATGGGAAAAAAAAAAAGAAAAAGAAAGAAAGAAGGATTGGACAGCCGTATATAGAAAAATAAAAATGGGATTTTAAAGCTAGTAATACATATTAATAGTCAGAGTGACGACTTTCATATTTGGTGACGGTTTTAGGTGAGTAAAAATTATAATAATTACTGAACATTTAAGGGCTTATTGGTGTAATTAATAGCGAACATTTAAGTGTATACATTTTATTTAAAAGATAGTTAGATATAAACTCAATTCTTAACATTTAATTTTTTTGGTTAGCCACCACTGCACACCCTTGGTACGATGGTCACTTCACAAGTATAAGTGCTTGTAGGGTGGGGGTGCAAGGGCTGGGGTTCAAGTCTCCAGGAGGGAGTTTCACACACATATAATTAGAAATTCTTTCTTGTATTAAAAAAAAAAAACTTTTTTTTTTTGGTAATTAGTACATATAATTAGACGTTTCTCGTACATATAATTAGACGTTTCTCCCAAAAAAAAAAGATGCTTCCCCCCCCCCCCCCCCCCCCCCCAAACAAAAAAAAGCATCTAAAATTAGATAACAATAAAACATTTATTTATTTTAAAGATTTTATGCAGCATTTATGGGGGCTTCAAATGTAAGTCATATTTGTTGTAGTGTTATCAAATGGTCAAATGCTAATACTGAATAGCAATATATGTATGTATGTATGTATGTATGTGTGTGTGTGTACATGTTCGTGAAAGATGAAACATAAAAACATAATTAAATAAGTTAAGTTTATACATAATAATATGTTCGTGAACAAATACATTAATATGAGACTTGATTTAAGTATATAAAATATTAGGCTAAATTATAAATTGCACTCGCCAAAGGCCTTGTAGCTGAATTGGCACCTCCTCATGCACAAAGTGCTTGGGGGTCTAGGGGGGAAAGGGTTCGAGCTGCAGGGTTAGCAGCATGTTGTAATTATTTCTCAAAAAAAAAAAAAAAAAATTGCACTCTAACTTTGACCAAAATTTTCACATTGACTCAAAATTCCCTTGAACAAATTTTCATTCTTTGCTATGACAACTCAACTTTAATGAAGAATATAACAACTAACTTTTATTCAACCCAAGCCAAGCTTGCATGCGCTTTTTTAAACAAATTTTGTATATCCACTAAATATCTTCTTTTCATGAATTAGATTGGATAAAACTTTGAGCTTTGAGACATTTGTTGTAATTCGGGAATAGCATAAGTGCATTCATACAAGTAGTAGACTAGAAGATCCAAACAAGGCTATTATAGTTTTTTTTGTTTTGTTTTGTTTTGTTTTTTGTGTGGATAAAAGGCTATTATAGTTAAGGTAACTTGAAAAACTCCATGTCTACATCTTTGGGCAGCACTAACTAAAATTTATTATTGTCATAAGTTTTATAACTCAATTAACACCATTGATAAAATCCACTATCATAGATACAGATTACTGAAATTTAATCATACAAGTGACACTCTCAAACTCAAATTACTGAAATTAATGATACTATACAGAAAAAAGGAACCCAAAATTTCAATTCACACACAATGGCTTTTTGTTTTTGCTACCATTGAACATTACCATGCATGATGCATCTTTCAGCTTCCAAATGCAATCACACAGTGTGTACATATATTCTAATGTGAACGTCTTTCAACCTTACACACACACACACACACACACACATTTTTTTTTTTTTTTTAGGTGCGGCCCATGGGAGGGGAAGTGGGGAAATGAAATCACATTGCTTAATTGTCATTCTTCTTTGCAGGCCCGAGTCAGAATTTATCCAAGGTATTATTAAAGTGATATCGCTTAAATTGAGTTCGTTGTTCCCCAAAGATACCAATGGCTTAGTAGGAGTTGATTCTCGAGTGGAGAAATTGATGTCGCTTTTAGCCATAGGATCAAATGATGTTCGCATTATTGGGATTTGGGGGATGGGGGGTATTGGTAAGACAACTCTTGCTAGAGTTGTTTATGACAAGGTTTTTAATGAATTTGAAGGTGGTTGTTTTATCGCTAATGTTAGGGGTGGATCTGAAAAATGTGAGTTACTTCCATTACAACAAAAACTTATTTGTGAGATTTTGAGGGAGGATAGTGTGATTATAAGGAATGATTATGATGGAGTTCGTATGATCAAGAATAGGTTATGTCATAAAAAGGTTCTTCTTGTTCTTGATAATGTAAATCAATTTAATCAGCTAGAAAAGTTAGCTGGGGACTCTAAATGGTTTGGTCTAGGTAGTAGAGTCATCATAACAACAAGAGATAAACATTTGTTGACAAGGCATAAGGTACATGGAATATATGAGGCTCAAGAATTGAATTATTATGAGGCTCTTCATCTTTTTAGTTTGAAGGCCTTCAATAAATATCATCCTCCCAAAGATTATCAAGACTTGTCCACATCTTTTGTAGATTATGCTAAAGGTCTTCCTTTAGCTATTGATGTTTTGGGTTCTTTTTTGTACAACAAGAGTAAGGAGGAATGGGAAGATGCATTAGATATGATGAAAGAACATCCTAAAAAAGAAATTATTGAAATACTTGAAATTGGTTTTGGTGGACTTGAGCATACAGAACAAGAAATATTTCTACATATTGCATGTTTCTTCAATATGAAGCAAAAAGATTATATAGTAGAAATACTAGATTGCCTTGGCCTTCACCCTAAAATTGGATTAAAGGTTCTCAATGAAAGGTCTCTCTTAAAATATTATGGAGATAAATGTTGGATGCATGACTTACTACAAAAAATGGGACAAGACATAGTTCGTCGAAATTATCCTGAAGAACCTGGAAAGTGGAGAAAATTGTGGCTATATAAGGACATTCGCAATGTGTTGAAGAAAAATATGGTAAGAGATTGTCTAGATAATATACCTTATATATCATGTTATTCAAAGAAGTTGAAATTTGAACAACTCTAGTAATCATATATCTTGCAACTAATTCATTCATTTTTCTTCATTATTAGGAAATGGAAGCAACTCAAGGACTTGTCCTTGAATTGGGTGAACTACATAAATTAGAAAACACACATTGGAATCTTGAAGCCTTTTCAAAGATGCCTAACCTTCAATTGCTTATGATTCATGATGTTAAATTTCAGCATGGCCCCAAACATCTTCCTAATAACTTGAGACTTCTTGATTGGAGTGGGTATCCTTCAAAATCTTTGCCATCAAATTTTGAACCACATGAGCTTGCTGGACTTCACTTGTTGGATAGTAAAATTGAACGGCTTTGGAAAGATAAAAAGGTAAGATTGTGATTTAAGTACTCTGATACAACTTTGTTTTTAATTTTCAATTAATTTTAAGGTTTGTTAAATCTAACTCTTCTATTGTATATTTTGGCTTTTAACAGTATTTGGACAAGTTAAAGCTCATCAAATTGAACATTTCCTTAAACCTCATTGCAACCCCTGACTTCACCGGAGTTCCCAATCTTGAGAAATTAGTTCTTGATGGTTGTATAAAGTTACATGAAGTTCACCCATCTATTATGTTTCTTAAAAGGCTTACTCTTCTTGATCTAAAAAACTGTAAAAGCCTTAGAAGTCTTCCAAGCAAGTTTGAAATGGAGTCTCTTGAAATTCTCATTCTTTCTGGCTGTTCAAAAATCAAGAGAATTCCAGAATTTATGGTAAATATGAAACACGTATCAAAACTTCACTTAAATGGCACTGCTATTACGAAACTTCCCTCTTCAATTGAATATTTGACTAACCTTGATTCATTGCATTTAAGAGATTGCAAGAATCTTGTGTGTCTTCCTAGTATCATCTGTAGCTTCAAGTCACTTAAAGATATTAATTTGGCTGGATGCTCGAAGCTTGATGGTCTACCAGAGAAGCTGTGGAATGTTGAAAGTCTAGAGAAGCTCAATGCGAGTGGAATTACTTTAAGAGAGCCGCCTTCCTCTGTTGTTACGTTAGAGAATCTTAAAGAACTATCTCTTCAGGGATGTAAAGGGCCACCACATAAACTATGGAATAATCTGTTCCCCTTAAATTTAATGCCAAGAAGAAGCCTAAATCCTGTGAGCTTATTATTGCCTTCCCTTTTAAGTATGCGTTCTTTAAAGAAATTAGACCTGAGTGACTGTAATCTTGAAACAATCCCTAATGATATTGGAAACTTATCCTCTATAACCAAATTAAATCTAAGTGGAAATCACTTTAGTTGCCTTCCTGAAAGTATGGTGCAACTATCTAAATTGGAGCGTATTGGTTTAGACAATTGCACAAGACTTTGTTCATTGTCACAATTGCCATCAACGTTTTCTGTGGTTGAATCAAATTATTGTGCCTCATTGGAAACATTTCCAAATGGATTTAAATCACTTAAGTTTTGTAGAAGGCTTTTCCTCGTCAATTGCTTCAGATTTGTTGGTCAGAGTGACATGTTATCTAATGCGCTGGGAATGCTTTTGACAGCTCATGAGGTCTCTCTCTCTCTCTCTCTCTATATATATATATATATGTCAATTCTGAATATCATGGTTTGTATGTTTCAGAAAATCTGCAAGAAATCTATAGGATTCTATAAGAACAGTGCCTTTGCTATTGTGATTCCTGGGAGTGAAATTACGAAATGGTTTACACATCAGAGTGTGGGGGATACAGTCAGTGCGCAAGTTACTCATCAGAACGAAAATAAGTGGATTGGAATCGCTGTGTGTGTTGTGCCTATGCCATGCCCCAATTTTTGTACGGTTTTGGATTGTGAAATTCTATCCAATGAACATCATGTTTCAAACATTAATGTAGGCTATTGCCCTAGCTTTGTTAAGATTAAATCAGATCACCTTTGGAATTCCTATATACCCTCTCAAGCATTTAGTGAGAATGAGAGAGCAGTATTGGGTCAAATTGATGAGAATGGATTCATACAGATGGAGCTTAAATTTCGATGGGATTCCAAGATTAAGAAATGTGGGTTTCGTCTAGTATACGAACAAGACATCAAAGACATTAGAGAAATGATATCAGCTCAATCCAGCAACAGCACCTGCATCACTCCTTACGAGGATGTTCATCATAATTCAACAGAAGGAATCAAATTGAAGCGAAGCCGTAATGAATATGAGGGGCCCGGAGCTAGTGGTGAAGGCAGCTCTAGCGATGTCCCACACTCAAAGAGGATTGAAAAATAGAGAATGTATGGGCTCATTCTAACTCTGTTCACAAGGATTCTAATGAAGGTGTCCTGGGATTGGTAAGTCATCTTTACAAAGACTCTGTAGCTTCCTATTGGGCCCTGTGGTAACATTGTTTTTTTTTTTTTTCTCTTTACAGAGAAAGTAGGCCATGATACAAAGAAATCTTCCTTGTCCACAGGGACATCTATAGTCTGTGAGTTTTTTTTTTTTTGGTCAAAATGTCATTGCCATTACTAGTTTCTTAAACCTCTTAGTGTTAGCTTCCTATGCCATTTTCATTTTACCACCTTGTACAAATTTTTCCTTAAAAAGAATAAATCCCAATTTTTAATTAACTAGTTTTGAATTTTTTTTGATAATAAGTTAGAAGGAAATTTAATGCAAATCAACCATATATACATCACTTGCTTGTTTTATTTTAATTTTTAAAATTTTTTGTTTTTGATGTTTACACCAAATTCTTATTAACTTTCTATTAGTTTTGGTGGAAAGATAATGCAAATCAACCATTGTCTTTGCTTTGTTGACTGTTGATTATATTTGCACTCACCGGCAGTTTCTCATTCTTCCCTCTCTCACTCATCGTCAGCGGCTCCTGAAGTAGTTGCAAGCAGTGGCAAAACAGTCTGTGAAGGTGAGTGCTTTTTCTTTTCTTTTTTGGTCTCATAACTGAATGAATCATTGTTGTCCATTTTCGTTTCCTTGGATTTCATTTGATAGAATCATATTTCTGTGTTTGGTAATGAGATGAAGACACATATGTTAGAATGCACTCACCAGTGGATTCTCATTCTTCCCTATCTCACTCACGGTCAGCAGCTCCTGATGTAGTTGCAAGCAGTGGCAGAACAATTGTCCGTGAAAGGTGAGTGCGCCTTCTCTTTTCTTTATTAGTCTCATACCTGAATAAATCATTGTTTTCCATTTTCGTTTTCTTGGATTCCATTTGATAGAATCATATTTCTTTGTTTGATGTAATGAGATGAAGACATATATGTTATAGGCTATATCTAAAATTGAGTAGATCATGCAATTGTAGAATACTTTGATTTTGCAATACAACTAGCTACTGTGATTTTAAAATTTTCATAATGGACCTAATGTATTCCTATTTATACCCTTAGTTGGACTCTTTCTAACATACAGCTTAACAAAATAAAGATGTAGTTAGTCAAGGGTTTTCCAATATAAGTGTAGGCTGTCAAGCTGAACCTTGAAAATATTACTTCTGCTCTCTTTCCGTCTCAGTCTCCGTTCTGAAAGCTTGTATTTTACGTATTCTTACAATATATGTAACTGAGACTTGGAATTGATATGCTTAACTCATGCAAATATATTCTTGACAGATTACCTACATGGTGCTCGTGAAGATATTTGATTTTAAATTATTTTTACTGAATTTTGGATTATTCACTTGAGATTTCTCTATTGAGTTCACTTTATATATATATATATATATATATACATACTCAAGTTGGGTGTGAATCTATTTGGAAAAAGACCTATGTTCTTTTGCTTTTGGTTTTGCTATGAAACTTCTTGTGTTTCTTCTGCTTTTATTTTATTTGGACTTTTCTCCATGATTTTTCATCTTCTTATCCCTTCTTGCTTTGTTGGATTTCAATTATTGTTATTTTGTATTTTCTAATTGCTTAAGTACTTGGCTTAATTTGGGTTAGTTTTGAATCTTAGACTAATGGGTTAGATGATTGCGAAGGCATTGGTTGTATTGCTAAAAAAAAAAAAAATGTCCAGATTTTAACTTAGTTGCTTCTGCAATTTGAATCAGAACGAGTAACCACCCTGCTGCATTTTATGTCTATTTACTATAAGAAATCATTAAACCGATAGCTAGATAAATAAATAAATTGGGTAAGTATAACTGTACTAAATTGGATAAGAAGCTCTAATTCAGTTATGGCAGGTTCATGCATTTTGAAGGCATAGTGGAGGCCTTCACATTATTATTATTTTTTGTATTTTATAGTAACTTCTAATTGCCACAAAATCTGATGCAATTAGATGGTACTTGCAACTTTTACTGGACATCTTTTCTTATCACCAGAGGCACTTTCTTTGTTATACATCCCCAGATTGCTTGTTCAACATCGAGAGTAAGCTTAGTCTGGTTGAGATTGAAAGTGAATATATGCTAATTTGGATTACTGAGAGAACATCAAAATATTCTTGTGCAGGTGCATGGAAGTGGAACTGTGTAAGGAGGAAATGCCCCAAGGTTAAATGGTGAAGATCATCATCTGGTTTCCCAAAGTAATTCCAGAACATGCATTTATAGGATGCTAAGGGTTCACAACAGATTGTCTACAAAAGATCAAATGTTTTAATGATATTCTAATCTTGATGCTCAGTGTGTTGTTTGTAAAAAAAGAATTAAAAGTATGGACCACTTATTTTGTGATTGTTCTTTCTTGATGCGGATATGGTGAACCATAATGAGCTGCTGCCTAAAACCCAAAGTTCTGTTGGCTGATTATGTTCTGGCATACTGTGTATCATAATTGGCTTCAGAGGAATGGTAGTATTCATCAAGGAAGACTATTTTCTGAAGATGCTATGGTCAAAATGATTGGGTGGGAGTGGGAAGTGAAGAACAGAGCTGAATGTAGCAGTTATTGCAATTCTGTTCAAAACAGGGATATTTGATACTTCAGAATAGAAGCTGTTGATGGTCCTTGTCTCCGTTAGCTAACAATGTTGGAGTTTTCACTTTGTAACGTTTATGGTGTAGGCTATTTCTGTATTGGTGATGTATTCTTTGGTGGTGTTTTTGACTTAATTGTACATCTGTTTCTATGGAAATGAATTTCTCATTCATCCCAAAAAAACAAGTCATTCTTTTTTCAAATAAGGTTGAGTTTTTTTATGAATTGTTTGATTAACTTATATTTTTCTTAAATAGTAAACACAACTTACCAAATATTTTTAGCCCTTTAGAAATCTATGCTTGTAATTATTGACTGAGTTATAGTTGAAATCATATTATTTGAGACAATTAGATAAAATGGTATTCGTTAATGAACTCATAAAAATTTGATTTATATTAACCTTTTATAATTAAAAATTCTATATGATTATGACAATTTCGTTTGTGTTTGTATTTAATTAGTATGACATAGATATTTTGTTCATGGTTTGTATCAAACTCCAAAACTAAGAGGATTGCAGTAGGTTAATATCATACTAAAATTTAGTGATTAAACCACAAAAGGCAAAAGCAACGATAGACAAAACTATAGGACTTCTCAGATATAGAAAGAAGGATATAGAAGGATATGTAAGTAATGCCATTATGAACTAGAAGGATGCCTCTTTTCCATGTAAAGAGGATTTATGCGTTTGCACCTATGGACTATGGTAGCAAGAAAGCTAAATAGTTTCGTTTTTATTTCACATGCAGGTTGGAAGGGAAAACCATCAAAGCATGCTAGGGCAAGAATATACAACAAGAAGTTGAAAGTTGAGCATCTTTGTTTGAGTGGTTCACAATAGATTATATTTGGAGTAGATATTAGTTGGGTTTCACTGATTGCCAATGGATTTTTTTTTTCCGCAATTGATTACCTCTGAGACAAGGAACATGTATTGGCTTACGTGTGTTTATGCTTGTTAGACATTGAGCATGCTTGGTCATTGGTGTACCATGTATGTATTCTATGACTGATTTGTCATGTGGATCAAGTCTCAATATCCTGGCTTGAACATTTAAAAACACTGCCTAGCCATGCCGTTGCTGAACTATGTTAGGCTGATGATGAGTGTTCATTACTCAAGAATGTAACGTCAGTTTTGTTTACTCCATTCTTAAGGCCTTTGTTCATGATGAAGCACCACCATTTGCGTCTAGTGCAGCCCTTGACACAGATTTCATAGCCCTTTTGTTTTGTGTGACATGTTGGGCTTAAACAATTGGTACAAAGAAATAAGCTTAGTAACGCTTTCTTGAAGTGCTACTGAAGTTTAGTTGTTGGATGGGCTTACCTTTCGGGCCTTTTGTAGTATCTTCTAATTTGAAGAATGGGCCTTTGCGGGCCTGCTTTCTTGTGATGGTGCATGTGGGAGTGGTTTTTTTTTGGTTTTATCTTTCTTAAAGACTAGCTTCATTATATGCACTTTGTGTGTATGAGGTTTTTTTTTTTTTTTTTTTTTTTTTTTTTTTTTTTTGTGTGTGGACATATGGGGTAGTGTTTTTTGTAGGAGCATGGGGGTAGTTTTGGTACATGGGGTAGTGGGAAGTTTTATAAAACATGAGGTAGTTTTATAAACATGGATAGTTTATTTATTTATTTATTTATTTATCAATTTACGATTTTAATCTCATTTTTATGTTTTAGGAATAAGGATAAATTAATTAAATTAAGAGTTTTTTTGAAATAAAAAAGACAATAATTAATTTTCTGAATCTTTTTAATATATACAGATGAAAACAAAACAAACACCATAAGATGGGTTTTTCAACAAGGCTTGAGAGAACTTCATAAAAACTACTCTCTAAGAAGACAAGTTGACAACCACCAAAGTCATTCTTAATTTTGACTTCGAATCCTCATTTACCCACAAAATAATTTACACAATTTATTTATTTTATGTAAAAATTTTTATAAATTCTTAAAAAAGAAAAAAAGAAAAAAAAAAAAAGAAGAAGCATACATTTGCATTTTATTTAGCTTTGCCTTTAATTTAGCAGCTGGAACCAACGTGTGGATCCCACCTTCATTCCGCGTGAGAATTTTCGAGGGAAACTATAAAGTTCCAAAAAATTCACTCCAAGTCCATGCTAAATTATGGTCTATTTGGAAGTTTAGAGAGGGAGGAGAGTAGAGGGGAGGAGAGTAGAGGGGAATGGTTCCCCTCCACCTTGTTTGGATGTTTTTAAAATTAATAAGGGGGAAGGGAGTAATTAGCCAGGGAGTAATTAGCCCTTCCCCTTGTTTGGATGTTTTAAAAATTAGGATGGAGAGGAGAGGAAATGATTAAAATAGACAAATTTACCCCTATTTGAAAATAGACTTGCAACATTGGTCTATGATTAATTTAAAAAGGATAAATTAGGGAATTTACTTGGACAATAATTTATCTACTCTACTCTCCCTCCAAATCTCTCCAATTTGGGGGAATTAAAAATGAGGGGTTAGAGGGAGTTGAAACCCCTCCAAACCCCCCCAAAACATTCAAACAAGGTAATTAGATTACTCTCTCTCTCTCTACTCTACTCCCCCTCATTTTTTAAACATCCAAACAGGCCATTAAAGTCTACAGATACTTTAAAAAGCAAGGACCAAACTTTATTAAAGTGAGTTACGCAAGTCCAAGTGTTTACCCAACATTCAAGACAAATCTTCCAACAAGGTTGGAAAGAATCTTGGAAGAACACAAGTAGACAGCCACCAAAATTATTCTTAATTTTGCATTCGAAACGTCATATCCCAATTTGCTGACCCCAAAAAAAAAAAAAGAATCTTAATTTATTTATTTTTCTATAAAACTTTTTATTATTATTTTTTAATTAAAATACAATCATACATTTGTTTAAATTAAATAGAAAATAACATCTGCATTTTATTTAGCTTTGCCTTTAGTCTTTAGCAGCACAAACCAACGTGTGGATCCCACCTTCGGTTAGGACGCATGAGAATCTGAGGGAAGTAGCATGGAGTGTGTGTTTGGCAAAAATTATTTTTGTCGACTTATTTTACTATTTAGCTTATTTTTGCTACTATTCATGGGTCTTACTGCACTTTTTGATACTATTCATGGGTTTCACTGTACTATTTCAACTAACTTTTACCTTTATCTGCAGTACTTTCAGCAAAAAAATTTCAGTCTCAGCAAAATAAGCAGATTCCAAACAGACCTGGAATTTATATTTGGAAAGTAACGAATTTTAACCCAACAACTAAATTTTTTTAGTCCCTTTTCAGAAATCTATGCTAATAATTATTGACTAAATTATAGTAGTTAAAATCATATTATTTGAGTTAATTAAATAGAATGATCTTCGTAAATGAACTCATAAGAATTAGATTTATGTTAAACTTTTATAATTAAAAATTCTATATAATCATTACAATTAAAAAGGACTATTTATAACAAACTTATACGAGAAATCCATATATGAATGTTATATATATATATATATATATACTAGTCGCAAACCCGTGCGATGCACGGGCAAACTATTGATAACTTCCCCAATTTATATACCAAACCAATAAAATCTATCACTTGTAAAGTAATACAATTTATCACATGTACTGAGATATTGCGATAGCCAAGAGCTTGAGATTTGATAATAGTTACAATTTAAGAGGAAAAAAAATACTAATAGCAATAATGATAAGTCCAAATCCAATATAATTTGATATTTTTTTTCCTATCGCTAATAATTTGTCATACCTAAAATTTATGCTAAAGATGACATTAATAATTATTTTCAATACCTAAAAATCATATGTAATAGGAACAATATATATAAAAAATAAAGAAATTGTTAACAAACTTCGAGTAGTAGTAATTAAATTTGTAGTTGTTTATCTAAAAATAAGAGTAGGACTTGCAAAATAAGTTTTTTTAAGTTATTAATATATAGAGGAAATAATGTAGACAATCCAGTATGACTCAACCTATTTTATAATTAAAAAAAAAAAAAAAAATCTTAAGAATTGAAGAGACGTGAAGGTGGGAAAGTAGTTGGTAAAAAAAAGTTTTAAATTCCTTGTGCATTTCAATTTGTGAACCTATATTCACTTTCCTCTCTTTTTTCTTTATTATTTTTATTATTATATCAACTTACAGGCTACAGCTGCAACCTATAATGGATGTCAAGAGGGCTGTGAATGCAAGGACAAAGATTTAGTGCACAAAGTATACGATTACCAATTCAAATGAACAAATCCAAAGAAAATTTAGAAAATGTAAATAACAGACCATGGGCTAAAGCAATACAAGCCCACAGTAAAGCAATGACCAACTAATGAACTATGAGAAAAGCAAGTAACCAGTACACACGTGGGGCTGTTGGGAGAAAGCAAGTAACTAGTGAAGTGCCAAAAATATGAGAAAAGAATAGGTGGACAATCATGCATTTATCAGATGAAAGCAATACAACAGGTGGACAACATGCATCCTTCAAATAAAACCAATACACACGTTGACAACCAGTAACACTGCCAAAAACATGAGAAAACAATAGGTGTATAATCTTGCATCCATCAGATAAATCCAATACATGTTAAAAAAAAGCCCCCAAATTCTTAGAATATTTAACACCTCCTTCGTCACCTATTTTGTAAGGTTAGCTATCTATTCTCAATAGGAAACAGAACATCATAATGGTGATTACTTTATTGTAAGAAAAGTTTAAATAATTTGTAACATAAGCTTCAACAGGTTAAAGGACTTTTTGTTTCCTCTTCCTCTTTTGTTGATCTGCAATAGGTGTGAGCTGTACATCACTTGCATCATTTGTAGGATTAGCATGTTCTTCACTTGGTAAGTTGTTGACAGAATCATTTGTAGCATCACTCATATAATATTGTCAAAAGAATATGGTGTAAATTGTATTATGATATGAATAAGTAACATTAAAAATATCTAATTTTTTTATTTAAATTTTATATAAAAGTACTCACATCAGTTATTTGATCAAGTTTAACTGAATTGTCAGTCTGTATAACAGGATCAAAAATTTTCTTCACAGTGTAAATCTCCCATCCCTGTTTGAGGTAAAAGTCATTGAGTTCCAATTGGAAGACAAATGTTTTCCCAATAAGGTTTGCTATTTGCATAGGCAGGTTAAACTCGTCAGGTACCTTGTAGAAATAGTAGGTCATAAACTGTAAGTTCAATTATACTAAAAAATATATTAAGTACTATTTGTGGATTTCAAATTCTCACCTGTGAACATTTATTTATAAGTTCCTTTGCTGATATGTGGAGTAATTTTTCAGCGTAGAATCAAATAAAATGAATGTTGCCAATCCTGTCTCATCTTCAACTTTCAGTTCAATTCTATACCTGAAAGAACACATGGTAGATATAATTTTAATTTTAATTTTTGTTCTCTTTTCTTTATATATATATATATATATATATACTTTTATATTATACATACCTTGGGATTGGGAAGCCTGCCAGTTTGTTACAACGATCACACCACAGATGTTCACCTCTTGGTTTAACCTTTCTACGACATATTTCGCATGACATAAAGTACCAACCAAAAGCTGTTTCAATTTTTGTTATCTTTCCATGACAAGTGAAGAAAGTCTCTTGGAATTTCAAATTTATTCAATGATTTATTTGTAAAATTTAACATGCCATTGACAATTTCATTTTAGGAATTTTCTTTTGAAGAACTTTTCCCTTACCTTATTTTCAGAGTTCCAGACCATGTTTAATATTTCAATTATGGTTCTTTTATTATTGTTCATCTCTTCTTCAACTGTTTTCTGTGGCTTAAATTGTCTTGGCAGCTCTTCTATAAGACGATCATTTTTCACTTCCCTATGATTGGGATATAAAGAAGTCAGTATAAGCTTGCATATATTGTAAAATATTATAGAACATGTATTGCTAAAAAGATATAGATTACTTATTGATCCATAAACACAGAAGTCTCTGGAATCTCTAAATTTATATAAACTTTTGTTCCGCTTGTAGACGATAAGTTATATTCCCCTACATTTATATGGAAGAATTTTTTAAAATGCACATATAATTTATTAATGTAGTTATAAATATGCAAATAAAGGAAACAATGTACTGACCTTTAAAAGTTTTCACAATTAGATATGTAGCAACTATAATAAAAGGTCCCGGATTCCTTTTGAAGAGGTTATCATCAATTTCTTTTGCAACTGGTCCCCAAAGGGTAAGCTTTATTTTATTTCCTCTGTTCAAATATTGTTATTCATGTAAGTTTATATTATATATATTCAATGTATTGCAACTTGTAAGAATTAAAACGTACTGTATAGTCATGACAGTTATGTTCCTCATTACAACATTTGATCCTTTAATGTTAGGATATTCAATTGGATCGATAGCAACCACTTTTGCAATAATATCTATGCATCATAAAAATTCTATTGTTAGCTATTTTCATTTATGATAATGATATAATGTATTTTATATAACAACAATATAATGTTAGATTTTCTAACAATAATAGAATGCAAAATTTATATTCAATTAATTTAATACCTGATAGATGGACATGGCTGTTAAGTCGTTGAACGATGGTGTTGTAGTCAACAAATTCAAATTTATGATGAGGTATATTGACTTCAGTTTCTGTTAATTCTTGAATGTTGGTTGTTGGCAAGAATATGATCTTATGCTCATTTTGAATTGGCCTATAAAATTCATTGCATGTACCAACTTCAAAGTTTGATAACGCATATAGTTGCCCTTCTTTCTGAAAAGGTTTGAGCTTTTTTGAAATATTCTTATGAATGGGAGAATGTATTGCATTATTCTGCAAGTAAAAGATGTTAGTTGAAGGTATATAAAGTGAATAATATATATAATATATAAGAAATGTTTTGATGTGTTTTTTTAAAAACTTATACAAACCCGTTCATCAATAAGAATCATATCTGAACTAATAATTTCTTGATTGTTTCTATTTACAACATCCCACATCCTTGATACTCTAATTCTGATTTTGGATTTGTCACTGTTTTTTGAAAGCTGATTAAGCAAACTGAACTCCTTCATCTTTAAGTTTTTGACCTTTGCCTGCATACATCAAAACAAATTGCATTGTTCAAACATATTATGGTGCATATAGTCCTGCATCATACATACACATGAATTTATTTGTTGTTGAAAACGTAACTTCATCTAAAATATAACTCAATTAAATATGTTTATGCAAGATGAGAGTGGTATTAGATATTATCTTAAAATATCTAATGTATCTAATGTATATCAAAATGAGAAAAAGATTTTGTTGTGGCATAAGAATGTCAACGGAGAAATCAATGACTCATGGTAGGTAATTAGCAAAAGTGGGAAGAAAATAGAGTTATTTTACCAATATGAATTTCAGTCTCATGTTGTATAGCAGTTGTCCTCAGCCTTACTAAAAATAGAAAGGTATCCAAAACCAATATAATCCAAATACCCAAAAGGGGAAAAAGAGAGTTATTTTAGCAATATAAATTTAAGTCTCATTTCATTGCATTATTTGAACATGGTAGAAAAGAGTTCACTATTCTAATATGTTTTAACATGGTAGTAATTTTTTTTTTTAATGGTAGTACTCAATGGTTGATCTTTTGTCTGAATGAGTCTTATGTAAAGGTCTGGAAACACACCTAATTATTATTTTTTAACTCTAGTAACTATTTAAGTCAATAATCATATTGGTCTGAATTTTTTAAATGAATGAGGTCTGTTTCTATTCAATCATCGACCATACAATTGTTATAGCAGTTAAAGTGATTTTTTGACATGTTAAGTACTACAAATATTATACCATTCCAATTATAAGTTTGAGCTAAAACTGAAAGACAATGTATTTTGCATGCCTAAAGGAACGACATGTTAAGTACTACAAATATTATACCATTACAATTATAAGTTTGAGCTGAAGCTTGAAAGACAATGTATTTTGCATGCCTAAAGGAAGTAAAGACACTGCAACAATTTAAATAAGAACTAAAAAGAAAGAGTTCTACAGATGTATTATGAACTTTTAACATATAAATTTATTTTACCTTGTATGACCAACAACTTAAATAAGTTTGGTGAAAATCTCCTTGTACACAATATTTTTTGTTTCACAACTTTGATTAGTTTCATCATTAATTATGCGGAACTTCAACCCATCTTTGCTTGTTACTCTAGAAACTGCAACATACAATTGCCCATGACTGAAAACTGGTTTAGGCAAATAAACTCCCACGTGTTTCAATGACTGTCCTTGGCTTTTATTTATTGTCATTGCAAAACACACGGAAATTGGGAATTGTCTCCTCTTTAGAACAAAAGGCCATTTTGAATCACTTGGAGATAATGTTATCCTCGGAATGAACACGCATGTACCTATATTAGTGCCAGTAATAATTTTTGCTTCTATAATCCATGTAGCCAACTTTGTAATAATCAGTCTTGTTCCATTACAAAGCCCTTCATTTTGGTTCAAGTTTCTAAGCAACATAATAGGTAAGCCTATTTTTAATGTCAACTTATGATTTGGCAGCCCTGGAAATCTTAAGCTGTTTAAAAACTCAATAGGGTATAAAATGTCTTGATCAACAACATTCAAAGAAGCCTTACAAATAGATTCTGAACTCAAATATTCATATTCTACTCCATTTATTGATGAGATAATGTAGTCATTTAAATCCTCTACAACTTCATTTGTAGGTCCAAGAATTGCCCTTTCTTGAATGTAATTTGCATCCATATATTGAGCATTCAAATAAGGGTATGTGCTATTAATAATATCTTCCAGTGGATTCTGTGTAGGTTGGATGATTAGATCATGAGGAATTGTAATGTCATTGTCACCATCACCTTCTCCCAAATCACCATTACCTACTTTTAAAATCCATTCACTAAAGTCTTGTATAGATGATTCTTGTGTTTCACTCATATTGTTTTGCATAAGTCTCATATTTTGTTGTAGTTTAAAGACATGACAATAATTCCATAAATGTGACTGACAAATTATAGATTGGACAATATCTTCACGTCTTCCCTTTTCACAACTGGAAGTATTTGCTGAAAATCACCACCTAAAACCACAACTTTACCACCAAAAGTTTTTTCCAAATTCTTTGGATCTTCAATTTGCAGTATATCTTGAAGGCTGCGATTAACAACTTCAAAACAATTTCTGTTTGCCATTGGTGCCTCATCCCAAAGTATTATACTTGTTTTCAAAAGAAGTTCTGTTGTTTGTATTTTTTGCTTTATTTCACAAGTTGACTCATCATTGACATTGATCGGGATGTGGAATCGTGAATGTGCTGTCCAGCCACTAGGAAGTAATAGAGCAGCAATACCCGAAGAAGCAATTGCAAGAGCAATTTTTCCTTTTGATCTTACAGCAGCCAAAATTGTTTTATAAAGATAAGTTTTTCCCGTTCCACCATGACCATAGACAAAAAACATGCCTCCACTTTCAGAAAAAACAGCTTCCATTATAGAATTATAGATAGTTCTTTGTTCATTGTTGAGGCTAGATATCAAGATCTCATGTTCTCTTTGCAAACTTCCTATATCATATTACATTTCTTCTTCAATAAGTCTATTTCCTTTATGAATAAGAATATTTACATCTGACTGAGGGATTTGAGGATAGTCTTTCAAAGATTTTCCATATTGTTGGAGGATTTGGTCAATTTCATATAAGCCATAATTTTTCAATTGACTATCATATAATATCAGATCATGAAAATGGGAGATATGTCTTTGTCTATTAAGTATATCTTCAGTAAGAATTTTCCAATTAGAATCCCAAAAAGTTAAAGGATCAGATACTTCACAAAACATGAGTATGGTAACAAATAGTTGGCGTAATTGCTTGCCACTGGCCCAATGTGTAGCTTCAATTATGCATTCATGCCATTCTTTATCATCATCTAGAAGCCCAAGTGCATAACATGCATCTTTATAAGTAGGATAAGTAATATTTGTTACAGTCATTATCTCTTTAAAGTTTCTTGGGCCTTTGACAATGTTAAGCAACATTCTCAAGTAAAATCGATCTCCACTTGAAGGGTGAGCATTATATACTCTTCCAATACATTTTCTACCTTTTCTTTGTTTCCATTGCTTAACATTTTGATGCCATACCCATTTTGTAGGAAATTCAGCATAAGTTAACTCACAAGCATCTTCAAAAGCTTCATTAGTTTTCATCCATTCAGTAAATTTTGTGTCTTTGATTCCTGGCCTGATCGGCACAAAACTGCAAGTGCATAGTATCGTAGTTTTATAGTAAAGTCATGAGAAGAGTATCGTCCTCAAGGATTGGTCACTTACTTTTGACAAATACCAAAATTATGCTAATCTCGATTTTATCTAGAGAAGTCACTAAGGTTTTTGTAATTGGAATTTAAAATAAAATCAATTTAAAGAAAATGCGCAAAGGAAAAGAAAAATGTTGTTCGAAGATCAAATTAATGGGAAGAAAACTTCTAGGAAATCGATTTCACCTAATTCCTCACTATGCTTTACTCATCTAGCTAATTGAATTTAATTCTCTCTGTTTGTTAGTAATCTCCACACTCATCCAAAAGTCTCTTTCGACAGTCAATTGGAAACATTCTTGTTCATCATTTTACACAAGAGTATGCAATTTAATAAAGCAAGAAAGCATTAAGACCAACGATTTTGATACTACATAGGTTCATACAAGTCTTTCGATCTCTATATTTACCTATGCTGAAATATTCAAGATCTATCCTATAATTCCCTCTTTCGACAGCAAATCACAAGATCAAAATTAGCTAATTAATGGCCAGTTAATTAGAAGCAATAAACTCAGAATAATTCAGACAAACATGAAAAGAATTAATTCAAATTAACATAGAAAAGCAAGCATAGTTTGGAACTAGATTACATCATTTTCCTAGAATAAAGAAAATTTAGTTCATGCTAAAAATTAAATTCAACATAAACGAATTCACCATAATTTTTCTGAGAAGATTTGAAGGGAAAATAAACGCAAAAAAATCTGCTTCAGCGTTCCTTGTTTCAGCCTTTTTCTCTTTCAGTTTCAGCGCCTCCTTCTTTAAGTTTCAGCGCCTCCTTCCTTTTGTTTCAACGCCAGGTTTTTTTTTTTTTTTTTTTTTTCGTTCAGCATTCCTTTCTTTTCAGTTCAATTCAGCGCCTCTTTTCTTTCTTTCAATTCAGCCCTCCTTTCTTTTTCAGACGTGTTGCCCTTTTTTCTTTTAGACGTGTTGCCCTTTTTCAGCCCAAAACCTTCCTCTCTTCAGCCCAAAACCTTCCTCCTTTCAGCCCAAAAGCAGTTCCTCTTTTCAGCCCAATATTTTCTTTTATTCAGCCCAAAAATGTTGCTCCTTTCAGCCCAATATTTTCTCTAGCTGCTTCACATCTCTTTTATTTGAATAAATCTTCATTTTCTTCAAATCTGCAATAAAATTTAAATAACAATAATGAAGTCTAAAATCAACAAAAATAAATAAAATTAGACTAAAGTTTAAAGTTGAGAAGTGATAAATTATGCTAAATTATGCAAGTCATCAAACACCCCCAAACTTAGAACTTTGTTTGTCCTCAAATAAAAAGAAAATAAAGTAAAAGACAACTATAGACACTATCAGCTAGACCCCATAGAGAAATATCATCACACACCAAGCCATAATCTAAATTTAGATTTCATCACTAGTAACTTACTCTTTTAACATCAAGGATAGCAGGAAAATCAATCAAAAATTTAGCAATTTGTCAAGCAAGAGTTAAGCATTTACTTCAACCTAAAGCTAAGTCCTTGAGTGTGTGTGTGTGTGAAATAGTCAATTTAACTCCAAACCACCAGCAAATTCAGATAAAAGTAGAATAACTGAAATCAGAAGAATTCTCTCAAAACTTAACCCCATAAGTCCAATTTTCAGAAATCCTCTCCACTAATGTAATCAAACACCAAAATCAGAGATCAAAAGGTCTTTAATCAAGGTTGTAATGACAGGCCACAGGGTGAGGGCTAAGAAAGAAATGGATATGGGAAATCAAAGCAAACTGGGAAAATACTTGGTAGAAAGAACAATAAAAGAGATATCCACAAGATCCACACCATAGCTCTTTCTCGACAATATGCTCATACTGATGATAATATTGTTGCTATACTCAATAAGTGGAGGTTTTTTTGTTGTTGTTGTTGTTGTTGTTGTTCAGCCACCTTGATACTCATAGCCT